>OZ007544.1:6122822-6774822 GCA_963931895.1 Eupithecia pulchellata
TGGAAAAGTCGGAATTTTCCCTAGGTCCCCCCGACACCCTCTATACGATTCCATAAAAAAAACCATACCTCCCCCTCCACCATCAAGGAGAACAATTATGTCAATCAGTGAGTGAGTCAGTGGTTTTTAAGCTTTATATAATATAATGTGATAATTCTCCGACATTGTTTATTTATTTTGACTAAAAGTTTATAAAACAATAGGCTTATTAACCACAAAAGCAGTTTATTACACAATTGTGTGGCTTTTGTGGTTAAACTAAACGATTTTTTTTTTCTTAAATATATTTAGTAACAACTAGCGACCCGGCTTTGCACGATTCCAATGCTGACACAAAAAACTTCCTCTTAAATTTATCTATTACAAAAAACCGTATCAAAATCTATTGCGTAGCTTTAAAGATCCAAAGCATACATAGGGACAAACAGACAGACAGCGGGAAGCGACTTAGTTTTATACTATGTACCTAGTGATGACGTCTGAACATAATTATCTGTGCATAGTTGGTTTTAGAGGGAACAATAATTTTATAGGCTACTTTTAGACAATGTCAAAGTCTGTAGAATCCATAGAGATCTAGAATCTGTAGAGTCAAGTTCTGTAGAACTTTTGGAGAACCGGTAGGTAGGGAATGTCTGAACACCAAAACACAGTTCTATCCAATGAATTTTTATTTGAACACAGTTACACGAACACAAAAGTTAGACACAGTAAGATCGCTATTTAGGTATAATCTGTATAAAACCGAGAATGCAGGAGGCGTAAATCCACGATAACTTGATAAAATATTCGACCGTTGCCCGACACCGTATGTGTCTACCCAAGAGCCCTCTATCTTTTTTTCTCTGGTAGTTCTACTGTCAGTTCTCGCGTGCTTTCCGTTCCTATATTATGGAAATAGATCGCTACAAACTCAATTGTGTACAATTGATGAATATTAAAAAACACCGCCAACCGAACACCTAAAGAAAAAATCTACAATCCATTGCCACTAACAACAAATAACGATGTTGATAACAACCGCCATTGTGTCGCATTATTTACTGCCATTTAAAATAAACGACAATAAACCCGACGCCATTCTCCCCGGGGACGGGGATCGAACCCGCGACCTCCTGCGCTATTCCTAATGACAGGCGTTTACAGCCCACGCATATGGCGTTACTGTCATAATACTATAGAATATGTAATTTAGTTTATATGTGGCTAGGGATTTCTTAGAGTTTGGGGGCGTCATTCTAATGGTATAGATAAATGGTATTTATAATTAAAACACTTGTGTAAATGTTGCTAGTGTTAACACTGTCAGTGCCTATGTCGAGCATGTCTTTCGTTGGTACACTAAATAAAATTTGAATTTACTATTTGAAAAATTAATCTAAAGGGATCGCTTTTAAGCGATATGTCGCTCATTGTACCTTATCTATGTTCTTTTGTTATATTCTTTTCTTTGTTTACAGTAAAGATTTTTTTTGTACTTTATTGTCTTTTTTTCACCGTCGTGTAATCGTGACGCACGGGGAAGTTTGGCATAAAACAAGATGATTGACAAAAAGATTTTTTGTTGGCTTTCACGTTATAATAGTGCTAATTCGGTTATTTCATTGTTGGTAATAAAATAAAATAACCAATTTAGAACTAGTATTTACAATTGACACAATTGAGCTGACTACAGACTGTTATCATGATTAATCATTATCCAATACATTAATTAATCATTCACTGGAACGCACGATTTAAAATGATTAATGAACCGATAAAGCGGATTAAGAGTTCAAAAGCTATGCTTATGGATAAAATCCATAAAATTAATATTTTAAAATCGAAAGTTTGACTGACTGTTAACTTTTAACGCCTAACCGGCTGATGTTGATGAAATTTGGCTATTCGGAAAGCGCGTGCTAAGACGCGGGTCAAAGGAAGTGGAAGGAAAATATTAAATTTTTAAGTAGGTGTTAAGTGTAATTCCTAAAAAAAAAGAACTTTTTATGTATACTGTATAGTGCTCGCGCAATCAGAATGGGAAAGACCCTTGTGGGAGTAAATATTATGTTCAGATGTACACGGTTTGTTAGCCAGAGCGACGGCGAAACATTTCCCTCGGTTTCTATTGGCTATTTTGTATATATGTACCCATTCGGCCTTTACTGATAAAAAAAATCTGAGACAATCCGCAAGTTGTCAAAGTGGGATAGAACAAAGTACCTGATGTCCAACCGATTTTGTTTTACTTCAAAATTGTTCTATCCCATTCTAATCGCGCGTGGACTACTCCGAACTATTACACCATCCTACTCAGTATCTAAATTAACAAGGTACAACAATTAAGTAGGTAATATTCGACAAAGATTACCCCACAAATCAAACCCCCCACTCTGTACCTACAAGAGCGACAATGCTTCGGAATTAAACCCACTTTTATTCTCCCAGCTTATATTTACACTCACCAAAAAGGGTTTACCCCGTCTGGTCTTGAAATAAGGTTGACAATCGCTGAGGACGTCGACGAAAGAGGTTGGTTGCTTGTTTGTAAGGCGTTCCCGCCACTTCATTTGCGAAATGCTGGCATCCCTGGCTTAAGTGTTGCACGATGTAAAATTAATGAGCCAATCTCAGTAGGTAGGATCCCACCTCTATAATTTAGAAGGTGGTAATTTGTAACGTAGTACCCTGAAGTTGTAGATTTGTATTTCGCAGAGGGTTACTGTGATAAATACACGGATTTCAGAGCTGTCTTGTTCGCTGATTTACAAGCAAAAAACGTGAGGACTTGAGTTTATAAAGTAATGGGTTTTTAACTCTTTCCACACTCTCTAGTTTACTTTAATATTATGAGTTGTCTAGTGTATAATATTATGTATATTGGCGACACTCTCTGGTTTAATGTTATCCTTATAGGTTTTCTATTGTGTAATATTACCTTGGTAAATACATGAATAAACAAACTTGAAGCAAGGAAATACCTACGAAGAATGGTTTATAGACAGAACACTAAAAAAATAGGATCAAAGAGGACTCTAGCTGAAAGCAAGCTTTTCAGAAGCGTCCTCAAGATGCTAGCAGCATTGCCTCGCTGTTTGGCAATGCTGATGAGCTGCACCAGATACTTACCAGCTAGTCCTATTTAAAGATCCTAATACATAAAGGTATATAGAATAATGTGCTGTTTCGGCGTTTTCGTGGACGATTACCATTCAGCACCTAATCCGTGTCACACGTCGCCGACGTTATTCTAAGGTAGGTATTGGCCATTTACATCTTTCAACTATTTCGATAATATTTCCTCAAATAAAGGATTTATTTATTTATTGGATTAGAAGTCTGAAAGTTTGAATGTTGTTTCATATCTGACTAAAAAGTCCTAAATTATGAAAACTGTTTTGTTAATAAAGAACACATTAAACGGGTACAATAATCTGCAACATTGTGGAAGATACAAAGTTGTGAGCGTTATCATACCAATTATAATTCACAGCGCAAATGACACCACCATTACCGGACGCTCATAACCGGCTTATTCTGTGTACCAGGATACACGGGTACAGACAGCAAAAGATGTATTTAAAACCAGTACATAAAGCAGCTTTACATATCTATGGAGAGTCTGTTTGAGTTTAGAGTATCAGAAAGCTTGAACAAGGTTGGAAACGTTGAGTAATCATTCCATTTTTGAACGAGATGTATAAAGTCAAGAAGGTTGTAAAGCTACAAACCTTCTTCTTGAAACAGTACGAAATGGAAGGTTTAGTGCTCGTTCGATTTTTGGAAAGCGTTACGTACCTGACTTCAGAGCGTAAATCGTGTAGGTAGGTACCTACTTATTGTGGTGTGAATGAAAATCAACGCGTTCACTGCCATGCAAGCTTTATGCGGGGAAATTATATGAGCATTTGAATTATATACAAAAGTATAAAACACAAAAAAGTTCAGCTCTACCATTCTGTCAAAAACTCCATAAGGTCCGCGCCGGGTCCATAAAGATACTATGCCAAAATATCTAGCATAGGCTCTATCAGATAACAAAACACTATAGAACAAAATAACTACCAAGAGTAGAGTTGAAATCCCAACTTGTTCTCCTATCCCTACAAAGTGGGTGGCGGCGTATTCACGGGCGGCCCCCCCTTAAACAAAGCCAAGGCAATTATTATTAAATATTCGCGCAGCAATTTATCGGCGCACGGCGTAATTGTAGCTGGATCGTTGTAATCGACGCTGGTTTAATTAGCGTGCGTAATTAATGCGATTTGTACAGAATACAGATTTCAGGATGAACGAATACGGTTTGAGGGAAAGAAGTTATTGTGTAGTCTCAATTCTATATTGGATTTTGATAAAGCCTATCGTGCAAGGCAAATCAGGTGCAAAAAACCTTGTGACCCAAGAGCTGGCCAGTATCTGGCACAGCGCATTAGCTTTGCCATACAGCGAAGCAATGCAGACAGCGTCTTGGGGACGCTTCCGGGTTCGTGGCTTAGGCCCACAGTGGTCGACGCACCTGTGGTCGACGCCCCCGGTCAGTTTATTTTAATCCGAATATTTTTTTTATCAAATGTACTGGCAGGCATAAAAGGCATAAGCTTGTAATATATTATATCATAACCATATCACCCAAGTCAGCTCATACCCTGTCTGATAACAAATTTCATCAAAATCCGTTCAGTAGTTTCAGCGTGATTGACGGACAAACATCCAAACAAACAAACTTATTTTAAAATTTTATAGTGTAAAGTACGTAATAAGTTTAAAAAAAAATTCTTTACATTATCAATATAACATAGGTACATATAACATTATCTATTTAATATGTAATTTTTAACCTTTTTAATAATAATTATCAAAAATAATCAACTACAACATCATCATTAACATCAACAGCCTATAATAGTCCACTGCTGGACATAGGCCTCCCCTAATGAGCGCCAAAGATGGCACTATCATTTGGGGGTTAATGCCCATAATTCCCACGCTGGGCATGCGGGTTGGGGATCGCAGTTCGGTGGAGTTGTTCTGCAGAGGGCGCTGCTGCTCGCCCTCCGATGTGTTTCCCTTAGTCGCCTCTTACGACACCCGTGGGAAGAGATGGGGTGGTGAAATTCTATGCCGGCACCACACAGCATCTATGCCAGCACCACACAGCACAGCAAAAAATCAACTATTATATAACAAATGAAAAATATAAATAAATACATATGAACTAAAATTGTCTACAAACAACAGAAAACAACCAAAATCATCTTATTTACTTCTTTAATAATTAGTTATTACTTTTTTGCTCGGATTTCCACATATTTGCAGATTTGTTCAGCAGATTATTGGCAGATTTGTACTAAAAATATGATCGAAGTAATTTTTTTATTTTTGTACTACTCATTCAAATTGGCTATCATTTTTTCATTCTTTCTTGTCGCTTTCTTTCGCCTGCTAACAGGAATGTTTTTAGCAATAATATTTCTAAATAAAATGTCTGGATGTCTAAAGGACTAGTAACCGTCAGGCCGTTTACCAACGTCACGCAACCAATCACCCACCACCTCCCAATCGCAAAAATCAATTCAGGAGTTTTTACGTGAAAGAGTATCAAACATTCATCCATTGTTCATCTCTCCATCCATCCCTACTTACAAACTTTTGCATTTATAACATTAGTAGGATTAAAGACAGAAGTATTTTATTGATAAAGTACAATTACTTAAAAGTCATTTGAGCTTATCTCTAAAACGGTTTGTAAGATACACTTTTGGCATTTACTGTACTAAGTGCAAAAGTGCAAATCATAATAATAATACAATTAATAAAATCGGGGGCGTCAACCACAGGTGCGTCGACCACTGGGGGCCTAAGCCACGAACCCACGCTTCCGACCCGTATACAAATCTGTTGAGCTACATTTAGTTTGTTTGCGGTTAGCTCAACTCAATATTGTTTTAATAGTAAATACTAGTTCTGATTTGGTTATATAGTTACCTATTTCTTTTGTTAATAAAGAGTTACCCTTTTAAAGAAATAGAAAAATGAGACATCACGATTTTATCCCTGTACGCATTACGTGCGATCTTCACGCTAATTGCATTGACATTGTATTAGACACAAAGTTATAATTATGTGAATGTACCTACTAGTGGTTTCTTTTTTTACTTCTTCCACTAGTGGACAAAAAGTTTAAGTGCAGAGAAAATCAATAACTACCTATTTCTTCTAAAATTATCTGTATGAAATTTGACTTGTCTAAGTGATTATTGTGTAAGTAAAGAAATAAAGTTATTGAAGTCTGAAATGAAAACCTAAGGTTTATACTACCTACTTTTTTTTGGATTCGCTTATATTAGCATTTGCCATTATATTAGATGGAATAGGAATATCAAACCTGCCATTCTAAATACGACGCGTGCAAAGCTGCGTAATATGCCCAGCTATTTAATAATCATCATCAGCCTATATTAGTCCACTGCTGGACATAGGCCTCCCCTAATGAGCGCCATAGCGCCCTGTCTTCGGCTTGTCGCATCCAGCATCTGCCAGCAGTCTTTCGCAGATCGTCATCCCACCTGGCCGGAGGGCGTCCTACACTACGTTTACCAAGTCACGGTATCCACTCAAGAACACGTTTACCCCAGCGGTTATCGGTTCTACGCGATATATGGCCGGCCCACTGCCACTTCAGTTTGCTAATTCTCTGAGCTATGTCGATGACTTTAGTTCTCTGTCGGATGTATTCGTTACGAATCCTATCCTTCAGAGAAACTCCGAGCATTAGCTCTCATATTTAATAATATGGAAGCTCAATTTTCACGCAAGTTCGCCTATTCCTATTCCGTAATCCATTCATTGGTTGATTTCGCGCCAATTAACCCCGTTGCCTAGCAACCGACACAATGCTATGCTGTCATGGCCGCCGCGCGAAAGTTTTTGTTGTGGTCGATGCCAACTTTTGATTGTGCAGCACCAACAATAGACAGTTTGGCCTGCAATGTCGAATATTCAAATGAATAATATGAAGAGAGTGTCAATTCAGATGAACAGAAAGAAACTTAACTAATTTATCAGCACTAAAAATACCTAGTGACATTAATTACCATCACATTTCATTTTTGTGCTGATCGATTAATTTCTATTGTTTTGTGTCTTCTGAATTTTAAGAGACATTAATTAATTGTATCACAAAGTTGCCGCTATTGGCTACAATTAAAAAAAAATATATCTGATTCCCTTGCATCAAGAATCGGGGGTAAGCATGTAACAATAGAATTATTATAAAACGACATCGCACACGTGCTATACACGTGCCATGAAATGACTAATTTTGCGCCGTTATTACAGGTGTGTATCACTTACATGCACGACAAATTTATACGTGCGGGTGGATGAAATAGGAATTAAATCCGACACTACAAAATTCATATAATTTTACCTAGGAAAAACGACGCAAGCGCCACTGTCATCTGAAAATGGTAGAATAAGAAATTACAATGACATTTTGCAGAATGGATTTGGGGGGCGCAGGATTATGCCACCCCGATTTGAGGTGTCATATATCATGCACCTGTGGTAGTTGAATGGAATCAATGAGTCGCAGGTTTTTAATAAGATAAAAAATTGTGCTTTTTAAATTCTTTGCGCTTTTTGAAATTATTCTGTCGAGTTGATAATTAATAACATTGTATGATTGTATTATTATTATACATATCTCATACTTTTATGAGAATCCAATTTCCAAAATGGGAAAATTACAGTTGAATAAAAAATATGTGTCTAAAATGTAAAATAAATAATACTAGCGGTCCGCCCCGACTTCGCACGGGTATTTAACAAAATTATTGTTAACTAGCGGCCCGCCCCGGCTTCGCACGGGTATTAAACAAAAATTTCAGAAATTATACACACTAAAACGATGGGTTTCACAGTTTTCATACGGATCTTTACTTTTTTTAACAGCATTGGGGTTTTTGACATTGACTCGACATTCCAAAACTGACACTGGCCGTAGAGAAAAAGCAAGCACCGTGCGCTATACAACCTCTTTTTCTATTCTGACGCGCCATAATAGAAAAAGAGGTTGAATATACAGCCCACGGTTCAATTATGGAATTTTTCATGCGGATCCCTAACTTTTTTGAAAATATTATATAGCCTATGTTCATCACGGAAAATTAAGGATTCTAATGGTGAAAGAATTTTTTAACTCGGTCCAGTAGTTTCGGAGCCTATTCAATTCAAACAAACAAACAAACAAACATACAAACAAACAAACAATCAAATCTTTCCTCTTTATAATATTAGTATAGATAACAATAGTTAATAACTATTGTATACAATTCTAAAAGTCAGTCAGGTTCGGCAACACTGGTACTGTTGGATAGTCGAGTCTAAAAATAGGAAATTCGTCGATGAACAACATTATAAACTATGCAAAACGTTGGAAAACTGGTTTGATGGAAATGCGGCCGCGCCATTTTGTTAATAGTTTAATCTTTGCGGGTGATCCGGTGCAGTCAGATGGAATCACTGCCAGTGAACGAAATAGTGTTTTTATGACCGAAATTTACAACAAAACCGAATAGTTCGATTTTAAGAACTAACAAATTCCGACATTTTGTGTTACCAAACGCAAACTAACGTTTCTAGGTTTTTGTGTTACCAAAGTATACTTCCAATTTGTTTGTTATTTAACAAACAAATTGTTAAATAACAAACAAATTGGAACAAGTAAAAAACTAACAAAAAACAAACGACTTTTTTAAATTGTTTATTTTATAAATGAACAGGCGAAAGCCGTTATAGCCATATTGCCTAGTCTTACGTTTGTCTTTTTGTCTTTTTTTTTAGTTTATTGTGAAAATCGTGTATTTTTATTCTGTAAATGTATGTATTTTCTCCACTGCTTTGATTGTACTCATTCTCTTTGTTATTTTAGACCTACTTACTAGGTTAAAAATATGGCTACCGCAGATCTACTGTCTGTCCATTCTGTCCTTGGTTGTCTGAGTTTTTCAAACCTATCAGAACAATTGTAGAGATATTAACTATTCAAATGTATTTATCGCGGTTTTGTTCATAAAATATACCTATATAATTTTCATAAACAAAATCTCTATTGTACTAATTATCTATTAATATCTTCATCAAATTCCAACTTTACCTGAGTTTAATTGCAAGTTGATGGGTCCACCCAGTGAAAATATAAAAACATCCACCATCTTTTCACGGAACCTTGAATAAAAGCCGAATCTTTCTTTCATCCAGAATTCGGGCTAGATTCGGCTTCGGGCTTCCCATCATAAATGCTATCCCGAAATATTTAAAGGGCATTTCAGCGCGGTCGTTAGCCAGTGATTGCGGACAGCTACGAATTATTTAATGGATCATAGAACGGACGAACGGTTGCCATTGTGCTCCACCTATATAAATTTATGGAGTAGACCTACTTATCAGGTAGATAAGTAGGTACATAATGTACTACCCTAGGTAGGCAAGCTTGAGAGTTTATAGAATAATTTCAGAACCTAGTAAAACATCATTATTAACAAACTAGCGGTCCGCCCGGCAACGCACGGGTATTAAACGAAAATTAAGTTTTTCATGCGGGTCCCTAACTTTTTATAGCCTTTGTTGATAAGGGAAAATTCTAATGGTGAAAGAATTTTTCAAATCGGTCCAGTAGTTTAGGAGCCTATTTAATTCAAACAAACAAACAAATCTTTCCTCTTTATAATATTAGTATAGACATTCGGTTTCCTGGTGACCCGTGCTGTAATGTTCCTGCATATTTAACGGTCATTCAGCGCGGTCGTTACCCAGTGATTGCGGACAGCTACGAAATATTTAACGGATTATTCAACGGACGGAGCTTATTGGCTGTTATCATTATTAAATATAATCACGGGTATTATTACGTTAATTAGGTACCTAACTATTTTGATCTGATGATTCTGTCTGTGGTTGTCTGTAAAACTATAGTTTTTTTCAAAATACGTTAATACGTTTTTTTAAACTATCAGAACAATAATGGAGATATTAACTATTCAAAGGTATTTAGCGTTTTCTTCATAAAACATTTTTCATAAAAAAACGCTATTGTCTTAATATCTTCATCAAATTCCAACTTTACCTGAGATTAATTGCAACTTGATGGGTCCACCAAATGAACAGATAAAACATCCAACATCAAAATTAAATTTTCACGGAATCTTGCATAGACTCATTCATAAAAGATTATTATATAAATTTGGTATTTATTACGTTAGTTAATTACCTATTTTTCGCGACGACGACGTTTCAACTGGTTCACACTAAGTCGTGGTCACTATATGACTGATTTGCTATCATGACAGGCTATCTTACTCAATATTTAACAGTTTAGATTATTGCATTTGTCCAAACAGCGTAAAAGCTGTTATGTGTAGAAGGTAATTACCTACTGACAAATAGTTTGTTGCGTGGCCTTTGTAGCCGAATATCGACTACGGGGCGGGATTAAATAATTCTGAGACATTTAATGGTCGAGGAATTCTGATTGGTCCACTCATAAAAGAATAAATATGGCTATCAAAACTTAGTTTGACGAATTCAATATAGTATTATTTAATTCCAACACAAAAAAGGTTCGTTGTTAACCCACTTACATTCATAATGAAAGAAATTTAGCTTTTTAAATTCTTTTTCTACACAAAGATTTGTTATAACAAAACAGTTTTAGTATTAGTACATAATAATGGATATATCCATATTTTTTTGTAACTTTTATGTATTACTAGCGGTTTGCCCCGGCTTCGCACGGTTATTTAACAAAATTTTATTTTTCATGCGGATCTCTCAGTTTTTTAAAAATATTCTATATATGTTCATCACGGAAAATTTAGGATTCTAATGGTGAAAGAATTTTCGAAATCCATCCCTAACTTTCGGAGCCTATTCAATTCAAACAAACAATCAAATCTTTCCTCTTTATAATATAAAGTATAGAGTATAGATACAACTTGTGCAGAATTAACATAAAACTACAATTCATTTTTTCGATAATTACCAAAGTAATTTATCTCAGAAGATTGGTCTGAAATCTATCCGTCTAAATGAATAGCCTAGACTACAAAGCGGGACCATGTCCAGTGCAGATTGGATTCTTTGTAACGTAGTCGGATAAAAACAGAATAAAATGCTTACAAGAGCTTACAGAATGTAGTCCAGGCAACGATAGGGATGATGCTAGGTTAGACTTTTAAAACTAGGGTTAATAAGATATATGGATGTTTTCATTATAAAAAAAAATTCATTATATTTTATAATGAAAATAGTAATAAAAAATAGTAAATAATTATAGGTTTTTGAATGACAATAAGCATGTCTGACAGATGTTTGTATTTATTGATGTATTATTATAATCATTGCCACCGCCAGTTTTTGTATTGGTACGTATCTATCAAAAGGTTGCCTGGAAGAGATCGGTGTTAGCGATAAGGCTGTTGATTCTGCCATTTTAGATATAGTAAGTATTAAGATCGTGTATGATTGTAATCTTTTTACTGTATTAATGGTGCAATAAAGTAATATTCTATTCTGTTCTATGTAAGACTCCCAAAAAAATTGCATAACAAGCAAAATAACATAGTGAGAAAAAAGTTCTTTATGAGGAACTATTTATTATAAAATGGATGTTACCAACAACAAAAACTACACCTAGAATCTCCTAACTCAAACAATATCGTCTATCGTCTTCTATACTAATATTATATAGAGGAAAGATTTGATTGTTTGTTTGAATTGAATAGGCTCCCAAACTACTGATTCGATTTGAAAAGTTCTTTCACCTAAATTTTATGTGATGAACATAGGCTATAGAATAATTTCAAAAAAGTTAGGGTTCCGTATGAAAAATTCAATTTTTGTTAAATACACGCGCGAGGCGGGGTGGACCGCTAGTCTCGTATTTTTAATATACCCCATACGGTAGCTCCCACATACATTACGACAAACAAACTGGATTAGACTTAGTTGACAGGGTGATGCGATAAAAACCGGGGAAATCCGATAAAAAAAACAAAAACTCGGTGTTAGATCGAAAAAAGAACCGATTTGAAAAGGGAACGCGACACTGGTTTTCGGTGGATTTGTTTTAGTTTATTTTAACGGTGTTGGTTTCATTCATTTACAAAACGTACGAAAAAACTTGCGAAGCTTTCTAATACGACAACATTTTATTCATCAAAGCAATAATTATTTAGTAAACTAAATCAACAGAATTTGAATAGCGCCAAAAAAAACCTAAGTCTATATAAGATGAGGGACTTTTAGTTGAGATTCTGTTGGATTTACGCTTCAATAAATTGTTTTATGTACAGTACGCGTCACATATAAGTACATTATCTCAATGTATGTGGGACACAATAGTTGTTATTGTTGGAAATTTCAGACTTTGAGTACTAATGGTGGGTGGTTCTATCCTGAGCGGCGGCGTGATGATATTTTTGCAAGTGAAAATTTGTGATAATTTACAAGCGAATTCGAAGTAGTCGTAAAAAGTATTTAGACAAGGGAGATACTTAATTCTGACGCGCACTGTACCTATGTGATTCTGTATTTATATTAAAATTTAAGCTTTGATTTGTTTGATATAAATTGTACATCTCATTAATTGGTTTAAAAAAAAATCTCATTGGAGATGATTTAAAGACTGATAACGCCCATAATTATATCCGAATCTGTTTAAAAGTTTTTAAAAGTTATGGTGGAATAAAGACACTAGCATTTCTTTAAGAACCCAAAACGTTTTACTCTTCACTATTGGCCAGTCTTTAGCTTAGCAAGCTGAAGTGGGAGTGGGGCGGCCATATCACACGAAGAACCGACAACCACTGGGGTAAATGATGAACTGTTGAGTGGAGATCGCGACTCAGCAAACGTAGTGTAGAATGCCGCTAGTAGCAAGATTTGGTGTTCATTATATGTCCACCAATGTGATAAGTATATTTTGAGGGAATATTACGCTAGTAATAGTACTTCAATTGGAATATAAAATATTTTTTTTTGAATTGCTTAAGTTATTTATCAATTAAAAGTAATTAATAGTAATTTCTAGTGTAAGTGTAGCGACAACTATTACAAAAACATTACAAAAGAATATTAACAGAGTTTTATAGGCTTATTGAAAGTTTTGAGGAATGTCCTGGTAATTTAGCTACCGTATTTAACATTAATAGAGTTAGGGCTATCTTACATGAATTTGATTATTTAGTAGTCTAGGGTTTGTATAGGTAATCTTTGAAAATAGATTACATTTCTAATTATGTGCACTTGTGCACTATAATATGTCCTGCGCTGTCAGTTTTCGTTGAGACTGTCCACCGTAGCTCTAATTCGGCTAGCAGGGTATAATTTATTTATTTAAAACCTTACGTCTATTTTTACAGGTATGACCCTAATGCAATAGCGTTGTCAACTTAATATAGTTAATAACTCCTAGTTTAAAACAATTTAATAAAATTAATTCAATTCAAATGTCAATATTCGAAAAATAATTAGTTACAATAGGACAAATTAAATAATATAGCCCTTGCGAAGTCGAATATATTATATAATATATCATCATCAATAATAGTAGGTAGGTATGGACTGGTGTTAATGTATAAAAAAACTCAGCTCTACCTATAACTGCTTTAACTATAGATTCTCAGCGCTTAAAAAACAAAGCAATTAATCAATACGTCACAGAGTCAATTAATCAATCAGAATAATCAAACACAATACGATATTTGCGCAACTCTTTGTCCACCCTGTACCAACCCCATTTAAATTGATATAAATTAATCCTTTAGATGCACCCCGAGAAAGAAATCCCATTAGAGGGATTCGATTAACGTTTTAACAGGGTCCCCTTGCATCTTCGGAATTCAGACCTTTAGAGTAGGTAAGTTCACATTAGGCGCTTAGAAACGCGCGTTTTAAAAACGCCCGTTGTAATAACTATCTTATCCACTGCACCCATACGTACCACACGTAATACGCGCTTTTAAATGTATATCTATACATGTGGAATAGAATCGTAGATATTTTTTGTAAAAAAATATATCTATCAATGAAAACTTGACAAAAACTGGTAACAAAAACAGAAAACAACAAGGTAACTTTAAATACACAAACTAAAAAGGTACAAATTCGAGTTCGTAAACTGACAAGAGACGAATGAAATTATGAATAAAAACTGTCATGACCAAATTTTTTTTGATTTTGTTTTCTATTTCAATTGTCACGATAATAGGTAAATTCTGTGCACAGAAGATTATAAAACGCGAGTCTCGAACACCTAGTGTATACTCGCGGCCCCTTGCTTCCAAGGACATTCGAACGTCGAAGGATTTTGTTATTGGCTACGAACTACCCTCCGTAATAGAATAATAGCTAACAAATCTTTACGGTGTTTTATATCTACTGCTTCGTGTCTATCCCAAGGTAGTCTGGAAGAGATCGCTCTCGAGGATTAGCAACTTAGTAAAGTTTTTTTCCTGTTTTTGTATATTTTTCTTCTTTGGTAGGTACAAGGTGTATTGTATTATATTATGGCCAAAAAGGACGGTAACGAGAGTATTTCATGGTTTGCAAGAAAGCTTTGAAAGGGATTCTTGGACAGTCTTAGTTTTGCCCTGACTTCTATCACTACATAGTATAAAAAAGTCACTTCCCGCTGCCTGTCCCTATGTATGCCTATGTATCTTTAAAACTATGGAACGGATTTTGATGCGGTTTTTTTAATAGATAGAGTGATTCAAGAGGAAGGTTTTTGTACAAGCACTGCACCTATGCAAAGCTGCTCACTAGTTGACAATAAGTTCGACTGAAGAATAACACTAACAAAAAGGTACGCCACAAATACCCATCTAAATATAAATATATGTAACAAATCGCGAAAGCTTGAAAAACATATCTCAAAAATATTACAGAATAGCACCCTAGTTGATTTAAAATAATAAAATCTTAATAATGATGCCATCTATGGCGCTCATTAGGGGAGGCCTATGTCCAGCAGTGGACTATTATAGGCTGGTGATGATGATGATGATGATGATTTAAAATTACGCGATCTTAACCTATTATCTAATTACTATTTTAACGGGTATTTATCATGTTATTTACCTATTTTCCCGATGACGTTTCAACAGATTTATATACTGTCGTGGTTACGACATGACACAGTCACCATGACGACCGTCTGATAACATACATACTAATATGAACCTTATTTACGAAAACCGTACATGGCATCTACGGCGAATTGTAACGCGACGCATCATGGTGTCATCTATCGACAATGTTAAAAGGTTCCAGTCTCAGCATTATGGCACCAGAAGTCTACGGTAACAGTGCACTGATTTTAGACATACCTTGGGTGTGGAGGCAGAGACATCAAAAAATATTTTGATCTTTGGCCTTTATTCACTATATCCAATCCAAACGCTTTATACATATACATACAACATGACAAAATCAAAATCAAAGTGATTTATTTCCTTAAGACCTTACAGGACTCTTGGACACGTCACAAAATACAAGTTAAATAAGAAATAAAAATGGGAAATAAAGTGATCATATTGATTAATTGTTCACTTTAATCTTTTTTTAGGGTTTTGTTGTAGAAGCGTATGCATTGCCTTTTAAAAGATACATTAATCTTACGTAGCCTAGTAGTGATGACAGCGGCGTATAATCCGACCAAACCGTATTTAGAATACGTTGTGAAGCACACGGTTTGGGCAAGGAATCTCCTATCATAGAGTATAATAGTAGGTAGTAGGTAGTAGGTATAATATAGGTAGTAAACAAAAAAAAAAGCGTAGATACGTAGGGTGATGGAACCAGTAAGTGACACCTTAAGGCATTTGTGTAATTTGATTTCTTATAACTTTTTTTTATACAAAGATATTAAAACAGTTTGTAGTTTAAACTACAGGTAATATCATTAGGAAAGGCATGGCTGTCGTAAGGTTTTCAGAAAAGCTACATGATGGACATTACAAGTTTAAAACCAAAATTACTCAAAATCTCCAATAATGAACACAAAAAATCCAGTAATGAACCCCCAATAAATAACACTCCCCAATTATGAACATCCAGTATTTGACACTTACCCAGTAAAAAACACCTAGTAATGGACACGAATCCCATCAGAATATAAGCGCTATAGAATTAAATAAACATAAGAATTAGGTAAGATTTATGTATACTTGCGTAATGTCAAGCCCATAATAGCCTTTTATAAATTAAAAAATATCACATAAACAACTTTATAATAAATTCAGCCTCAACCATCACTGGAAAATCTTCACTGATATCAGTCAGGAGATCTTGTAGCTATTATTATTAGTATAAAGTAGGTACTTAACTACATTATTTGAAAAGAAATAATTAATAAGTATCAAAATAAAAAATATCAGCAGAGCAATTAGGGCTGAAAGCTCAAACATCATAAAAACGTCTAAATTTACTATAGCAATTCTAAACTCTAGGCTTATTTTATTATTCGTAAATAATGGGTAAATTTTTATCCATTTCTTTTTATTTGAATAAGCTTCTTTTAAAACAAATAGGCTCGTTTATCTTTCCAAATACATTTTCATATTTTACTACTAGAACTAGCTAGAATCAGGCCATTTAAAGGATTTTCCCACAGAAAACATCATCGTGCTCACTTCTTATTGGTTTTTTTCAAGTCTCATTCTGGCTCTTGCAGCTTTTTCTTCCATTGTTTCCTCCATGTACAGCTCGTATATTTTTTTAGGAGCCATTTAGAACAAAACCTGTGAAAACCAGTTAGTGACACTTTTTTGTACCCAATGATCGACACATTGTTCTTTACTGGTATTCGTGTTTCAATCGGTGTATTTCAAATATATACTTAACCAGCAAAATAATTAGAGCTAAGTTTGCTTAGCAACCCAAAAAGTCAACAAAACTATAAGTATGGACAGTTGTCGATTTGTGGAGTAAGTCGCTTTCTCAGTACCAGTAATGAACAACTGTAATAAATTAAACAAATTGATGCCCCGATACAAGACTGATTATAAAATTACTTTACAAATTCATTTAACTTTACAAAAAATCAAACATAATACAATAATATTTACTAATGACGAAATTATAAGCAAAAATGTGTACTCACATTCTTAAGGATTCAGTTAAAAAAACAGCGTTTATTTCTGTTAACGACTCGGGTTGTCACGTTCCATCCTCCATGGTCTTGTAATGAAATGTCAGATTCTCGTGACGTATTAAAAAATGTCAGTCGGGAGTGAGTTGACCATGGTTTAGTGTCATCATGTGGTAAATTAAATTCTGAGGCTTACTATAGATGATCGAAAAAAAAAGTGTCGACCACTGGCGCTTGTCGATTACTGGTTCCATCACCCTAATATGGAATGCTACGGTATTCCGTAGCGGGCTCTACGCTTCTACGTGTAGCAGGTCTACGATGCGATGTAGAAGGTCTACGCCTATGAAATGCTACACGAGCTTGATAACAATTTGGATAATCCACTTTTTTTTTATAATGATATATAATTTAAAGTAATTAATTATATCTGAAGGTCTTTTACTATTTCACGCTTCAACGGCTGAACTGTAACTGCTGTATCTTAATGGAATTAGGCAGGTAGGTTGCTGGTATGGTATAGTGTGCGACGGACATTAAGGTAGGTCTAATAAAGACATTTTGAAAATCGAACACCGTGACATTGACAAAGCCGTGTGTCTGTAACGATAGCGTAGACTGGACTTGCTACGCAAACAAATGTTAAGTGTTATCCGCGAAAAAAGAAAATGGCGGACCAGTATAGACGTGTATTTTACTCTAAATATAATAAGATAAACGTAAGACTACGCATTACGGCTGTAACGTCTTTCGCCTGTTCATTTTTAAAATGAACAATGTAACATAATAAAAAAATCAGTTAAAAAATCAAACAAACTAACAGGCAGACAGCGGGAAGCGACTATTTTTATACTACGTAGTAATGTAGGGCAAGCACGGACTTTCTTGTCTAAAGTAGAATAGACAAAAATGACGTCACTTTGTCATCGAATGCGTAAATTATTTGAAATCAATTACTTCAACTTCAATAATGTCCGCAATGTATGGCGATGCGATGTCATTATTGTCTATTCTACCCTAGAGAACAGTCCCCGTGCTTGGCCTACTGAACAGGCCTGAACATTGTACGTACTGCCAGTCACTTTGATTTGTCACGGTCAAATGACACGGCTCAAGGGCAGATCCAGCCAAAGTCAGTCTATAAGTCATCAAATCGCTTTCGTGATTGTCACTGTAGAAACTACATACTAGAATTTTCTACGTAAGTAAAAAGAACTTTGTTCAAGCCAGGAATCTTTCCGAAATAGTCTTACTGGATTACCCACAAACAAAATAGACACTTTACCCACCCATTTGATAAAGGAGTTCTCTATGTATACGTTATCCATTTAAACTGACAAAAAACCCAAACAAATCTGTATAGAATCCAAACTCACGGCGATCAAAGCAATCTCCCTATCCACACACGGCGGACAAACAAACATACACTCTTTCGCACAAACACTCCACTTGCGGCGACAATCGTTTGCTGGGGGACACGCATTCACTTTACAATATACGACACGATATGATTAGGTACTAGCAGTGCAAATCGAACGTGGCGATTGCGGGTATCATCGATTTAGTCCGTGAGTTTTCGTAACAGTCGATTGAGAAAGCAGCAGGTTTGAAGTAGGTAATTTATCTACCAATAGTGTCAGAAATATTATTAACATTTTCTGACACTATTTAACATTTTTACATTAACATTAACATTTAACAGTTTCTAAGCGCGTCAGGATTTGCGCAGTATTTCACACAATTCAGAACTACCATGACATTTATCTATCTCTTTATCTTGTTACATTTAAGGATACTCGTTTCCCAAGGAATGTAACTCTCTGCACATAAACTGATGAGCATAAAGAATGTTAAAATGTATAAATTTTAATATTAATAAGCAAAAAATAAATAACATAACATTACGCAAATACCTACTGTCATAGTCACTATTTTGACACCATTGCTACTTGATAGTATCTCATATCCGTCTCATATCCGCTATCGTCGTATCGTACCGATATCGTACGCACTAAACTTCATCAGATAGCTATAGATCCAGTTTGCATGCATCTCTTGGGAGCATAATGCGATTCTATTTATCGGTGTCGTGGTCCGATGGGGTCCTGATGACAGGTTCCTTGGGCTCTTGGACCCAAGAGTCGGTTCTGTGATTTTTTTATTTGGTTTAAGTACCTTAAAATCCCCTTGAATAGGAAGGAATAAAATTTGGGTTTTTGTAATTTTTTGAGAGGAATTTAATTTATTTAAAACGGCAAATTTCACAACTTGCACAACCATTATAGTTGCAATTGTTGCAATCCAATTATAAAAAATAAGATTAATTGTAGCGGCGTGATTGCTACACAACTATAATATCGATATCTTATGGTCGATGAGGGAATTAGAAATTAAAAGGTCAATGTTCATGTAGCGAAAATTGCGAGTATAATGATTGTTAGAATTTACAAAAGACAAAGGATAGTGGGGTGTGGGAACAATTAACCAATCCGCGTTCACATCACGTAATTTTAAAGCGCTCCTATTGGTCGTTGATGACGCGATTACAGTATAGTACAAACTGTTAGATGCACTGTGGTACACTCCGTGGTAGGTACTTGCCGCTGCAGTTAGACGCGTCTCCAACATGCCCGCGGCCTTGAAAGCACCAGCTTACAACACCTTCATTCGATGTCCAACAGTGGGCAAATTTTAGCGTATGCTCGTCTCACCATCCCTGATGAAGTTTGAATGTCTGCGACTCGGCATATTCCGTCTTTGCCAGGTATCGTCTTCACTATACGACCCAATTGCCATTTCAAAGGCGGAAGGTTTATGTCTTTGATAATTACAAGCGTGTCAGGCTTGAGATCTGTCGTATTATCTTTCCATTTCTGTCTGGTTTGGAGTTCAGAAATATACTCCTTTGCCCAACGCGTCCAAAATTGCTGACGAAGCTGCTCCACCCTCTTGTAGCGATTGAGACGATGTGCAGGCAGGTCTCGCAGGTCATCGTCACTGACTGGAGCGGTGAGAGGCCGGCCGATCAGGAAGTGGCCAGGGCTGAGTGGAAGATAGTCTCGAGGATCTGAAGACAAGGGCGCCAGCGGTCGAGAGTTCAGTACAGCTTCGATTTGTGTGAGTAGTGTCGTGTATTCCTCGAAAGTCAGGTGTGCGTTGCCCACGACACGGCGAAGATGGTACTTACACGATTTGACCCCCGCTTCCCACAAGCCACCAAAATGCGGAGAATAGGGCGGAATGAATGAAAATTCAATTGATTGATTTTTAGCGTATTCAACAATGTCCCTCTTACAACGTGATAAAAACTGAGCAAATTCATTATTTAAACCGACAAAATTACGACCGTTATCTGAAAATATTTTAGACGGTTTGCCGCGCCGCGAGACGAAGCGCTTAAGTGCGAGTAAATATGCATCAGAAGAGAGGTCACTAACGAGTTCCAAATGTATAGCACGCGTATTGAAACATATAAACAAACAAATGTAAGATTTAATTAATTTCGCGCCTCTGCCTTTGCGAGTTAATATAAACACTGGTCCCGCGTAATCTACCCCAGCATAATAAAAAGGAAAGCTTTCAACAATTCTTTCTTTAGGCATGTTGCCCATAAGTGGGCTTAACGTTTTACCCTTAACGCGTGTGCAGACAACACATCGATGAGTCACCTTCCTAGCCAGGTTCCTGCCTGACAGCGGCCACCATTCCTCGCGAACCTGGTACAATAATGCCTGCGGTCCGCAGTGTAAATACTCGTTATGTATGTGCCTAAATAATAATAATGTAAAATGATGATCGGAAGATAGAAGTATGGGATGTTTTTTATTATAATTAAAATCGGTTGAATTACTTAATCTACCACCTACACGTAAAACATTCTCGCTATCTAAGAATATATTTAAACTTGCGATTCGATTGTTTGATTTAACATTTTTTTCGTTTTTAAATGAGTTTAATTCATTTGCGAAAGATTCCACTTGAGACAACTTAGCGAGTACAATAATGGCCCGTTTTAATTCAATGAGCGTTATCAACCCGGTCTGTTGATGTGCTTTGTTTCGCGCATTATGTATAAATCTAAGCATGAATGCAGCGACACGAGTCATGCGTTTAAAACTCGAGAATCTATGAAACGGAAAGAAAGTTAAATCAGGTTTATTTTTTATAGAAATTAACGAGTTTACATTTGACTTAGTTTCTGGTAATACATCGGGTATAATTTCATTTATTTGCGAAATAATTTGAGATGTATTTTTATGAAAATATACAGAATCCTTTAGAAACATTGGCCCTTCCCACCACAACATTGATTTAGATAAATCTTCAACGTAAACACCTCGCGAAATTAAATCAGCTGGATTATCTTTAGTACCTACATGACGCCAAGGACAGTCACCCTTAAGTTCTTGTATCTCAGCGACACGGTTCTGCACAAATGTTTTTAATAAGTTAGGAGCCATGCGTAGCCACCCTAAAACAATTGTGGAATCGGTCCAGAAGATCACTTCATCAAAATCACGAGTCAGTGAACCGCGAATTTTGTCATAAAGTCTAGCTCCCAATAGCGCACCACAAAGTTCTAACCTAGGTATGCTGACTGGTTTTATGGGAACGACCTTACCTTTAGAAATTAATAATTTTACAGTCACCTGACTATTACACATAGTACGCACGTACGCGCAGGCACCGTATGCAGTTTGCGACGCGTCTGTGAAAATGTGTAGCTCGGATCGCGTTGAGTTGCACTGAAAAGCGTGCCGCGGAACCCTAATAGTGTAAAGACTAGACAGGCTGTCAGTAAACCGGTTCCAAGTACGTTCGACGTCGGTGGGCAGCGAATCATCCCATCCTAATTTTAATAACCAAAGCCTTTGTAATAAAACTTTGCCTATTATGACAAACGGACTCAGCAATCCTAGCGGGTCAAATACCTGAGATATTATCGATAATAATGTGCGTTTAGTTACAGGATTTTTTACGTCCAGTTCGATTTTCGTGTTGAAATTGAATTCATCAGCCACGTTACACCAACTCAAACCTAAGGTTCTAAACTGGTGATGATCTCCTAGGTTTAAATCGCGGAAAGTATTGTCTAGCGCCGCCGATGACTCATCGTTGAGGTCAAAGTTAAAAACCCACTTGCGTAGAGGAAAGCACCCTGATTGAAGAACTTGGACTGTGCGATTGCAAATTCTCATCAATTTTGATTTATCCTCACATGAAGTTAATAAATCGTCTACGTAAAAGTCATCGTATATAAGTCGCTTTACCTCGGGTTCCGTACATTCGTCTGCTAGTTGTTTCAGACACCGAACGCTAAGAAAAGGAGCTGATGCTGTGCCGTATGTGACCGTTTTTAGTTGGTATATCTCGAGCGGGCTGGTCGGAGAATCGCGCCATACAATGAGTTGTAAGTCGCGCTGCGACGGATCAACTAATACTTGTCGGTACATTTTTTCACAATCAGCGATTGCTGTGTATTTAAACTGCCTGAAACGTAACAGAATACCAAGTAAGTCTCCTTGAATAGGAGGCCCTATTAACTGAATATCGTTGAACGATTTACCACTACTAGTCGTCGCGCTGGCATCGAACACAACGCGAAGCTTCGTAGTAGTGCTGTGTTCGCGAAATACGCCGTGGTGCGGCATGAAGTAGTGAGAGTCCGTGTAATGACTAACCTTAGTCATATGACCTAATTTAATATATTCGTGAATAAAATCTGTATATAGCCTTTTATAACTATCAGGTGCGCGTAATAGTCTTTTTTCTAAGGACAGGAAACGTCGCTCCGCCTGAGAAAATGAGCTACCTAAAACATCGGGCGATTCTTTGAGTGGGATGCGGACACAGAATCTTCCATCACTTTCGCGCGTAGTGGTTGTGGTGAAAGACTCCTCGCAGGCCCTCTCCTCGTGTGTGAGCATATCCCTAGGTTTCTGCAACTCCTCTAGCTCCCAGAACGAACGTAGCTGGCTGTCCATGGACTGAGTGAAGTTACATTGGACCCGTCTATCATTATGCGTAATATGATTGATAGGACCGGAAATAATCCAACCTAACTTCGTATTTTGTAAGTGGGGACCACTGGGTAAACGCATCTTGCCATCGATAAGCAAGTCCCAGAATAAGTCCGCACCAATCAAAATATCTATAGTTTGCGATTTTAAAAATAGCGTATTTGCTAGCTGTACGTTATTCGGAATCTTGAACCGTGCGTTTACTTCTTGTACAGCTGGCAGCGTAGCCGTTATCTCCGGCAGAACAAAACATTTGACGCGCGTTAAGTAGGTATTTATGCGTGATTTAATAACAATATCACACGATTGCGTAGAATGTGATACAAAATTACCTACCCCTCGTATCTCATGAGTGGACTGTATTAGCGGAATATTTAGCGATTTACATAAAGAATGCGTAATAAAAGAGCTTTGACTACCGCTGTCGAGTAGTGCACAAGCGGTATGATAATTATTATGTTTATCTCGGATCTCAACCAAAGCAGTAGACAACAAAACATGTTTTATATCTAAGTTTTGTGTATTTGTGTGCGTATAGGTATGAACATTGCTAACTTGAATTAATTGATTTTTGTCGCACGACGTCTCCGCCCCAGACTCAGCCTCAGTGACCGCCGCACTCATTGTAATATTATTGTTTTTATGAATGAGCGAGTTGTGCTTTAAATTGCATTGTTTGCAAGGCCCGAATAAACAGTTTTCAACAGTATGTCCGGAACGCAAACAGTTTTCGCATAATTTGTGATCGCTAACAACTTTTAACTTATCTTTTAAGGCCATATTTATGAATCTAAAGCATGTGTAAATTGGATGTTTTCCTTTGCATACGACACATTCAAATTTACCTGACTTGCGGTCTGAGGAGTACGCCTGCTGCGTTTTGTTTGAAGAAACATTACATTGTGATGAGTTAACTGAATTAGTGCGCTTATGTTGTGTATTATTGTTGTCTTTAGTGTGGGATAAAGCCAATGTTTCCAGTAGGTCAGCCCTGTCTTTGAGAAATTTAATTAAATCGTTCACTTTTAAACTACCTTTCGAATGTGAACTGGACAAAACAGAACCCTTGTGTTCTTCCCACTGTCTTTCGGTCATCTTATCCATTTTAGAAGCAACAATATAAATTATCAAAGTGTCCCACGAGTCTGTAGGCTCACCGAGTGATTTTAGAGCGCGTAAATTATTAATAATAACATCTATAAGTGTCCTGATTAGTGAAGGTGACTCTTTCGATAGTGCCTGTATAGAAAATAATGCCTTTACGTGACTGTGTACTAAAAGTCGTGTGTTGTTGTACCTATTCAACAGAAGCTCCCATGCAACGGAATAATTTGCGGATGATATTTCTATAGAATTAATCACCATTTGTGCGCTTCCTTTAAGCGAAGATTTTAAGTAATGCATTTTCTGAATATCACTTATTTCAGCTGAATTATGTACTAATGATAAGTATGTGTCCCTATACTCGAGCCAGTGTTCATATGCACCGTCAAATGTCGGCAAAGAAATTGTAGGCAACTTCACTGACACGGATTTGTTTGAATGATGACATGAGGAACAGTTGGGTACCTCTCTTTTGGTAAGAATAGATTCAGCTTTGGCAATAATACTATAGTAACTATCTTCGAAAAGTTGACGCTGATCGAGCTGTTCATCAACGTCAGAGTCAGGCACAATTTCCTCTATTTTCGATTGAATATTGTTGAATTCAGAAAAGAGAATTCCAGCACCATTTATGCGTAATTTTAAATCTAAAAGAGACTCAGAACTAAAAGAGGTTAGACTATTTAGATGATTGGAGAATTTCGTTAACCTGCCCTTAACAATGCCGCGTTTCTTTATTAAATCACGCATGATTTGCTCAGTTTTAACATCACTATGTTTATAAGGCGATTTATCGCGACTTTTACTAGTTCCCTCCATATCTAAAGGCATCAACAGAATCTTAGTGGCTTGTGAAAATAAGAGTACTCACGTGCAAGTCCCGTCTGCGTGTGATGGCAGCTGGAACCGACAGGTCCAGCTGTTTTATCGAATGTGCTTCGTGAATAGCACTTGTCCAAATCCACCTGACGATAATACACAAGACACTACACTACGTATCCGTTCTGCAATGCTGGGCTCGACTGTGTTGCGTTGCGTGGCGTTGTCCAAGAGGTCGCGTACGAAGATTTGGCCGTAATTTACCGAAATCCTCGATATATCCGGCGTAGATGGATCAAATTATGTAGCGGCGTGATTGCTACACAACTATAATATCGATATCTTATGGTCGATGAGGGAATTAGAAATTAAAAGGTCAATGTTCATGTAGCGAAAATTGCGAGTATAATGATTGTTAGAATTTACAAAAGACAAAGGATAGTGGGGTGTGGGAACAATTAACCAATCCGCGTTCACATCACGTAATTTTAAAGCGCTCCTATTGGTCGTTGATGACGCGATTACAGTATAGTACAAACTGTTAGATGCACTGTGGTACACTCCGTGGTAGGTACTTGCCGCTGCAGTTAGACGCGTCTCCAACATTAATCAATTATTATTCCTATTTTTTATAATTTAAAGGTTTATTTTTTATAATTTAAAGCCCAGAGTAAAAGTGGTGTGAGTTGCAGAATGAAGAGTATAACTTTTTTACGATTCGTCAACTCACACGTTGGGACAAGATTCATGGTGTGAGTTGACGAACGACTCGGATAACTAAACAAAGATATTTTTTATCATAATAAGAGTATCAGTAATTCACAACAATTAAACACTTCCAATAAAACTTTTAAATAAAGTGACATTTGATAAATTGATAATCAAAAAATAATTGATTCTACAATAAAAAGCAATAACATCATAAAATAAAAAATTAGGTGTAAATGCTACACCATACATATAATTTATTTTTATTAAAAACCTCATCAACTCTATAGACTAGCTATGGCTTTTATTAGGGGAGGCCTCTGCCCAGCAGTGGACTGATATGACCTGATGATCATGGTAATGATAGTCAAATAATTATGTATAATATATAATAAAATTGTCAATATGTATACAATTGCTTTAAAATAAATAAATAAGAAAGGCCAGACAGTATGGTAGCGGACGAATTCGTGAGATACTCGTAGGGTGATGGAACCAGTAATCGACAAGCGCCAGTGGTCGACACTTTTTTTTTCGATCATCTATAGTAAGCCTCAGAATTTAATTTACCACATGGTGACACTAAACCATGGTCAACTCACTCCCGACTGACAATTTTTAATACGTCACGAGAATCTGACATTTCATTACAAGACCATGGAGGATGGAACGTGACAACCCGAGTCATTAACAGAAATAAACGCTGTTTTTTTAACTGAAGCCTTAAGAATGTGTGTACACATTTTTGCTTATAATTTCGTCATTAGTAAATATTATTGTATTATGTTTGATTTTTTGTAAAGTTTAATGAATTTGTAAAGTAATTTTATAATCAGTCTTGCATCGGGGCATCAATTTGTTTAATTTATTACAGTTGTTCATTACTGGTACTGAGAAAGTGACTTACTCCACAAATCGACAACTGTCCATACTTATAGTTTTGTTGACTTTTTGGGTTGCTAAGCAAACTTAGCTCAAATTATTTTGCTGGTTAAGTATATATTTGAAATACACCGATTGAAACACGAATACCAGTAAAGAACAATGTGTCGATCATTGGGTACAAAAAAGTGTCATTAACTGGTTTTCACAGATTTTGTTCTAAATGGCTCTTATAAAAAAATATACGAGCTGTACATGGAGGAAACAATGGAAGAAAAAGCTGAAAGAGCCAGAATGAGACTTGAAAAAAAACCAATAAGAAGTGAGCACGATGATGTTTTCTGTGGGAAAATCCTTTAAATGGCCTGATTTTAGTTATAAAATATGAAAATGTATTTGGAAAGATAAACAAGCCTATTTGTTTTAAAAGAAGCTTATTCAAATTAAAAGAAATGGATAAAAATTTAGGTACCCATTATTTACGAATAATAAAATAAGCCTAGAGTTTAGAATTGCTATAGTAAATTACTTACGTAAATGTAGAGGTTTTTATGATGTTTGAGCTTTCAGCCCTAATTCCTCTGCTGTGATTTTTTATTTTGATACTTTTTAATTATTTCTATTCAAATATGTAGTTAAGTACCTACTTTATACTAATAATAATAGCTACAAGATCTTCTGACAGATATCAGTCAAGATTTTCCAGTGATGGTTGAGGCTGAATTTATTATAAAGTTGTTTTTGTGATATTTTTTAATTTATAAAAGGCTATTATGGGCTTGACATTACGCAAGTATACATAAATCTTACTTATTTCTTATGTTTATTTAATTGTATAGCGCTTATATTCTGATGGGATTTGTGTCGATTACTAGGTGTTTTTTACTGGGTAAGTGTCAAATACTGGATGTTCATAATTGGGGAGTGTTATTTATTGGGGGTTCATTACTGGATTTTTTGTGTTCATTATTGGAGATTTTGAGTAATTTTGGTTTTAAACTTGTCATGTCCATCATGTAGCTTTTCTGAAAAACTTACGACAGCCATGCCTTTCCCAATAATAATACCTGTAGTTTAAACTAAAAACTGTTTTAATATCATTGTATTAAAAAAAGTTATAAGAAATCAAATTACACAAATGCCTTAAGGTGTCACTTACTGGTTCCATCACCTTACGCTTATAAAAAATATTATCCATAAAAATGTAAATCTCGGGAAGTTCGAAAAGGAATCAAAAGAGTCTATTAATTCCTTTCAGGTTTCGATATACGCTAAGCGGGTCCCATTTCGCGGTTGAACGCCCCAGGGTTCCGCGGGGGACACGTTCCTACGTGATGTGGCGAAACGGAACCCTGATGGGGATAAAGTTTTCTTTTTACGAAGTTTTTCATTTTAATCTGCTTGGGGTTGCCAATAGTAGAAGGTAGGTTTTTCCTACAATGGTAGATTTTTTTGTCTAGTACCTACTAACTGATTAACCTAAATATAATTATTCAGCAGATTTTAGAATAAGTAATGTAAGGTCCTAGGTTTTATTATACCATCTACAATACCTTCTCTAGGTAGGCTAATAAAATAAGTAGCATACCTAATTGTTAAATTATTAACCTACTAATATAACAACATTACTTTTTATCAATGATAATAATCAGAACAAGCCACTCTAGATTTCCCATATCAAACTCAACCCGACAGAAATCCCTTAAACTACAATCCCATTCACCCATTATCGTTTTAAAAAGCTTATAATCCGCACACGACCGCCGCTCGCGACGTCTGGCGCGCGACTGCATAATTTTTAATCACACGACCGAGTGAGCGTCTAATACGGTAGAACGCGAGATATTGAGGGTAGTTATAGCTTAACTAGCAGGAACTGGAATCTTTTGTTCAAATCCGGAACGAATCTTTCTAAAGAGGTCGCATAAAAACTTGCCTATTTTGAATC
The DNA here is from genome assembly GCA_963931895.1 of Eupithecia pulchellata. NCBI lineage: Eukaryota > Metazoa > Arthropoda > Insecta > Lepidoptera > Geometridae > Eupithecia > Eupithecia pulchellata. The sequence continues at coordinate 6,151,438 of OZ007544.1, forward strand.
AGCTATTTTAACTGATTTGTGTTTAGAGCTTTTACGATGTGAGTAGTTTTTATTCTTACATCAAATGATTTATTTCTTTGCTTAGCAAAATTAGATTCTGACTTCAAACAACGATTAGTTTTTGTCACCTCACTAAAACAAACTTTAATCATAAACCTAAAAGTTTAGTCTTAAAAAAAAAATAAGAAGGAATGTATTGACGACCCTCTGTGGCGCGGTGGGCGCAGCACTTGCGATGCAGGTTACTTACGGGTTCGATTCCCGCCTCGAGACCAATGTTAGTACGATCTTCAGATATTTGTTCCCGGTGTTGTGGTCACTTTTAGTATTTTCTATAAAATATAGTACTAAGTTTTTCAGTCAACTCGTACCCAAGCTCTGCTTAGCTTGAGACTAGATGATGCTGTGTGGATTGTCCAGCATTATTTATTTTATGTTTTCACCTTTAAATATCATTGTTTAAAACCGACACCGTTTTATAAAATAAATCCAAATATTTTACACGTTAAAACACCAGCCAGGCTATTAATTTACATACTAATTTATCTTGTAATTAAATGCTGCAAATTGCTATCTCAGCCCTTTAATCCTTCCGCGCTGTTGCTTGCTAGCGATCGACGGTAATGTTATGGGGATACGACCTCGCACCTATTTTCAGAATTCATGCTATTCCATAAATAAGACTTTGATGAGGACATAGGTGAGGGCTGGTGCGGCGGCAGATTTGGCCGAAGATCTCAAGAGGCGCAAATGTGCAGGTCTCGAAAGAGCCTACATGGTCCCCTTGAAGTCGGGATCCTAGCTCCGTAGAGTATCGAGGCTCTCTGGGTTTTCAAAAAATTATTTGAGCGTCAGGTAGAATCCTCGTGTGACCCTAGAGCGGTGAGTATCTGGCGCAGCGCGTCATCATTGCCATACAGGCAATGCAGCCAGCCTCTTCGGTACACTTCCAACTGCTGGTATTGATATGGATCAGTTGAGCTACCTGTAGTGTGTTTGCAACAGTCTGCAGTTAGATTTAGATTCAATAACTTTATTTCTTTAGGCTTACAAAATAAGCACTTAGACAAGTCAAATTTCATACAGTTAATTATTATAACAAAAAAGAAATAAGTTGTTATTGATTTCTCTTCACTTCAATTTTTTGTATTATGTAACTTATGTGTCTAATACAATGTTTGTTTTTGCCTATCTAAATCTAAGTTTATAATGATTTAGTTATCCCAATTATTTCCATTGTATATCCTAGTTCTAATTTTGTAATTGTCTTTGTAAATAAAGGTTGTTTTAGACTTAGATAATGCTCAATTTTAAATACTACTCCTTATTTTTTTCTGATTGTTCATTGTAATTTTCTATGTCAATAAATATAATTCCGAAAAAATAAATTCAATTGAATTATTTGATTAGGGTAGATCCACACTATATTGCGACGATCTGCGGCTGGTGTTGACACGTAGCGACAGAGCTGGATTAAGGGTATCTGCATCACAAAGCGCGTCCGTATCCGTATCTGTACTATAGCTGCGAGTATTACCGCCAGTGCTGTATCACTGGCGGGAAAACTCGCGGTTTCCCTGAAGCTTTCGTGCTCGAATAGCTAGGTTGTAAGTGGAAAGAGAAGTACGGTATTTTCAAAGCTGCTCGGAGATTGTTGTCTATGGTGGAATAAAGAAAAATTAAGACATTTTGTCATGGAATGCGTAGATTATAGCGTATTAGCGTTATTTGAAATTCATTCCTTCAACTTCAAGAAAGTTCACAATGTATAACTGGCATGTCGCTGGCTTGATTTCTGATTTAGGTAAGCTACAAGGTCGCAGGCAGTCGCTGCGTGAGAATCGACCTTTTCAACGCAAGTGGGTATGTAGTGAGAAGCTATTAGCGGAAACTACCAGATGAACGGCAGAAGGCATCTACATCTATACATATGTGTAATACATTCGGGCGTCTACCCTCTGAATGAACCACGAACTAGCTAGATGATGCTGTTTGAATAGTTCAACATTATTTATTATCTATATCGACCTCTGTGGCGCGGTGGGCGAAAGTCCGCCTGCGACGCAGGAGGTTGCGGGTTCGATTCCCGCCTCGTGACAAATATTTGTATGATCTGCAGAAATTTGTTCAGGGTGTTCTGGTCGCTTTCTATGTATAATAAAAAATATCCATTCATTTAATATATTGTATTATGTAACTATGTATTTTGCTATCCATGACAATACACAAGAAAATAGAGCTTCATCTATTCTGCGGAAAAGTTGGATAAAATAGATGTCGATCTATCAATTGGAAACTTCGTGGAATCGATTTAACCTCGCCACTATTAATACCTTGCACGTAGGTGTCTAATCGATCGTTGGACTAAGGAGCTATTTCATGGATGATTGCGGCACTGTCCGGTGTGTTGCCAACATACCACTGTATAGCTTCTACCACAGAATAATTGTCAGGCGGAATGCCCTTTAGGACCATCAGGTTGATTTTGCATAAAGTTGAAATCTCAAGATGTTAGATTTCCTAGAATGTTGAACCTCGTTAAGATCAATTTCTAAAATGCTGATTTATCATTTCCCAAAAAGTTGAATTTGCAGAATGATAAATCACATAAAGTTAAATTCCAAAGACGTTGAATTTGCATAATATTGAACCATTACAGAAAGAACAAGAAAAAAAACAACCGCGAGGAGAAATATCGTTGTGCGGACAAGCCCTCATAGGTACCTACACTGTTTTATGTGGACGACTTAGTTGAAGTGTTAATAACATCGTTGGTGAAAAATTTATGAAGTGGGCTTGTGTCATTCATAATGTAACATGAAATATTTTGTTTTTGCTGTTACATAGTGCCGAATCGTATGTCCCCCTGATTATCTTCTGCATTATATACTTAAAATTTGAGTGGCTATTCAATTAATTATCCTAAAACATATCTTGTTTGAACTAAAAATCAAGTCTCCCCTAAGCTTCTACCTTATGATTAACTTTAGGGGTAGAATCGGCAATTACGAAAATTATATTTGCACAATGCGTTTGCTTATTTCTACTAATAACAATTTGATATCTCAATCGGCGCCATGTTTGTATAGCTGTCAAACTGACACGCGCGCGCCACGCGACTCTACCCATAGAGAAATAGAGTATCGTTTTAATCTAATAGGTCGCTCTCTACACGGTTTAATGCCAGGGGCAATAAAAAAACGTGGTTAGCCGATGATTTTCATATTTATCTTTATCAAAAATAACTTTGACCAATCAGTTTTTGGGTTCACACGGATATGTTTCTGGTTTGAATTCCCACGAATGTTATTTGACGAGGTAGAGCTCCTACTGATTTTAAAATGAAGAAAAATATGAGATTGGTCCTGGATATATGCGTATTCAGCTTTTTTTGACTTGGTTATCATATCATAATCATCATCATCTGTGTGATTGTGTAATTAGTACAGCATTTCTGACTAGCTCAATAAATAATATAATACTAGAGTAGGTAATTTCCTTTAAAATATTATTTACTTTTTGATTATGGCATCATAATCGTGCAGTTCTTCGTTAATTAATTACATAATTAAAACTTTGGTCTATAGTTATTGAAATTAAAAAAAAACATAAAATTTGGTAACAACGTCAAATAAATCAGCGTTTACCGCGGGGTGCTAACCGATATTCGCTATCACATTGCAGTTTCGGAGATCGTGTCAACAGATACCCACTTCTCCCCGATGACATCTCCCCTAGCTCAGATGTTTATGCAATTATTTCGCCATCTATGATTGTTATCTTGTTGTTTTGTTTTGTGGTTTTTCTGGCAGAGTTGTGTTTTGTTTTTAATAGTAGTCAGGCGAAATGCGTTGGCGAAAAAAACGAAGTTGGCTTTTGTCATAATGTTTTGTGGGTTTTTCTGGCAGTGTTGTGTTTTGTTTTTATACTGTTTTTGTTTTGGATGATGAACATGCGTATTTACTCATAATTTTAGAACGTTTGTGGATACCTTTTAATGAAAACTGAAGGAAATAAAATAAACTACCGAAAATGGGTCTTGATTTGGAGGCAATCTTTATTCTGGTTCACACAGGTAGACATGAGATATGGCTACCAGAGTAGTGCTGAGTAAGCTCTTAAGTTCTAAGAATATTGTCGGCTGCAAAGGCAGCGTTGTAATGTGAAGCTTATTCTAAACTATCTTTAGCCGTTGGATTGTAATGGGGAAATAATTTTTCAAATCGGTCCAATAGTTTCGGAGACTATTCAATTGAAATAAACAATAAATTTTTTGTAATATTATTGTATAGACAAAGGGGAGAGGGGTATCCATAACTATTTAGATTTTTATGCAGATGTTGAAAGAAATTGTACGTGGGAGCGTAGAGTTACTTTTTCCAAAATAAATAATTAGTAGGAGGTGAAACCTCCAACCTATATTATTTTTTTTCCTTAAAAATGGATTAAAATTCACCCTCGTCAGAAAATTATTCTAATAAGATTTTAAAGGCAAAAGTTTTTAACAAGCGAATATTAATTATATGGTTCGTAGGTTTTGTGGTAGAAATCGGTGAGCAATAAGACCGCCAATTGTCACATGTTTTGTAATCGTTAATTTGATTTTTAATTGTTTTGTTAAGTGTGCAATAAAGAATTTCCTATCTATTCAAGTTCGCAAACCTAATGAACTGAATAAGATGAAATTTGGGGTAGGTACATTTGGTGTAACATACCCAAACTTAAATAATAATACCGAAAACACGCGTGCAAAGCTGTGAGTAGAAGTGGGTATATCTACCTGGCACAGAGGTACCTACGAATTTATAACATTTATGATGTATTGTGCCGTGGGGAAATTTTTCGACGAAGAAGATCCCTGTTATAACCAAACAACTAGGTAAAGTAGTTTGGTTGTAAAATATCTACTTTATTGCATAATTTAAAAAAATCATGTTATATAATGTTGAATTTTTTGTAAAAATCTGTAACTAAAATTTATTTAAATGACATTTTATGCTTCTAATGCTTATGTAAATGATGTTAAATATTGTTTTATATGGACTACCAATGTTTGAAATTTATATTTCGATTATATTTTATAGATAACTTTGAATTGAAAGTACTTAACTAACCAGCCTGCTTAATCAAAATAATCACCACCAAAACGAAATTTTCTGTATTAATTGATATTTCCCTGCAGTAGCCCGATAGCAATGGCATTCTTTAAACATAATGGAATAAAGAAACAGTAAACTGCCCTTGCGATGGGGGAGCTCTTCGTTACAACTGTGTAGTGCAGTCGGGATGTTTTGATACTTTACAATTTACCTACTGTTTTAAACGAAAACCGAAAACAACGGGAAAAAGGTTTTATTCAAGTATGGCACTTATTTAGGTATGTTTCTTTTTTGAAACTGGCCTGAAAATGCATCCAGGTTGTTTAATTTCGTTAATAACAAAAGCATACTATCTAATGTTTTTTGTGCCTGGCATAACTTTATTTATTTTTTAGCTGAAGACAGGGCGCTATGGCGCTCATTAGGGCAGCATGTCCAGCAGTGGACTGATGTGGGCTGATGATGATAATGATGATAACTTTATTTGAGATTTTTTGAGAATTAATATAATATAATCCTAGGGTAGATCAAAATTCAGCGTTATTGAAATAATTTTCGGGTTTCGGTAACGGTATATTCGTTGTTTCGTGTTTTAGAAAGTTTATTTGTGATAACTGTCTCACTCTACTTAGGTAACTAAATCAAATTTGGAATAATACAAACAGCTCACTTGAGATAACTCCAAGTCTCAAGATTCCCCAGCCCGTAGAAGGTGGCACCATTCAGAACGAATCACCGTACAAAATGATATTATTTGTAACGTAATCCGCGAACAACTAGAGAGATTGATATTACGCTGGGGTGATATTGACATTAATTTATATGGATACGGTTTAAAAATGTATAATGGGTGGGTCTTGCGCGCTAATAAAGTCTCTGGGGGCGCCATGTTGCTGCATTTTGGCGCGAATCATATAAACACGGCATAGCACCTATTCTATAACTTGCCTACTAGACTGAGAGCTGAAAATCGAATAAAGAGTTCTAAAATTGCAACTCTGACTTTTTTACGCTGAATCAAGTACGTAATTTCTCATATTAAACGATTATAGTCAATAATTAGTGTAGCCAAAGCTCAAAATGAAATGGAGCTTTTTGACATTGACATTTGTAGCAGGTTGATTTTTCGGCGGGAATCGAATTCGTTGATGATTGATCGGGTAATTATTGCTAAATGATGACGGACGAGACGCCCCGATTCAATGTTTTTGTAGTTACAGCGTTTTATTTGGCCGCAAACTTTCGCATGGGAATTTTTATTAAACTCATGTTTGGTTGATTGTTTTTTCATCGATGTAGAAAGCAAAGAATGTTTGAACATTTTACCAGATAACAAAATGAAAGCGCAGATTGATTTAATTTTACTTAAAAAAAAAAGAAACATTAATCATTCTGCCGTAGAAAATTAAAATACGAATCGGTACGGTGAAATAGCATTATCAGCTTTTAATAAAAGGGATTATGCAAATAACCTAGCTCAATTCACGTGTTCGTACGTACACAAATCAGTAGAATGTTTTGTTAAATAGCGTGTAAATAATTTGTCGTCCTCCTTTGTGTTGGGAACTAGACAAATGGTAATTTTATAATTTGAACTTGGAACGATGACGCTGGCCATTCAGAATCAACTGCGTGTAAAATTAAAATAAACGATTTGTCCCTAAATACAATTCTAAATTCAAATTACGGAGCTGACGTCGCGGTTTTGACGTCTTTATTCAAATTTGGGATAAGCGATCGGACATGCGTCAGTGAGCTCTTTGATATTTTAATTTTGACGCAAATGTAGCGAATTTTTACGTCAATTACTAGCTAGACAATCTGGCACGAAATGGTTAATTGGATTTTGTCTATTGTTACATGCACATGCACACAAGAAATATTATACTAATGGTAAAATATATGTTACGTACTTACCTACGTCATTTAGATGTATTTAGTATTTCTTTAAGTTTTACTGAAATATTGATGCCTATGTACATCAATTTTATTTTACTTGATCAAAACAATGTACTTTGTCCTATTTCCTACTGGCAATATTATGTAATTCACGATTATATAATAATTTATGTAATATTTATGTAAATATTAAAGTACCAAGTATTAAAATGAACATCCCTAGATACGATTTATTACTACAGATCTTCATCATCAGCCTATGTTAGTCCACTGTTGGACATAGGCCTCCCCTAATGAGCGCCATAGCGCCCTGTCTTCGGCTTGTCGCATCCAGCATCTGCCAGCAGTCTTTCGCAGATCGTCATCCCACCTGGTCGGAGGGCGTCCTACACTACGTTTACCGAGTCGCGGTCTCCACTCAAGAACACGTTTACCCCAGCGGTTATCGGTTCTTCGCGAAATATGGCCGGCCCACTGCCACTTCAGTTGGCTAATTCTCTGAGCTATGTCGATGACTTTAGTTCTCTGTCGGATGTATTCGTTACGAATCCTATCCTTCAGAGAAACTCCGAGCATAGCTCTTTCCATAGCGCGCTGAGCGACTTTGAACTGGTGGACCAACCCTATCGTGAGTGTCCACGTCTCAGCTCCGTAGGTCATGACTGGTAGGACGCACTGATTAAAAACTTTCGTTTTCAAACATTGCGGTATGGATGACGAGAAGACTCGACGTAGTTTTCCGAACGCTGCCCAGCCTAGCTGGATCCTCCTCTTGGCTTCCTTCTCGAAATTGTTTTTACCCAACTGCAAAATCTGCCCGAGGTAAGTGTACTCAGAAACAATTTCGAGAAGGTGGCCATGTACGATCACCGGTCTTGGATCAATGTGGGCATTGATCATGACTTTGGTTTTATCCAAATTCATGCCAAGACCGATACATCGGGAGGCTGAAGCTAGACTGTCCAGCATCCGGTTCAGCTCCTCTAGCGACTCCGCCATTAAGACTATGTCATCAGCGAATCGCAGGTGTGAGATGTAGTCGCCGTTTATGTTGATGCCCTTGTCTTTCCAGTCCAGCGTCTTAAACATATCTTCCAACGCGCTCGTGAACAGTTTCGGGGATATGACATCCCCCTGCCTCACTCCTCTGCGCAGTTGGATCGGTTTAGTCTGCTGGTCCTGTACTCGGACACTCATCGTAGCGGCTTCGTAGAGACATCTCAGCACCTCGATATAACGATAGTCTACTTGGCATCGCTGTAGATCGCTACAGATCTTAGCCTAAGTTAATTTTGATTTAATTATACATTACGTTTTATTCTTTGTTACTAAATTATTCTACCTACCATCCTAGAACAATCTGATAATGGTCCTAAAGTTCCACAATTGGAACGTAAACACCACCTCCGTCCATAAATCAGTGGTATGAACCACTGTCCTAAGGGACCTGTCGCTTGACATAATAGGGTCCTTTATAACGATAACGAGCAGTAGCTATTGTGCTAACGGTACACGCGGTGGTGTATTTTTACTTTTAAATTGTCTATGGACCAAATGGTCGGCCATTTAAATGTTTTCTTTAATACATTTTTGTGTTACAGGTCAAATTGTATGAAGCCATGATAGAACCAACTGTGATTCTATTGTATTTTGGAAGTATTGGAAGATTTTTAACCTAAAATTCCGTATCGTAACAAATACTTAAAAATATCAGTAAAACGAAGTTTTTCTGTAAAATAATAGAAAATGGTCAACGATTTGCCGCAAATTACTTGTTCCGTTAGTTTAAATATTTAATCTTGGGCCAACCCATAGGTACTGACCAACTTTAGATAGTTAAAAGATGGCGCAGTTATCCTAGATTTTTAATGGTATCATACGTCACAATTTTCGTCTTCAAATAATAATAAAAAAATTATTTTCTGATAAAAGACCTAACTCAAAACAGTTTCACACGAAACAGTTCCACGCAAGGGTTTGCTTCAATATACAACCTTTTTCAAGTCGATCGGAACTATTTGTCACCGTTCTTTTTTCAAAAATGCTTAATTATAGTTATTGAACGAACCATACAGAAACACTCGTAAAACAGGAAGCAACATACAAACGACGTATAGTCATTACAGATAATCAGTGCTAACAGGTGTGCCTTGCGATAAATCAGCGGTGTCCCTCGTTGGAGCGCCGCAGGCCGTCAGCGGGCTGCAGTCTCGTTAACGACGCTGCATTGGATGTGCACAGTGATATTAAAGATGGCGTATCGAGGGGTTAGAAGTTTTAGGACTACATCTCAATACGAATAGACAGCGTGATACCACAGTACACATATGGATATATCTAAATATTATATGTATACTGTGGTGATACAGTGCTTGTTTATAGGGTGTTATTCCATTGACTTTGTATTATACGGTGAAATAGTAATCTCTATTTAATTATGGTATGGTTTGGCTTATTTTTTGTTTGTCTGTTTGTTACAGGCGGTACCTATTTTATATTATATACCATTGCTAATTTTAATCTAGGACAAAATATAGTGAAAGAATTTAAAAATCTAATACAGAGCAGGTTTACAGTGAAACTAATAAAATCACGTTCCTATATTAAATCCTGCTGACGGAAAGTCATTTGGACTTGTTGATTACTCAACGACGTTATTATCTCCATCGTAAAAAACCGCGTGTCAAATAACTGAAAAAGTAGCAACAACACAACACTTTATAAATGATAGGAAAATAAGAGAACCTCTAACTTTTCATAACGCTTGCACTGCCTAGGTCGCTGTCATGTATTCTCTACGAATAAAATAATTTTCCAAAAACTACATGCACGTACAAAAAAGCATTTGCGTCGATCGTTGTCAGCTTTGCTAAAACAGACACAGTCAACATAATACTGAACACTAATAATGGGTGAGGTATACCTAACAAAAGTATAAATGCATTTCATACAAAAAAAGCATGTAAGTAAGAGTACAAAGGTGTCATATAACATTGAAACCATGTACTTCTACTAATATGGCGTGTTTTTTAAAATAAAATGTCAAATTTAAAATTCAATTAATAAAATAAATTAATAAATTATGTATAATGCAACTTCAAATAAGAAATAGTAACTGCCTAATCCTTATCCTTATGTATTTGCTACCAAGCTTTATACTATCAAAAACAATTTTGTCTGCCGTATAGGTACTATAAATCGTCCGCAACGCGACTACCGGGTCTGTGAGACCCTAATCAGGGGTGCTACGGAGCTCATTGATTCACTAATCCTGCGGGACGAGACACGTGCCGCCGCCGCTAGGTGACGTGGTCTACTGTTACGTCATTAATGGATTTATTATTGCAATTTTGCATCCTGTTGTACGTGAAAAAGATCCCTGTATATAACAGAACTATGGCAGATCCATAAAAGAAACCCTGGACGAAATGTATTATTATTTAAATTTCAAGTTAATAGCTATTTGCTGATATTACCAATTGAAATCACGGCAGAAAAGAACGATCGCATATTATAAAACCCTAAGAATTTCGAAACCGATCTCGAAACCCTAAAATCTCTCAACATAATATAACGTCAAATAAACGTCATTCGATTATTTCTTCTATATTTCAGATCAAAAACAAACGAAAATCAACACTATTTCGTTTCACATCGTAATTTACAAGTCCATTTGGCTGCAAAATAAATATAAAATAAACCTTGTGCCGCGGTGTTAAGGTTTACTTTGTGGTGTAAGTGTCTGCTTTAAGTAGGTAATTTGTTTGTGCATCAGTGCCGTAAATAAGGCGACGCTAGACTCGCCTGAGCCGAGGGTCCTAGACAAGTGTTCCATTATCGCTAGGTATTGCTTTGCCGTTTTACTAGGTCCTAGGTACTCAAACGCTTCTTCTCCCCTGAGTCAGTTTCTAGGCACCTAAGCATCAGCGGAGCCACGGTGGGGCAGTGTCGGGCAAAACCTACCAGAGTCTACTTAAATTTTTCGACTTTTTCAAATTATTTCCAATAGTATAAAACGTAGCAAAATTTATAAAACTGTTTTGGCATAAACCGGTCCCTTTCATTACCCCACTAAAACTTATTCCCTTTTTGACCATCAATACATAACATAGTATAAAACAAAGCTGCTTTCCTTTGTATGTCTGTCCCTAGTCCCTACTTAGATCTTTAAAACTACGGAACGAATTCTGACTCTGAGGCACTTTTTTAGTAATTAAATAGGAGTGTTTATATGTATTAAATGCATCAAGATCAGCGTTTCACCCGGGCGTAGCCGGGGTGGGTAAAAATATACTTTTAGACAGACTTCTCTATATTTTTCCTGTAAGTATAGATCTATATCTAAAAACTTCGGAGATTGTGTGAAGTATTTTGAAATATAGATATTATCAAGAAACTACTCTCCAAATCGCGTAACCGAAGATTAAAGTAGGAATATTAATTTCCTTAAATATGAAGCTACCAGCTTTCAGAGATGAATAACGATTTCAAACTATAAAATTGCATATTGCACACTCTTATCAAATATGTTTGCAGTGTACCTTTCGCTATTTTTCGCGAAATTCATTTGTCTGCTATCCTCGTGCAGTTTATATGAAGATCGTAAGAGATGCAGAAAGCAATAGCGAGCCCATCTGCGCTTATTTACGAAGCATTCTGTTGTACGTACTTACCTACCTACAGGAAAATCCCATCTACATAAAGGTACACTACACACCTACCTATGTATTTTGTATGAAGTGATTCTGCTCAATAAACAGTTTTATAGGTACTCATCATCATCATCTTCATCACCAGCCTATAATAGTCCACTGCTGGACATAGGCCTCCCCTAATGAGCGCCATAGATGGCATCATTATTTGGGGGTTATTGCCCATTATCCCCACGCTGGGCATGCGGGTTGGGGATCGCAGTTCGGTGTAGTTGTTCTGCAGAAGGCGCTGCTGCCCGCCCCCCGCTGTGTTTCCCTTAGTCGCCTCTTACGACACCCACGGGAAGAGTTGGGGTGGTGAAATTCTATGCCGGCACCACACGGCTATTATATGTACTAAAGGTAGAAAAAAGTAGAAATAAAGATATGTACAGTGCCGTTTATTAGGTTCCTTGGGGGCTTTTGTAGTCGATTTCTATAAATATAGGACGAATAATTTTAAAATACGTTTTTTTTTATTTATCAACTTAGAAATTATATTAAAAACCTTCTTCTTCTCCTTCTTAGCCATCTTGTACCCTATGGGTGTAGGCCTTCTTCATATTTTGCCATTTCTCGCGGTCTTGTGCAATTTCCATCCATTTCACTCCCGCTGATCTTTTGATGTCGTCGTACCAACGCATTTGTGGTCTCCCCTGTGGTCGTTTTTCTCCCCATGGTCTCCATTCTGCCAGTCTTTTGCACCAAGAACCTTTTTTACGCGCGACGTGGCCAGCCCATTGCCATTTGGTTCGCGCTTAGCGATGTGTTTTATAACGTCGGTGACTTTGCTTTGGTCCCTGAGCCAGACGTTTCTTTTGCGGTCCCTCAGAGTAATACCTACCATTTTCCTTTTAATTGCTCTCTGGGCGACTCTGAGCTTGGTTATTATATTTGTTTTGTGAAAACCCAGGTCACAGCCCCGTAGGTAAGTACTGGTAGGATACACTGGTCGTGTATGCGAGCTTTCTGTTCAGGTTTGATTTACATCTTGAAAGCAAATTCTATTTTAGAGAAGGCGCAAGTCTTATGCGCCGGTCGATTTCTGATGTTTGGTTTTCCTTACCCATCACAACTTCTTGACCAAGATACACGTACTTGTGCACCCGTTCAATCGTGGTTTGGTTGACTTTGATGTTATGAGAGTTAGACACAGAGTTGGTCATTATTTTTGTCTTGTCGAGGTTCATTTCTAATCCTACCCGAGCAGAGGCTTCACCGAGTTCATTTATCATAATTTCAAGATCATGGTGGTTGTCCGAAAATAGGACGATATCGTCCGCAAATCTTAGAAATCATCATTAAAAACCTTACGTATTAAATAACATCAAAAATCTTTGGTTTTATTAATAAAAACAATAAATTTAAATTATAAATATAAATACTATTGTTTTTATTTTACTTTGAAACCTGCCATGGTGTCAATAACGATGAAAAACTGAAAGTTTAAGATTCCCGATGTTGGCATATTCCTTTTTAGGGTTTTGCCATCGGTTGCAAAACCCTTATGGGATCGCTTTGGGTCTGTTTTGTGTTTTGAATCCTTAATATCTCAGAAACTACTGCAGCTATTGACTTGAAATTTTAAATAATAATACATTTTGTGCGCCCGCACATATTTATAGAAAAATAAATGAAAAATCAAAATGAAGATTTTCCATACAAATTTTTAAATCGAAATTTTAAATACGACCTACAATGTCGAAAGTGGTATCAAATGAAAGGTACTCGTTTGTAGATTTCAAAATAGTTTTTGAAATTTTGGTAGATTTTATACTTTTAAAATATTTTGAAAAAGGTCAAAAAAATTACCGTTCCCCCCCCCCCTCCCTTTTCTCCGAAGATTGCAGAGCGATCGACGTGAAATGTACCAAGTGTTTGTAGGTATTGATCTATATTTTACAGGAAAAATATAGAGAAATCTGTAAAAATAATACTTTTTGAAATATGGTCAAAAAAGGGCGGGAAAAATTTGTAAAGGGATGACTACCCCCCGAGTTGAGTATCAAATGAAATTTCGATAGATTTTATACTTTTTGATATATTTTGATGCCATACTAGACAGAAAAATTTTCGCACAAGCGGATTTGTCTTGCTTTTTTTCGTTTTTGCTTTTTCTGCATTTGTCGTTTGGTCGTTACATAACAGTTACTCACATTACACATTTTGACCATTCTACATTTGACGTAGTGTAATTTAACCAAGGTAAAAATCAGACTTATTTATTTATTGATAATATTGCGAACTTATTTATACACTTTTGTGTATCGGGGCCGACATTAAGATGGAGGTCCGAAATAAACTCAAACAAATTGAGGAAAATATTATTTTTACGACTTACTACGAAATATCAGATTATTATGGAAAAGATCGTTCATAGCATAGAAATTTATTGAATTAAGTTTGTGTGATTATGTGATATGGATTATTTTATCTGAAATAAATGAATACAATACAAATAGCGATAAGGCCCTTTTATTTCCCCTACTGTAAGCACGTTTGTTTGTAATATTATCTTTGTGTGGAAGAAAAAAATTTATCCTATATCTATGTAGTAGGTATAGATAAATAGTGTAAATAATAAATAAACATAACGAATTACCTAACCAGGGTGATAAGGGTGAGTGATGAGTGACAAAGTTCCTTAAAATTGAGTTAAATGAAAAAAATAAATACCTAATCGAACCCTGCTAATATTATGAACGCCAAAGTTTGTAAGTATGGATAGATGTTTGTTACTCTTTCACGCAAAAACTACTAAACAGATTTTGCTGAAACTTGGTACACAGATAGTTTATGACCTGGAATAACATATGGGCCACTTTTTATCCAGAAAATCCCACCGGATCGGCAGTTACACGGGTGGAACCGCGGGCACCCAGCTAGTATACCTATTCGTACCATAAAAAATATATTAACAGTACTGTAAAAAATTGTGTTATAAAACTTGACAACCTGTCAATTTTTATGACAAAATTGTCAAATAAATGTATTTATCTATCTATCTAACCTTTTAAAGTTTGATGAAAAATTAAAACGTCACAAGCTTATCAGTAGACCATTAATTCTTCTATTGTAATGTTAAACAGCCCTTCTGATCTGTTTTTTAATTACATGCCCCAATGCGTATTTAATAAGGGTGAAAATTGACTGGGGTGACATCCCTTATTCGAATTCAATTAAAACGATGACCCCCAGTTCACAATTCGATAGATTTGCAGTTGCTACTGTTTCAGGAATCTCTTTTTGTTTCAGGAATCTCTGCCTTATATGGTTTAACAGTACGGTAACAGTAAGGTGAAAATCTATAAGGATAAGATTACTACATCATCATCATCAGCCTATATGAGTCCACTGCTGGACATAGGCCTCCCCTAATGAGCGCCATAGTGCCCCGTCTTCAGCTTGTCGCATCCAGCATCTGCCAGCAGTCTTTCGCAGATCGTCATCCCACCTGGCCAGCGGGCTCCTACACTACGTTTACCGAGTCGCGGTCTCCACTCAAGAACACTAAATTTACAGATTATAAAACATAACAGAACATAGTATAAAACAAAGTCGCTTCCCGCTGTCTGTCCCTATGTATGCTAAGATCTTTAAAACTACGCAACGGATTTTGATGCGGTTTTTAGGGTTTTGCCATCGGTTGCAAAACCCTTATGAAATCGCTTTGGGTCTGTTTTGTGTTTTGAATCCATAATATCTCAGAAACTACTGCAGCTATTGACTTGAAATTTGAAATAATAATACATTTTGTGCGCCCGCACATATTTATAGAAAAATAAATGAAAATAAATAAAAAATCAAAATGAAGATTTTCCATACAAATTTTGAAATCGAAATTTTAAATGGAACGTACAAAGTCGAAAGTGGTATCAAATGAAAGGTACTCGTTTGTAGATTTCAAAATAGTTTTTGAAATTTCGGTAGATTTCATACTTTTTAAAATATTTTGAAAATGGTCAAAAAAATGACCGTTCCCCCCCCCCCCTATCTCCGAAGATTGCAGAGCGATCGACGTGATATGTACCAAGTGTTTGTAGGTATTGATCTATATTTTATAGGAAAAATATAGAGAAGTCTGTAAAAATAATACTTTTTGAAATATGGTCAAAAAAGGGCGGGAAAAATTTCTAAAGGGGTGACTACCCCCCCGAGTTGGGTATCAAATGAAAGGTATTGGTTTGTACATTCCAATGCAGTTTTTGAAATTTCGATAGATTTTATACTTTTTGATATATTTTGAAAAAGGTTGAAAAATTGACCGGTACCCCCCCTCTATCTCCGAAGATTGCAGAACGATCGATTTGATATGTACCAAGTTTTTGTAGGTATTGATCTATATTTTACAGGAAAAATATAGAGAAATCTGTAAAAATAATACTTTTTGAAATATGATCAAAAAAGGGCGGGAAAAATTTCTAAAGGGGTGACTACCCCACCGAATTGGGTATCAAATGAAAGGTATCAGTTTGTATATTTTAATGCAGTTTTTGAAATTTCGATAGGTTTTATACTTTTCGAAATATTTTGAAAACGGTCGAAAATTTGACCGTTCCCCCCCCTCTATCTCCGAAGATAGCAGAGTGATCTATATAAAATGTACTAAGCGTTTGTAGATATAGGTCTATATTTTACAGGAAAAATATAGAGAAGTCTGTAAAAACAAAACTTTTCGAAATATGGTCAAAAAACGAATTTTCATACAATGGGGGCTATTTCATTGAGAGCCATATCAAATCAAAGGTATGGATTTCGACAATTCAAAACAGGTTTTAAAAATCGTCTAAGTTTCATACTTAGTGAAATACGTAGAAAAAAGTCGAAAAAATAATTGTAGGTACCAACCCACTTACCTACCCACTAATCTCTGTAGTAACTGTAATAGTAGGGTTCCACAGCGCCACGAAACCGTTGTTCTCAAAATTTTAAAGTCCATACCCAATGTATTCCACTGCGCTCGAAGAATATTTAGATAATAAGATTATTGAATTCATGAATTCCACCGTGCTCCAAAAAAATATGAGAAGAGTAATGTATCCTGGATAATCCACACAACATCATTTAGCCACAAGCTAAGCAAGCTTGTGTAATTCGTACTACTACGATATCTGTTATACTTAATAAAGTATATATAAGTATCACATTAGATGATTTATTTTTGTGTACGTAGAAAAGGACTAGAACACTCGAACAAATAATCTGCAGATCTTACAAATATTAGTCCCGAGGCGGGAATCAAACCGCAACCTCCTGCGTTGTAAGCCCACCGCGCTAACAGGTCGTCAATATACGTACCTACCTAAACGACAAAAGTTCAAAACCCTCGGCGCGCGAGTTACACTCGCACTTGTCGTACTTGTTTTATTAGATAGAGTTATTCAACAACATCAACATCACCAGCCTATAACAGTCCACTGCTGGACATAGGCCTCCCCTAATGAGCGCCATAGATGGCATCATTATTTGGGGGTTATTGCCCATAATCCCCACGCTGGGCATGCGGGTTGGGGATCGCAGTTCGGTGTAGTTGTTCTGCAGAAGGCGCTGCTGCCCGCCCCCCGGTGTGTTTCCCTTAGTCGCCTCGTACGACACCCACGGGAAGAGTTGGGGTGGTGAAATTCTTTGCCGGCACCACACGGCTTAGAGTTATTCAAGAGGAAGGTTTATTTGTTTATCATAAAAAGCCGACACGGATTGTATATAATAAAATATAGTAGGTATATAGTAATGGGTGTTAGAAAAAAGTGCTAAAAAAAGAAATATTGCATTTTTGTATTAAGTATATATGCAAATTGAAAAATTTAATGTTCTATTATACACTCGAGAGCAATGAATCCGGGTCACTCAAAGAATCCAAAAAATCTCGGAAAGTAAGAATGCTAGGTTAATGCAATAAATTGTATTTAATAGACAATTTAATACTCCTTAAATGAAGTTAAAAAAATATGAGTCACCATACATTTTATTTACACAAAATTACATAAAGAAAAAAAACTGCTGATCTCTCCTTAAAACAAAAATAGGAAACATGAAATTTTTGAACTTTATGACGATTTTCTTGAATTTCAATACTTCGTATTACCTCCTCGTGCTTCCATTACTGCGTTTACGCGGTTTGGCATGCTGTACACCAAGTTCCTTATACGATTTTGGGGAATATTCTCCCATTCCTCTGTGAGAGCAATTTTGAGCTCAGGAAGCGTGATTGGGGGAGGGTTTCGTTGTTTTACGCATCTCCCTAGCTCGTCCCAAGCATGCTCGATCGGGTTGATATCCGGGCTGCGCGCTGGCCACTCCATACAAGTAATGTTCGTTCATCTCTTGAAGGTAGTCATCACAATCCTACCTGTATGAGGTCGGGCATTGTCATGCATAAATATGACAATGCCCGACAATGATAACCAATCTTTATAAGTAGTTTTTTAGTCTGATCGAGCACTGTTTAATATTTTATTTCTACTGTTTTGATCGTTTATTATAATAACATGTTTGATGATGATGTAAGTCATGTAAGTGATAATTACTTATCTCTCTCTTCTACTCGTTCCATTAGTAGTGATGATAGTTTTACCAGCTTGCCTTCCCTATCTGAAAATTTACACTCTCAGTTCTCTAATGCACCAATGAACTTTAATGTTCTCCACATCAATGCGCAAAGTATTCCGGCTCATTTTTCGGATATGCAAGCGTCATTTAATGAAAAAAATATTCACGCTATCCTGATCTCGGAGTCTTTCCTTAAACCTTGTCTTCTTTCTTCAGTTTTTTCCTTGCCGGGATTCCGTCTTATTCGCAATGACCGGACTGGTAGCCGCGGTGGGGGTGTAGCAATCTATCTTCGTTCCCATTTACCTTTCTCCATCATAAGTATGTCTCCACAGCCTGCACCGCTACAAATCGGCGAACACCTATTCCTTGAAGTCACGCTATCCCACACTAAAATTCTTCTGGGCGTTTATTACTCGAATTCTAGCAAAAACAACTTCTTCTCGTCATTTGAATCCCTACTTATCAACCTTATTCCTAGCTATAGTCACTCCATTATAATGGGAGACTTTAACTGCTGCCTCATGAAAAAGGACCGGCGTGCACTGTCTATGGAATCAGTTGTAAAATCCTGCAATCTTCATATTCTTCCTCTTAGCTCCACTCATCATGCTCCTAACTGTCCACCTTCATTGCTTGACCTTATGATTGTTTCCTCTCCCGATCATGTCAGTAAATATGGTCAATGCGCAGCGGATGGTTTTTCCTACCATGATTTAATATTTTTATCATATAAAATCCGTCCTCCTAAAGCTAAGCGTAAGGTCATCCTGCAGCGTAGTTTCGCCCGCATGGACAAGGAAGCCTTTCTAAACGATGCAAAAGTTCTTGACTTTTCTCCAGTTATTGATGCTGCTACAATGGATGACAAAGTTGGGATTTTTAATGATATCCTGATCCAGCTATTTGATAAACACGCACCTTTTCACGCGGTCAAAATGAAACACTTACCTGCACCTTGGCTTACGGAAGAAATCAAGATACTGATTAATAAAAAGGCTATCGCTAAAACCAAATACAAGATGGTTGCAAGTGAGCTCAATAAAGCTAAATTTCATAACGCTCGTAATCGATGTAACAGGATTTGTAGAGATGCTCAACGTCGCCACATCCACGAGTCTGTAGCTGATGAAAATCCAGCGAAGGTGTGGAAATTTCTGAGATCGCTGGGACTTGGCAAGTCTCGTCAAGACTCCATACCTGGAGACCTTGATCTAGATTCGCTTAACCAGCATTTCTCTGCGGCGTCTGATATTAACGATGCAATCAAACACAGTACCCTTAATTGTTTATCTTTATTACCCACCCCTAATCATCCCCCCTTTATTTTTGATAATTTTTCTGTCATCGATGTAAGGAAGAGTGTCCTCTCTATCTCTTCTAATGCTGTTGGGATAGATGGCATCAGTCGTAATATGTTAATTCCCATCTTAGATCAAATACTTCCGATTCTTTGCCATGTACTCAACTTCTCTATATCTCACGACACTTTTCCGAGCATCTGGAAAGACGCACAAATCATACCATTACCTAAAAAAGCTAACCCAAAGTCATTTTCTGAATATCGCCCCATTTCTATTCTTCCCTTTCTTTCTAAAGTCCTTGAACGCCTCGTCCATAACCAACTTAATTCTTTTCTTTCCTTTAATAATCTTCTGAATCCCTTACAGTCTGGTTTTCGAAAAGGTCATAGCACAGTCACTGCACTCGTCAAAATCACGGACGATATTCGCTTAGGTATGGAAAATGGACACCTCACTGTTTTAACCCTCCTTGACTTCAGTAATGCCTTCAATACTGTCGATTTCGATATATTGATTGTATTACTCCGCTCTCTTAATATCTCCCCTTCGGCGGTTGGTTGGTTCTCTAGCTACTTGCATGGCCGTCGCCAGCGTATCCGACTTGATGAGTCTTTCTCGTCATAGTGTGATACGTCTGCTGGCGTGCCTCAAGGAGGCGTACTGTCCCCACTACTATTTGCAATTTTTATAAACTCCATTTCACACAATCTCTCCATGTCCTATCATCTATATGCTGACGACCTACAAATATATACCCAAGCCCCATTCAGTGATATCTCCAGCGCAATAGAGAAGACTAACAAGAATCTACAAAATATCACGGAATGGAGCAAGCGCCATGGACTTAAAATTAACCCGTCTAAAACTCAAACCATCATAATTGGCAGCTCTAGGACTATGTCTCAACTGAATTGGTCAGCAGTTCCTCAGGTTGCTTTTGATGGAACAGCGATACCCTTCAGCAAGACCATCAAAAATCTAGGGATTATGTTTGATCGCACTTTTTCTTGGGGAGCTCAGATGGAGTGTGTTAGTCGAAAGCTGTTTGCGTCTGCTGGTTCCCTAAGAAGATTGCGAAATTTTCTTCCTACCGCCACCAAAACTGCACTCACTCATTCGCTCCTTCTTCCTGTCCTAGACTATGCGGATGCGTGTTATTTGGATCTTACAGAAGATCAACTCAATAAGCTCGAACGCCTCCAAAACATGTGCATCAGATTTATCTTTGGCCTCCGCAAATATGACCATGTTTCTGCTTACCGAGCCAAACTCAAGTGGCTTCCCATACGCCAGCGCCGAAACTTACACATTCTATCCCTTCTTTTCTCAATACTTTTCAACCCCATTTCCCCTTCGTATCTCAAAGAAAGATTCCAGTTTCTTCACTCTTCTCACAGCCTCTCTCTCAGATCTTCAGAAACTTTGTTTTTGGTGGCTCCAGTTCAGAAAACCTCTTTTTATAGCAACTCTTTTACAGCTCAAGCCGTCAAACTATGGAACGATCTTCCCATTGAAATTAAAAAAGCCAAATCTTCTCACATATTTAAAAGGAATGTTTACGAACATTATTTAGGTACTTCAAAATAGTTAAGTTAGTCCCTAAAATTTCCTCACTGCTCAGTCTTTGATATGTATTAGTATGTTCTTATTTAGTATAAATATGTACATATTAGGATTATTTTAGTTTGTATTAGATTAATATTGATAGTTTCTAATTGTATTGTTATTCTATATTCGTACCTGCACCGCCTTCCTATAATCTTCTATTTTAAGCTTTGGTTGCCTGGAAGAAATCGCTTTAAGCGATAAGGCCGCCAATTCCGTTAACTTTTAGTTTTATTTTGTCTTAATCATAAGTTTCGAGAATAAAGAATTATTATCTTATCTTATCTTATCTAAATGTAGCATCCTCACCCAAATTGACCATAAATGGACCAACGTGTTCGTTGAGGATTTCTTCCACATATCTTACGCTAGTTAAAGAGCCGTTTTCTATGATCACCAGCTCTGTGCGACTTTCAGAGGAAATTCCGGCCCACACAAGTACAGACCCACCACCGTAGGCTACTTTTTCTTCGATGCATGCTTGCTTGAATCTTTCCCCTGGTCTTCTATACACTCTGTGTCTTCCATCGTGCTTGTAGAGCATAAATTTTGATTCGTCGGAGAACATAACTTTCGACCAATCTTCAATACTCCAATTTACGTGGTTCTGGGCATATCTTAGTCTTGAAATACGATGGCCACGCTCCAGTTTAGGGCCGTTTGCAGGTCTAAGGGGTTTTAAGTTAGATTCAGCAAGCCGACGTCTTACTGTCCATGCACTTGGGTTACTTCCTCCGAGGCGTCGAAACTGATTTGTGAGTTCAGTTCCTGTGAGAAAGCGATTTCGAAGCATGGTGTTCACCAAGTATCGGTCTTCTCGTGCTGTGGTACACCTAGTTCTGCCCGTTCCTGGTCTGCGTAGGTTAGAACCAGTTTCCTCGTAACGTCGGAGAACTCTTTGTACTGTTGACAGCGACACACCGACAGTCCTGGCTGTATCGCGCTGACTCCGGCCGGTTTCCACCAATGTAAGTATTCTGGTGCATTCTTCAAGTGTAAGCGACATGATTTCAGCTTGAATAATGAATATTGAGCACTATCAACCTGGTTTATGTACCAACATAAATGACAGATTACAAACAAAAGCAAAAACAAATCCTGTAATTTCGTAGTTCCATCTTCGACAGTGTTCCCTTTTCAAATTTGATTTTTTTATGATATAACTTTACAATAACTAAGAAGTTTTAATACTTTCATTTAAGGAGTATTAAATTGTCTATTAAATACAATTTATTGCATTAACCTAGCATTCTTACTTTCCGAGATTTTTGATTCTTTGAGCGACCCGGATTCATTGCTCTCGAGTGATATAATTTAGATTTTTTTTCACGTTCATAACTTTATCTCTCTCCCAATAAGGTCTGCTGAAAGGGAACTCTTTTTAGGGTTAAGCTCGCCTTTGCAAATATTTTACATCTAAATGTATTCTTGTATATTTTATAGTGCAATAAAGAATTAAGAAAATTGGTTTTTTCAAAAAGTTTTTAAACTGCCAATTTACAAAGTAATCAATTATATACACGGTACGTAAGGTACACTTCCAACTGGTATTGATATGGATCAGTTGAGCTACCTCTAGTTTGTTTGGAACAGTCTGCAGTTAGCTCAATTGTTTCAATTGTAAATACTAGCTCTAATTTAGTAAGACAGTTGAAAGAACAATGGCAGAATTTGGTCTGGACTTTTTTTTGCGTCCATGGATCTGATGTATATTAATCAAATTAAATAAATTTTCTACGATTTTTCAATTATTCACACCTTCTCGTAAAGGCCGGAGTTATTTTATGATATTTAAAAGCTTATCAAATGATATTCGAATTAGGTACATTCGAAATGTTACCATTTTATTAGTGGTGCGGGTACAATTATTGAATGCAATGTATCATTTGTCTTTGATTTGTCTTTGATAGTGTCATGTTGTCAGCAGTTGTCTGTCAAGACGCCACAGAATCTAGAACGTAGTGGTTTTATTCTCTTTGACAGAATCCTTCCGAGACTTCGGCGTTTTTCATCTCTGCTGTGTTTTGTGTTTATATTTTGGTTTTCTATTTATTTTTACCCGTATTACGGAAGCCACAGGCGACGTATGTAACACCCGACCTGGACTGTTTATGGACTGATTGATACTGCCCTGTGTCTGGCTAGTGCGTGCCCTTAGGACTCCGATATTGTTGTTTTGGGTGTTCTGGGCATTTTCTATGTAAAATAAAAAAATATCTATTAATGTAGGTATACCTATATATATTGTTTTAAGTATATAAGTTATCTAGTAGGAACTCATAACATAACACAACCTCTGCTTAGCTTCGGGCTAGATGATGCTGTGTGGATTATCCAACATTATTTATTAAAATCCTCAGTTTTTTTGTGTTTACGGGGCAAGTAGGTACATTTTTTTTAATACACGCCCAGCTTTCGTAAACATACAAGAAGTTTAGAATTTTTTTTGCTCATTTTGTTTTTTCTCATTTCGAATATTTAAGGTGGCGTGGTCTAATTGATAAGACCAAACCCAAGACCAAACCACATTATCCATTTCTTTATGATTTGATTTCAATCTGCGATGTTTTATAGACAAATATTGTTTGATGTTCATTCATAACCAAAAACTTCAAACACTGAAATCTTTTTTTTCCGGCTTTCCCCAAAGAAAATAGTCTCATTTATAGATTCTGGAGCTAACGCCAAATCTTTTAACATTTTTTTCATTACGGGACGCTTCAATTTGATCCCAGACAATTCTTAGTATGGAGACCTGCCATTGTTCTTTTCTTTGTAAAAAAGGCTTTTATTGCCATAAAAATCAATGACGTTTTAAAGGTATGCCACAGTTGTGCAGTTGTGCAACGGCTTCACCGCCCTACTGGTCGCTGAGATTGCGCTGTGGATGCGTTAACATCGAAATTAGAAACAGATTTGACGGTAGAAATAAACAGTCCTTACCTTCCGACAGATCTCGTTACTATTACCTACTTATTCCTTTATTCCCTAATCTACGACTATATAACCCAATAAATCCTAAACTGATGCGACGTGCTATTTCCATACAAACGCCGTGGGATCGAGTCGCTTCGACACTAAACGCCAAGAGGCGCGGTAATTGGGATTCAGTCCTTTAATAAATTGCCCCGAGTGAGCTCTCTCCGTGATCTCTAGGTACGTGTTCATTGTTCATCCGGGAACGGTATTAGAACCGGGAAAGTTTTGTTCCGTCGAAGCTAGCACGGTGAGTCCGACGCTTCGAGACGATTATGCTCGGTTCTTATTGGAATGGACAATTTTACGCTATTGTCACCGATGTATTTATTTTTAATACTAATTTCTGACTAACATAACGGAAGCAGATTTATCTGGTCTCGTATTTTTGAATGCGTTTGGCTCTCGAAGCCTTGAATTCAATTCTACTAGCATTCGGTTATTCCAAATGAATCACTGTTTTTCTATAATATATATCTAGCCCCAAGTTAAGCAGATTTTTTGTTCTGGGTACTAGTTGACTGATATCATCGTCAGCCTATATCTGTCTCCTGCTGGTCGTAAGCCTCCCCTAATCATTTAATGATTTGGTGATGTGATGACTGATAAACTTAATACGGTACATAAATTGCATAGATATATTTTTTACTACACACAGAAAGCGTACAGAACACCTTGAATCTGCAGATCGTATTTACATTTGTGCCGCCTCAACCAGCAAGCCTCAACCGGCGTCACTGGCAGACGTCACGTCGTCGAAACAAACTCGTAGATAGGTGTAATGGAAACGCACGACCATCGAAGACTTCATTTAAAAGCTGCATATTTAGGCGGGCTGAGCGCTTTAAGCTTTTAAAAAGAATCGCAATGACGGCCGAGTGCGGCGGCAAGGAATACTGGATTTTATAATAGGGTAAGAGCGTATTGATGTGATACGGGCGCGACGTGAGCCGCATTCACCCTAATAAAGTCGTTAAGGGGTCAAATGTTTGTGTTCTTCCAACACAAAATAGGTTTCTAGTTAATCCGCTTACATTCATAATGTATTCTTTAAACTTCGTTAGTTTTATAGTAAAAAAAAACAAAAACGGTTTGTGATTATGATTACGTTATTTTTGAAACAATTTTCATTTTAATACGGATTTTAAGTTAATATAAACGAATTAATTAATAAATTAGGTGATTAGGTGATTGTTAGCTACAATTACTTTATTTTCAAATATTTATAAGACAAGAAAGCGTTTAGTAAAAAAAATTCTATCAATGTACCAAGGCATGCTTCAAGTACGTCAATTCTAATTGTAACTGTTTACCCTCCAAAGTACAAAGCATATTTTTTTATTCAACATTAAACTCGCACCACTCCTTATCACCTTATGCCATGTTCATATATCGCAGAACTCTTAATGCGATGCGACGCAGACCAACACGGTAGGGTGTGCACCTGTGTTTGCGGGCACACTTATGCACTATATCTTACGAGCCTTGTTAATCTCCGTTGTGGCAAAAATTGAGACAGGAGGGGAAGGTATCATTATGAAATCTCAGATCCTTTTTTGATTAATTTTTCAGTCCTCTGTTACTTATCAAAGCGCTAGTTTTCCCAGCGTGGGTACGCCGCCTATCGTAGTAAAACTGGCATTAAAAGGCGTACGAGAAAATTGCTTTCGTCAATTTGTTTTGCTTGAGACGTGGTTGCTTACTCTAGCATAAGCTCAATAGTTTGTTATCGATAGCAAAAATGGTACAGTTCACTTAGATTATACTTAAGCTAAGCAATTCTATAGATTGTAGCGCAGTAAGAAATAACTGAATAAATTTCAGCGGGATAATTTTTGAGAAATTATTTAATTTCCTAGAGATTAAAGTGAAATTGAAAATTGAAGAGAAGAGAAATCAATAACCACATATTGAATTTTTTCTATATATTATACTTCGTATTTTGTGAGCCTTAAGAAATAAAGTTATTGAAATATGAAACTACCCCCAGGGCTTTCGCACTAAGAAGAGAGAAGTAATTGAATTGTTAATTGTGAAAAAGGTATTGAATTGTTAATTGTTCTACTCGCATTAGGATATACCCTATGTTCACGAGTTTGAATACATAAAAGAGCGCGTTTGGATGCGTTATATGGTTTTTAAAACGCGATCTTCAAAACGCATAATCTGAATTCTCCATTAAAAATAAACAACAACAACATCAGCCTATATCAGTCCGCTGCTGGACATAGGCCTCCCCTAATGTGCGCCAATTGGCGTTATTTCATCTGGGGGTTATTGCCCATAATCCCCACGCTGGGCATACGGGTTGGGGATCGCAGTTCGGTAGAGTTTTTCTGCAGAGGGCGCTGCTGCCTGCCCCCCGGTGTGTTTCCCTTAGTCGCCTCTTACGACATCCACCGGAAGAGTGGGGGTGGTGAAATTCTATGCCGGCCCTAAAAATAAACAATACTTAGGTAGGTATAGATGCGTAGCGTAGATTATTTAGTCCTGAAAGAATGCCCTTTGCTGTTAGTTTAGGAAATTAAACCGGATTCCGGTCAGAAATTGAACAATTTTTAAGATATTATTTAATTTCCCAGACATTTAAGTGAAATTTAAAATTGGAATGAAGAGAAATCAATAACAAACTATTTCTTGTTTTATAATAATTAACTGTATGAATTTTGACTGAATTTTGTAAGCCTAAAGAAATAAAATTATTGAAATCTGAAATTACCCCGACTGCGAGGGCTTACTCAATATAATCTAAGAATTAATTCAATTGATAATTATGAAAAAGGTATTGAATTATTGTCAAACTCGCATTACGCGAGTTCGAATACTGGCGAATTCGAATCGAAATTGAAATCTGTAGTATTTAAATATTAGATGATCGCCAAATGATTAACCAGTACAAAGTGTTGCCTCTAAAGTTAGTCTCGTTAGAGCTACCCATGTCGTATCGGGTATGTAAAGGAAACGTTTGGATGCGTTATGGTTTTTAAAGCGCAATCTTTTATGCATAATGTGAACTCTCCCTTAAATATAAAGAAAACTTAGGTATACGTGCATAGCGTCGATTATTTAGTCCTGAAAGACTGTCCATTGCTGTTAGTTTAGGAAATTAAACAATCATTATTATCTTTAATAATTTGAATATTAACGCCCTATTATTTTAATAAACCTAATAAGATTTGATTTAGGTATTTTTTTTGTCGTACATGTTTAGGGGTTTATATATTTATAATGTTTGGTTGATCTAATTCTAATTATTCTTTATTAGGTGGTCTTCGAAAATCGTTTGGTGAAAGCGGCCCTAACCCAGTTCCGTCTTAAAGACCGTTTTAACCAAACAGCTTCCTGAGGGACAGTCTCTTCCAATTAAGACGATCATTGTGAGAACTGCGCTCTCTGTCTAACGCTATACGAATGACAAGGACAGTGGTCTGAAAGGGATCTTTCGAGGTAAAGGTGCGGTTTTGAGAATGTTTAGAATATATTTACTGGTTTATGACCATTATCTTCTAGAAGCAAATTAGTGTAGCTCTATAATTTTTTATTATATTTAGAATAAAATAATATTTATGCGGTAACCACATCTTCTTTAACTGAATATGTAAATTATTAGGTATTATGCATTGGATACACATTATTACCCCTGGTGCAATCCAACGATCCTATCTATTCAAGGTTGTCTGGAAATTATCGCTCTTGAGCGATATGGCTTTCAACTGTCACTTATTCTATTGTTAATTCTTTGTACGTACATTGTTAAGTTAAGAGTGCAATAAAGCATTTATTATTATTATTAAACTTGTATTTATACTGAGCTTGGACCCATTTGCTACCGCAGTACCCATTGGTTACCTACGTACTAACTAATATTTTATTTAATTTATTCTTACTGTGCTCTTTATTCTGTAAATATTTATTAATTTTTGTTTATGCAGTGGCAAATAAATAATATGTCTATGTCTATTTCGAAAACGCACCTTAACCCCCTAACCACCTCACCGTATCAGAAAAAGCAGAGTTCCGTACATATAATTAGATGTAAACTCGTCGGTCACGCTCGACTAGCGACGCATGCGGCTTTGATCGCCGGGAATAGCAGACAGTGTGGCTAATATGACGGCTGAATGAGCCAAAAGTGTTTAGTTCGGTGGCCAATGGTTAAAAATACAAACATGTAGACGTACAGAATTTGGACCATAGATAACGCTTTTGCTATAGTTGTTGCTTTAGCATTATTTATATATTTGTACTAATATTATAAAGAGCAAAGATTTGATTGGTTGTTTGTTTGTTTGAATTGAATCGGCTCCGAAACTACTGGAATTGCAAAATTCGTTCACTATTAGAATCCTTAATTTTACGTGATGAACATAGGCTATAAAATATTTTCAAAAAAGTTAGGGATCCGCATAAAAAAATATTATAATTAAACTTTTATGTAAAATTTCTGAAATTTTTGTTAGTTACCCGTGCGAAACCGGGGCGGACCGCTAGTACCTAATATTTTTGTTAATATACTGCGTAAGCCTTCGTACTTGGAGTAGTAATCTCTAGGAAAATAAATAATAAATATATACTAATAAAAAAAACTTATTCGGTGGGACCTGAACCCGCGACTATCCTTCAATATGTGCGTGCGCTGAGCGCTACACCACTAATCTATCTTGATTTAAGAAAAACGTTGCCGACATCTACAAAGTTCTTAATAAATGTTATTACAAAAATACAAAAATGCTTTATTGTACACCAGAAATAGAACATAACAAAAGACATAAGACAATTAATATAGTGGGCGGCCTTATCGCTTTGAAGCCATCTCTTCCAGGCAACCTTTGGATGGAAAGAATTATTTGGATATAAAAAGGCAGGGGGTGTACCAAATTAATACATACATACTATCAATACTTAAAAAGAAATAATAGATAACTATAAGTAATACCTAACTACACTGAACATAATAATTATTGTTTCTCTTTTATAATAAATCTGACAGCTGAAACTCGGACAAAATAAAAACATATCTCGACGACATATTTTATGAAACATTTTAGTCAAAATGGTGTAAGAATTAGATTTTTGTCGGGTAAATTTTTGTTTTAACGTTTAGGCGTCATTTTCAATTATCATATTTTTGAGGAATTTGGCAGCTTTTCTTGGCTTATTGTTATAAAAACTTTTTTCTTTGTAAACGACACTAATTATAAGGATAGTACGTAAGGCATACACGTATTTTGCACATACACCATAATATTCTTGCCTGGAAGAAATCCCATTCTTTAACCTTTTGGCTGTATATTGTTCTAGTGGTAGGTAACTTTTTTAGTATAAAGCATAATTATCTTATCTTGTGCACTATACGAAGCCCATGTCAAATCTTCTTTGAAAAAAAACTGACTTGGCAAAAATTCTATTATTAAAAAAATATCCATTAGTAAAATGATAATATTTTTATTACTAGACATGAAATTGAGCAATCATAAAAAGCATATTGTTGAAATTTTCTTCATTCTATTTTCTGTCTTCGAAGGTGACCTGTCGTACTTTATTCAGGGTGCTGCAGTCTCATACCATTTGTCATTTATAATTGCCACGTGTTTCATGATGAAAACATTTAGTTTTAGAAGATGAGCTGTCTCCGACAAAACTATTTAAACTTTCGAAATTGGAATAGATCTGTAAAGTATAAAATACGATTCTGGCTTTAAAAAAATAAAGCCACTGATATTCGACCTCTATTTAAGTTCTCGTTACTTTGTGCTAAAAGATGATAAAAATCCTCAAAAGCGTTACTTTTTACATGGTATTAGTATTTTTTTCCGAACATCTCTACTGTCACAATTAAACAAATTTAGTTCTGTTATCATCACACTAAATATTAATACGTGCGATGACAGAAAAATGGCCAAATTCATCGCACACAAATAAATAAAATCGATTAAAACAACGATAGACTTATAAAAGGGCGGAATAGGATGTCATCCGTAGTCTACAACTCACTTCAAAGTCATGGTGACACGACGAATCTACCATAGAGCTAATAAACATTATAGATGACACAAGATCAATAAACTGAGTGGCGCCTGTTATGACTTAATTTCCAACTTCTAACGATCGTAGAGGGCTTTGTAGTAAAGCCAGAAAGGTTACAAAAAGGTTAGAACAGGATTCTGTAAATATAGAATGAGAAATAGAGAAAACTGTAGGATAACATAAAACAATGATCGCTTCACAAGCCATAACTAATATAATAACTATCTTAGATACTAGCGACCCGCTCCGGCTTCGCACGAGTCTAATGCTGATACAAAAACCTTCTTGAATCACTCTATCTAATAAAAAAAACCGTATCTAAATCCGTTGCGTAGTTTTAAAGATCTAAGCATACATAGGGACAAACAGATTAAACGCTAATCTCGTACTACTACGGTACGTAGGTAGGTGTTGTTCATTTTGTATATCATTGCTGGATATACAAAATGAACAACAAAGCGCCCTGCAGCTTGCCGCATTCATAATCAACCAGCAATTTATATATAGATCGATATATTGAATATGG
The DNA here is from genome assembly GCA_963931895.1 of Eupithecia pulchellata. NCBI lineage: Eukaryota > Metazoa > Arthropoda > Insecta > Lepidoptera > Geometridae > Eupithecia > Eupithecia pulchellata. Next base: position 6,182,114 of record OZ007544.1, read on the forward strand.
TGAATTTTGTTCTATTATTATATTTAAGTAATTTCTCTAACGCTCTAAAATAAAACCAAACTAAATGACTTTAGGTACATAATACGCATATGAACTTTTCTGCAAGTTCGAAGAAACTAAATGTGAATATAATGAGACCGTATCAACTAATATGATACCGTCGTTTAATGTCGCTATAAACTAAATATATTCCGCGGCGACGCGTAAAGCTCACGTTTGACATACAATTAAAATGACAGATGAGTTCGCCATCTTGGATGCGTTCAAAGAGCGCCGCCGCCGGCGCGGTTTTGTGAAAAAAATACTGAATTCGCTGAAAAAATAGCTGACAGTTAATTAGTTATTGATGAGGCGACTTCTCTGAAAAAATCTTTTTGACGTCATCGCAGAGGATTTTTTGTTTAGCATGTTTTAATAAGCATGATAAGGGAAAGCGAATGCTCTACCTACTCATTACCTCGACTAAATAAATATTGCCAGACAATTCACGCAGCATCATCTTGCCCCAAGCTAAGCAGAGCTTGTGTTATGGGTACTAGATGACTTATATACTTCGACTCAATACAGCTAAGTTTTATTTATAACGCAGTACCTATCTTGGTAGGTAAATAAGTACTTTAACCTTAACTGCGTACTGAACAAAAACGCTTAACAATTGCTTATAACTGAAAAAAGGACTCAGCTTTAGGGCTTTCGAAATTCCCTTCTTGAAGTTAAGCAAGCTAGCATATTACTTGTTTATCAGCACTATGGCAGCCCGAATAGGGTTGCTGTCAGCTGCACAAATATGTATACACTCCCAAAACTTCATATTTATGTATACGTGAGTGTCTACATAATTTTGCTAAATTGTATACCGATTTCTGACGATTATTACTATTAGATGGCTACATTCATTTGAAATGTAGTTGGTGTACTTGACTTTGCAAAATACCGAGTATACGTATAATGTGAAATTTTAGGAGTGTATACATATCTGTGCAGCTGACTGTACATATACTTTCTATTTTGAGGTAAAATAAATATCAACTTCCATTGAAGTTGACAAGAAATTATTAAGAGATATTAGGTAGGTACTTATATTTTTTTATTTATTGATCGATAAAAACTTTTTTCCTTGTTATTTGGGTAGGTAAGGGCTCAAATAAAACCAATATCTTAACTTGAAACTATTTTATATCAACATCCAGTTACGGTAGAATTATACATAATTGTTCTATTTACAGCATTGAGCATCACATAATTATAATAATATACAAGTGCTTATAAACTAAATTTTACTTTATGGTACAGGGTATGTAATATAATAAAAGTTAGTAATTTTCTATGTTAATGTATGTATACTTTTTCGTTTATAAATAATATTGTAGTCTGCATTTTTTTCTGTATAAAAAAGCATTTCCTAACTAATGAAACGAAATAATGATAGTTAACCACCCGATTTTCTCTCTGTAAGCAGCAGTTTATATAGGGTCGGTAGTCGTACATTGAACCAGACAGCTACATTGAACCATCGAAATTATTCGAATATGCAACGTTGCCGATTCGCGCTTGTGCCGGTAAATAAGGTCCCTACAGCCCCCCTACCCACCGCTGAGTTTGCGCGGCGATCCCGTGAATGACGAAGGTTGGGCGAGGACTTTTACTAAAATCGATCGGAAAAGTAAGTTTTTTCATCAGTTTTCTTTGATTTTTCATTTGTTTTCGGTGTTGAATGTCAGTATTTAAATAATTACGTGTAATAGTGCACATATTTAGCTTTCTAATGCATGATATTTGGTTTTAATATGCCCTGGTTTATCCGGTGAAATTTTGAGATTATTGCGAAGCACGTGCGGTGTCTCTCTTTGAACCACATACATGAAGTACAGACTGAACCACAGTTCACTGTGTACTATTAACTTATTACACTTCCGTGCAATTGTACTGTTTTGTGTAAAGTCACAAAAAAACTGCATATTAACTGGAAATTAGAAACTAATAAATTAAAAAAGGATTTTTTTTAGGATGGCGCGGACCAAAGTAACTTATAAAATAAAAGGTGACGTCACAGCTGCAACGAACAATTATGCCAAATCACAAATATTGTCATAGTAAGCAATTTTTTTTGCACTGAAGTGTACTGATGTATGTTTGCATTTTGATAAAGAAGATACTGTTAAAATAATTCATTAAAACTAAGTTAAACTATAGTGTTTGTGTTCATAAGAAACTTGATCTCTTAATAATAGCATTTAACTCAATTTGTAATTTTTTTCACTAACCGATAAAATTACACTTCAGAAGTGTAATTTTATAGTTATTTTTTAACATTTATAAGACTGGCCCTTTCGGTAATAAAGCAAATCATAAAATATTACCATTGTTTTATTTGCCATGCTTTGAAATTGATAAATACCAATATTTAGGTAGGTGGTAAAGGGTGGTTCAATGTGGAAAATACCCCGGTTCAATTTGTACTCCCTAGTGGACACAATGAACCAAAGCTGAGTTTTTAAAAAAACATTTCTCCTACTCAAACTAGGCCCAACTGTCAAAAAACTAGTATGCACGATGATAGTCGGATAAATTCTGCATAAGATAGGGGAAAAAACAATAGCAAAAGCTAAAAAATGTAAAAACTACAGGCTCCTAAAATTTACCCGGTTCATTGTACGACGCCGTACCCTACACATGTTTTTTTCTGTGAGCTAAAAATAAATTAAAACTTAACTTACTAAAACTTTCTTTCTTTTTTTTATGAAGCAAGTATCAAGTAAACCAAAAATATAATAATTGTTATTGTATCATTGAACATTGGTATTCTACATATAAAGTTATATAGATGCGCCTGAGTATGTTTTTAGTGAGCAAAATTTTAATTAGATAGTTGTTGATAGTATAGCCTTCTTTTTAATACCTCTGTATTATTTTAGAAAGAGAGAGAGATACAAAGCCTTGGACGCCAAGCTCTATTTTCACGCACGTTGCTAAATTTTATAGTTTTTTTTTAACAGAAAATGATGAAATAAATAGACAAAATCGATAACATTTTCTTCATTATAGGCTGTGATATAGCTACACAGTCGATCGTTATATAGAATCGAATCGGCTTTGAATTTGGAATTAACATGACTATTTTTCGATTGTCAGTCAAACTACCAAACAGAAAATAAAAGTGTGGAATGAGAATAATGCATTATACAAACTCATAATATAATATTGCCATATCAAAGAAGTCAAGTCAAGTCAACTCATAATATTTCAAAGATGTTTAATAATACTACGAATAATACAACATAATAATTATGCTAACTCCTTATCTAGTCTAAGTAATTATTTACACTATACAAAGCATATAAAACGATAGAACTAAAGCTACCTCTAATGTTTGGCATCTTGTTTTTAATCTCTAATTTATAAGTTAGCAAATCGCATAAAGCCGAGTTGACACGATCAGAGTCTGCTCGGACCGAGTGGACTCGGATACCTACTCGGACGCAGCTCGGATTGTGGCAACCCATAATCGTCGTCCGAGTGCGCTCGGATTATGGGTTGCCACAATGCGAGTTGCGTCCGAGTTGGTATCCGAGTCTACTCGGTCCGAGAAGACTCTGATCGTGTCAACGCGGCTTAAGTTCAAAGAAACCGCTAGGTTATGTTTAAACCACATTTGAAAGTTATTGAATATACAAAAAGCTTTTGAGTTTATATCTTTAGAATGTGCGTTTTCAGAAAATGTATTTTTCATTGTGAGATAAATGCCACTCGTGCGAGGGTACTTGTAATCTAAGACTTTTTAGACATTCGATTTGTTAACATACTAAAGACTAAGGGACAAATAAAACAAAAGGCAGGTACGAGGTATTTGATAAATAATTTACTAATCTAGATCGGGTAGGAATCTAGATAGGGTAGGTAAGGACTACATTACATTAGTAGGGGCAATAAACTACACGGAATAGTCAGATAACAGGGCAAAATCGATTTTCAAGGAGCCATAAAAAGTCGGAACAATTTTTTAATTATTTTCTGTTGAGTTAACATTCCTAAGTTTTTTGTGTATTATGGTATCATTTCCGGCACGCTATTCTGAAAACGCTCATTTTCATCGAATCACTCTTATCGAATACGTATCACAATCGATTTATTTTACACAATTGCACTAAATCGTCCGCAGAGCCACTACACTAATATTTCATACAACCATTGACAGTTCACATACCATTGTCACACCTCCAATATGGCGCTGGATTAAACATGGCGACGAAAAACGACCGTTTGTTTGAATTTGATAGTCCGGCCGCTATCGGGCTGACTGACCACAAATTTTCCATACAGCCAGTGACATAACACTTTGACAGTTCACATTCACATTTGACAGGCACTATGGCGCTGGATTAAACATCGCGACCACGACCATTTTGTTTCAATTCGACAGTCCACTATCATCCTTTTCGACCCTAGAGTCAGTCGACTCTGGTCGCTGCCACAATCACGTATGAGAGTGTCCCAAGTTATGTGTGTGATGATGATTAGCGGCCAAATGGTGGAAGTAGGGCGCGTAAGGTCCTGGTCCGGTGAAGGGATAAGGCACCCCGTGGGAGTACAGTAGCCCCCCGGGATAGGGTCCTGAGAAGCCGCCGCCGGGTGGTGGCGGGACCGTGGGGCTGTTGACATCCATACCAGGGTTCTGCTTTTTCCATTTCGTCCGGCGATTTTGGAACCAGATTTTTACCTGAAAATGATTATTGCTTGAGAACAACAGTTTAAGAAATGAAAATCTAGGCCTATACAGTCCCGCCCGTGTTTGAATTATTGGAATTCTGACAAGTGTGTAAGCTTTGTATTTGACATCTACAAAGTATTCTAAAATTTATTTCTGTCCAATGTGATTTCCATGCACTGGACACTGGCAGAAAATTGGCAAAGCAGACTTGTGTGTTTGTTGACTTGTCTTGTATTGCCATAACAAAGAACTCAAGTAATGTCATATCCTAGGGTTAAGTTCAAGATTTATGAAGAATCAAACACCTTGCAACTTAGCCCTCAGACAGAACTATATATGTACCAACCTGTGTCTCAGTCAAGCTCAAGCTGAGAGCCAGATTCAGTCTCTCGCAGACTGACAGGTACCGGGTGGTCTTGAACTTGTTCTCCAGGGATACCAGCTGTTCGTAAGTGAACGCTGTTCTGGCGCGGCGGGGCTTGGTTCCTCCTGGACAAAAGGAAACAATATTGTAAATTGTAATAAACTAGATAACAGTGATCGTCTGTGGAACTGTGGGTGAAGGTCCGCCTGCGACGCAGGGGGTTGCGGTTTCTGTTCCCGCCTCGGGACAGATGATTGTACGATCTGCGGGTATTTGTTCCGGGCGTGCTGGTCGTCTATCTACGTAATATATTGAATTCAGTAATCTATTGATTTTGTTATTTTATTTGTAATTTGCTAAAGAGTCCTGTAGTTTTATAGGAAATCTAATCTCTGATATTTTAAAGCACTTTTTTATATTTATCTTCTGATTACGCGTCTATGAATTCCGATATTTGTTTTATACAATGACGTCATTATCATTGACGCCTGTAGGTTTTAATACTAACAAGATCTTGATAAATAACAGTAGCATAGTAAATAATAATCAAACCTTTAGAATCCCTGGAACTCTTCCCCTTCTTGGAGCTCCCGCTGTGTGGACTCTTGGGGTCTCCGTTCTCGTCGAGGTCTGACTGCGTGAGCAGATCGTCATCCATGTTGGAGGTCTGGTCATCTGTCTCCACATCATCGTTTTCCAGGTCCGAGTGTAGATGATCCTTAACTGTAAAAAAGAGAACTGTAAATGAATTTTTCTTTATTTCATTCTAAATGAGGTAGATTCAGAATTACCGATCCTCTGTTTAAAAAATCTGCATCTGTCTGTGTTCTATCGTTTCTCTTCATTCATCATATCAAAAAAATAATTGAGGAATTAATGCTTATATTTTCGTCTTTTTATTAGAAAACTACGCAACCGATGCGGTTTTTTTTTTTTTGAATAGAGTGATTCAGGTTTATTTTTATAACATGCAATACCTATTATCAGCATTGCACCCTTCAAAGCCGGGTGGAGTGTCTAGTAATAAGATACTCGTAAAATAGGTGGAAACTCATTTGATTTGGTTCAGGGCAGGGCCTAATGGTGGAATCTTTACTTGTGTCAGTTTAGTATATTTGATTAGTTTAAATCTAGACTATAATTTGTGTAAAAAACCCTTCGACAGTTTTCGCATCCTAGCTTTGAATTGAACGTACGCTAAGAACCGAACGCACCGAGTCGAATCAATCAATTTATTTCCCCTTACGCGAGTTTGCGTAACTGTGATTGCTCAACTGCGATTAATTGAGCAACCAGTGTAAGAAGCAGATAACGTTAGTTTAGCACATACACTGCCCAACCTATGCAGTGCGATATACAGGGGCGCGCCCGTCGCAGCCCAAGGCGGGCGGCGCGGCAGTCGATGAGGGATATGTACGTCACGGTCCTTGGCCATGAAAGTGTTAAATACCAATAAAAGGACATCAAAAAGTAAATTGCACCATATGCAAGAAATTAAAGTATCATATTTCAACCAATAAATAGCAAAGAATGATTCCAGAGACGCGTCGCCACTATACAATGTTTATTAACACATATTGATGCTGTGATGTTACTAAATGGCAAACATAACCTCTCAAAATAGGCCATTTTCCCGCCAATTTGCATTTCCTAAACGCGCCATCTAATGATCGTAAACGGCGCGACACTCAAATCATATTTATACATCCTGCGGCTATTATATTTCGCATTTTACCAATTTTACTAAACACAAAACTGTCGTCGTAAATTAATTTTAATATATCCGGACTCTGAAAAGACGATGAAAATTTGTTAGCAGTAGTATAGTATTGCCACATTAAAAATTAATGCCAGTTAAAACTATTTCGCATGGCAGCACCGGCGTCGAATGACATGAAACCGGAAATTGCTATTAGTGTTTGAAACTCGTTTGAAAACATGAAAAATACGTAGAAACTGGTAGATAATGAGGAAACTATAAAGCATTTTGATTTACGCATGTGTTTCAACGACATTTGGATTACATAAATTAGTTTTGGATCAGCTTTATAGTAAAAGGAGTTTCGTAGACGAATGTTATTATAAAATTAGCGATCACATTTTGCCAGTCAAATTCATAGCTAATATTTATTGTTAAGTAAATCAAAATCAATTAATTGCAAACAGCAGCGTCTTTTTTGAGTATTATTTCATATTCAGTACGTTTCATTAGTATGGATCAGTTGAGCTACCTGTAGATTGTTTGCGTCTGTACTTGTTCTTTTTTATTACTATTTATTTTTTGCATGGAAATCCTTTTTAAACACAGAAAATCACAATTAATAGGTAAATTGGAACTAATATTTACAATTGAAACAATTACGTTAATTGTTGCAAGTAATCTACAGGCATGGATTTATGAAAAGTACGGATAGAATCCTGTCAAATCAAACTTGAATCTTAGCAATGGCGGATTGACATTGAGTGTCAGTGTATAGAGAGTTGCCAACAGAAGAAAAAATTACCCATAATTTTTATAAATATTCTTCCTAATAATTGTTCACTTATTAATATGAATATGTAAAATTATAATGAATCATTTTAGGTACTGCTTTAGCCACGGTAATCGTGATTATTAGACCTACTTTTTATAATTTTCAATTTACGTCAGCGCTTTATGGTGCTAACTGCAGTGAATTTTAATGTCCCACAAGAACGGAACAGAACACTTTACTTTCCCGGGTTTAAATAGTAACTATGCTAATCGAAGAAATTTCAACAAAATCTGTTCAGGCCTCTGAGTGTGTGTGCAGAAGTAACAAAGATAAAAACATCCATAACACAAGCTCTGCTTAGCTTGGGGCTAGATGATGCTGTGTGGATTGTCTGGCATTATTTATTATTTATTTTATTATTATTTATCCAAAGTCTCATTCCATGTCTAATTTTAGTTTGAATAAATTATTCTTTGTGCCTATTAACTGGCTGACAACATTTTCTGCCTACGGCTTCGCATACATTGTTCCTATGGAAATGCCTAACCAATATAATATAAAAAAAAATATAATTATTTAAATGTACATTTGCAGCCATATCTTATTATGATTGTTACTGGGAAGATCAATGAAATGTTATGTGGAAAATATACATTATTCTCATATTCATTGTTTATTGATACATTCTAAATAAAAATTTATGTATTATATAATATAATGCCCGCATGCTTTGACATGAAAAATCTTCATGCACTTGATTTATTGGGCTTCAAATTATTTTAATTATGAGATTCTCTGATTATGCGAATTCAATTTAACTTCAAATTTTCGTCACCCGGAAATCTGAAAAAATATTGACTTTTAGTTATGCCCCACGGCTATCATTAATCTCGTTATAACATCTGCGTAGCATGATCGTCACTTAAAGTATTATCCAAATGGGTTCAGCTATTTTGGAGGTTAGCTCAAATAAAAAACAAACATATTTCGAAATTCGTATTGTATAGATATTACAAACTGAAATTCAATATCCTAATTATATTTCAAATACTTAATACATATTATTTTATAGGTATAACCAGGATGATAAAGAAATGCCTATAAACCTGATTCATAATTTAAAGTCAATAAAATATTAGAATTAAAACATTTTTAATATCCTCCCACACTTACTGGAAAATTTACATGTTTACATGTTGGCAGCACTGGCGAGATTTTGTGCTTGTAGTTTGATCTATATGTTGATAATAATTTTGCGTCAAATCGATAAAATAAGTTGGTGATATAAGAAATTTATCTACGAAATGTGATCCGGTGTTTTTTATTGACAAACCCATTGTGACTTTTGCAACATCTGACCACACAAGACGGCGTTTTCCGTTTATTTTGGTTTGTTTACAATAGAGTTCATCAGTTGGTGTCTATAGCTGTAATGGCGATGGCCAGCATACTATTTGATTGATTGGCATGCTTGCTTGATTGGAGTGCTTCATTTTATTTTGTTCTGATACTCCTTCCGAACTTATTTATAGTTTCATGTCTACAGGTTTTGATTTATTTTATTTGTATTCAGTATTATAATTTTCTTATTAAAGACAAAATTCTCAAAGATATTATTTTAACCACAAAAATTACCGTTGTCGTGCCGTTTTGTTAACCTACACTTTCAACTTCTTTAAAAATCTACTCATACATTTATAACCTTTATAAGCTATTTCAAAAAGCGCAACGAGACAAGTAAATTAGTCTAGAACAATCCATAGATTGTGCGTAGTCGTTTTTCAGACGATGCAATTAACAACGCATGCGAGGTATGCCGGCTAGTTAGCCACCGACGGACTTATGTAGTAACAGACGAGACGAGTGGATAAGGCTATGTTTTAGTGAGAAGCCGGAGCGTAAGCGTCGGTATTACCGCTTCGTCAATTAATTAAAAAGTATTAATTTGCGCGCGGCGGGAAATTGTTCATTGATCGGTCCAAATATTTTGATAATATTTTAAGTAGGTAACTACATTATATTACATACCTACCATATTTTAGAATTTTTCAAAGCGGTCGAGTACTTTCGGGTCGTTTTCAATTCAAACAAACAATCAAATCTTTCCTCTTTATAGTATTAGTATAAATAATTCTGTAAGTTAAGTTTGAATAAATAAATAAATTGTTAAAATTTGCCGGGAATGCCGATTCACAAAGCGTTGCCATTTTGTTTAAATATTTATCAAATTGCACCTACGCAGTGTAGGTACACCAAAATATGGATTGTGGGCCATTTCTAATAATATAATAAAACAGATTGAAGTGCCACCTCAATTACAGGTACAAGTCAAAACGCATTTACAATAGTAATGCAAAAACTAAATTAAATTTTGTAGAGTTATAAATATTGCAAAAGAAATCACTGATCATAATTTTAGATGTTGTATGTATTCATCGGGACATTGCATAGACGTAATAGTGACATTCATCATCATTATCATCGGCCCTTGTTAGTCCGTTGTTGGACATAGGCCTTCTCTAAAGAACGCCCTATCTCAGCTTGTCGCATCCGAAATCTGCCTGCAGTCTAAAGATGGGACAGAACAATCCTGCTTCTGGTATTTTTTTCGCAACTGTCCATTTTCTGTTAAGTGTGCAACAGACCAAAAATACGTGTGAAACAAAATGACATATCTTTCGAAGCAAACATCACAAATTCTCAATGTGCCCCGTCCCTCATGCACAAACACGCTCCTCGTATATCCGTCATCAAGTGATTAAACTGTTTTATAGCAAAGTCCGTGCATCGGACAGCTGGACTTACAACGGATTTACGGACTTACAATATTATATCGTAAATGTATTATGATTTATGTGGCACTTCTGGCAGCGTTTGTAACTCTGTGGTTTTTTAATAAATTCAATGTTTTGACGTTATAATTTTATGGAGATTATGTGCAATTTTATTTTGTGAAATTAATAAGAAAAGTCTTCAGGTTCGACTTTGAATAGAACTTACTTAAAGTTAAGCGAAGTTTAATAAGGTTAAGCGAAATAAAATATCAGCTATTAAAAAATATAAAAAAAATCTTTCGCTATTTTATGGGCAACGATCCCGAGGTGTCCTATTTTTTTTATTCCTGAGGGGTATTATTTGGTAATTGTCGCTAAATATTTAAAATACAGTGTTAATACTAAGGAATTTGAAATAAAATTTTAGTTTTTTCAAAACAATCTGATTATTTGTAACTAGCGGTCTGCGCCGGCTTCGCACGGGTATTTTACAAAAAAATTATAAACTTTAACATACGTTGGGTTACATTATTAAAATGTTCATACGACGGATCCTTAATATTTTGAATATATTCTAATCAATGTAGGATTAGCCTATGATAATCAATGTAGGATTCTTGGTGAAAGAATTTTCCAATACGGTTTCGGAGCCTATTCAATTCAAAGAAACAATTACATCTTTCCTTTTCTGTACTATATTCCTCTCTCAATAAGGTTTGCTAGAAGATCAATCTTATTGGAATCTATCGTAGGTATATTTTATCTTGCAATAAAAAAAGGACAGATCCTTTATTAACCAAGAAATTACAATTAAATAGCCAAATCAGAACAGAATTTACAATTGAAACAATTGAGCTTACTGCAGACTGTTGCAAACAAACTACTACTAGAAGAATAAAAAATCTTCAGCATTTTGCCCATTCAGTGCACATAGTGGGCATAAATTCCTAAACCAACAAACAAACATGAAACCTACCATAATAAAGTACGCGTGTACAAGGTACGCTATGTACCAAGTAGGGTGTGCGAGTAAAGCCAGGCTTACTGCGCATGTTACCTGATGTTAACACCTCGACGGTTACCTACCCCCATCCCTGCGATAGCAACTTGTCTAACCCTCCAGCGAACTCTGTTTTATATTCTTTATTCACCCCGTGAATGTACCATAATTTACAAAGCAAATATAAGAAATAAGTACCTACTTATATAGAAATCGGTCAAGCAATTTTAGCGAGGCTGTGTTCCTGAGTTTTCTATAATTATAAACTTAATAGATTCAGATTCAATAACTTTATTTCTTAAGGCTTACAAAATAAGCACTTAGACAAGTCAAAAATATTATTTATTGTAAGCTCACGCATTTTATTTCTTGTACAATAGTGTAAATGTTCAAATTGTTTTTATCTATATCAGTACTAATATTATAAAGAGGAAAGATTTGATTGTTTGTTTGAATTGAATAGGCTCCGAAACTACTGGACCGATTTGAAATATTCTTTCACCATTAGCATCCTACATTATCTGTGATGAACATAGGCTATAGCCCAAGTAACACGATAAAATAACAAAAAAAAAACATGGAAAAACAATATGTACGCGTACCTAAGTACCTAATACTTTTGTATGTGAATTTTCTACAATAAATCTTGTCAAGTCCGCTAATTTTTAATAAAAACTCGTGACTAATCCGAATGACTACAGATTCTGCAATCCAATAGCATAACCTCAAAAACCCTTAGATTTCATCGATCCTCAAAGACACCTTTATGATATGCATTCCTAGAAGACTTGAAAGGCCTCTAAAACCTTCATAATTGTAACGTATTATAGTCTTTAGAACGAAACTTCATTGATGGGCCATAATAGGAGCAAATAACCTCCGCCTAACTGCGAACAAGAGTTTCAAGCCCACCCAAGCGGGCCAAATTACGTCTCCATTTAACAAATTGATCCTTAAACCCCTTCCTTTAAAAACCAACCTTAACCACCCCACCTCTAAGTCGAAACTACAGCGCAGATCCCGTCTTGCACGCCCAAAAGATAAGGTTGAATTTGGGTTAAGAATCGTGCCATTTTAAACCTTAGATAACTTAGGGGTGGGAGGGGAGGCTGCGGTCCAAATTTGTAATTAATAAAGCCCTCTCAATTACAAGTACCTTCCGGGGAATTTTGGGGGTTGAATGGGAATTTAAGGGGTTGAAGGGGGAGTATGTTAAGTTTGTAAGTATCAGCGTTTATGGAATTGTTTGATTGCCGCGAAGCTGTTTTGGAAAGTTTTGTGATAAGATAATTGAGTTTGTTTTAACTCTTTTGGCGTCAGCGGTTTCGTTGATTTACATCCTTGAGGTTAAATATTAGTATAACTTATATATCATCATCATCATCAGCCTATAATAGTCCACAGCTGGACATAGGCCTCCCCTAATGAGAGCTAGATGACATTATTTATTGTTTGGGGGTTATTGCATTGTTATTGTTAACTTGCGACGGTGGAGTTTACTGGTTCGATTCCCGCCTTGAGACAAATGTTGGTACGATCTACAAATATTTGTTTTCCCAGTAGTTCTGTGTATTTTCTTACGATAATAAATAAAAATATGTTTGTAATATATGTATAAAAGATATTTAGTAAGTACCCATATAGCTCTGCTTAGCTTGGGACTAAATGGATGATGCTGTATGGATTGCCGGCATTATATCAACATCAACATCACCAGCCTATAATAGTCCACTGCTAGACATAGGCCTCCCCTAATAATTATATATTATACCTCTATATTAATATTTAATAATAATAATAATTACTTTATTGCACAATTAAATCAGAATTATTATCAAAAGAAATAGCCTTAGGATAAGACAATTGGCGGTCTTATCGTTCAAGTGAGCTCTCCCAGACAAACATTTAATTTTATTTTTATCTTTACGTCAATCAAAAGTGAATCGATTCAGTCACCCTGCGAGTCTCTGCGCTAATGACTCGACACATGAAAATATGACCGTTTTAAACTTAGATAATTATACATATACGAGTGACTCTACCAACATTCTGCTCTGGTAAATAACATTCGGAACAAACTTCCCGAGTTTCGGGCGCACAAACCTAACCCTATAAACTCAGTTCTAAGTTTAAAATTTCAAGGTACTTTCCGGAAGCGGAAGCGTGTTAACGAGCGGCTTAATGTTGGCAGCACTGCTCTCGTTGACTTTTTAATTACGACCGCGGAATTACGTGAAAACACCCCTTTATTTTGAGTTTGGAATACGAATTGGGTGAAAAAGGTTGTTTAAAATGGCGCCTGGATGGCTATAAATGTCTTGTTAAAATTCGTAATGGTTAACGTATTTTTATTGGAACGTTTATTGAAAATTATTTGATTGAATCAAAATCTACTTTGTGTACACAATTTTTGATGCCAATTCTTATAGAAAATGGTTTCTAACGATTTCGAGTAACCTAAAACAAGTGATTATTTAATAAGTTTAAAAAGCCCGAATCAGACCTCATTATGCACTTTTTTTGTTTAGAGCTCGAAAACTTATAGACCACACTAGTATTTTAATACCATATAATCACTTTCGCCGTTTTAATGCTTTCATGTAAGAGTATGTACTACCCAACAATCACACAGCAGTAATTATGCTATCCAGTGTATTTAAACCATAGAAGCTTCATGGTTTGACTTCTCTTGCTTCAAAATACGAAGTCGTTATTTTAAGTATAAGTAAATGAACAATTTCTATTTTCCGCATCTACACTAATCTAGAGACGAAATATTTTATGATTTGTTTGGATTGAACAGGCTCCTTAACTACTGGACCGCATCGAATAAATCTTTCCATTAGAATCGTACATTATCCTTGATAACTATAGAATTTTCAAAAAAGTTAGGGATCCGTATGAAAACTTCAGTAATGTAACCCAACATGAATGATTGTAAAAAATTATAATTTTAGAAATTTTTGTTGACGGACGGGCGCGCAGCTAAAATAAATCTCAAACTCTATATTATCTATTGCTTACTTACTGGCCCAGCCTCTTTCTAGGGGTCCGAGGGTGAATAAAATATAAGATACCAATTTGAGAAATGCCAAAACAAGCATGAAAATACCTACCGAACCGTTCAGTCCGATCGCAGCGCGTCCAACCGGACCTAAAGGGGCGAAGAATAAGCTTATTTTAGCTCCGTCGAAATTTATCTCAGCCTCTTGACCCCTACAACGCTTTATTCACCTTTTTTTTATTTGAGTGAGCAAGGAACAAATCTTAGTGCAAAAGGGATAATAAAATAATCGTTAGATTCGTTTAGACGAATCTAATTTCACGGTTTGATGCACAAGGGATGCTTTGCGTCTCTTTCTTTCGCGTGGTGTTCTGTCTCTTTTACTCGGCCAATGGGGTGAGTTGCGAAGTTGCAGAGGTTTTTCGTGTTTGCGGGTTTTTTTTGAGACGGAAAAATGTCTGCGATTTGAGCGGGAGAGTGAGTTGAATTTAAATTGTTATAAATGTTGTTTTTTTGATCTGGGAGTTGATGAGATTATAACTAACGTAAATTTAATTATTTTTTACATTACTTTTATTAATTTAATTACCTATTTAAGTTAATGTCTCTGCTGCATGCAGTTTCTCACGATTTGTACGCCGCCGTAATCAGTAAAAATGTTGACCTGACACGTCATATTGTATATGAAAATAAATGATCTTTATCTTCAATATCTATAATATTTTCAGGGCCCTGACAACCTATTGTAATTCTCCATAATACGCAATCGATTGTTTCTTTTGTTTTTTTTTTTGTGCAAATTGGTGCTCTGTTTCGGTTAAGGTACCTATTAGAGTGCACCAAGTGAAACCTACTACGTATTCATTAAATAGCTAGGTTTATAAAATATAAGATGTCAATCCAGTATTTTGAATGTACGCCAAAATTCACCTGTGTAAACCTGTTGAAACGTCGGGCAAAAAATCAGTTAATTTTAGATATGGATTTATCAAAACATTGGTTTGCGTTGCTCTGAAAATTTTGTTCACCATTTTATTGTATCTATCATAAATATATGTCATTCTAAATCCGCCTGCCATGTTTAAATATCTATAAACATCCAAACCCAGTTTCTGCGAAGTCAGAAATAAAGGGGTAGGCAATACAACATCAACATCCCGTTCCTTGCCGTGTGCCTACGAGGTAGAAACCTTATCTTTATGGAGTTGAAATCTAAATGGGATCTGATATCTTAGGAAGTATATCTTCCTAAGATATCATGGATTTGAGTTATTTATAGAGTTTTTTAAAAAATAACTTATAAATAATGTTCCGTTTGATGGCCGTCGGTCGGATCATCTATTTTAGGCAGTGAGGTGCTTGTACTTCAATGATTTTAGGTTAGGATTTTTAAAACCAACTGAAAATTCTCTCAAAATATTGTTCACGCGGCGTAAACTAGCACGCCGTTTTTACACTCGATGTTTTGAAGTGCGAGGTTCACTTTTTGTTGGTTAGGCACCGACTCATTAATCCTTTAATAAACAATTATTATTATTATTAAAATAAAATGAAAAGCGCGGCTTCGCACAAAAACTTCAGAATACTAAAACGTCATGTTTCACAGTTTTCATAAGGATTCCTGACTTTTTAGCAGCATTGGAGTTTTTGACATTGACTCACACTACATTATGTGAATATGGACACATAACTGACTCTGGGCGTAGAGAAAAAGCAAGTAGCGGAGCCCTAACAAAAAAGGAAGTTGAATGTATTGCGCACGGTTTAATTATTTAATTTTTCATGCGGATCCCTAACTTTTTTGAAAATATTCTATAGCCCATGTTCATCAGAGAAATTTAGGATTCTAATGGTGAAAGAATTTTTAAATATATAAAATAAACAAACAATCAAATCTTTCCTCTTTATATTAGAAGGCACGTAGTTAAATCTTGAGTTCTGATAAATCAATTAGTTGTAGCTAGCTGTATTAACCCCTCGGCTGCCGTCGGCAGAGCGCAGCTGACATTTGCTGACAGGTTTACGACGTCCGCTGACCAGCCATTGCTGACGATTTATTGTCACAGCTTTGATACACCAATCACCTCACAGGAATTAGAAGATTCGAATTTAAAAATGTTGGTTTGTGATTACAAAATATTTATTTAATTTTATTTGGGAAGCAAACAGTTATTTTAAATTATATTATACTGTATTGCACATAGCTACACACGGAAAAATAAAATACTTAAAAATTAAATTATTGTAACATTGAAATTCGGGTTAACCGTTCGTTACTTAAATCATTCTCAAGGAATTACACCCATTTAAATGAAAAAAGGATGAAAGATGTCTCCAATAAGATTCTATATTACGATTATACCACAAAATATATATATATTCATCGATAAGAGATATACAAAAGTGTAAAATTTAAAATTTACATATTTCCAAACGTCGTCGGGCATAATTAGCTAAAACCCTGGACGCAACAGACGCCATTAAGTTATGACGTCAGTTTGTCGTGTGAACAAAATTATTTTATTTTTGACCATCGGGAAAACTTACAGCTAGAAAAGTACAAAACAATAAATATGATTGTGACCCACATGACTTCATAAAATGCCGGGTACTATTTCATCATGTTAAAAACAAAAAACTGAAAACTTTGAATGGAATTTTAATATTTCATTGATAAATACCTATTTTATTTTATTGATATGGATCAGTTGAGCTACCTGTAGTTTGTTCGCAGCAGTCTGCAGTTAGCTCAATTGTAAATACTAGTTTTTTTTATTTAGTTAGATCATTGTAATTTTATTTGTTAATAAAGGCTTTTATGAAATAAAACCAACATATTCAAACTACTTTTCTTTTAGATTGTTTCTAGTCTAAAGTTAATAACTTACTGCTAATTACGGTTAATTACTACATACTGCAACGATTGCTACGCGTTACGAATATGCTACCTAAGAAGAAACTGCAACTGATGAGCAAAACTGTAATAACTACCCGGTAGGTAGTCGAACAACAATTTATCTTTGCTATGATTAATTGTTTACATTATGTAAGCTAAATAACTATTAAAATGTACACGTTCATGAAAATGAGTCTTTTTGAGAATAAATTTCTTTAAAACTAAAGCTCACCGAAGAATTGTTTCTTTTTCAATAATGTCAAAAATTATTAGTCTGGCCACGGTCCGTCTATTAGTACCTACCTAAGCGCAGACCCTAGAAGCGCTAGTGCGCATTTTACAACAAAAATATTGTACTCTACTAACGGGGTTAAAAAAAGCTTCAATCTAAACTAAACAAGAAAAGCGGCAAGAAAATAGCTACATAATTATTTCATTCATATATCCTTTGTGTTTTTCGAAGCAAGTATTTTTTAACAGAAATCATTTCGTGCATATATAAAAAAATGTGTAAATCCTTTATATACAAAGGAAATTACAATGAAATAACCAAATTAGAACTAGTATTTATAATTTAAAGATAATATAACTGTAACTTCTACCTTACCTTGCCCTAAAATTGTGGTAAGAAATAAATAAAAGCATCATAAGGGCTTGAAACAACAAAAATAGAACCCTTTTATGTAATAAATATCAAAGTGCTTCATTTCTTTTAGATCTTTTTCTTTAGGACTCTGAGTCTGAGAAAAAAAAGTGCCTGATCTAGATTGAAAAACGAGTAATAAAATTGAATCTGCCGTCGGCCGGTGTAGCTTTAACGGAAATTAACATGAAATTATATTATTGTTTAATTGTAAGCATTTGTAAAATCTATTTGACCGAAAAATGAATGTACAGTGCGCGTCACATATAAGTACCCCCCATCTCAATGTATGTGGGACACAATAGTGGTTATTGTTGGGAATTTCAGACTTTGAGTATTATTGTGGGTGGTTCGATCCTTAGCGGCGGTAAATTTTTGTTTGTGAAAATTTGTGAAAAGATTCAAGGGAATTAGAAGTGATCATAAATATAATGTAAACAAGGAGGGGGGGGGGGGGGTACTTAATTCTGACGCGCACTGTACTTGAAAGCAAAACTGAAAAATATAAACGAAGAGACGACGAAACAAAAACAATTTCGTTTAGCATCTCGTTCATCGATACAGATCGGGAAGTAGTAGTTAATTTGTCAGCTGTCAGTTGGTTAGCAAACAAAAAACAAATGCTTGCTAACTGTTAATTGATCCATAGCGAACACCATCTTTACTAACATCACTATTTACTTTAGAGATCTATACTTAAAACTTATTATGAAGACGAAGGAATTTTGATTGTTTGTTTCAAAATCAAAATGCTTATTTCCTTAAGACCTTACAGGACAACTGGACCGATTTGAAAAATTCACAATGCTGAATATAGTTTATAGAATGTATGCCAAAAGTTAGGGATCTGCAAAAATTATTCCATTAAGTAACCCAACGAGTGTAAAATTGGGGAACGGAACGTCAGTAATATATAATTTTGAATAAACCACTTTGTTGTCTATCTATTTTGGTAATAATTTATGCATAATAAAGAAAAATCTATTATATGTTCAACTTGGTCAATTAGTTTGGGGATGTTCCATTTGACCCCTTTTTTAACCCACTTTTATTAAGTAAATTGAACTAAGTATATCATAAAATGTAGTCTTCAGTAAAAGGATGAGTCTAATAATGACTAAAGCATAATATTATTTTAAAGTAAGTACCTAACATAATTTATTATTTGCATTCGATATTTATTATGACATTTTATTGCTTTCATATCATAAACGTTTCTACCTATAATATTTTTTTGCAAATACAAGCTAGCTAGAACATTATTCAACAAAAGTTCATTTAACTTTACATGATAAAAACTGCATTGAATAGGTAACTGAAGCCAATGATTGATGCAAAAACTTACTTTATTTAACGCTTGTTTAAATCAGATTGGAATCTAGGTAGTCTTGATGGAGTCGTGATTTTGCGATATTAGCAATTATATCGAAATGTCTCTACATACGTAACTACTAGACGGAACGGGACAATTTTTTAAAATACACGTACGTATTAAGACGACGGGAGTGGGATTATTCTTTTTTTTTGTATTTTTTTCCCGTTCCGTCCCCGTTTCGTCTGAGACACGTTAATTGTCCGTACCGTACCACGTACCTATAAGGTCGAGTGTTTTAAATGCACTTTATCACAGAAAAAACTTGTCACGTTTTAAATCCTAAGCATTTGATACATCAAACTTGTCGAAATATATTAATGTTTTATTTTAGGTATAAACAAACGTAATGAAAAACTAAATCTAAATAAAACATACATAATTAGTACTTTTTTCCTTGGTAATTATAGTGGTTCTAATAAGATTCTAGGAAGAAAATTTTAATAAAAATATACTAACCGGAATCACTGTCATCCCTGTCATAATGCGGCCTCCAATACTGATCGTCGAATCTGAAACTCTCCTGGCGGCCCGTGAATTTATTGGGGTCCAGAATGTTCTCCACTGAGAAGGCTATGCTGGGCCGCTCAGGAGGCCTCGTGAGCCCCAGCCGGCGCGTGAGGTCCACCGGCGCGGCCTCCTCGACGCCGACGACGTCCACCTCCCCGCCGGTCTCGCACTCCCCCTCCGCCTCCTCATCCTCCTCTCTTCGCTCCTCCGACCCACGCGCCATCGCAAGCATCGTCATATCAACTACTTATTGATAACATTAGTCACTTTCACTACACGGCCAATATTGTGCTGTGATGTTGTTTTTTGTCAAGTTTGTCAGAGAAAGTTCGCACTGAAATCCGCAACGGTAAAGTCCGCACCCGACCGCTCGATTGTCCCAACCCGACGGCAACTGAAAACGGGAGCGCAGAAACGGGCGGTACGAAAGGGCCCGCGGAGTGGGGACAGGCGGGACGGGGCCTCCCGATTGGCGGAGGGAAGCGAGGCGTGTCCGGGGTGGAGAAACGTAATCGAGCAATAAGGTTTAAACAATTTCGTTTAATACGTTGAATTATGTAAGAGAGCGGCGGGCAAGTAATCGCGCACAAGCGATAAGGCCATTTGCGCTACTTCGTTACGTATTAATGGGCCAGGAAATTGACTTATGAATATTAGAGGTCGTGGCGAGTGCAAGATCGGCAAAAGCGGCCCCGAGCGGCCGCCTTATTTTCCTAGTTAAGCGCTGAAAGCGCTGAATGTGCTGAATTAGGTGAGCTCGCTGAACGGTCGGGACAATGATGTTTATTGAGTTTTGAACTTAATGGGTTTCGGTGCGGCCGCGGGCGGTTTAGCCATTAGCGCTGTTTGCGTTACCTGTAACTTTCAGGACCCGTAATTTGTCATGCTTATGAGGAAAGTTTGCTTGATTATTATTCTACGAATTCATTTCTTTGTTTTCGTAGGTACTCCTTCCTAGTAAAGATTAGATAGAATACTGAATATAGAATTCAGAATACTGATTAATATATTAAAGTGGTATAAAATAATTCAGTTCATAGATTAGAATGCCATAAATAAGTACCTTAATAGCCCATTATAGCTAATAGCGCGATAATTTATAATAATTGTGGCTATACTTACATAGGATTTATGAAATACAATTTTTTACTCAGTCTTTGGTGTTAAATTTAATATTCTGTCAGTCCCATTTTCAGTTGATTTAAAATATTTGGACTATTTAAATTCTTATCCTGACCTAGGACTTGGACAGTTTTATGTCTTTTATTTAGATAGTGTAAAAAGTGTCAGTTATTCTTTAATTTTCCTGTAAACCCAGTAAAAAATGCTCATTATTATGTAAGTAGGTAGACTAGATAGGTAGCATTTTTTGTCGTTTCAAATCTCAGCGACGACAACTATCTCCAATCACAATTTTCTATTTACACGGCTAATCGTACTAAACATCTACCATTTAGAATCACCGATGACATGCACGATTTCAGGCTTTCGTCATGGCTGTCTTGTGAAATAACGTTCCTGTACAGGGCGCTCCAAATTGTTTCGAGCTTACTGATATAATATAGTTAATTACATTTATAAATAATTGGGGTTTAATTTGAACAACGTTTTAAGTGTGTGGGTTTTATGTTATTGATATTTTCTTAACTTTTTGAGGCGTTTTACGCAAATCGTTTTTTTAATATGAAAGCCTTAAACGAAGTATGTACCCAGTACGGGAGAATAGTGTTAAATTATATTGAGGAATCTTTAAAAAAACAAACAAATTATATTTAGGTATTCGTTAAATTAGTGAAAATAGATAGAAACTGAATAATTTATATGCAGATAATATCTACCAAACACTAAATAAATATAGTCGCCACGAGTAACTTTTACTATAGAAAATAAACTTAATTGTAGGCTATTATATAAGATTTACAATTTTTAAAATTTTAACATACTGCAAATTTATTTTAACACTTATGTCATACCATTTCATTGGCAATCACCCTGTACAAGCCGCATTCCACCGCGTAGAGCTGTTTACCACAGATGATTAGAGCGCGACGGGGCGGCATTGTCCTGCCGACCACTGAATTAACTATGAAATCACCCACGCTGCGATTTGAGGGGAAATAACTAACCACTGACATTTTGACATAAGCGTTTGTGGTAAAGAACTATGGTGCTAATCGCTATCGACCCAATCTCTGAATAAATATGTCATTCGAAGTTTGAAATTTGAATTTTGAACATGGGTATTTTAGAGGTAGAATAGACCATAATATTGTCATCGCATCGACATACATTGCGTATATTTATTGAAGTTGAAGGAATGAACTTCAAATAATTTACGCATTCGATGACTATGTGATGTAATTTTTCTCTAGGTATAGGTATACATAATTTCATTCCCAACAGAACAATCCTATACTTTGTTAGAAGAAACAGTAATGTTCCAAGCTGATGCTCAATAGGTAGGTAGTACATACAGATGTATTCGTGAGTGTTGCACTCATACTAATTTTCCCTCACATTATTTAATTTTCTTATACATATGAAATTTTAAAGAGGATAGATTTGATTGTTTCTTAGTTTGTTTAAATTGAATGGGCACCGAAACGACTGGACTTTAAAAATTCTTTCACAGTTAGAATCCTACATATTCCCTTATAATTAGGCTATAAAATACATCTTAACATAGGCTATAAAATATTTTCAAAAAGTTAGACATCCGTATGAAAACTTCAATAATGTAACCTAACGTATTAAAATTTATGTTTGTAGTCTTTTTAAAATATCATGGGAAGCCGGGATGGGCTATATACATACAGGGTGTCCCGTAACTTAACGTCAACCCGAAAACGTCGGACAGGTGGATTCATGACGACCCAGAAAAACTATAAAATCATGGGTCTATCTTCAATGGTTACAGAGTTATGGGTTTTTTACTGAAAATCATAAATTCTCTGCCCGGCGTCAAACTTTTCTATGCTGTGACTACAGATGTCAATAATTTCTGAATTTTATTATTGTATTACAAACTCATATAACACAGTCTTATAATGAATTGCAAAATTTAAACATATTAAGTAAAGTTTTTAAAAAAAGACTGTTTAGTTCGGTTGTTGCATCAATGATTTTTAATCGGGAAACGTTGACTCGTCATACTGAAAAAAAAATTCACCACGATAGGCTGGCATATTCTGTGGAAAATTGGCGCAGTTATCCTAGATTTCAAAATGGTATCATACGTCACACTTTTCTTCTTTAAATAATAGTAAAATATTGATTTTCTGAAATAAGACCTAAATTCAAAAGAGTTTCACAAGGAACATTTTCAAAAGTCTTTGCAAACTATGTATATGCCACAGTTCTTTGTATAAAAATGCCTCGTTGGGCTTGATTTTTTTTTTTTTGAAAAATTAAAATAATAATCAATCTTGACTTTCTTTTGTATACCTGAATGTTTTTATTCGTGTTCTGCGATTCCTGGTAATCTGAATTATGTCTACTCGGCGGCCAATATGCTAACATGCATCTCATTTACGCATAATGTGGATATAACCCTAGCGCTCCAGCCAGGCGTTATCAGGAATAGTACCCGAATGTCGAACGTTATGCGTGATTATGATTACCCATCATAGAATTATTTTTTGCAGAACAATGTTCGCAAAAATAAGTTTTTTAAGGGTAATCACGAGGTAGTAAACTTTTTACTTGACTCACGTGATAGGGTTGGTATTTGTTGACAATTTTGGATACTTCCGTATTTTCTTCCATTGCACAAACTGAGGTACCTACCGTTTTTCTTGAACTGCATTTATAAATACGTCATCGTAGTCTCCTAGGAGTCTCGAACACCAGTTAGTTGTCCTTCTGAATATGCCTAATGCACATAAACGAAAATGCGGTGATCCGGATAAAGTTCGGCATTCGGGAACTTTTCCCGATAACGCCTAGCTGCGGTGTTATATACATTTTGCTTGCATATTCTGCCGCCGAGTAGACATTAAGTATACTTAATTTGGATTACCAGGAAACACAAATCACAGATTTTTAGTTTCAGCTGACGAGATTGCAAATCATTCAGGTAGCCAAAAGAAAGCCAGGATTAATTATAATTAAAATTTTTCAAAAAATAATCAAGCTCAACGAAGCTTTTTTTATGCAAAAAACTGTGGCAAATAGTTTACAAAGACTTAAAAAAGGTCTAATATTGAAGCACCAACTATCCATCTACCCTTGCGTGTGAAAATGTTCCTTGTGAAACTGTTTTGAATTTAGGTCTTATTTCAGAAAATCTATATTTCACTATTGTTTATAGAAGAAAAGTGTAACGTATGATACCATTTTGAAATCTAGAATAACTGCGCCAACTTTCCACACAACATGCCAGCAACATGCTATCGTGATGAATTTTTTTTTTCAGTATCACGAGTCAAAGTTTCCCGATTGAAAATCATTGATGCAATAACCGAACCAGTCTATTTTTTCAAAAACTTTACTCAATATGTTTAATTTTTGCGATTCATTATAAGACTGTGTTATTTGAGTTTGTAATACAATAATAAAATTTAGAAAATATTGACATCTGTAGTCACAGCATAGAAAAGTTTGACGCCGGGCAGAGAATTTATGATTTTCAGTAAAAGGCCTATAACTCTGAAACCATTGAAGATAGACCCATGATTTTATAGTTGTTCTGGTTCGTCATGAACCCACCTGTCCGGCGTTTTCGGGTTGACGTTGAGTTACGGGACACCCTGTATATATATCTGCAGTAGGCCAAGCACGGGGATTGTTCTCTAGGGTAGAATAGACAATAATGACATCGCATCGCCATACATTGCGTACATTATTGAAGTCGAAGAAATTAATTTCAAACAATTTACGCATTCGATGACAAAGTGACGTAATTTTTGTCTATTCTACCTTAGACAAGAAAGCCCGTGCTTGCCCTACAGATCGTAAAAATTTTTGTCCCGAGGCGGGAATCGAACCCGCAACCTTCTGTGTCGCAGGCGGACCTTCGCCCACCGCGCCACAGAGTACTTACTATGTTTTTTTGTTATTATAGTCCGTAAGCACTCGCGATCGGGCTAATCTCTAGGAAATTAAATATTTATCCCAAAGGTTCGAGTCCCCCATATTATAAACCGGAAAGATTTTATTATTGGCTTGTTTGAATTGAAATAGTAAAAGAATTTTTCCTAATGATCGTAAGGCTATAGAATATTTTTTTTTTATAAAAGTTAGGGATCCGTATGAAAATTTCAATAATAGGTATAATCCAACGTGTAGTGTGTGTATGTAAAAATTTATAATACCTATAAGGAATTTTTGATAAACGTGCGAAGCCGTGGCGGATCGCTAGTGTAAAATAAATACGATTATTAGTAAGCAGAACTTACGATGTTTTTTTAACCTTAATTAAATTGTGAAATTATTAGACAAGCCTGTAAAATACCACATCACTCCCGATATTTAAGTAGCTCATCAGTTTTATGTTACATAATAATTTACATCTGAAATCTCATAAATTAAGCCTAAAAAACAATATAGGTAAAGTGCTGCCAACTTATTTGTGCTAGTGGGCGAAATTGGAACTAAGAACATCTCAAAATTATACGCACTGATTTGTATAAAAAAGTAGCTTCCGCCCGCGGTTTCACATGCATATTCCCGGAATTAATATTTTTAATATTAAGTCTTTACCATGAAATTAACGTTTTGTTAAAAAATTTGAAAAACTAATGTCTCAATAAAAATATTTTTGTTTTTATTTGGAATGACGTGTTCTATAATTATAATTCGATAGGATTTGTTACCTACTTACCTACTAACTTAAAAAAAATAACGAAAATAAAATTTTTCGTTTAGAGTACCTACATTATGTAACGCTGTAGTTTATCTAAATAAATAAATAAAATTTATGTAAAGACCATGATCAGTTTATCCGGGTCTATAACCGTCTACAGATCAGTTGTTTGGCGTGAAGTTACAAAAAAACTGCCATCTATCTAAACATGCATTTGTAATATTAGTTCTGCCTGCGGATTCGGGCGCATTTTTTAGTAGCCTATCAGATTGTTTATCCAAATCTAGACCAGGTTTTCCTGGAGTTTAATGTAGGTAACTTATGTAATTCCAGATCTAGATCTATTAAGTCATCTTACCTCAATCTATGTTAAATTTCAGCCACACTCGTTCAGTCGTTTTGGCGTGAAGAAGTAACAAACGTACGTTCAATTACTAATCAAACGCTTCCGACTGGTATTTATATGGATGAGTTGAGCTGCCTGTTGTTTGTTTGCAACAGTATACGATCAACTCAAGTGTTTCAATTATTAATACCTACTAATTATAAATTGTTGCTGTTATTTTCTTTATTTATTATAATCTTTGCTTATTATTCGATTAAGTGAAGAATAAGATAAATGTTGATTACTTTCATTCGATTAAGTGAAGAATAAGATAAAGTGTGATTAGGGTGACTTACCATTATAGTTTGTCAGTTGCACAGCTAAATTGCTCGCACTGTAAAATCGTGTGACAAAACTGCCCGTCCGTTGCAGTGAAGACATTAATTAAAAAAGTTTTTAAACAAAAAGGCGGGAGCCTTTCGTTCCAATTAATATTCTAGCCGGATTCATTACGGCACTTTATTTTTAAGTGATCGTTACTGGATTCCCGCGCCTCCGTTAATTAATCCTAGAGTTAAATAAAATCAAGATAAAATATCGCAATTTTTATTGGTGTTTTTCTGGAACGGCTGAGTGAGCTGTCAAAAGTTTGGTTAACACATCGAGATAATATACCTGATAATATACTATCTTTCTTTCTAAAGGTAGCAAAATCTAAAATTTTTCATTTCTCAGAAAATAGGTCTGAAGCTGCCTGAAGAGCGAGTAGAAAATGATACTTTTCAACCCTAGGGAGAATCGTTTTCAACTGACAACTCACATTTCTATTGAACCATGACAATGTCTCAATGTGAAAAATATTGTCTAATGCTAAAGAAAAAACGCGGGAACGCGGCAATTCATCTTCATTTGTTTTCTCGTGTTGTAGTCTTGTTTGTATTACAATAAGTTCATCTGATTCAGACTTAGAGAATTTAGAACGATTCAAATATGGATTTAACGCTTGATTTCATAAGAGAAGAAGCTAAAGCAGTAGTGGAAAACCTTTAAAACCTCACTTAAGTTGTATGTAATGTAAAATAAAATTCACTCATTTTTCTTTAACTAACATGCCATTTTTGTTTTTACAAAAAAAAATTAGAAACAAATGTTTACATTTAGGCATACCTACATTAACATAGAAAATATGAAGGTATTTCTATGAGATTATCTTTGGCCCCACACTAGGCTCTAGGCGTTTACTTACGTGTTTTCGTACCTAATAAAAAGCACAGTGCTTACCTCGGGTAAAAATAACTTATTTAGTCCCTTGAACTATTGGCGCCCTCGCTACGCTCTCGGGACTAAATAAGTTACTTCCGACTCTAGGGTAACAATGTACTAATAATAAACTTTTGTTTATAACCTTTTTGCTAAGCTGTACTTTCTTACTCTACAAATATAAAAACAGATCAGTTTAGGTACATTATACCGACACACAATGACACACACCGAAACAATGTTCTAAATAACATTGAAGATTTATACATCTATATTAATATTATAAAGAGGAAAGATTAGATTGTATGTTTGTTGGTGCCCTCGCTACGCGCTCGGGACTAAATAAGTTACATCCAACTCTAGGGTAATAATGTACTAATAAACCTCCTTTGTAAGCTGCCTTTTTGCTAAGCAGTACTTTCTTACTTCACAAATTTAAAACAGATTCCGCTTTCAAACAAAACATACCTACAAAAACTAAATAACAGAATGAATTACGAAAATGAGACCCAAATCTCACAAACATTGTGATTTACTGTTATTAAAAATATATAATGAATCATGTATCTTTCAAACAATAAAACTTCTTAAAGCTTTATTAGTCCAAAAATAGCGTGGACACAAAAACCATCACGCGTTCTTACTAAAATAAAATAAAATAAATAAATACAAGTCGTCAAAATGTCGTTCGCGGCGGAAAGAATCTTAATAACCAATTTGTATTTAACGAATCTCTCTTGCAACTTGTTCTTATTTCAACAAGGGATGGGAAATGTCGATGAAAAATACAAAATTTATTCTAAAAACATATATAACACCATAAAAGGTTTTTGAGGGTAAATGGTAAGTTGACCTACTTATTTTATATAATGAAAGAAATATTAATTGAATTAAAACATAAATACTTAAATAATGCTGGAAAGTCAAACAAAAGTATCAATTGACACAAAATTTGGGACACTGTGTTCCAAATTTTGTTCGAATCGACACCATGTAAACAAAAGACATGATCTAGCCTAAGCTAAGCAGAGCATCTGTTATGGGTAGGTACTAGATGACTGATATACTCAATACAATTTGGGAACACTTCCGACTGGTATTGATGGATCTGTTGAGCTAACTGTAGATTGTTGCAAACAAACTACTGTTAGCTCAATTGTTTCAATTGAAAATACTAGCTCTGATTAGGTAATTGTAAGTTTCTTTGTTAATAAAAAAAACTGTTCGATAAAATAAAGCTCGATACATAATCCCTCTCTAGTCATTATTGGTATTATAGTTCTTAAAAACTGCATCTTCTTAGTTAAATCAATGTCGCCAAGATAAATTTACGACGCCGCAGACCAAAATTAGTTATCGATAAAATAAAACTCGATACAAAGATCTCCTCACTAGTCATTATTAGGATAGTACGTACAAACTGCATCTTCTTAGTTAATTGAATGTCTCCAGGATAAATCACAGATAATTTGTGCTCTCTGACTAAAGTCGCGATTCTCTTGAAAGCGGCCGTTAAATTACGGGGAAATTGGGAAATTCAACATGTTTTTTTGAGTGGGTAATGAAAAAGGTAAACATCATTTATTTGCAGGTTCTATCGAACTATAGTAAGTGTGGTTAAACCTTAATTCACATAGAAAATTGGATCAGTTGAGCAACCTGCACATTGTTGGCAACAGTCTTCAGTTAGCAAAGTTTTTTCAATTGTGAATACTAGTTCCTATTTTGTTATTTGATTGTTATTTTTTTTTTGACTATATGACTTTTTAGGCCAATACGGGAGCGACAGTGCAATTTTATCTGTACAATTATTGCTATTTTACGGCCGTCAAGTTACATCCGCCGCATTTAAGAGGACTCAATGGTTTTAGAATAGGTGGTTATTAGTTTGTTGGAACCAGATTGGGTTGGTTTTTGTTAGTTTTCTTTGAAGTAAATAATGAAATATATATTTTTTCTTTTCTTGGAAATTAACTAAAATTTGTTTTATTACCTTCTGAATCATCAATTCATCATACCTAATTAAACATACTTAATACAGTTTTAAAATTCAAAAAATGGTTCATCATCATCATCACCAGCCTATAATAGTCCACTGCTGGACATAGGCCTCCCCTAATGAGCGCCATAGATGGCATTATCATTTGGGGGTTAATGCCCATAATCCCCACGCTGGGCATGCGGCTTGGGGATCGGAAAAAATGGTTGCACGACGCATATTCAAACCGAGCGTTTTTTAATTAATTTTCATATTTTATATCATGTTTTAATAAAATCTTATTAAATGGGTTATCTTTTTTTAGGTTGCTACAAATATATAACTTTCTGAAGTGAATAAAATATTAAAAAACTCGGCCCTGAACTGAAACTCTTTTGTCACAAGACACAGTGCTAAAGCAATTTTCATAAACATCAAGACATTTTTAAATTCGTTCGATATTCATGTTTTTAGACGAATTATTAAAAAGCCACATTGAAACTAATGCGATCTCTTTGATGTTTAATAATGGAGCCACGTCGTTTCATAAATCGGCCAGCTTTTATAATAACATTGTGTTTTTAAATCTAATGGACAATGCTATTAAAAGCTATTTACATTATTCAGCTGTTATAAATTTTCGAATTTATATATTTGCTTTAGTGTAGGTAGGTACTTCAAACATGGGATTGTTTTTTTCGAATTTATTAGGTAGGTACAAGACCTCTTTTTCCATTTGCCACTTTTGTCTACATTAAATAAATCATATTTGAGCTCAAAGCCAATTTGCAGTCTTTTTTGCACGTTTTCCTTGGACATTAACTGCTCGTCTAGGACTTCATACCGACACAATTAGGCAACCAGTCTACTAAACACATCCGTTCACACAAATGAGGTTTCATGCTATAATTACCTCCAATTACACCCCGAAATAGTTATTAGCCCGCCCCGATAGGTGGCGCGAAGGTAATTTGTCACATACTCCCAACCAGCGCGTGACAGGCCAAATGATTTATCGTTCCTCGCACAGACAAAGACTTCTCCAAATAACCCCCCCTCAAAGCAAACAGTCAATTTGTGCAATCACAGCACGAAAATAACCTCTAAAGTGACCGCGCAAGAGCTTAATTTCCCGCCAATTTTTGACGTTGACGTTTTAGAAGCTGTCAGCGATCGGGCCGTTCGGATACATTCCTCGCCTAATTGTATGTATCGCGCGAAGCAGAATACATTTGTCAATTGTCGCCCGGCATTAATTAGATGTTCAACTATTTCGGGAACGCTTTGACGGCTTATTAAGATTTGAAATTGAACACAAATTAGGTGTCATGCCTAACTGATTTCTAACCTATGATACCCGGTTACGTTGAGGCAGAAAAATGTCCTTGTTGAGGCGTAGACAGGTTCATTTTCCGGGCATCAAAAAGCTATTTGTTAGTGTCGGGGGATCGTTACTTTTCAGCGCAGTGCATTTGGGGATATGACTACATTTTTATGAGGTCGTAAAAATAGATAGTAGGTTCCGGTATATCTGTAACGTGTAGAGTAATTTATGAAACCATAGATTCTAGGCACATATCTGCATAATAAAACTTACTCCTTGCCTTATACTCGATAGATGAATACATCAATGATGTTAATGATTGGTCAGATGTCCATTCACTGACAATAGCATGTAAGAAATTAAATAAAGCCTATTAACATATATAATAACCTATAAATAAATATTGACATGTTAGTAAATTACATTAAACATTGATATGGATCAGTTAAGCTACCTGTAGTTTGTTCGCAACAGTCTGCAGTTGGTTGTAAGTAAATACTAGTTTTTATTTAGTTAGATCATTGTAATTTTATTAAACATTAAATCTAATACACTTATGTACGTGATAATCAATGTTAGGTACATTCTAGTACTCGTTTCTTTTTCACTTCTTCCAATTCTGGAGATAAAATTTAAGTGAAGAGAAAATTAATAACACCCTATTTCATAATTAATTGTTATTAATTATATGAAATTGATCTTGTTTTGTAACTCGAAAGTCTTCTTTTGTAAGCCTAAAGAAATGAAGTTATTGAAATCTGAAATCATTGTTGACGGTAGAGTTACGGTTTCTAGTCTCTACATTTTGGGTTCAGAATATTCCACACTGTTTAGAATCCAAACTATTTCCGAGATTAAATCGAAACCAATCTCGAAGCAAAGAGGATATGTCTCTCGTTTTCAATCAAACAAACAAACGGTGGCAATCAAAACGATGTAACGATTTCCGGACGAAACTGTTTCTTTTTTTGCCACCTCAAGCGTTCTCAATCCCAATCCTTTTTGTTATCTGTTTCAAAGCCGTAGGATTTAAAAAAAACTGAGTTGTGAGAGCAGAGCATTCACTAATTGATGGCTCGGTTTGGATTCGTTTCGCGCTCGTGTAAAGGTATCGATTAAAAAACTCGATGTATCGAATCGATTCGTGCGGTTGTCGGCGAGCGATCTATCTCGTACTTACACAGATGGCGCTGGTAAGACATGAATCGATCACGGCATGTTTTAATTAAGTAGGGAGATGTTTGAACATGTGGTGTGAGCTGTTTAAATGGAGCTTTTGTAGGCGTTAATTAGATAGTGTGGGTTTAGATTTGATTTACAATAAAATTTTACACTGACTTCTGCGAGTAAGTTTGCGGGATTTCCAATATCAAAAATATCGTAATGTAATTCTCAATACCGTCTAAGTAAGGACAAATCAATAAGATCAATAAGATTTGTTTAGGTGAAAATTATAGACAAAATTATTTTCACTGCTATACATAATGCGATGAAACAAAAGTGTAGTAGGTGCCTATTAGAATAAACAAAAATTTTGACATGGTCGTTTTGCACAAACTAAACCTTTTTTGATTTGCAGAAACTGCGCCTAATAAAACAATAAAATTACAATAGAATCTACGCCGCGCTGTTGACAGCATTGAACGGATCGCGCAAATACTTTCCAATAAGTTGTTCTACGCCCTGATTAACATACAGATTGTGAATCTTATTTATTATTAATAAAGGCCTTATTAATAATTAACCCCGCCCGACACTAGCTTCTACAGGGAAAGTCACTGCCTCAGCTGAACATAAAAAGTCAGAACGAAACCTCCCCTCGCCAATATTTTGTTGGCGTCCTAACCGCTTTCCTTTTCTTTGAGTTTTCAGAGGGCATGGAATAAATAATAGTGCCATCCTTAGAAATATTCACTGTAGGAAGAACTCACTCGGAATTTTCATAGACAATTTTCACATCGTTTTAGGTCTTAGAAAGCTACTCATAGAGCCTACAGGGTGGGCCGAACTGACTAGGAATTTTTATAGACAATTTTTTAGATCTTACAAAGCTACTTATCCACAGAGTGTCCACAGGTGATCGGAATGCTGGTTTTTATTTCAGTCAACGAATCAGCATTGCCATACAACGTGGCAATACTACCAGCATTCTGGGCAGACAGCCTTCTGGTACGGCTTAGATTTTTTTGGAAATAGGTATAAGTGTAAAAACTTTTTGCGAACATGTATTGCAATTTTCATTTTTAATAAATTAACCTACCTGAAAAGTAAAAAATATAATATAATCGATTTTGCTTTTATATTTTTTTTTAGGTTTGTAGTAAACACTGTTGTGTTGGAAGAACACCAACATAACTAAAATAAAAATAGGACATTGATCCCATAACGACTAGTTTCATCAGGGCTGGAAGGGCAGTATACCTACAAATGGATTATATACATATATATAGTATCTGTGATGAATCAGGGTGAGTGCGGCTCACATCAGGCCCGCTCGGCTTCCGGTTTTCTTCTTACACAAATAAGGTTCGTAGTTCACCCACTTACATATATTCATAATGAAGACTGACTTATTAAAGTTATTAATTATACCTTACATTATAAAAAGTTTCCCTTATCATCAATTTCCAAGTGCCACAGGTTAGCAGAGGGTGGTTTTTTATCGCCGCAACGGGACGTTATTGTAACAGGAATCCAATTAGCCCCCCGATGCGTCGCGCGGAAATATTGGCGGGAAAACTTCCCGCTACGTGACGCCATTTTTTTTTGTTGGCTCTTCTGATTCTGAGTGTTGTACGATTTGTAGGAGTTTACAATATAGTACCTTAATTATAATATATAGATATTTATGATACATGATAGATAATGTACACTTCCACAAATTGTACAAACTCTGATATATTTATTTTCTGATCTTCCTTTGTATTTTTGGCCTATGTATTTTTCGTTTTCTTGTGAGACAAAAAATAACTTTATTTATTAGGTAAACTTTTAGTTTTTTAACAAGTTCAACAAGTCAAGTTTAGTTTTTAATTGCGAATATATTTAAAACCATACCTTAAGCTAAACTTTACGTCTTATTAATCGAGAAACAGTCGATTTACTATAAAGTTGATTACAATTATTACCATTATTACCATAACCAGTAGAGCCTATCAAAGCACCAACTAACTGTTACTTCATCTGTCACAAAAAGCTTTTCTTGACAAAACTATACTCTAAGAAGTCTAGAATGAGGTTGATTTTACGATGTAGGTTTTGAAGGCCGTATCGAGACTGGTGAGTCAAGATCAAGGACTGGTGATCAATGAATCGTGTAATGGACATACCATTTACATTTATAGTTTACAACTAACTAACCTACACCAGATACTTAAATCTTAGTACCTATACAGGGTGTCGCGGAAAGGGCGCACTAAACCGAAAGGGTGAGATTCTGGACCCCGAGGGGTCTTAAATCACCTCTCTCGTCGACTTGTGAAAAATATGAGGTAACTGTTCAGAACTTGTAATATTTCTTTTTACAAAAAATAAATATATTTTTCATTGCGTTTGACTATAAAATATTTCTCAAATTATTACATATTTTTTTGATAAACCAGTGTTTTGTATAAAATTATTAGAATAAAATAATGATATTCGAAATTTCAAACAAAATACCATAAAAATATACCTACTAAAACTAACAGAATAATAGCCTGTAATTTATGTTTTAAGAGAAATGAGAAAAAACATGGATCCCCCCTCAATGTCCAGAATCAACCCCTTTCGGCACACCTTTTCCGTGGCATCCTGCTAATTTACATTCAGATCTTTAAAAGTCTTTAGTGTAGAGTTTACCCAGTTCGAAATGGCAGAACTGGGTAAACTCTACACTTTAACTTAATAATACTGTCAGTCCGGGAGGGACTAAAAAATATTTGTGAATATTTTACTAATTCGTAACAAAATTGACAACAACGTGCAAAAGGAGATAGAAAAGGAAGTAGAGCACGTAATTTTTTTTCTTTGTTAGGGTACAGTAATGTTAACCTACGTACTAAAAAAACATCATTCGGATAAAAATAAGAACTTTTTATGATGTTCATTACTTTTTCAACCCTTTACTTTTTCATGTAAAAAATAACCTTCGACCAAAATACCGTTGTCTAATCAACATCACTTTCGTTACAATCATTTATCTCACTAATGTATTATTGTTTTTGCTAAGCAATTAAGTTCTTCATCATGATTTGCAATGTAAAAAATGTGAAGGGGATAATTTTAATCCAAAGACAATAAATAATTATTCGCCGGTGGAATGGCGGGTAGAGCACACGTCTAAACAGAAATTAAAAATAAAATGTTCTATAATCAAATTATTTCAAAACTCAGTTGAAGTTCTGTTTTAAAATTAGTTGTGTTTAGAATTTGATTTTGTAGTGTTAAATTTTTAAACGTAAGATTGCAAGTGCCAGTGACAATGTCTGAAAAATTCAAAAAGCAGTTCGCGTCGAATTGGATGCAGTATTTGGTGGCGTCTTTAGGTAGGTACCTATATCAAAATTAAGAAAAAAACTTATGTTTTTCAATGTAAAGTTACTCTTTAACTCTATCCAATTCAAGAATTGAATGAAGGAAGGCAAATAACTATAAAAGTTTTTTAATTTCCCTAAATATCATAGACTAGAACTAGAATGATAGCCTGCAGGATGACGCCGGGTCCAAGATACTATGCCAAAATGAACTGACGGTCCAAAGGAACAAACGACAAAATGTGCAATCGTCAAAACTTTCAGTTGGGACTAATGTCAAAACGGATTGAGGTTTACCAAAAAAGATATGCGGCATTCTTTCGCTAGATATAACCGTAGTATCTCTAAATTGTAGAATGCTAATGAAAGCTACATGCAACTTTTGCAAGGGTCTATGATATCTAGGCTGGAACTTGCGACTCTCCCCTATGCTACGAAAAGACAACTCTCCCCATTCGTACCACCAATGGCAAGAGTTGACCGAGTGACGAGTTGACGTTGAGTTGACCGGCAAGTCGACCACTTTGGCGCGGTGGACGAAGGTCTACCTGCGACGCAGGAGGTTGCGGGTTTGTTTCCTGCCTCGGGACGAATGTTTTTATATATATGGGGGTAGACGATGCTTTCTACTCTCTTTTTTATGGCATCCAAAAAATCTTTACTAACTCTCTCTCTCATTTCTCCAGCTAGCTATGGCAGTCTCTGCACAGGAATGTCGATGGGCTGGACGTCCCCCGTGTTCCCCATGCTACGTGGGGACAACTCTCCACTGCCGGAGGAACCGACTCTTCAACAGGAGTCCTGGATTGGGTCACTGCTGGTGCTGGGAGGTCTCATTGGTATGTATTGCGTATTTCACGACCTATGTGGCGCAGGAGGTCGCGGGTTCGATTCCCGCCTCGGGACAAATATTTGTACGATCTGCAGATATTTGTTCAAGGCGTTCTGGTCGTTTTCTATGTATAATAAAAAATATCTATCTATGTAATCTATTGTATCATGTAAATCAGTCATTTACATAACACAAGCTTAGGTCTAGATGATGCTGTGTGGATTGTCCAACATTATTTATAATATATTATATTTATATTTGAGGGAAGGATAACTGAAACACCGATGCACATTCAAACTCTGTAAACCACGCTCATACATTTTGTACCTAAGATATTTTTTTTAAAAAAAACCTAAATTATTTGACAATCTAAAATGACATTATCCAATAAAACAATGAGTAACTGACAATTCTGGCTTCTAAATTCAATCCAATCAATTCTACGAGTATTTGCACGAAGCTTAATTCTATTTAATGAAATTTATATTATTGTTTAAATTAATGTTAATACCTATTTTAAAATAATATTTGACAAAAATAAATCTGAACTCAGTTTTACAGTGCCCTTCCAGGGTGCATGTACCTAGTGAAAACTATACTAAACATTCACTTAGACCTAATGAATCTTCGTGCAAGCAAAAATAAATGAAAATGAAATATAATACACATACACTACAATTAGTTACGACGAGGGCTAGGCTTGGCTGTTGGGATTTTAGGTTCCAGACTCAAAATAAGTTTGTCTGAGGTTCCAGAATACACGATATGTTGTGGTTAGAAAGATAATCATGAAGTAAAACTTAACAAATACTACGATGCATGGTAATGCAGCCAGCATCTTGGGGACGCTTCCGACTGGTATTGATATTGGCCGGTTGAGTTACCCGTAGATTGTCTTCAGGTCAATTGTTTCAGTTGTAAATACTTGTTCTAATTTGGTTATTTAACAGTAATTTTCTTTATTAACAAGTACGACAAGTGCGAGTGTAACTCGCGCGCCGAGGGTTTTGAACTTTTGTCGTTTAGGTAGGTACGTATATTGACGACCTGTTAGCGCGGTGGGCTTACAACGCAAGAGGTTGCGGTTTGATTCCCGCCTCGGGACTAATATTTGTAAGATCTGCAGATTATTTGTACGAGTGTTCTAGTCCTTTTCTACGTACACAAAAATAAATCATCTAATGTGATACTTATATATACTTTATTAAGTATAACAGATATCGTAGTAGTACGAATTACACAAGCTTGCTTAGCTTGTCGCTAAATGATGTTGTGTGGATTATCCAGGATACATTACTCTTCTCATATTTTTTTGGAGCACGGTGGAATTCATGAATTCAATAATCTTATTATCTAAATATTCTTCGAGCGCAGTGGAATACATTGGGTATGGACTTTAAAATTTTGAGAACAACGGTTTCGTGGCGCTGTGGAACCCTACTATTACAGTTACTACACAGATTAGTGGGTAGGTAAGTGGGTTGGTACCTACAATTATTTTTTCGACTTTTTCTACGTATTTCACTAAGTATGAAACTTAGACGATTTTTAAAACCTGTTTTGAATTGTCGAAATCCATACCTTTGATTTGATATTGCTCTCAATGAAATAGCCCCCATTGTATGAAAATTCGTTTTTTGACCATATTTCGAAAAGTATTGTTTTTACAGACTTCTCTATATTTTTCCTGTAAAATATAGACCTATATCTACAAACGCTTAGTACATTTTATATAGATCACTCTGCTATCTTCGGAGATAGAGGGGGGGGGAACGGTCAAATTTTCGACCTTTTTCAAAATATTTCGAAAAGTATAAAACCTATCGAAATTTCAAAAACTGCATTAAAATGTACAAACTGATACCTTTCATTTGATACCCAACTCGGTGGGGTAGTCACCCCTTTAGAAATTTTTCCCGCCCTTTTTTGACCATATTTCAAAAAGTATTATTTTTACAGATTTCTCTATATTTTTCCTGTAAAATATAGATCAATACCTACAAAAACTTGGTACATATCAAATCGATCGTTCTGCAATCTTCGGAGATAGAGGGGGGGTACCGGTCAATTTTTCGACCTTTTTCAAAATATATCAAAAAGTATAAAATCTATCGAAATTTCAAAAACTGCATTGGAATGTACAAACCAATACCTTTCATTTGATACCCAACTCGGGGGGGTAGTCACCCCTTTAGAAATTTTTCCCGCCCTTTTTTGACCATATTTCAAAAAGTATTATTTTTACAGACTTCTCTATATTTTTCCTATAAAATATAGATCAATACCTACAAACACTTGGTACATATCACGTCGATCGCTCTGCAATCTTCGGAGATAGGGGGGGGGGAACGGTCATTTTTTTGACCATTTTCAAAATATTTTAAAAAGTATGAAATCTACCGAAATTTCAAAAACTATTTTGAAATCTACAAACGAGTACCTTTCATTTGATACCACTTTCGACTTTGTACGTTCCATTTAAAATTTCGATTTCAAAATTTGTATGGAAAATCTTCATTTTGATTTTTCATTTATTTTCATTTATTTTTCTATTAATATGTGCGGGCGCACAAAATGTATTATTATTTCAAATTTCAAGTCAATAGCTGCAGTAGTTTCTGAGATATTAAGGATTCAAAACACAAAACAGACCCAAAGCGATTTCATAAGGGTTTTGCAACCGATGGCAAAACCCTAAAAAGGCTTATATACGGCTAATCATAACAAACAATAAACAGGGTTAAACAGCAAAATTCTTCAGCAAAGTAAAATTGCAGTGAACCTTCAAATTTCAGTTCGAAAACAGACGAGAGACGAATGAAATTTGGAATTAAAGCTTTAGGCTCTAACTATAATAGTGTCGTAAGATATACTGATACAAATATACATAATTATGTAGGTACCTAATTAATTTTTCAATGTAAATGTCTCTTACTATAAAATTCTATTATCAACCTTTGTGGATAAGTGGAGGAAAGTTGAGACGCGATGCGGGTTCTAGTTTATAGCTATTCCAGTTACAGGAAAAAATTGTACATTGATATTTTTATTTAATTTTATGAGCAGAATAAACAGTTTTACAAGCTTTATGACTTAAATTAAATATTAACTCATTCGTAACCATTATAAAGCCACAGTGTACATATAGACAGTGTGGAAACTACCTAGAAACGCTCGAAACGGCTCACTCACACAAGCATGCGCATTTACGAGAGCTTTAAGGGGTTTTCGCAGTGCTGTCAGTAGCGGTTGTCGCGTCGCGACGAGCGTTCATGCGTAATTTAGTTTTTTGAAAAATGCTCGATAATATTGCGTTGTATACAGCTGTGTGAACTCAGTTTCATCGAAACCGGCGGAGCTTTCGTATTTTAAACTTCCTGCTGATTAATATAAGAAAAATGTACTATTATTATTAATGTATTATTGTTATCGAATAATGAGTCCGTGTAATTGATCATAATGAATTCTTGAATTTATTTGAAAATCCAGAATGACGGCGTCGTCTTTCAGGTTGTATAGCTAGAATGAGAATATTTTATACAAAAATTCCTATAAAGAATTCCGACGTGTCGTAGTAGACGCAAGTACTTTTATGTGAATGATTTGTACCTAATAATTAAGATTGACATATTAAGAAATGTTTTTTTAATTGCTAGGTAGAAATCACATGCATTTTCGTATTGAAACACGGTACGGTTTGCTGCCGCTCATGAGCGTTGCCCACGCGCCACCTGCGCTGCAGTGTCTGCGCGCGCCGTAATGTTACAACCCTAGTGCTATAATGGAGCGTAGGTATTTATTTCTTCAACTAGGCTTAGTTTCGATACTGGTCCATATGTATACTGTGATAAAGCTTAGGTACCTATAGCTATACCACAGATAACATAATACTTATACCTAGTTAGGTACATAAACCTTTACTCCATATTAATAAATACTGTCAGTAACAAAAATGAAGTGTACCTACGTTTTCAAGGACTTCCAGTATGCATTTACGAAAGTTGACAGATCTTTTGTATTTTTTAGTTTGCATTCGGTTCG
This sequence comes from Eupithecia pulchellata, assembly GCA_963931895.1. Lineage (NCBI taxonomy): Eukaryota > Metazoa > Arthropoda > Insecta > Lepidoptera > Geometridae > Eupithecia > Eupithecia pulchellata. The sequence goes on from OZ007544.1 coordinate 6,221,936, forward strand.
TTACATTTAAATGAATTTTATCCTTAAAATTCTACCTACATGGTAACTTTTTGAGATGGGAGTTTATTTCTAAATCCGAAACCATGAGAGCTAGAGGAAACTCGAATGGAGTCATAAGATCAACCTATGAAAAAATAAAATCTACTTATAAGTAAGTACATTTCTTCGTGTCCATACACGAAGAAAATCGACAAACAAACTTAAAAAAAGCATATACAATACAGTCGAACTTAGAAAATTTATTTTACTCGGAATCTTTTAAAAATACCTTATTATAAGTATGTAATAAGGTTTGATTTTCTTCGTGTATGGACTCACTTGGGTGATTCTGTTGCAGTTATAGATGACGATGATGATCGCGAGGTAGTTCCATAATGTTATCCCGAGGAATTAATATTTTTCCCACATAATTAAAAAAAACTATTGAACATGGGATCCGAAATCTGTTATTAATTACAGATTTTTTTAACTAACTTCATACTGACTATGTACATGTAAAACTATACGGACTATGTATGTATAAAACAGGTATCGTGTCATGTCTAACGGCAAGTTCACTGTAGGTAGGTACTTGTTTAAATATTTCGAACCTATCAGCTGTTCGAAATTATACTCAATTTAATTGAATTGCTTGGTAATAATACTAGTTTAATATTATTACATTACAAAGACAAAGAGATAAAGCTCGTAGAGTCCAAAGGTTATCGGAAAGTTTGCTTTTATTTCGGTCAACGAATTAGCATCGCCATCCAACGTGGTAATGCTGCCAGTATTCTGGGCACTGCCTTCTGGTGTCGGCTTAGATTTTAGGAAATAATTTAAGTTGTAACTTTTTTACTAAATAAAAAATACAATATTATTATACACTGCAGACCCACCATATATTACAAAAACATTGTAAATTATATACATTTCCTATCATTTACAGAAATAATATGTACTTTTTGAAAGATTAATTCTAATCAGAAACAAAATTTTTTGGTGTTCAAAATTACATTTAAAAATTATTATCCTACTAATATTAAAAACGCGAAAGTTTGTAAGTATGGATGGATGTTTGTTACTCGTTCACGCAAAAACTACGAAACAGATTTTGATGAAACTTGGTACACAGATAGTTAATGACCTGGAATAATATACAACATATGGACTTTTTATCTCGAAAATCCCACGGGATCGATAGTTACGCGGGTGAAACCGCGGGCACCCAGCTAGTTTATTTCGAAAAAAATATCGGTTCCATTTATGCGAATAACATCTTTAAAAATAAGTACATATTTGTTTTCGTATCAATCGAGGTCATGCCCTTTATACGAGTTTCCTCTATAGGTATGTCATAGATTCTGGTTCATGCAGTCCCATGTCAAAAAGTCACTTGTAGTACCTAAGCGTAGGTTTTGTAAGGACACGGAACAGTTGCATCATGACTGGTTTAGCATTGGCCATTAATATTCGCATTTTGATTACCCGATCCTTATCTTGCACAAAGCTTTGCATTGCAGTTAACAACGCTACAATAAATTTAATAGGTATTGTAATGCCTAAATGTCGTGTTTACCAGTATAATCAAAATATAGACCTAATGTAATTTTATGTGATTGATTATGTTCGTGTTTTATGAAGTTTTTATTAAATAAATAGTACTGGCCCATCCCCACAGCAACATCTACCCCCAAGTTAAGCAGTGTGTTATGGGTACTTACTAGATGACTTAATACAATATATTATATAAATAGTATAGAAAACGACCAATAGGTACCACCTGAACAATCTGCAGATCGGTCATAATTTTGTTCTGAGGCGAGAATCGAACCCAGAGACTTCGCGTCGCAGGTGGCCCTTCGCCCTCCGCAGAGGTTGTCTATTAAATAAATAAAAATACCAATAGTCGATTATAATAAGGTCGACCACGGAAACAATTATTGAACCTACCTAGACCTACATAAGTACCTATTCAGGAAATAATTATGAATTACATGTGTAGGTAAGTAATAAAATTTATAACAATTTTCAAATCTATACATTTATATACCTTCCTATAATTAATGTAATTATTTATTAATTTTTATAAATTATGTGGCGCGGTGGACGAAGGTCCGCCTGCAACGCAGGAGGTTGTGGGTTCCCGCCTCGGGACAAATATTTGTACGATCTACAACTACGAACTACGGTTTAAGGTTAACTACGAACCTATTATATGTTGTAAGAACACCAATGTTAAGGTTCGTAGTAACCCGCTTACATTCATAATGAATTCGTCAAACTACGATAGTTTTTATGGTAAAATTGATAAGACTTCTTTTTACTTCCTCCCCCTCAGGTCCATTTATAACAGTCCCCCTCGCCCCGCACATCGGTCGTCGCTGGCTGATCCTCGCCTCCTGCCCGCCGCTGCTACTGGGCTGGTTGCTGGCCGGAGTGGCAACCAGCCTGCCAACCTTGTATACAGCGCGCATCATGTGGGGCGTGGCAACCGCTATGCAGTTTGCAACGGTGCCTATTTATATCGGGGAGATTGCAGAGGTGAGAGGTTCTTGGAAAATTAGAAACGTGTGGTAAAGTTACCTTTGGTACGACGACCTCTGTGGCGCGGTGGGCGAAGGTCCGCCGTCAACGCAGGAGGTTGTCACTCATTGTTGATGAGGGTGTACATATTATATATATACCTATATTTGTACGATCTGCAGATATTTGTTCAGGATGTCCTCGTCGTTTTCTATGTCTATTAAAAATATATATGTAATATTATTGTATTATGTATATCAGTCATCTCGGTAATCGTAGTGTAGGGACGCCCTCCTGCCAGGTGGGATTACGATCTGCGAAAGACTGCTGGCAGATGCTGGATGCGACAAGCCGAAGACAGGGCGCTCATTAGGGGAGGCCTTTGTCCAGCAGTGGACTAACATAGGCTGATGATGATGATGCTGATGATATCAGTCATCTAGTAGCCATAGCACAAGCTCTGCTTAGCTTGGGGATAAATCTGGACAATCCACACAGGAGGCTGTGTGGATTGTCCAGATATATTTATAAAGGATTGCAAAACCCACATAACCTTGTCTCCAGGACCACATCCGCGGCTCTCTAAGCGCCCTCTTTCTCCTGTTCATAAACGTGGGTTTCCTCCTCGCGTATGCCATCGGACCCTTCACTACTTACTGGGGGTTGACTGCTACGGGCGGTGTTCTGTCGCTGCTCTATGTGCCTGCGGCCTGGAGCCTGCCTGAGACACCGTTCTTCCTAGTCTTCAAAGGTAAGCAAGCTTTAAAGGATCACAGAAAACCTTGGGCGGTAGTAAAGGTTTTATTTACTATCGCTTATCCAAACGCGTTACGATACGACAAGACAGTGTGGAATCGTACAAAATCGTATTTAGAACAACTTGTGACGTCACAATGTTTCGACAAGAAATCTCCTATGACTTTAAGAATAGAGAAAAAAGCCGAGGGAAGCCTTATCGGTTCTCCCTATGGTATTGTAAACTATGGCTATTTTTGCTCTAGCTCAGAGCTAAAGGGCCAAATATCTCTTGAAGCATAGAGAGACCAGATGAGAATTTTGTCCAGCTGAAGATCTTATAAAGATGATGAACCATTTCTAAGTAGTTCAAAAGACCAACTATCAAAAATCTAAATCAAAGTGCTTTATTTCCTTCATGCCTTACAGAACTCTTGGAAACTGGAACCTATTCATATTATCACGGCCCCAAAGATCGTAATGAACCTAATCAGCCAGCATTTAGAAGATTGCTTATAGATTTTCCCTGCAGGTCGGCATGAAGAAGCATCATCAGTGTTGCAGCAGCTGCGTCGGAAGTCCAAGGAGGGAGTGCAATCAGAACTGGAAGGACTCCAGGAGATGGTTGCCAGAGAGTTCAAGGTCAAGCCTAAGATACAGGACCTTTGGGCTACGAGAGGCAATGTTAAGGCGCTGGGTAAGATTGTCACTGGTTTAGGGCAAAGATTGAGCAGCTCCATTGAAGCATAATATACATACCTACCTACCATACGATTAGACCTGGACCTGTCACTATTTTAAAGTATAGATACTATGTACATATTCATTGTCTAGTTTAGGTAGCTTTAGCGTAGCAAAACGCACTAACTGCAACTTACTTGGTTATTGTTTACTTCAAGTCGACGACACACGAAATGCAACTTACTGACATTCTATATGACTTTTAGCGGTAGGTATCAATGTAATATTTTTTTTGGTTGTTAGTGTAATTTTAGTTTTTATAATCGTTTTAATGAGCTTTTCAAATCGACCTTCATAAAAGTGGTTGCAATAGACTAAGATAGATGAAACTCAAGTATGTATCACAGAACACTAATATCCTAACGTATGTATACTTAAGTATGTATCACAGAACACTAATATCCTAACGTATGTATACTTAAGTATGTATCACAGAACACTAATATCCTAACGTATGTATACTTAAGTATGTATCACAGAACACTAATATCCTAACGTATGTACCTATACTTAAGCTAGTGGAAACGGTGGAAACCGTAAATATCGAAATGGAAAATTATTTCGTTATTTAATTTGACACTTGACCTTGACATTTGTGCAGCGCCATCTAGTGTCAAAATAAAAAGCGTGATTGTTTTTTTCAAGATGCTTTGAAAAGCCCTCATTAAATAAAACAATAATTGTTGCCAATAAATAATATAAATCTGAATCTGCATCCCTTATCAACACTATGCCAGGACAAAAACCTAATTACCCCCATTTTGAATCCAAGATGGCGAATAACCACAGTGCAGTCAGTCAGTCGATCACTTCTCTCGGGTCTCTCGTCTAGTACGGACGTTCACTTTAACTTGCGATCTACCCTCTTTGTAGTTCATTATTCATACGAATTGTTACCGGGTAAATTGAGGTTGTTTTGTAATACGCTTTTTCATTAGTGAATCCGCTTCTAATTCCTAATATGAAAATCAAAGTGCTTTATTTCCTTTAGATCTTACAGGACTCTTGGACAAAACTCCTAAAATCCTAAATCTATCGTTTCCCAGGAATCTGCGTGTTCCTAGCCATGTTGCTCCAGCTGTCTGGTATAGACGTGTTGTTGTTCTACATGGAGGAACTGCTGGCGAAGGTTGGCACCAAGATCTCGCCGTCTGATGGCACCATCATCATGGGAGTTGTTCAGGTGAGTTCGGCAATATTCGATTGTAATGATTTAGTTTGGAGCCCTACATAGAGGCATTGAGTATTGGAGGATATAGATTTCGGTTATTGATTTTAAAAAAAGCAAAGATGAGAATCCTTTTCAAAAATCAATAATCTTTATCAGCCCAAATCTACTGGGAGATGAGAAAAGATATGACGATAAAATTAAATAAACAAGGCATGATAATAATAGGTCTTGCGAGTTTTTATACCTTAACTCATTGATCGCCGAGGTATAGGTATAAGGGAAGGGATGCTCTTACTTCTTTGCCATATCTAGATATTACCATTAAAACTTGCATGTTTTACCTCTTTGGTTTATGTCCAAAATGAGATTTCTTTCCTTTTTCAAAAGTTTATTATTGCACCACCAGGTAGTAGGTGTATAGGTGCTTAAGAGGTGCCTAATGGAAATTCTTAGCGCCTTTTCAAGTAGGTAAGCCGGAAAGGTCTACTTTGCACTAAGAACTCAAGTTAATCCAAGTTATACTATATTTTACTACTATAGTTTATATATTTACTATATTTTACTATTATAGTTATACTATTTTAGTACACTGTAGGGTATAGGTATTAAGATTGTTCTACCTGTTAGTAGGTAAACGTACCTACTATATTTGAGAAAAAATAACCTATAAGATTTATTATTAAGATTTTTTTACCTGCTAGTAAACCAACTTTCACTGGCGCTTCCCATAACCTATGTTTCTTTGTTTAGGTGGTAACGAGCTTCATAACGCCCTTGGTAGTTGACAGACTCGGTAGAAAACTGCTGATGTGGACAACCTCCCTTGGACTGACAATATTTCTCGTAAGTTTTTTAATACTTAACTGATTTTCTGAATTCGACATACAACAACATCAGCCTATATAGTCCACAGCTGGACATAGGCCTCCCCTAATAAACGTCATATTATGTAGGTGGCATTATTTATCATTTGGGGGTTATTGCCCATGATCCCCACGCTGGGCATGCGGGTTGGGGATCGCAGTTCGGTGGAGTTGTTCTGCAGAGGACGCTGCTGCCCGCCCCCCGGTATGTGTCTCTTAGTCGCCTCTTACGACAAATTCTATGCCGACACCACACGGCGAATTCGACTAAAATCGACATAATTTATTTTTTCGTTTTAGACGCTGATTGGAATCTACGCTTTACTAGACAGTTACTACAAGATAGACGTCTCTTCAGTGGCGTTTTTGCCGCTACTTTGTCTGGTGGTTTATATGATTCTCTTTACATTGGGTAAGTATCTTTATACAAATCTATTATAATGTCACCAATTATACAATATTATTGTACCAAAGTTATCGACATAGCTCAAAGAAATAACAAACTGAAGACCGGGCCGGCCATATTTCGCGAAGAACCGATAACCGCTGGGATAAACGTGTAGTGGAGACCGCGACTCGGTAAACGTAGTGTAGGGCGCCCTCCTGCCAGATGAGATGATGACGATCTGCGAAAGACTACTGGCAAATGCTACAAGCTATAGGGCAGAATGGCCTCATTCGGGGTGGCCTATGTCCAGCTGTGGATTTAGCATGGGCTGATGATGATGATGATTATACCAAGGGCCGGGTAACACTACAGCAGGAGCAGAGATCACCAAAAATGACATTTGGTCCACTGCTATATGGTGGGAACCGCACGCAAATTACAGAAGCGATGCGTCAACCGACAACTGTGTGCAGTTGTTACTAACTTCCAAGGGAAAAAGGCTTTCTACGGAGAAAAACTACTTACTTGCCAGATCCCAACCAAAAAAAGTAGTTTTTGGAACAAAAATCGACTCATCTAACGGCCCGTTCACACATGTCTCCGTTTTACTGTTCCGTTTTATCGTGTACATATTTTGTTCGTCGATCTGTATACAGAATACTGTGCCATGTGTGAAGTCGCTCATACAACCACATACGCCATCGACGAAAAAACTACGTATCTTAGATATTCTCTGTTCAATTTTGTTTCTGACTGCGTGATGAAAGGCTTACTTGAAGATTTGCGTGCAGATGGTGAAAGAAGCTGCTCTGAACAAATTCACCGATTTCCATAAACAGGCTGTAGATATTGAGTATTTTACATATATTAATCCCAGACAAGAAAAGCCGTTAAAACAGCAGTAGGTACTAAAAGAAAAGGTAAAAGATTATTGTAAGACAGATTTTGTTGCTTTTTTGTCTTTTATACATCTACTTTGGCATTTTTTTGTGTTTGTTGCATAGGTAATGAACTGTCGCAGATATTTTTATATTTTGAACTGACTTACACGATAAAACGGAACAGTAAAACGGAGACATGTGTGAACGGGATGTAAGTGCTTATTTTCTAAGCATAAAGTATCTTATAAACTTTAAATATTTTGTTCAGGCGTTGGGCCGGTGCCTTGGATATTGGTGGCTGAAATGTTCCCCGTGAAGACCAAATGCCTCGCGAGCGGGATCTGTTCTTTCATGTGCTGGCTAGCTGGCTTTATTTGGACTAGGTATGTATTTACTTATTTATTTTATTTATTTATTAAGTTTAGTAACTAACACGATTAAAAAGGAACCAATTACTTTAGTTACTAAGATTAAAACACATTATTTATAATTAGGTACCTTATAAGTAAAAATATAGAATAAATCAAAATAATATAAAGAACAAAATGGAAATACGAACTAACGTTTTTAATTAGTAATCAGTAAGAAAAATTTTGGTACGAAGGCGTACGTTAAGTCCTGTATGTTAACTTTTATTTAAGTAATTATGTATTTTTCACAAATTTTCTGTATCTATTCATAGAAATTGACTTCAAAAGATAAAAGATCGTTTGTTATAGGTTTTTCCGTGACGTAGCTGCGTCGTATGGCATTTACACCGCGTTCTGGATACTAGCAGTGTGCTGCGGCTTCGGTTTCATTTTCTCAGCGACTTTGCTGCCAGAAACTAAAGGGAAGACCTTCGACGAAATACAGGATATGCTGAATAATAGGTAAATAATGCTGAGTATTAGATAAATAATGCTGGATATAAGGTAAATAATGCTGTATTTTAGGTAAATAATGCTGTATTTTAGGTAAATAATGCTGGATATTACATATATAATGCTGGATATTAAGTAAATAATGCTGGATATTAGGTAAATGCCATACTAGGAATATATTAACCTACAAGAAACCCCTGACCCCCGCAATATGTGCGCAGATCGTATTAAAAGCTTTACCCACATAATTACAGGACACTTAAAAAATACAAAAAAATTATAGTCAAATAACTCGTTTAAAATCTATATTTATTAAACATATCATATCTTACATAATTTTATCGTAATTAATGTTAGTAACTATTCAAATACATTCTCTAACATCCATAGGAATTGCATACTTATATAATTTCTAAAAAACTTCTCATATGGGATAAATTAACCCAATTTTTTTCATAATAAATGCTCACATTCGCTCACAGTACAGGGTGTAAAGGACTATGTATGCTACATTAAGCACCAAATTAAAACAAAAGTTGGAACCCACTTTAACACTTTACACTATTTAAATAGATTCAAATCAAAACCTGTTCCTAAGTTGCTATTTTTCGTACACCCTATATAAGTGTCGCCGCCAGATGGTTAAATCAGCCCGTTTGTAGAATGACTAGGCCGATTGCAGAACTAATTTTGATTGACATGGGCATTTTTTATAACTTATCAGTATGACATTGATTATGTGAGTTATAATAAAGAGTATAATTTTTTTTGACATAAAACTTTAGTTATTTTGAGTACCTATTAACCTTTAATAAGCAATTAAATGAATTGCGCTGTTGTAAATGTCCTAGCCATTCAACCAACGGTCTGATTTTACATGTTGCGGCGACACATACTAATTTCAAGAATAATTTATTTATTTTCTGTTTCAGGACTAAGGAGAACAAGCCCGTCGACGTATAACTTTATATTTGTAATACATTACACTACATAATAAGTAAATACATAAAATACATAACGAATTTATCGTAACTCTTATTTTCTAGAGGTGAACTCTGTCGAACATCGCAACGTCTTAATATTAGTCATTTTGTTTGGTCCGTAGGCAATGATTTCTTGCCAGAGAAATCACCTATCCTTAACCCGTTATTTAAGGAATATTAGCTTTGTAACTGGAAAAAAGTTGCATTCAACTTAGAACTAGCTTTATGCGATATATTGCTAGTCTATACTATTATATTCGAAAACGATCATAGTTTCACGATTCATTATATAAACGGCTTGTTTGTTTCGGAAAAACACCACCGCTTCAGGTTTCCGATTTTAGTAATATTGACACAAGTTTTACGAAATAGCTCAAATATTCAAGCGGATTTAGTTACAAAAATCTTATCTGTTTTGTATGAACACCGCCGTTTCATCTGCCTATGTTATATTGACACGATAATTGCTCATGTATCATGTAATTTTGAAACGAAACTTCCAACGGACCACAACTCCAAGACTAAATCAAACACAAAAAAAACTCAAATAAAACCTCATTGTCTCAGCAGCGATTCAAGATACAACAACTGCTGCTTTCTCTCATAAGAGCTACACCTCGCAAGCGCCCCCTATCTCGTAAACTGCAACGGACAGATCCTAAGCCCTATAACATCCTTACCAATCTCTGCAACACCGCACACAGGGCATAACTTCCCTTTATGCTCAGGGAAGAAAGTAGCAGAGCATAGAGGACACTTAATCTCTGGTTTACCTCTGTAAATAGGTTTGTAGCTGATACCACAGAGGTTGAATGGGTTGTGCTCGTCGTATAGCAGCTGGTGTTCGTCTGTGGGTGTTTTCTCGCAGGCTTGGAGGATCTTTCTGGTTTGTTGTGCGACCTCGGGGCGCGGGCCGAGCTCTAGGAGGCGGCGGGCGAAGGATGCGGCCGTCCGGAAGTTCTTCAGCTTGTAGAACATGTTTAGTGCGGTCCTGTGGAGGTAATATTGGTTTTTACATGTTTGTATTCTTGTGAGCTGACCGTAGCGTTATAGAATACTAGCGGTCCGCCTCGGGATTTAACAAAAGTAGAATTTTTGAATATCCCAAAATTTTATGAATGTTCAAAATTTAGGATTCTAATGGTGAAAGAATTTTTCAAATCGGTCCAGTAGTTTCGGAGCCTATTCAATTCAAACAAACAATCAAATCTTTCCTCTTTATAATATTAGTATAGATGATGGTAGGTATCCCAGGAATTAATTTAGAGTACTTTATACAAAACAGTGCTGCAGCAGTGGTGTAATTTTTATTTATTTATAAAACTAAATCCACAGCTCTTGGATCTAAATAATAAATAAACTTATAATGCAACCTACAGCCAAAACAGGATTTAAATTTTATATTTTAAGAAACTCTAAATACTAACCTGAGCGTTAATATCTGGTGTACAGGCTGCAGTTTACAGTGGGTAAAGTAGGCTGCCATCTCACACGTTCGCTTCTGTTCTTCAAGAGTCGCCTTCGGCATCCCTGGACATTGATATTATATTATAATTACAACTAAGGCTAACTAAACTTGCATACAGTCACATGTTTTTATAAGAAACTAGGGGGTCCGCCCCGGCTTCGCATGGGTATTTAATCATTTATCATAACTCCAAATGAACATTGGGAATAATGTAGGATTCTAATAGTGAGAGAATTTTTCAAATTGGTCCAGTAGTTTCGGAACACAATCAAAACAGACAATCAAATCTTTCCTCTTTATAATATAAGTACAGACATTAAACTTCAACAACAATAAAAACAAAGCTAAGTAAAAACACAGCATCAAATAAAAATTATGCAAGGCTCATTCAAATGGCATGTTATCAACAACAGTTTGGGAGTTTTGCTCCAACTCGAAAACAACCCAACAACGTAAAGCTCTCTTGTTCGCTTCTTTACTTTACCTTAAAAGGATTGAAGTGAACAAATATGAAAGTTATCACTTTATTTCCCAGTAATATTATGTAATTTAATTTGTATTTTGTGACATGTCCAAGAGTCCTGTAAGGTCTAAAGGAAATAAAGCACTTTGATATTTCACAACATGGAATGGAAAACAAATCAAAATGAATTAGTGCAAAAAACAATATCATTCCCTTTCTAGATTAGCTTGAGACTGTTTTTTGTTATCATTATCACAGTACACATACAGCCACACTTGGATTTCAAACTGTCACAAAATTACCACAGTAAAAACATAGGTTGTAGGCCACTCAAACGGGGTAAAATAAATTAAATCTAAACTTACAAGCTGCTGAAAATTAAGAAAAGACTTAGTTGAGATATAGATCAATTTCTACAGACTATAATTGTAAAGGAAACCTTCTAGTCCAGTCATTTGATCTTGAAATAACAATTTTTTACATTTTTTTATACAAAATATTTTGTTGTGCCCTACAGGGTGCATTTACTAATGTTAAAACCTAAGCTGTATAAATAATAATATATAAATAAATAATGCCGGACAATCCACACATCATCATCCAGCCCCAAGCTAAGCAGAGCTTGTGTTATGGGTACTACATGACTGATATACATCATCATCAGCCTATAACAGTCCACTATTGGACCTCTAGGCCTCCCCTTATGACCGCCATAATTGGCATTAGTGATCATTTGGGGGTTATTGCCCATAGTCCCCACGCTGGGCATGCGGGTTGGGGATCGCAGTACGGTGGAGTTTTTCTGCAGAGGGCGCTGCTGCCCACCTCCCGGAGTGTCTCCCTAAGTCGCCTCTTACGACACCCACGGGAAGAGTTGGGGTGGTGAAATTCTACGCCGGCACCACACGGCCAACTGATATACATAATACAATATTATTATTACAAATTACAGATGTTAGCACTTGAGTTACAAAGTAGTTTACCTTTACTAGCAGTCTCACACTGCAGCCCGACTAGATACTAGCGGCATATAGTGAGCAGTTGCTGAGCCTCCGCTAGTTCCAACTTGCTCTCAACAGACAGGAGTGGCACAGACACCGCTATATTAGCACTTGAGTTACAAAGTACAGATGTTAGCACTTGAGTTACTAAGTAGTTTACCTTTTCTAGCAGTCTCACACTGCAGCCCGACTAGATACTCGCGGCATATAGTAAGCAGTTGCTGAGCCTCGGCTAATTCCAACTTGCTCTCAACAGACAGGAGTGGCACGGACACCGCTATGCGTTGAAGGCTCTCGATTGCTTCCACGAACTTGCCCGAAGTTGTCAGTTGGTAACACTGTTGCAGTTGGGTAACTAGGTCGTTCAGTTTTAGTGCTGGAAAAGAAAGTTAACAGACAAATTAGGTGAATGAATAGTGATTATATTGATAGAAAGCGCCGCGGATATGAGCGAAGCGTTCGCAAACATTCGCGCGAATGTGTTATGGTACAAATGATCTTTCAGACTTTGCAAGAACGATACTGACCATTCCTAATGAGCGCAAAATCTCTACTATTTCGCAATTCGTTATCCTTTGTTAGACCGATACAAGCTTTTCCTAACGGCTATCCCTATTATTTCGTAATTCGTCATCCTTATGACTTGAAGGCACCGTATACTACGTTTCGCAGTCTCCACTCAAGAACACCTTTACCCCTGCGATTGGTCGGTTCTTCGGGAGGTATTGGCAGCAAATTACCACTTCAGCCTAATTCATTGGCTATCAATGATATCTTGATAGATTTAATACTTACTAATAACAGGCAACAGGTCCTTCCCACTAGCTTCCTTCCAATTCCGGTGTAGATGTGCGGCGAGCGGCGGGAGCGACGGCAGCGCCGCGAATGTGAGGCGAGCGTTCGCGAACATTCGCGCGAATGTTTCTTGATAAGGATCGAAATTTACCACGCCCACTTGTTCGTTGAGAAGTCTGTGAAGAGGATTTAATTATTTGTCAAATTCAATACAATTTTAAATGTCTATGTAAATATATCTATACTATAAGTTCTAGTTGATTTGTTCGTGTGGATTTTCCGTCAAGGATTCGCCAGTTCGCAATGGCTAACGATTTTTCCAGTGCCGAGCTAAGCGAACAAACCAGCACTTGGGAAATTGATTCGTACTTTATCCTTCCCGCTAAATATTTTACTGTGTACTATTTTTAATCAATATTAACTCTAACTTAACTATCAACGTATATCTGTAGAAACCCCTACAAGTATTGAATAGCAAACTACGCTGTTCCTTCTACATTTTTTTTTAATAAACGTTTTCTAGTTATTTGTAAGTAGTTATAGATAGGTAAGTATTTACAAAAAAAGCTTGTGGCAGATAAATACTATTCTTACACAAATAATAGCAAATCACGGTGAAAACATGATTAAATTACTAATCATTTTAGTATCAAGTTTGTATGGAAAATTCACTCACCAGAGCCGTAAGTAAAATAAATAAATAATGCAGCACCACACTGCATCTAGCCCAAGCTAAGCAGAACTTGTATCCAAAATCCTGCAAGGTCTAAAGGAAATAAAGCACTTTGATTTATTTAGATTTTTTAATGTTACCTGATAGCGATCTCGAACTGGCCAGTAGAAACGTGGTCGTGCGCTGTCTTCAGTTTGTTGGAGATCGCTCCGCTGGGCCCGCGCGATGGAGCCACGAAGTAGCTGCTAGACTCATCCCCGCCATCTATGTCAGCTGTGAACGATGAATTTACATTAGTAAGGTTACAAAGGTGTCATAATCATTAAAGTACAAATTCAAATTCTTAGTATAATTAAACCGAATGATATCATATCACAAGAACAAAAATAACTAATATTAGTTATATTTATTAATATTTAATCTTAAATTTATAAAAATAAAAACATAAATATTTGAACCGATCAAATATATATATTTTAAAACATAAAGGAGTTAAAAAAATAATTATAAAAATATATTTTATCATTACAATAAATTAAAACTATGAAAATTTTCGCATAAATTGAGGCTTATTGAATTTTTTTGCTGTCAATCATATTGGTTCCCGCGATACAGGCTCAGTCTAGTAAAGGAATCATTGTTAAGCAAATAAATTATTGAATCCGCGCTTCATATAAAATAATAATTTGTTTTGCCAATAAAATCTGTACTAAGTTTGATTTTTGTTTTGTAGTTATAAAACATATTTTTCATTTATGCATCTCTGCCTATGCTATAAAATAAAACAATTACAGCGTCATATTAGCGTCTTATAATAAGTATCACCAATTCTTCCCAAAAAAAAACACTTTTGTTCAATGTAGGATAAAATATGTATCTCGCGCTAATTTGGGTCGGAGAAACACCATAAGCTATTTCAGCATTTGGTTATTTAACTGAAACAAAGGTTTCAGGGCTCCTAAAGAGGAGCCCTTTCGGAATAGCCAAAGAAACTGAACCGTCACGTTTTGGACAGTTACGCTAAACCACGTTTAATCAATCAGTATTTTTTAGTTTTTACAACATACAAGATAGTAAAAAATAAAATAAAATAAACTCACCGGACACAGGGGTAAGTTCCTCTGGCAGGTCCAGATCTTCATCTCCCACATCCCAGCCTCCGTCGTCGCAGGCGTCTTCCATCGCCTCGTCGGTAGCTGCCTCCTGGAAATTAACACAACTCTATAGGTATAACCCCCAAATGACAAATAATGCCATCTGTGGCGTTCATTAGGGGAGGCCTGTTTCCAACAGTGGACTATTATAGGCTGATGATGTGTGCCGTGTGGTGACGGCATATGTGCCGTGTGGTGACGGCATACTATACAATTTCACCACCCCAACTCTTCCCGTGGGTGTCGTAAGAGGCGACTAAGGGAAACACACCGGGGGTTGGGCAGCAGCGCCCTCTGCAGAACAACCACCGTACTGCGATCCCCAACCCGCATGCCCAGCGTGGGGATTATGGGCAATAACCCCCAAATGATGAATAATGCCATCTATGGCACTCATTTGGGGAGGCCTAGAGGTCCAGCAGTGGACTATTATAGGCTGATGATGATGATGTGAAACTATTTCTTACTAACCTTACTTAATCTCAGATGGTAAATCCATCTGAGATTAAGTAAGGTTAGTAAGACTCCCCATTACTATCCTCATTAAATTATTAGCAGTGATCAGAAATTCAGGCGCTTATTTACCTAAAGTTGGCGAGAAGACAGAACATGGAGAGTTTAAACTTATAACCTCTTTCGGGAATGGTAGAATCCTTCTAGTATCTGTTTTAGTTGTGTAACAGTAAATTCGCCCCAAACAGACAGCCCTCTCTGCAGAGGATACCTCAGTGACGACAATCAGCCCACGTAGTCCTGGAATGCGAAGGAGTAGCAACACAAATCCTCAACTTGCCGAGGTCACTCCGCGAAGCCTGTGAAGACCCCAGGAAGATTCTGCGCTTCTGGACGGAGTTAGGCTGGCTCTGCTAGCACTCACACCACGCATAATGGACCAAACTTAGTCCAAATGCGGAAATAGGAGTACTCCTACCTAAAGTAAATTCGCCGGATCTTCCGATCACTACTTATAAGTCAGTACTCACGGTAGGTTCCTGTAGTACGTCGTCATCGTCGCCCCAGGCCCCCGCGGCCTCTAGCGGTTCGTCGCCGACGGCCGCCGTCGCCGCGGACGGCTCGCCGCCGGCGCGCGCGTTGCCAGCCACTTCGAAGAAACTCCTGCAATTATCAAATATATAGCTTTATATATATACTAGCGGTCCGCCCCGGCTTCGCACGAGTATTAAACAGAAATCATACACACTCACATGTTGGGTTTCACAGTTTTCATTAAGTAACACAACTACTAACACTAACTATTTTCAAAATAAGAATATTTTGAAAATAGTTAGGGATCCGCCCCTAACTATTTTCAAAATATTCTATAGCCTATGTTCATCACGGAAAAAGGATTCTAATGGTGAAAGATTCTTTCAAATCGGTCCAGTAGTTTCGGAGCCTATTCAATTCAAACAAACAAACAAACATACAAACAATCAAATCTTTCCTCGTTATAATATTAGTACTTACAGATAGGTTATGAGTAGATGATCAATAACCTCTTAGGGGGCCTCTTACCGGTGAATTTCCCATACAAACGTAATACCAAAATGATTTGTAATTTGAGCACATTTTCACCATGTACTGTTATTATTTGTATTAGAATAGTACTTATCTAGGTTCCTACCGGTTTTTTACAAATAATTTTGTAATGTGACGTTTTAGGAATATGTTCTCTATAGCTTTGTTTATTTAATTGTCCCCTATATATATGTAGAAATTACCATGCGCCGTCATTTTGAAAATCAAAATACCTAAACCAAAATCTTCGAATCTTTATTGATGGTTTATATGAGCTTACTTGGATACAGCTAACAGAGGCCAATTGGGCTGAGCTAGGAATTACCGTGCGCCGCCATTTTGAAAATCAAAATGACGGACGTTTGGTTAAGCCAAAATCTTCGAATCTTTATTGATGGTATAAATGAGCTTACTTAGATACAGCCAGTACAGGCTAATTGGGCTGAGCTAGGATTTACCGTGCGCCGCCATTTTGAAAGAAAAATCAAAATGGCCGACGTTTGACTAACCCAAAATCTAAATCTTCGTACCTTTATTGATGGTATAATAAGCTTACTTTGATACAGCGAGTAGAGGCCAATTGGGCTGAGCTAGGAATTACCGTGCGCCGCCATTTTGAAAGAAAAATCAAAATGGCCGACGTTTGACTAAGCCAAAATCTTCGAACCTTTAATGATGGTATAATAAGCTTACTTTGATACAGCGAGTAGAGGCCAATTGGGCTGAGCTTTAAACACCGGCAGCGGAGGCCTCAGGAACACCGCGTCTGGGTTGGCTTCCGGTATCGGTAGGTTGGCAGCCTCTAGGAGGAGCTTTAGGGAGGCTGCTTCTTCTTCTTGCTTGTGGTTTATGGCCGTTAAGTAGGCTAGGGAGATCTGGAATTAAACGTCATGTTATTTAATGGTGATGCGAAGCTGGTTTTTAGTTCGGAATCTGGTGATCGCAATACATATATATGTACACAACACATAGTATAATGTAAATAATATATTATACAGAGGAAAGATTTGATTGTTTGTTTGAATAGAATACTCGACCGATTTGAAAAATTCTTTAAAGATTAGAATCCTACATTATCCTTGATGATCTTAAGCTATAGAATATTTTCAAATAAGTTAAGTAAAGGTATGCTCCGGCTTAACACGGGTATTTAACAAAAATGTAGGGATAAAGTAGGATGCAAATGTTGAAAGAAGGAAGAAAGTTTCAAATCGGTCCAGTAGTTTCAGAGCCTATTCGGCCAGTGTCAGTTATGGAGTGTCAAGTCATTAAATTCAAACAATCAAATCTTTTATAATATCAGTAAAGATGAATAAAACTATAGTTTCTAAACTTATAAAAAATAGATCCTAATCCAAAGAGTTTGCATCCACCTGTCCAGAATTCTTCAACAGCCTGATCCTCTCAGTGACATCTCCCAACAGCAGCGCCCCCTGGAACTGCGCGGACACATCCTTGCGGATCTCAGCGATCTTCGTCATCTTCTTCAACTTATCCAGGTTACCAGTGATGAGGTACAGGAACGATAGCTTGTCGAAGTTCTTTGTGCGTTGGTAGCACATTTCTACTATCTGGAAAGGAGAGGTTAGTTTTAAATTGATTGTTCATTCAATAAAAACAAAGCGATACAAAATACGCCGTGTTGTGCCGGCATAGAATTTCACCACCCCCACTCTTCCCGTGGGTGTCGTAAGAAGCGACTAAGGGAGACACGCCAGGGGGTGGGCAGCAGCGCTCGCTGCAGAACAACTCCACCGAACTGCGATCCCCAACTCGCATGCACAGCGTGGGGATTATGGGCTATAACCCCCAAAAGATAAATACTGCCACCTGAGCTGAGCAGGTGCTTGCCCAGACTGGTGCTATGTTTATGCATCAATGCCCCACACTCTCCTAGCAGATGGAGAGGCGATTCCTCCACCTCCTCACAAAATCTGCAGGATTTTGTATCGCTCAGCCCCAATTTGAACATGTGCTTAAGGCGACAGTATTCTTTGTTGTTGAACTATGAAACTTTGAACAAGTGCTTAAGGCGACAGTGTCCTTTGTTGTTGAACTATGAAACTATTAAGTATGGAACCCAAAGTGTGCTTCCAGGAAGTTAAAACTGTGGAACACGTGGTGGTACACTGCCCGGCCACAGAAGAGGCCAGAAGGAAATGGATTGAGGAGTCTTATAGAGTCATCAAACCCGTCGAGACTTTAGAAAAGCTAAAACAAATCTGTAAATCGCCTAAAGTCCTGCTCCGGTTCTTCAAGGAGCTGGGCTGTTAGGCAGGGGATAATGCACAATACACTCCTACGCGAGATGCTAATGCAATCTCGGTCCCCCACTTAAAATTAGAATTAGAACTATTGTACCAGTATTTAGAGCCGCTTGAGCCACTTTATCCCACTTTGCAAGCTCGTCCAACGTCTAAGCCGCTTCTAGAGCGATAACAACATTATACCTGATGGTTCCCAGTAGTGAGGGCCGCTTGAGCGAGTTTATCCCACTCCGCTGGTTCGTCCAACGCTTTAGCCGCCTCTAACGCCACCTCGATGTTGTTGCATTGGAGCGCTAGGGAGAGCCGTGTGCGAGGGTCCTTTACGAAGTGCAGAGCTACTTCTGGGTAACCTGAGGATAATAATGTTACTTTAACTCTGATCTTGCTTTATTATAACAACATCAACAGCCTATGATAGTCCACTGCTGGACATAGGCCTCCCCTAATGAGCGCCATAGAATTCATTACTCATCATTTGGGGGTATTGCCCATAATCCCCACGCTGGGCATGCGGGTTGGGGATCGCGGTTCGGTGGAGTTGTTCTGCAGAGGGTGCTGCTGCCCGCCCCCCGGTGTTATCCCTTAGTCACCTCTTACGACACCCACGGGAGGAGTTGGGGTGGTGAAATTCTATGCCGGCACCACACGACTCATTTATTATAATGTAGGTAGGTATACATATATTTGTGTTATTATTAGTATATGTAGTATCTAGTTAGTTTTTTGTTCATTATGTATGTTTGTCTTCTTGTACATATTGTATACCTATGTCTATCTTAATGTATGTCTGTGCTGTTCCTGTGTAGCTGAATAAATGTATTTATTTTTTACTTTATCTTTTATTACTTTTTTTGAAGTAATTAAACTTGCTTTAAAATATTAAACCAAAAAAGTGACGACGAATTCAACAGTATGATTCAAAATATCAGGCATAGGCTGATTAATGGAAGCCCCCCCCTAGCTGGTATCGACGAGCCTAAACAGAAATCGTGGGGACATCAATTTGATAGAAATCTTACCCTTTTCTTGCAAATAGGAGATGATACTCTGCCCCACCAGCTTGGCAGTCCGAACCATATGCAACACCTGGTCATACTGACGGTTCACCAAAGCGAGCTTAAATCTGGGAACAGAATATATCAATCAATTAACTGAGAATCTGGTCGACGTGACCCGAGAGCTGGTCAGTATCTGGCGTAGCACATCAGCATTGCCCTACAGTAGGCCAAGCATGGGGATTATTCTCTAGGGTAGAATAGACAATAATGACATCGCATCGCCATACATTGCGTACATCATTGAAGTTGAAGAAATTAATTTCAAATAATTTACGCATTCGATGACAATGTGACGTCATTTTTGTCTATTCTACCTTAGACAAGAAAGCCCGTGCTTGCCCTACAGGAGACTGGTATAAATGGATCTGTTGAGCTGTCTGTAGTTTGCTAGCAACAGTCTGCAGTTAGCTCAGCGAGCGATGATTTAAACTAACGACAAAAACCGTTATTTATAATTATGTTGATACAAAGCGATAGAATGTTAGTTTATATTTGGTGTCTTATTTATCCGATAATAAATACTTTTTGTAAAAACATTGAATTAGACAAAGTAATAGAGCAAAAGTTGTTCGTATTGATCTACCAAAGTTATCATTAAGAGGTTATTGATGTTGATCACAGCGCCATCTGTGTCTCAAAAGCTGCACTACGTAGGTAACTAGCTGCTTTCGCACTAGAAATCGTTAAGCAAGTCGACTTACCAATCCTTGTCTACACAGTTCGCACGGGCTCCGCCAGACGCTGTCTCAAACTATATAAGTTTAATATTGATCTAGCTCCGCCCCTTTCTAATCCTGTCACCTAGACAGATGTACCGAACCCAATAAAATCTGATTTCTGTTGTAGCTGGCTGGTTTTCTCTTCGTGCATTTTACAATTGATCATCTAACTATATATAACTATAAAATGAACTAACCTGTACTCTGTAGGGTCGATGTTCATCATCTTAGGTCGACACTCTCTGTCCAGACAGACGACGCGTGCGCCCGTCTCACTGGATATAACTTTCATTACGTACACCGGGGTATCTAGTGTACGTATAATTCCATAGTCACTGAAAATAAATTAATTATAAAATAATTTATTATTAATTTCTATGTCCAGCAGTGGACTGACTATTAAGGGTGGTGGTGTGATGTGATTTATAAATAAGAAATCTTTTCTTCGTTTATTATTTGGACTGAATAGCTTGGGGTACTATGGCGATAGAAATAAAGAAAGTGTTAAGTGGTTCACATCGATACACATTATCAAATAACAAAAAAAAAATTAAAAAAAAATATAAATGATTATTATATCTGAGATCCCCTCCGCTAATGATAAATCAGTGTAAATAAGTTATTATTAGTTAACAAAGCGTATTAATTCGATATTATAGAGACATAGAATTTGTAAATAAATTGTGTAATAAATAAATAAAAAATATAATATAAGTTCAAATAAACTAGTTCTAATTATTTTCTTGTGTCAAGTAATGTAATTCTTAGTTAGTAAATGCTCCATCAGTAAGGTAATTTTCTTAGTTATACCTAAATTTCCTATTCTTACAGGGCGCTATGGCGCTCAGTTTCAATTTCAATTAAATATCACCTTTTTACACATGTTTTTGCAAATAAATGACTTTTACTTTTACTTTTTTTAATGGCGTGGTTATGGTGCTCATGAGAGGAGGCCTATGTCCAGCCGTGGCCTAACATGGGCTGACGATGAAAGTTTCTATATAAAAACACTCACCCGTCCTTACAGCAGTACTTGATATGATTGGCCGTCGTATATATAAAGACGGCTGAGTCATCGAACGCCCCGGACTTGACCCTCGCGCCCTCTGTCACAGAACAGAGCTGTTCTAGCTTCTTATTGCAGAGGGTTACGGTGTGTTTGCTTAGCAGAGCGACTAGCGTCATGTCGTTGTTCCACACTGCGTAGCGGCATTTCGCTATTTTAACCTGGAATAGAAAGACGAATGAATAAATAAATAGATAGGTCGATAGATATAAATAGATAGCGTTTATTAAAAGAAATTATTACATTTTTATGATTAGTAGCATCTTAAATCCTAAATTAGTATAAAGTTAGTGATCCCTATGAAAACTTCAATTATAAACTACCTTATCTGACGTGTGTATGTAAGAACTTAAAATTCTTTAAAATACCCGTGCGAAGCAGGGGCGGGCTGCTAGTTATTGTATACGCGGAAATAATGCCGGACAATCCAGACGGCATCATGTAGCCGCAAGTTAAGGAGAGCTTGTGTTATGCCTAGATGACTGATGGACATATTTTTTATAATCTATAGAAAACGCAAGAACACCCAATCTTGTAATTGTATTTTCTATATCTATACAATATTATAAAGAGGAAAGATTTCATTGTTTGTGTGAATTGAATAGTCTCCGAAACTACTGGACCGATTTGAAAAATTCGTTCACCATTAGAATCCAAAATTTTCCGTGCTGAACATAGACTATACATTATTTTCAAAAAATCTAGGGATCAGCATTTTTTTAAAAATACCCATGAGAAGCCTTGTCCGCAAGTACATACAATATATTACACAGATAGACTTTATTATTATGATTACAAACAATAATAAAACGACTAGAACACTGAAACTGTGAATTAGTTATTGATTTTGCTTAAATTTTATGTCTTCTAGTGGAAAAAGCAAAAAAGAAACATAATAACAGCAGAATAAAAATATAAATAAACTCACGGAGGCAATAGTCCTCTTCTGCTGAACATCCAACAGCTGCACACACTCCGGCTCTCGCAGCAGCAGCATGCCAGTGCCGGCGTACATTATCTCCTCGCAGTGCGGGGTCGAGATCTTCTTCGAGACTTCGTTCTTCAAGTTCTTTATCACCAGCTGGAAGATAGAAGGTTATGGTATATAAAATATAAAAACGTACAATATGGTATTATTGCAAAAAACAATTTTTTTTACTAACAAAAGATATAAGTAGACCTAAGAGTTTATTTAATTGTGAATGTTAGGAGGAACTACGACCAACTGTTTCATTTGTTGTAATTTTTATTCTTATTTGATTGTTACCGCTGTGTGCACATTTCTTGTAATTTATATTCTTATTTGATTGTAAACTGTGCAATATAATTGCCGTGTGGTGCCGGCATAGAATTTCACCACCCCAACTCTTTCCGTGGGTGTCGTAAGAGGCGACTAAGGGAAACACACCGGGGGGCGGGCAGCAGCGCCTTCTGCAGAACAACTACACCGAACTGCGATCCCCAACCCGCATGCCCAGCGTGGGGATTATGGACAATAACCCCCACATAATGATGCCATCTATGGCGCTCATTAGGGGAGGCCTATGTCAAGGCAGTGGACTATTATAGGCTGGTGATGATGTTGATGGTGTGCAATAAAGAATTTTCTGTTTGCGTTGTATTCGATCCCTCGTTAAGGGTTGAAACATTTTTGTTGAAACATTGCAGTTCTTCCAACACAAGCTAGGTAGTTACCACGCTAAGATTCATAATGAATTCTTCAAACTTCGAATGGTTATAGGAGTTTATTTCCAGCTATCAAACAGTAATATTGGTTCATGAAAGCATAATAGTCTTTATTTAAAAACAATTATCAAGCGCCAAAAATTTTAAAATCGTATTGTAAATTAGTAGCTAATAGATTGTACTTAAATAATGATATGATTTTTTTAAAACTAATTGTATAAAATCAATCCAAAAACTACTCAAATGCATAATTTTTTTATTGGCTATTTATCTCATTACGTAACATTTCATAGGTATTGATGGGGATATTTCAAAACTGTTTTTAAAAATGGGTGTAATTTGAAGAAGTGACATATTAAGTTGGTCCACCAGTTTAAAGTCGCTCAGCGAGCTAAGGAAAGAGCTATGCTCGGAGTTTCTCTGACTGCTGGCAGATGCTGGATGCGACAAGCTGAAGACAGGGCGCTATGACGCTCATTAGGGGAGGTCTATGTCTATGATGATATTGTATAGTGTTTAATACCTGGTTATTCTTCTCAAGCGCCGCGAACCGATTCCTGGCGACCCATACGGCGGAGGTGGCGTGTCCTCGCAGCGGCTCCGAACCGGCGCCTTCGCCCTCGCGCGGGGCTGCGTACAGCTCATAGGAACTGGTGTCTCCGGAGCGCCAGTTTACAAGCACGCACCATTCCGCGTGGTTCAGTGACATGCTGCGAACAAATCCAAATTGATAGTATGTTCTGTTCTGTTAAGTGTGATTTTCCTGTTTTTGTGTATTTTTCTTCTTTGGTGTGCAATAAAGTGTATATTGTATTGTATAGTATGAGCAGCGAAAAGCAATAACTGTTTCAAAATAATATAAGGATATTTTGTAACTTTGTTTTCTTTGTATTATAATATAAATCAGTGTTTGTTATCTCTTTTTTTTTATTTACTAGTATTTATAACTTATAAGTAAAATGTTTGTTTTTTCACAAATTGCGTTTGTAAATCTTTTTTTGTACTGTATGACCAGCAAATAAATGAATGTCTATGTCCAAATACCTGTGCTAAGCCGGAACGGACCGCTAGTTTGTTATTATTTGCTTGTAATATACAGTTGTTGGATAATACCTGTAAGGCTGTTGCCGGCCGCCACCTTTGAGCGACATCACGGGAGCGTCACGGTTCACTGCCATGTCTAGTTTACGCAGCACCCTGTAAACAAAATACAATCACTCACAGCTGCACTCAGAAAGGATCATTAAATTAGTCCTAATGAGTAATTTACTTATTAGCATGATATCTTCTAACTGACGGTTAATTTTTAACTGAGATTCTTCAAATCAACACTAATGAACCATTTAAGCAGGCATTAAGCTACTCTGAGTGTGGCTGTAAGTCTTAGGAAGCCGTAAATGTTGTAAAAAATTATATGTTTACACTGATAAATACATGTGCATAAATAATAATAATGGACGAGCCACACATCAACATCTAGCCCTAAGCTAAGCAGAGCTTTTGTTATGGGTACCGTAAATGTTGTAAAAATATATAATGTCTATCAGTCATCTAGTACCATAACACAAGCTCTGCTTAGCTTGCGACTAGATGTTGATGTGCGGTTTGTCTATTATTATTTATTTATTTCTTAATAGCAAGCATCCTATGGCTAATGCGTCTATATCATACAGTGTTGAATTTTGTCATTGCGTCACTTCTTTCAGTTTGATATTCTTTTGTCGTAACCAGTGGTCGAGTTTATTCGTGAAAGCTTATTGACGTGGCTAATATTGTCTTCTGGTAATATGTTCTAGTTGAGCACTATTTAAATATAAGTCACCTGATGTGTACAATTTCAGTTCCATAGCAGTTTCAACTCACCTGTCCTTGATATAAAACAGCAAGTTGTTATGCACATGCGCCGCCGGTCTCTCCCGCTGCAGTTTGAACAGAACCATACCGGCGTCGTGGCCGGCAGCGAACAGGTTAAGCGTCGGGTGCATTGTTAACACCCAGTATCTAAGGAAACAAAATTCATTATTTTTTTTTATTTTTTTAACCATATTCAGGAAATTAACAGCTTAATGAATAGGTATCTGACTTAATACTGAAGGTTTTTAAAAAATTTCCTAAATATTACATACAATGTACCTGTAGATTTAAGCTATCAGCAAGAGATTTATTAAGAAGGATGTCATCATCATCATCAGCTTATAATAGTCTACTGCTGGACATAGGCTTCCCCTAATGAGAGCCATAATACATAAATAAATACATAATGCCCAACACTCCACCACAACATCACCTAGCCCCAAGCTAAGCTGAGCTCGTGTTATGGATACTAGATGACTGATATACATATTGATACATTAATATAGATATTTTTTATTATACATAGAAAATGACCAGAACACCCTGAACAAATATCTGCAGATCGTACAAATATTTGTCCCGATGCGGAAATCGAACCCGCAACCTTCTGCGTCACAGGCAGACCTTCGCCCAACGCGCCACAGAGGTCGTCAAATGTATGTACAATGTTAGCCAAGGTCTAAAGGAAATAAATCATTTTGATTTTGACCGATAAGCCCCATTTTTATACATCCTAAGGATGTCTGTTTATAATCTTGTCTTTCTTTATGTGGTATAATAAAGTATTTTCTATCTGTGTAATATTTATTAGTCTATGGTAAGTCATTCCACTCCTATTCCCAATATTTATTTAGTCTATGCTAAAACATACCAATCATGTTCCCAATATTATATTAGTCTATGCTAAGACATACCTCTCATTTTCCATGAACTGGACACTGGCAGAAAAGTGGCAAACCAGACACATATTGGCTATCGAATAAGTCAAGTCATACCTCTCATGTTCCCAATATACATATATGTATATTTGTCTATAGTAAGACATACCTCTCATGTTCCCTGCGGAATGTGCAGAGGCATGTCCGCTTGGTCATATCCCAGACGCGGATGCTCTTATCCTCAGAATTAGACAGGATCAGCTCATGTTTGGCGTGGAATTGAGCGCAGGACACGTTGTTGTAGTGGCCGCGACATGTGTCCACTTCCCAGGCCTGAAGAATGAGTCAATATTATTACTGGACATTTTGAGGACATATTAGTATGTATACAGTATGTACAGTCACCAGCATAAATATATGACTATGGGCAGCGCTGCAAAACTATCTGATTATGAATTGAAGGTATAATTATGTGATGATACTTAGGATGTAAAAATATGTGATGATTTACACCCGGCAAAATAATCGTTTGCACCGTTGTAACAGCATAATTATCGGATCACGTAAAGACTGCATTATTAATATCTGATACAATTAACAGTAAGAAATATCTAAACAATCTGCAAGAATGAGCTTTATATACCAAAGCATAGAGCCGTGATTTGAACGAAATAGTTTGACGCTTCTTGAAAAGAGTATCAACCTGTCATTGGATATCGCTGTCTCACGTTTTATGTTATGACATTATTTCAGCAGATTTCGTTTTACTTATATAAATATGAATACAAGAATTTGTTATTATAAGGAGTGAAGATTTGATTGTTTGTTTGAATTGAATAGGCTCCGAAACTAGTGGACAAAATTTGAAAAATTCTTTCACCATTAGAATTCTAAGTTTTCCGTGATGAACATGCGATAGAATATTTAAAAAAAATTAGGGATCCGCATGTAAAGTTTAATAATTATACGTGCGCAATACATTCAACTTCTTGTTATGTTATGGCTCCGCTGCTTGCTTTTTCTCTACGGCCAGTCCCAAGTCCAGTGTCAAAACCCCAATACTGCTAAAAAAGTAAGGGATCCTTAAGAAAACTGTGAAACATACGCGTTAGTGTGTAAAATATATCTGAAGTTTTGGTTTAATATCCGTGCGAAGGCAGGGTGGACCTCTAGTTTATTAAACGCTGCGGTGGGAAATGTTGATCAGCATTTGATAAAAGAAGAGTTTTTGGCAAGGAGATTACATTGGTTAAAATGGTATAGTTATAATGGTGGCTTTTTGAATCTTCGAATGTTATGTCAACGGTCATACACGAAGGAGTTTTTGATATTTTACTATAAAAGCTATCGTAGTTTGATGAATTCATTATGAATGTAAGCGGCTTACAAAACAGCAAAATACATGGCGAACCTGCTACAACCGTACGTAGGGAAGACTTCGAGCTGCGTGAAAGACTCGACGCACTTCACACAGCTCCTGGAAGATATCTCGCTGCAAGATGATGAACGTATGGTGAGTTTTGATGTGTCCTCCTTGTTCACAAATGTACCAATAGCAGAGACATTACAAATCATTCAAAACATACTGAATACAGCGGGAATACCTATTGAGAACATGAAAGTGATAGAACATATCCTAACAAGCGGGTATTTCTTATGGCGAGGTAGTTACTACCTCCAAAAAGACGGGGTAGCAATGGGATCACCGATAGCACCAGTCGTAGCTAACATCTACATGGAAAGTTTTGAAAGCACGGCATTGGAGATTGCACCAGTAAGACCGAGACATTGGTGGCGCTATGTGGATGACGTGTTTACCATCATACACAAAGACCAGATTAATCCATTGTTAGAACACCTCAATGGAATACATCCAAAAATAGCATTCGCAGTTGAGTATGAGAAAGACGGAGCTCTGCCTTTTCTTGATGTTTTGGTTCAGAGGGTACGCTCAGGGCGATTGATACATACGGTATATCGCAAACCAACGCACACAGATAGGTACTTAAAGGCTGACTCGCACCATCACCCTTCACACCTTGCTTCGGTACCACGCACCCTTATAAATAGAGCTCTAAAGCTATGTCACCCGCAATATATAGACAGCGAGCTACAGCACGTTAAAGAGGTACTACAGCGAAATGGTTATGGTTGGAGACAGAGCTGCCGCGTCGCCAACACCTCCGAAAGGAAGCGACCTAATACCGTTCAGAGAGCTGTAACATACTTACCTTTTGTGAAGGGTCTTACGGATAGGATCGGTCAGTTACTCCAACGAAAATATAGCATTAAGACGGTATTTCGGCCTCATACACAACTGCGACACCTACTTCGCTCTCCTAAGGATAGGGAGCCACTGAATGTCCCGGGAGTTTATATGATCCCGTGTGACTGCGGCAAATGCTACATAGGTGAAACGAAGAGGAACATATCCACCAGGCTCTCTGAACATATACGCGCCGTAAAGAATGTTGAAACCAATAGCTCGGCGGTGGTAGAACACTGTATTGAAGAAGGGCCATCACATTACGTCCGTTTCGACAAAGTCCGTGTCTTGTCTAGGGAAAAGTTCTTTGTTCCTCGCAAGATACGCGAGGCGATAGAGATAAGACGACGGCCTAATTTCAATAGAGACAGAGGTTGGGACTTACCACCCGCTTGGAAGCCGTGTCTCCAGGAAAAGTCGGAGAGTATTATAGAGTCAGCTGTGGATACTGTCAGTTCCGTGTGCACGCAGAGGATACCTTCGCAATCCAACACCGAGAGATCACCGCAAGATGACAACCCTCCTACCCTACAGCATCACCAAGCAGCATGCCCCCCACCGCCTCCACCCCCTGCGCTCTCGGCGCGTTCTTTGCGCGCCGCACGCCGCAGTGAGCGCATAGAGGCGGTACGGGCGCGACGTGAGACGTGAGCCGCACTCACCCTGATGAAGTCCCTCGTTAAGGGATGAAACGTTGGTGTTCTTACAACATATAATAGGTTCGTAGTTAACCCGCTTACATTCATAATGAGTTTTTGATAGATAATCATAACATAACACTGGCCACCAACGACTAAAATGCTAAAATAATGACTTAAAACTTGAGACGTGAGCGGCAATATCCAATGACAGATTGATGCTCTTTTCAAGAAGCGTCATACTGTTTCGTTCAAATCACGGCTCTATGCTTAGGTATATAAAGTTCATTCTTGCAGATTGTTGAGATATTACTGCTAATTGTATCAGATATTAAGGTGGAACGGTCTCCTTGTTTAGGTATAGCTTCGCTAATAGATGGCGCTGACTTTCAATTTGTTGGTTTTTTATTGTTTTCTTAATAAATTGTGCATATTATTTAAAAGTGATACATTTGCCGCAAATGGTACGTTGTTTTTCATATATCAATAAATGTTTCAAGCGTTGAAAACATTTATAGAACTTGTATTTGGGAAGAGCAAAATCGCCGGACCAAATCACTCACACAAGCAAAGATTATAATGTGAACTGTTGGGCACGATACGCCACCTGCCTGTACCTGGGTGCGAATAACTCTATTTTATCTAAGTACATTTTCCTATTTGTTTCTTGTTATTGAACATATTTTTTGTGCGTAAGCCTGCAAATGCAAAATCTGCCTGTTGTGACGTTGTGATTTATCAAAATTATTCTGATCGCATATTTTATATCAGAATCTGAAGTACCAAGTATTAGTATAAATAAATTCATGTTTGTTTGTTTATTCATGGTATAAATAAATTCGTGTTTTCAAGCCTTCCTTTGATTCGATTGTAATAAATCGTTGATGGAATTTCTACGTACTCAAACGAAGTATCTTATTTGACCTCGGTCCCTATCACACAAAAACAAAGAGAAGTATGCTAGTAATTATTATCAAATAAGAAATTAGGTGTCATTGATTTTCTGTACACATTAATTTCAATGCAATTTTGTTTATTGCGGACTTTTGAGCACAATTAGGTACTGGTAAAATACAGGTAGTTGATCCTGGATCTTATAAATAATGATTCATCAGTCATCACAAAACTTTATTCATTACTTCTTCAAGATCAGAGGTATTGTCGCGCAGCGGGAATTGAACCAGCAACTTACTGTGTTGCAGAGTGATGTCAATAAATAAGTATCGTGATATCTAGTATCCCTAGTTTTCGAAAAAACGTTTGAGAGGTAGGTAATTTTAAATATTGGATGCCACACAATAATAGAGGGTTTTACCTACCAATAAAACTTACCTATTATTTTTCCAACGATATCCGGAATCCATATTGAGTCAAGCACCTGCCTTTCAGCGTTAGTTCGTAGCGACTTCCTCCCTTCTGTTTCCGGTGGCGCCACTGTCGCTTCCATTTTGGCGCGCAATATGGCGACGACCGAAATGGCGGTTTTACTTTTCTTCATTATACTCACGATATATACCAGGTAGATATTACCTGGATTCCGGATATCGTTGGAAAAATAATAGGTAAGTTTTATTGGTAGGTAAAACCCTCTATTATTTGTTCCGTGCCGATATCCGGAATCCATATTGAGTGATGTGTTTGTTATCTCCTGGTAGCCGCAAATGTAGGTAAGGTAATGATGACGCTATAATGTGTTACATAAATAAAATACAATGTGATTGAAAAAAAAATCTAATAATTTTTTACAATAGCAATGAAAATATAATCAGATAATGTACAGACAATTTTCAATATTTACCGCACTGGTTTAAAATATTTTGATAATGAGACTGAATTAGACAAATTAGTATTACTCGATTGATTCTCGATTTCCTTCTGGTAATACTTCCTGAAGGTATGTTCTTGCTTCCAATTACTTGTTTCAAGAATTTGATCAATCGGGAACTTTTCTAGCCAGTTTAAAGACGCTACTGCCGAACGCACCGAGCCCGGCGGTGCCTCGACGCCTGCGTCTTTGAGCACAGACTTGATCCAGCCTCCTATGATCGTTCTAGATGCTGGCTTCGGATCGCCTCGGGCGGTTATAAATAATTCTGTAAGAGTACCTGATTTTCGACGATCCTGTGAAGCTACAATCAGCTGACGAATCCAATAAACACAATCTAGGTTTTTCTTCGGATGTGCTTTTAGCCTCCAGCCAGATTGCCTGTAGTTACCGTCGTCGGTCTTTGATCCGAAACAAGGCCAGAAGACAAGCGCATTACCCTCGTCGATGTAGCTTTCAGCATCTATTCTTAGCAGCGTCAGGTCATGAACTCTGCGCCCCGATGCCAGCAACAGAAGAATCGCCGCCCGTCTGGAAACTTGATACAAATTAGTTTTATCAGGTGTATAGTTTTCTAGAAATTCTAATACATTTTTTGCATTCCAAATCGGTGGTTTTATTTTCTTGTCTTTTGACACCGAAATGGCTTTGATTATGTGTTTTACAAAAAAGTTTGACGACAGATCTGTGTAACCTGATACATTTGTAAATGTAGCTATTACGGATTTATGTACCAAAATGGTTCTGAAGGCTAAACCTTCATTGTTGTGTAGCTGAGCTAGATATCGGGCTACCTGCGATGGGCTAGGGTTCTTATACGATATATTGGTTGAAGCACACCATGCTCTCCATTTTTTCCAAGCTGGTCTGTAAGTATTAAGAGTAGATTTTCGCCAACTTGATAACAAGAGTGATTTTTCCTCTAGAGTCCAGTCCTGTACGATTTCTGCCCACCCGAAATCAGCCATGCCTCCAAACATATGTCTTGGATCTCCGGCGGGTGGGTCCCGGTCCTCGTGTCGATCAGTACTTGTGGAAGGTCCGGAATCAGAAATGGCTCTCGAAAGGAACGGACTTGTAGATCTGCTCTCCAAAATACTCTGTGCCACTTCGGTGCTATTAGAATGTACTGACCTTGGGCTGCGTTCAGTTGTGTCAGTACCTGAGGCATGAGGTTTGGTGGTGGAAATAACCATGCCAACTTGTAATCCCATTGGTGAAGGAACGCATTGTGCGATAGAGCCTCCGTGTCTCGTGTGTCCAATGAAACATAATTGTCTACCACATGAGCTGTTCTCGATGCAAATAGGTCGACCTGAGGAGTGCCCCACATCGCGAAGATAATTCTCGTTGCTGCAGATGTCAGGTGCCACTCCGGGCACGTTTTGCCTCGCGACAGAGCGTCCACCTCGCAGTTGAACCGGCCCGGGAAGTACTGAGCTGTCAGATAAATATTTAAGTTGTCCAACATCGCCAAGAGTTTGTGCGTTAGGTCGAGCAGTTTCTTTGATTTCGTTCCACCTTCCTTGTTGATGTAGGCTACAACTGTGCGGTTGTCTGTCTGTAATAAGATGTGCGCATTGTATAAGTGACCTTGCTGTTGTTGAATTGCTGCGTAGACTGCAAACATCTCTTTGAGATTTACATGCCACGACAGTTGTTGTCTTGTCCAACGGCCTGACATATTCACCTCTCCTAGCTGGGCGCCCCAGCCGAAGCCCGAGGCATCTGTGGTTAGAAGGTGCGAGAACGGACCTGTATGTATTGGTAGTGAGCCCTGCGCCGCTTTTAACCACCACTTTATTTCCATAATAACCGGATCCGGCAACTTCAAACGCTTGTAAGGGTGATCTTGGGGAAGGAGTCGACTGTGGTATTGGAGAGTGCGACAATGTAACCTTCCCCTGCGTATCACGAACGAGGCAAAGTTGAGTCTCCCCAGAAGGGACTGGGCCTGTCTGAGGGACCAACAGCCTCTGGACATCTGCTGTGCAAGTGCTCTGCGTAGCGTATGGCACTTTGGTTCCGACAGGGATTTCGTGTTGAGTTGTGTGTCCCACGTGACGCCTAGGAATTCGAGGCGGCGAGTCGGAACCAGCACAGATTTGTCCATGTTGACAGTCCAGCCGAGTTGACGCATTAGGTTTACTGTGAATGCTATGTGATCGAGCAGAACTTGTCGGGACTGGTTTGCTAGTAAGAAATCGTCTAGATAAACCACACACCTTATATTTCGGCTTCTCAGGTATTCTGCTATCCAGTTCGTCACTGATGTAAATGTTCGCGGGGCTGACGATAGACCGAACGGCAGACAAGTCATCTGCAGGAGCTGGCCTTTGTAACTCAGTCGTAGAAACCTTCGATGCTCCTTGGCTATGGGTAGGTGAAAGTACGCCTGGCTCAGGTCCATCTTCACCATCCAGTCTTTGCTCTGCAAGAAACTCGGCATTCGAAAGTGACTGAAGAGTCGAAAATCTTTTAGCTTCACAAAATTGTTTAACCTTTTCAAATTGAAAATTGGACGGAAAGTTCCATCTGTTTTCTTTACCAGAAAAAAGGTCGAGAGATAGCTTGGGTTCGTCTCGGCTTTTTCTATTACATGTGTGTCTAGCATGTTCTCTATCTGTTGTGTCATGTGGTGACTCTGCTTCGTGGCATAATTTTTTATGACTAATTGATTTGGATATATCAGAGGTGGCTTCATAACGAACGGGATGCGAATTCCTCTCAATAGCTTGCAGATATGGTCGGGGGCACCTATATTCTCCCATACATGCAAATATTGCGTTAGACAACCCCCCCGAAATCGTTTCGAGTCATGAGTGATTATTTCTATTCTGCGAGTTAGATTGAGATCGCTTACCTTTGGAATAGCGCTGCTTGTTCTTCCCATCGTGAGATTTCTTGTTCGAGCCTTTGGAGTTACCAATTCCTTTGTCCTTGCCTCGAAAGCTATTATTCGCCTGTTTGCTCGTGGACGGCTTGGGTTTAGCATCGTAGGCACGCTTTGCTCCAGAGGTCCACGCTGCGCCTGAGCGGTTTGCCGGCTGAAAACAAGCTGTTAGTTTGTCTGCCCCCCCAATTTTCTGAAAATAGGAGGCAAGCATGTCGCTATTGAACAAATTCTCAGCACTAGGTGGAATTTTCTCCAAGGCCCCACAATGATACTCCTCGTGAACCTTCTTTAGAATGGCTTCTCTTCGCGAGTTAATGCAATCGGCTCGCCTACCGCAAGATATTTGCATAATATCATCCGTGACCTTGGCGTAGTTCGAATCTTTAGAAAATGTCTGCTCTATTTTATCGAAAAGAGATTTAGATGAAAGTATAGTATCCTTATCATTTGACCAATCTACTAAACTCTGTAATGCGGTACGTAATTCATCTTTCTGTGTCAGTAATGCACTTGTTATTGCTGCATAGGTTCGCTCTAGTAGGTGTGTGCGATCGTCATTGGAACCGGACGAGCTAAAACGTCGCAACTCATCATTTAAACTAAGCTCTACAAAACCGGGGCTGCTTACATATTTCTTTTGTGCTTCCGAAAAACGAATAGCGTACCAATCGTTAAAGTTAAATCTTTGCAATTGTGTAATTTTATCCAAATGTTTATCGTTAGATCTGGGAATTGGGGGATCTTTCAATGTAGTTGACAATTCAGACAATCTAAGCTGTTGCTCCTCAGTCTCGCTAGCACTAGGCGGCGCGCGCAGACCTAGATCATCGTCAGTCGATCTGGATGGCATTTTAGCGGGTTCAACAACACGTGAAGCGTTTATCGGTTGAGACTCGCATTGTTTTTGAGAAATTAGATTGGTCAAAAAAGCCACTTGTTGCGACAAGAATTCCAATTTCAAATCACTCACCCGTTTTTTCTTCGTTTTCCTTGTAACCAAATCCTCATCCGAAGATTCACTTTCCGAACATGAAGAACGACTCCTTTTCCGTGACACGTGGTCTTCACTATCACTACTTTGCACGTGCTCTTCCACATTATCACGTTTTTCATCCTCCATTATGAAGGGAGGTATTAACTTTCAAATATAATTCAGTTAATTTTATACTATCGCAAATACGTGTTAACGCAACGAAAGACGACGCTATAATGAAGAAAAGTAAAACCGCCATTTCGGTCGTCGCCATATTGCGCGCCAAAATGGAAGCGACAGTGGCGCCACCGGAAACAGAAGGGAGGAAGTCGCTACGAACTAACGCTGAAAGGCAGGTGCTTGACTCAATATGGATTCCGGATATCGGCACGGAACAAATAATTTAGGTATATTAAATTTTTACATTAAACACAGTATGCGTGAATTATTATTATTATTAGCTAGACTAGCTTTGGACGAGCATACATTACAGTAAGTACCTACTGTGGCCACCGGACAAAAAAACTTTAAAGAAAAAAACTACAGAAATCATTTTACCTAGTTCTTTTTTTTCGAAGTTTTTGGGTCCAACTAAGGACAATTGAAATTTATTATTTATTAGAATTTTCATCCTCCGTGACTCCATCTTTTATTTTGGGTACCTAGTTGATTGTTTTAAAAAATAGTTTTGCTTCGTTTTGCAAAAAACAAAACAAGTCAACTACATACCTACAAAAACGATAGACATTGAAAGAATAGACAGCCTCATGACAACAATAAAATACGAAATATGTACGTTCTACATGCTTGAACGAACAAAATCAAAGTTTATGAATGGTAAGCTATGGTATTACGAGTTGATTCGTTATGTTTCTCACAGATGACGTTGTCGTCGCCGCTCACACTCATAAGTTCATGACGTTCTTGTACGACACTATTGGTGTTCACCCACACAGTGACAAAAATGGACTAAAATTACCACGTTATTTCTAATTAAATCAAGTGTTTTCTTTAATGAAACATAATTTGCCGCAAATAACGACCTATAACAATGCCAAAAACAGTTATTTATTAGTAAAATTAAGCTCACATGGCTCATATTTGGGAAAATACAAATGTATGAAAAACGAATGACCTTAATGCAGTCTTTACGTGATCCGATATTATGCTTTTACAAAACAAAAGATTATTTTGCCGGATGTAAATCATCACATATTTCTACATCCTACGTATCGTCACATAATTATAAGTTCAATTGATGATCAGATATTTTTGCAGCGCTGCCCATAGTCATATATTTATGCTGGTGACTGTACTCTATGTGATTGACTCTACATATTAGTTATCTTTTCACATTAGTTATAGCTTATAATATGTATAAATTAATTTGGTGGAGATCAATAATTTTTTTGTTTAGGTTTTTTAGTAGGTTATTTTCTGTGTTAAGTAGTTGTGTATTAGTTTTTATTTATATTTTTGTTTGTAGGCGCTTTATGAATTTTATTTCAACTTCTTTAATGTATAATACGGTACCCGCAGCCTTATTGTCTAACTTGAAATCCATCACCAGTGAACTTCAAACCGATTCAGTCAGACCCAGACAGAATGTTCTCGGTATTGTCTAATCTAAGGTATTCAACTGGTCTTGGGTTTCAGCTATTTACACAATACGAAAGTGACAATCGTTTGAAATGACAAACTGAAGCCGATTATGATTACCAGTCGAGTTAGACAATAGAGCCGCTGGTGCTTAAATAAATAGATTTAATTCAATTTAAAGTGTTACCTTAGCGTCATTCATCCTCCAAAGCTTGACCTGCCTGTCATCAGCGGCGGAGACGATCAGAGGCAGCGTGGGGTGGAACGAGGCCCAGTTGACGCCGCGGTCGTGACCTTCCAACACGTGTTTCACTACTGCGTCCGCCTGCAATAGGAGTAGTTTGTGTAGAGAGGGGATTCTTATGTATAAAAATATAATGCTGGGCAAATCCATATAGAATCCGTAAGAAATCTCTTAGAAAAACTGTTATAGGGAGGTACAGATGGTGATACATATCTTTATGTAATATAATTAGGTCCTTAGTAAGGACTTCACTTCTTCCACTAGTGGACAAAAAATTTAAGTGAAGAGAAATCAATAACATATTTATTTCTTTATTATAATAATTAACTGTATAAAATTTGACTTGTCTAAGTGCTTATTTTGTAAGCCTAAAGAAATAAAGTTATTGAATCTGAATCTGAATCTGACTTATCCGAAACCAAGGTTGAACGTTGGTTTCGCTTGTATTAGTATTATGGGTACTATTAGGACCAATATACTTAAAACATCCTTTATTAACACAGAAAATAACAATCAAATAATCAAAATACTGCTCAACACAATTATGTTACGTGCTTTTTAGGGTTTTGAGATTGGTTTCAAACCCATGGTCTCACTTTTTCTGTCCTGTTTTCTTTAATACCTCAGTAACATATAATAACTTGAAAATAAATATTAATAATAGATTTCACAGTACAGATTTAAATACTAAAATTTGTAAATAAAGAAAAGAAAGAAGATGCCGAAACTTAAAAGAGACCTAGTTTGTCATTCTTTTGTCATGACCACTGGCAGAGTTGTAGCAGAACAAATTCAGAGAGTCAAGGAATAAGGATGAAAATGCTCTTTTCCAAGAGACCTCTCACTTGTTTTTTTTTCTATTCCCTGTGACTTTAACTTGCAGAATACGACTTAGCTTACTAAGTTATTATTTTTCCCCGTAAGTTTAACTCACAGAAAACGATGTAACATACTAAGTTACGTCCTATTCTTCAACAATAAAACTTCCAAACAACTCAAACCCTCAATTCCTCTCACCTGCCCAAACAGATCCGTAGCCTGTGGGTTCCTCAGATGCTCGGCCAACCCCGAAGGTCCAGGAGCCACATTCTTCTTCCTCAGCCCCGAGTAGTCCCACACACGGACAGACTGGTCCAAGGACGCGGAGACCAAGAGGTCCTCGGTCGGGTGGAACTGGGCACACATGACATAGTGGTTGTGGCCCGTGAGCACACTGATGCATTGACGGGATTGCCAGTTCCATATTCTTATAGTCTGTAAGTAGATTGTTATAATTTAAATTAAGTGTCTGAAATTCATTTAATGTATCAACAGATGAGTTTATTAACAGCAACATTGTAAAAAAATAATTATTTTTGTGAGGTTTGACATTATTAAGTACCAATATTATTTTTTTGACTTGTCATGTTATTCACCCTGGTATGGATATTAATCTGCATGTAATTATTTAAAAAATCTTATATAATTTAATTATTGTGAGTGAATAAACATTATTATTATATTATTTATGTTTTTAACATTTTTTTAGTGAGATTATTTCTATAATAATCTCTCTAAAGAATTTTTTTAATTTCCAGTTAGTTTTT
Organism: Eupithecia pulchellata; assembly: GCA_963931895.1. Lineage (NCBI taxonomy): Eukaryota > Metazoa > Arthropoda > Insecta > Lepidoptera > Geometridae > Eupithecia > Eupithecia pulchellata. Next base: position 6,259,693 of record OZ007544.1, read on the forward strand.
CAATAAAATCTTGGTAATATTCTAAGAAGTGAATACAAGACCATAACAAAATTTTTAGTTAACTCTACAGTCCTAAAGATATAATTGTTAATCCCAAAATACCAGAAACAAAAACTAAATTTGTGTTTCAGATATTTTTATTCATAGTGCACTTACTTGGTCATCGGAAGCACTCAAAATCCATGGATACTCATGATGAAAGAATGTTGTGCGGATGTAGTCCAAATGTCCAAGAAGAGTAAACAAACATCTTCGCAGTTTGTAGTTCCACACCTGAAATATGGATTGTATGAAACTACCAAACTTATAAGTGAAGAAACTTGTGATGACAAAATGGGACGGAATAGCTATAACTTGACTTCTTTGTTAATGTCTGGTTTGGTATCTTTCTGCCATTCTCCAGTTCTTGGAAATTTCGTAGTCATGGAATATCTACGAAATACAAAGATAATTCCTTTTTACCATAACAAATACGTGTCAAACACATGATGAAATTTATGTGCAAAGTTCATACCCAGAATACACAATTTTCATTCGTACCTTGATCTTGTAGTCATCGCCGCCGGATACAAATAAAGGCTGTTGAATGTGGAAGCAGATTCCACGCACAGGACCGTCGTGTTCATCGAATTTTTCTAGTAATGTACACATACGATAGTCCCAAAGCTGAATCACTCCATTGTGCAAACTCGCTAGAACCCATGGTCTTTTCGCGTGAAACGATATACCTTTCACTCTGGCCGACTTCGTTTCAAATTTTATAAGCATTTTCAACACGATATTCCCATAAAATTTGATAAATTTCAAGAAAACATTAAATTGCAGCCCCAACCGGCTGACGTGACACGTCCAACAAAATCATTCGTTCTCAATTACAGATTTTTTTTATCTAGAGTTGTACTTTCGCTTCCGGTCCGGATCTACCGGTTTCTTTCGATTTCGATCGAAAATACCAACATGAATAATGACGATCGGAAGGTTTGACTCAGACTTTTGCTTGCGTTCGTTTCGGAGCTATTTCAATTTGACTGTCGGCAACACTGAAAAATATCAGTCAGTCATGTCAAGACAATGTTTATGAACTGAACACATGTTTTGAATTGAATTGTCTTTTTACGCAAAGATAATTATTGAGAAAATAGCTTTAATTTTTCTAAATAAATAAATAATCAAATCATAAAATAAATAATCTATCACCATAAAGTTGCACTTAACGTTTTCAATGGATATTCAAAAGTTGAGGAATAGCGGTGTTCAAATATGCATTCCAGGCATGCGATTGAGTGCAGCAAACCAAGATTACGCAGCTGGTCCAGGCACTCACGAGTTTAAAGGCTACATCTACGCCACACTAGCTGGTGTACTAAAAATGCCAGTGGATGAACAAACGAAGGTGGGATCTCTGTAGTTAGACTACTTCAGTCTGTTTCTCTGCCCAACCAGCGCATAAACATTGAAGTCTGTTTCTCTTCCAGCACATAAAATCATGTAAACCTATTGCACCTATCGATTACTTTCTTTTTTTTTCCAGGTCACTATAGTAACAGTAGAAAGCCCAAGATCACCATGCATTCTACCCAAAACTGGTGACATTGTTACAGCAAAAGTAACAGTAGTTAACCCCAGACAAGTGACCTGTGCAATCTTGTGTGTCGGCTCCTCAGTTCTAGCTAGGCCTTACCGAGGGGTTTTAAAGAAGGAAGATATTAAAGCAACAGATAAAGACAGGATTGATCCGTATAAATGTTTCAGGCCTGGTGATGTGATCCTAGCTAGAGTTGTATCCTTTTATAATTTTATGAAGTTTACATCCTTGTTTAATTTTTATATCATAGTATCCATGTGCAACTTAACCATGCACCTATTATTATTAATAAATATATAAATATTTATACGATCTGCAGATATTTGTACAGGGGTTCTGGTCGTTTTCTATGTATAATAAAAAATATATATCTAATAATATTGTAATAATATATAATAATATTGTATTATGTATATCAGTCATCTAGTACCCATAACACAAGCTCTGCTTAGCTTGGGGCTAGATGGTGCTGTGTGGATTGTCCAGCATTATTTATTTATTTATTATTCCACCATACAATTTTTAAAGCTCAAAGTCAACAGTTGTGTTGCATAGGCTATTCAAGAATGGCTTTAATTATGTTGCACACCTATGTACATAAAAATAAAACATAACTTTAGTGTAGATATACTTGTACTATTTAATTGTATAATTTGGTACCTACCATCTTTTTTCTAGTATTATCCTGTTCAATCCAATATTTTCTTTATCAAAAAACAGTTACCCATGACCGAAATTCATTGGTACCATCTATCAACATCAGAAAACGAGCTTGGAGTGGTAATAGCCACAGCTGAGGGCTCTCCCCAAGGAGTCAGTATGGTACCAACAAGCTGGTCAGAAATGCAGTGCCCACAAACCCTGATCAAGGAACCAAGGAAAGTGGCAAGAGTGATTCCGGAGAAGCTTAGAGTCAAAGCAAAGAAAGAGAAGACAGATAATAAGGAAAACCAAATGGAAGCACAGGAGGCTGGCAATGAAATGGAATGAGATTAAAACTAAAATATAGCTCTGCTTTTATTTTTATACCATGTCGTCCCAATAATCATCAGTACAGCATGTATTTCTATTGATAGACAAAAATTAAAATCCTTTCTTCCCAACGTCAAAAAAATCAGGTTATTAATTTGAATTCAATTGTTGTTTCATTAATCAAGCAGGCTATCTACGCAAACAATAATATTTCTTTGAGCTAAGGTGTGTTTTGCCACTTTTCTGCCAGCCAGGTAGGTAGGTACCTATAGATCTCAGAAAAACGATGTAGGTAGGTACCTATAGATCTATAGATAGATAGATGAGGCGATGATGAAGTTTCCATGAACTGGACACTGACAGATAGGTGGCAAAAGAGACATTGTCATTTATGTCAAGTCGATCGAATGCCAAACGAAAAGTGATGTCAAAATAACTCGAGAAATTGTATCGATTAATTGTCTGGCGTCGTCGTGTCGCCTAATCAATAGTAAATTTTTTGCAAACAGTATCATATTTTGATAAATTCCTGACGATGACGTAACAAAATTTTTTTAGTTTCAGGTTAGATGTGTTGCAACGATAGTTTCTACTTTTTTATCAAATAGGTAGGCCTTGGACGGCCTTAGACCTCAGACCAAATAAAAAGTTTTCTAATTGGTTAAAATAAAATATTTTTTATTTGATCTGAGCCCTAAAGTAATAGCCTAGTGATATAGAGGCCCATTAGCGCATACCTAGCTAACGAAAAAATCCAAACTTACGTGCTTTGTTGAATTCTTTTGTACCAGTCACTGTTTGTGTGAGTATTACTTAATAGATTATGTAGGTACAGGCCCGGGGGCCAATTCTGCATAATTACAGTCCCAGTGATATTTTAATTATTATTCAAAAGGTTCATGAAAGACCATACAATATCAATCACTTAAAACAAACTTAAATTAGGTCTAGTCCTGATAATACCTGTTACTGCAAAACAGGTAAACACGGAATATTTATGAATTACTAACTAATTTATTATCTACAATCAATAAAAAAGATCCCAATGGAAGACGGGTTTATAAAATTTAAATGCAATATTGAGCTTTAAGTGAAAATTTTTCATGGAGTCATGTGGTTTGGGCAAGCTTCCGCTGTATTGATAAAGATCAGGTAAGCTGCTTGTAGGTGATTGCTTGCAATCATTTGCACAACACAAAGTGACCTAATGGCGAACGAAGGCCCTCGTTGGGGCTCGCTTGCATTCGCCATAACATCAACACTGGATCGCTCGCGTCGCGTTCGATTTCCTCCACTTGCTCTCGTTCGCTTAGTCTGTACCCACCATAGCAATCATCGTTTCGAACTTGGAATATTTCGATACATGAATGAATGATCCCCAATCGAATGAGAGCTGTCAATACCACAGCTGATTTACAGGACATCACTTAAAAATTTTACTGTCATGTCAAGTGTCAAAGCAATAAGTAACTACAGTAGGTACCTACCTACATCTCATTGTTCTGTGGTCAAAGCAAGCAAAGCAATATTTCTTCTAATTTTATTTTAGTAAAAACGGGATCTTTCTTACAGAATTGCAAATAAGTTTGGTTACATTGTTTTACGATTTATTATCGTAGTCATTCCAGTGTTTACTCGCACATATTTTCTGTAAAATGAGGTCATCTTTGACCAGTTATCGCTGAGTAAACTTTGTTGTTGTAAGGCCAGTTTTCAGTGTACCTTCCGTCCACTCCACTCCACAGTGTTCAACACGATTTCTTGAGGTGAAGACGTCTTCAGGAGTGCTTCAAGATGAAGTTCGCGGAGCATCTCAGTGCACACATAACGCCTGAATGGCGAAAACAATACATAAACTATGAAGTAAGTTTCGACTATCGCTCAGTTTTCTCTTCATAAAACTATTTAGAATTGTTATAATATAGTCCTCAGGGTCATAACTCGTTTGTTGAATGCTATTATTAATAAAGTTTCTGTGAAGTGCATATCTGTACTTACTGAGAAAAAGGTCTGAGCTTACAGGAAGTTTGTTGCCTTCTTATCTTGTTTTTTTATCTTGGTTCCAAGGGCTGTAGATTTATTACAATTAATATTGCATTTGTGGTTTGAGACATGAGTCAGAGGATTAGATCCATAAACACTGTTTTCAATTCTGGAGGTGGAATCTCAAAACAATTCTAACTTCGTATAGTTTCACTTTGTTTGTAAACTTTGGTGTAATTTTAATTTATACCTATTATTTGGTTTATCCTGTCAACTACTTAACAGACAAAAAAACAAATATTTATAAATAAATTTTATTGAAGAATTATCAAAATTCAAACACTTTCGGTATATCATAACTTGAAATAAATTATATAATAGCAAGCATAATCATATTCACTTTATTTGTACAGTACAAAATTATTTGTCAATAACTCACATTTTTACTCAAACGTGAAAGCTTTGCAATACAAGTTCTTTAATTAGCATTACTTACTGTGTATTATATCAAGCATTTTATACTTTTATCTTAGGAAATGAAAGCAATGCTGTACACGGCGGTGGAAGAAGCGCCATCTGCAGAGAATGTTGAGCCTGAGGTGCTCTCCAGACATTTTGCCAATTTTGACGAGACATTCTTCCACTACTCTGATCAGGAATTGAAGAAAATAAATACATTTTATTCAGGTAATTTGCATTTCTTTATTGAATTCACCCTAATAAATTGAAGATACAATACAATATAAAAATGCTTTATTGTACCCCAACATAACAAAAGACATTACAAATTACATGTATGATGGGAAGCCTTATCGCTCAGAAGAGATCTCTTCCAGGCAACCATTCGATGGAAATAATTATTTGTTTAAAAGAAAGGCAGGACCAAATATAATTTAAAATTGATGAAGATGTTACTGTCAAGTGATCTTATCAGTCGGGCTTGGGTTGTAGATATATAAATGATAGTTATAGTTTATAATCTCTTAGAAACTGTATTCAACAAAACTCATACTATTTAAACCTACACCCAGTAAAGTATTTACCTCAGGTATTTACATTTTATTTTAAAATGTCAAAACTTTACTTTAAAATGTCAAGCATGAAATGTTATTGTCAAATTTATTGATTCTATGATTGATTATTTATGATTGACAGAAAAGTGGCAAACCAGACACATTGCTATAAAAAATAAGTCAATTATACAATAACCTAATTCCTTTTCAGTGGAAAACCATATAAACATACAAGATGTTTATAATATAGATTTATATATATGTATTTTAGATGTTCAAATTTTACTATAAATTCCAAAGTCATAAAGACCAACTATTAAAAATGTAATAGGCCTATAAATTATTCATATACTAATGGTAATAGGTATTCCATCTTATTAAATCCATCATATTATTTCAGAGAAGCTAGCAGAAGCGACACGTAAATTCGCCACCCTGCAAAGTGAACTCAAGTCCCACTTTGAGACGATAAAACCTAAAGGCGGAGGAGACAGCAAAAAAGCCATTCCACGGAGAAAAGTCCAGGAGCTAAAACTGGCGTTTAGCGAATTCTACTTGAGCCTTATACTACTACAGAACTACCAGAATTTAAACTATACAGGATTTAGGAAAATATTGAAGAAACATGATAAGGTATGTGAAATTACATTCTTCATTATGTCATTCAAGGGCTTATTTTATTCCTGATCAACTATTATTGGAAGAATCATAAATAAATAATGTTGGGCAATCCCCACAGCCCATCCCCACAGCCCATCCCCACATCCCCATCCAGCCCCAAGCTAAGCAGAGCTTGTGTTATGTTATGGGTACTAGATAACTGATATACTTACTACAATAGTATGACAGAGATATATATTTTTTACTATACATAGAAAACTACAAAACATCCTGAACAGATCTGTAGATCGTACAAACATTTGTCACTAGGCGGGAATCGAACCCACAACCTCATACGTCGCAGGCGGACCTTCGCTCACCGCGCCATAAATGTCGTCATAATTATCTAAACCATAATAAATTTATACATTGAAAGAGCAATAACCGTAAATTTTATGTCAGAATAATTATAATTAAAATAGCCCTTCAAGTTCTTATCAAATTCCATAGGGCTTTTAGGAAATATTTTCTGGATACTAAAGTCATTTATAACGGGATATTTACCATGATTTGAGTTTTCAAATGTTTCGGCACAGTTTCATGCCGTTATAAATGACTTTGAGTGTTAATAACCATGATATTTTCAAAAGTTTGATTTATTCATTCCACTGAAACTATCTGTATGTTTGTATGTTTATTCCTGTTTAGGCATAGAAAAAGGCAGGATAGAAAAACATACAGAATTATTTTGAAATTAATATCGCACATAAAAGTGACAGTCACCTCTGTAATTTCTGTACATTTCGTAGGCATATATAAACTTAAAATTACGTAAATTGTCACCTCAGTTAGTTATAACAAACTAAATAAACATATTTTTTGTCAATATAATCACCTTGGAAATCATCTAAATAATATAACATGACTTTGTAAAATTTGACAGAAGAATTACAATATTAGGTATATTGTTATTTTGCTGCTGATTCGACGTGTCACATTACTCGATCCAAGGCTCATTTCATTCGAAAATAAGTTAGGACAATTTAAAGGCAAGATTTCGGGAAGTTTCCAAAAAAAATTGTAAAAGTCATATCTAGACTACCGTGAGACTTAGGACATTGGGTCTCACGGGGAAAAATAGCACATGACCCCCCCCCACCCTCCAAATAATCATGTCGGTCCATGTGCCAAACACCCTGTATAACATAGGTATTGATTATTAAATAAAATCATGTTCGCCATGACATAGAAAAAGATTTAAGTTTGCGCATGAATTTAAAACATGTTTTAATCAACTTCATTATAAGGTCTTGGTTCATACAAAACTTCTAATATGTTTAAAAAAAATCTCCTTTTCACCCTTATTACTCTTACTTACTTAATTACTCAAAAGCAAATCATCAGATGATTATATTATACTATCTGTCTTAGGTCAGATAAAGCATAAAACATATCTTTACAGGTGCATTCATCAAACTCAACCTTTGATATGCAAACGTTGAGGTCGATAAATGCACCAGGTTTCGATTCCTATGTTCATCATCATCTGGGATAATGTTTGATTCCAATGTTGAAAGATTTTTTTCATACCGGTCCAGTAGTTTCGGAGCCTATTTAATAGTATTATGTTATCTGTGATTCAAACAATCAAATCTTTCCTCTATAAAATATTAGTACCTATAGGTATAGATAAAGCCATTAATTAATTGACAAAAATAAAACTTTACAAAAGCAGAATAGAATAGAAAATACTTTATTATACCACACAAAGAAAGAAAACATTACAAACAGACATGCTTAAATTAAAGGAGGTATAAATGGCGGCCTTATCGCTATGAGCAGTTACATATTAGCAACTTATGTAAGTACTTACAATTAGTACATAACTAAACACAAGCCTTCATGAATGTAAGCGGGTTAACTACGAACCTATTTTATGTTGTAAGAACACCAACGTTTCATCCCATAACGAGGGACTTCATCAGGGTGAGTGAGGTTGTAAAAAAGCACAAGCCGACGTTTCCCAAACAAATGAATACTGCCTCGTCAGGCATGGCGATGCTCTTTTGTCACTCACTGTAATCTCGAATCTAAACACCAAAAGCATCGTTTCAGTCCTTTCAGGTAGTGAATTTCCCATTAATTAACCCTAAATCCCCTCTTCCAGCTCCTAAACGTAAGCAATGGCGCCCAATGGCGCGCGGAACACGTAGAGACCTCCCACTTCTACACCAACAAAGACATAGACCGTCTCATCAGCGACACGGAGGCGACGGTCACGAACGACCTGGAAGGCGGCGACAGGCAGAAGGCTATGAAGAAGCTGAGGGTCCCACCGCTGGGCGAGCAGCAGAGTCCGTGGACTACGTTCAAAGTGGGACTGTTCTCTGGGTCGTTTATAGTGCTGCTGATTACGGTGGTGCTTTCAGGTTAGTTCTCATTACTATTTATTTATTTATTGGAAAAACAGAATAATATTAAGAGATTATATGCTAGAAAGCTTAAATTAAGGTTTTCACTAAAAAACAGTGTAGCAACAATTAATATAACTATGAACATAAATCAAACTTAAAAAACAATAAAGGATCAACATAAATCTAACAGAAGGTAACAGGTTAACAATATACATATCACTCTACATTTGATGCCTCTATTTCCTCGCCAAAAAATACAATACTATTACTACTATACAGGGTGGAATTTTGTAATGCCACCTGGAGGGAAAGTACTCTTAATACTGTAGTTAGAAAATTGTACTCAAAGAAAACATTCCTTTAATTTTGAAAAGAAAGAAAACTGCATTCAAAGATTTTCGAAAATTCGCTTGCCACACCCGGGAATCGAACCGACTAAAATCTGTAAAAATTACACCCTGTACTTTAATTGCATAGATCGTTAGGGTCAATAATAAGGATGAAATCTCTCTAACAACCTTAATAAATTAAATGAAAGGAAAACCATGAAATCTTAAATTATAAATTGAATGGGCACTTTAACTTAAAGATCCATCTGTTCAAGTAAACAGATGGATCTTTAAGTTAAAGTGCTTAACTTGGCCCATGTCAGTAACTAATAATAATAATCATTGACATCATTTATCCATTAAAAATTACGAATTAATATTTAGATAAGAAGATTGAAATTTGCACGTGTTTGTACCTAATGCAGACTCTTAATCGCCGCAATAATCACTATTGGTCTCGAGTGAATCCTGTTCGTGTCCATGAACCTAACAGTCAAGTAAGGTTTTCTTTCAACGTTTGATGCGGAATTATGAGAAATATGGTTGTGTTAGTCCACGTGTACGAAGGTCATTCAAACACTGTCAAGTATCTTGAAATACTGGATCTCTTAAGAAATGAGTTAAATGGTTTCCCCGAGGCAGAGCGAAACCAAATAATTCTACAGCAACATGGTGCTCCAGTCCATAAGAGCAGAATCACTACTGCCTACATTAATAACCATTTTAATACCTGGATTGGTACCAACGGCACAATCAGATGGCCTACGAGATCACTAGATCTCACCCCTTTAGATTTTTTTTTGTGGGGATATGTAAAAAATCTAATTTACATGAAATCTTATGCGAATGTAAACGAGTTGTGAGTTGAAGTTCAGAATACGATTTATATTCACCACAACACGTTATTAAAAGTTACTAAAAATGAATTCGTTAGAAGAATGTGTATCCAAGAAAATGGAGCCCATTTCGAGCAACTAATTAGTTAGTTGACTTTTTATTGTAAATAATTAAAATAATTTAAGATTTCATGGTTGTCCTTTCATTTAATTTATTAAGTTTGTTAGAAAGATTGCATCCTTATTATTGACCCTAACGATCTATGCAATAAAAGTACAGGGTGTAATTTTTACAGATTTTAGTCGGTTCGATTCCCGGGTGTTGCAAGCGAATTTTCGAAAATCTTTGAATGCAGTTTTCTTTCTTTTCAAAATTAAAGTAATGTTTTCTTTGAGTACAATTTTCTAACTACAGTATTAAGAGTACTTTCCCTCCAGGTGGCATTACAAAATTCCACCCTGTATATAAAGCTCGGTTAACACACACAGGTTGACATAATTGTTCTCCTTAATGGTGGAGGGAGGGGGGTATGGTTTTTTTTACGAAATCGTGTGTGATTTAGGGTATGGGGGGAGAATTCCGACTTTTTCAAATCACCCCCTTCTCCCGCCTCCCCTTTAGAGGGCTCCCGAACGGAGCAATATTGAATGTTCTTTTTTGTGGGGTTGTATAGAGGATCAAATGGTTTCAAATAACGTTGGTGTTCTTCCAACACAAAACAGGCTCGTTATCAACCCACTTGAATTCGTCAAACAACATTAGTTTTTATAGTAAAACAGTTCTGTAGTTCTTAATTGTATAAAAAAATGGTATTCTTTGGGTTCTTTGGTAAGGTATTCCACTCCTATGCACGCTAAATTCTATTCCTATCCTTCTTCGCTTAGATTCATAATGAACTACAGAACTAATAAATAAACTGGCTAAGATTAATCAAATAATTAGTCATAAATAACCGACGAATACGCGAACGATACCTCATGTATTACTTTAACCTTTATCTAGTATCAGATCATCTTATACAAACATTTATAACCTTACATACTAATTTACAATGCGATATCTGTTATCTTATCTATATCTAACTACTAGTGTACGTTATTTGCGAATTTTCCTGCTTATTTAAAAACGTTCTTTAGGAACATTTTGAATAATAAAGTAATAATAACTTCTATTTTAGTAACTTTCATACATTAAGTTTTCATATATCATAGCAAATCATAAAGCTTTTTTGTCTTGATTAGACTCAAATTTAAGTAAAAAAGAAGGGAGAAACGCAAAAACAGCTTCTGCTTCATTAAAAGTATAAAAAAAAGAATAAATTGAATCGATAATCCGTTATTATTAACACAATTTGCAAGACTACATACGAACTAGTGAAATAAACACAGTTTACGTTTTATCTAAAATTTTCTTATATAAAATGTTTCTTATTTTTCGCTTACATGCCATTTTAGGGTTTTGCCATCGGTTGCAAAACCCTTATGAAATCGCTTTGGGTCTGTTTTGTGTTTTGAATCCTTAATATCTCAGAAACTACTGCAGCTATTGACTTGAAATTTGAAATAATAATAAGTACATTTTGTGCGCCCATATTTATAGAAAAATAAATGAAAAATCAAAATGAAGATTTTCCATACAAATTTTTAAATCGAAATTTTAAATGGAACGTACAAAGTCAAACGTGGTATCAAATGAAAGGTACACGTTTGTACATTCCAATACAGTTTTTGAAATTTCGACAGATTTTACACTTTTTGATATATTTTGAAAAAGGTCGAAAAATTGACCGGTCAAAGGTAATCTTCTTAAATCAAAGGTATGGATTTCAGGTTTTGAAAATCGTCTAAGTTTCATACTTAGTGAAATACGTTGAAAAAAGTCGAAAAAATAATTGTAGGTAGGTATAACCCACTTACCTACCCACTAATCTCTGTAGTAACTGTAATAGTACCTAGTTCCACAGCGCTACAAAACCGTTGTTCTCAAAATTTTAAAGTTCATACTCTATGTATTCCACTGCGCTCGAATAATATTTAGATAATAAGATTATTGAATTAATGAATTCCACCGTGCTCCAAAAAAATATGAGAAGAGTAATGTATCCTGGATAATCCACACAACATCATTTAGCGACAAGCTAAGCAAGCTTGTGTAATTGGTACTACTACGATAGCTGTTATACTTAATAAATTATAATATATAAGTATCACATTAGATGATTTATTTTTGTGTACGTAGAAAAGGACTAGAACACTCGAACAAATAATCTGCAGATCTTACAAATATTAGTCCCGAGGCGGGAATCAAACCGCAAGCTCCTGCGTTGTAAGCCCACCGCGCTAACAGGTCGTCAATATACGTATGTACCTACCTAAACGACAAAAGTTCAAAACCCTCGGCGAGCGAGTTACACTCGCACTTGTCGTACTTGTTTACTTATGACAACATTTGCTTGGTATGCTTCCAAACTTATGTTATTTTTATTTTATTAACCTATCCAAAACTCTGTACAATATAATTCTCCATGCCGATAAATAAAAATAATTGGTGATGTTTCGTCGTTGCACATAATTATTTCGAGTAGGTATGTCCGCTAAAATGATATCCGAATATAGGATGACAAAGCTTCAATGAGGAAAACCCAGCACGTTTTTTATTAGTTCTGGTGTAGGTATATGCATTTTATTGTCGGACATGATTGTGGTGGGGTTTTGAAAGCACCACAAGTATCGGCTCGTGGTCGACTTGAATAACGAGTTAAGATTCATTATATACTAGGTGCTGCCTGCGTATTTGATCATAATATTGAACCAGGATAAAACCTAGCTAAGGGAAATAGATTTCAGAAAATCATTTTATTGATAAAACTTATTTACGTGCTAAAGTCAGCAGTAGTTAAGGTTTTTTATCGTTTGTGTAAATACTATATTACTAGTTCTCATTTGTCTCTATTATTCGATTGGATTTTGTAATTTTGATTTTTAGATGATGATGATGATAATGATGATTTCTAAGCCGATTTCGGTTATAGCGACTGTGTTATCTACCCTTTGTGCGCTTTTTCATAGCATAGCTATGCTACTAACTTGTTAATGAAGGTAATAGTGCAATACGGCTATATACTAATTTTCATAACGACAAGTAAATCGTAGGTATGTGAATAAAAAATAAATAATAATAATACATAAAATCAAACGAAGTTAAAATAATAGGGCTTAATAATAAGGTTCGACGTTTGATGACATGTATCTATACGAGAAAGCACTATCCAAATCGCACCAAACGTACTCGGTTTGGTTCTAGAATATCGTTATTTTTATTTGAGTTTTGAGTTTTCATTCATTAATGTTAATCCTGCCAAAAAATATCTTGGTAAAGACAGACGATAATTAGAGTTTTGAGTTTTCATTCATGTAAATGTGTTTTCCTGACCCAAAATATCTTGGATTCTAGAACAGATGATAGTACCTCCAGAGATTACTTCATCCAAACCTCAATTTAAACGCGTAGTTTTCGGTATCTGGGGCGTATCTTCATAATGTTCTACATTTTGAACTTTAAAAACTTAAAGATCCTTCTCCTAGCTTAATCGCATTTATAAATAAGCTCGTAGCTTGAGTTCCCTTAATCCAGTACTTTTTATGGTTTACTGACCATGGCCTAACGTTATCAGAGCGCAAATATGATCAGATTAGTCAATGTTTACCTTAAATATGATCAGATTAGTGAATGTTTACCTTAAATGATGGGATTAGTTAATGTTTAGCTTGTTTCATAAATCTTATTTTAGAACTAACTGTTAGTTTGGGGATTACACAGGTAGTGGAAATTTACGACTATCCTTGACAAAGTAGCCTGTAAAATTTGGCCATAAAATTTTCCAAACCTGGTGATGATGTCCTCCTAGGCCGAATTAGAATTGGTATTTACAATTAAAATAATTGAACTAACTGTCGACTGTTACAATTACCAACAATCAACAAGTCGTGGAAAAAGCCACACCACACAACATGATCTAGCCCCAAGCTAAGCAGAGCTTGTGTTATGGGTACTCGATGAAACTGTGCCGAAATATTGGATAGCTCAAAACTATAATTATGGTATACTATCGGTCGGTTCCGGCTTCTCACGGGTATTTAACAAAAATTTTATTATTCATGCTTAACCACTTTTATTAAATATTCCATAGCCTATGTTCATCAGGGAAAATTTAGGATTACAATGGTGAAAGAATTTATCAAATCGGTCCAGCAAACCACAAATTACTTAAGAGCCCTTCTGCAACTCAAAAGTGACTAAAATCACCATAATTTTCTTTTTCCTTGTTCCAGCCCTATTCCACGAAAAAGGTACAGACAACCTCAGAATCGCCTTCCGGCTGTACCGAGGTCCCTTCCTCCTAGTCGAGTTTATCTTCCTAATCGGGATCAACGTGTATGGCTGGCGGTCGTCCGGCGTCAACCACGTATTGATCTTCGAGTTAGATCCAAGAAACCATCTATCTGAGCAGCATTTGATGGAGTTGGCGGCTATTTTCGGCGTAGTTTGGGCGCTGAGTATACTCAGTTTTATATACAGCGCAAGTTTGAGTATACCGCCGTTTGTTAATCCACTCGCGTTGGTGATTATTATGATTGTGTTCTTGATGAACCCGTTCAAAGTGTTCCGGCATGAAGCAAGATTTTGGTTTTTGAGGATATGTGTGAGTATTATTAACTTAGTTGTTTTTAAACCTTAGCATGTTAGATTTAAAGTCGCTTTTCGAATGAGTAACAGATAAAGCAACCTCCTGCGTCGCAGGCGGTCCTTCTCCCACTGTGCCACAGAGGTCGTGAAAAAATGGGATAAAAAGTAACCTGGCTACCTTCCTACCTATTTTTATTGAGATCAATTCACGCAACAGATAGACAGTTAAATAAAAAAATAAATTTTGAATAATGCCGGACAATCCACACAGTAACATCTAGCTAATTGAGAATTGCTTTCGCTTTTATAAAATTACTTTGTATATTATTATCACCTGATATTATTATCAGAGTTTGTTAGAAGGGTATTTTTAATAACCCCTTAACTAGTCCAGCTATAAAAATATATATTATATTGATTTCCTAAGAATATGAAAAATCAAATAAACCCTATTATCATAATTTCAGTCACGGTATTCGGAACACCATATCTTTGGATTTTCCACCATTATTTATACATTTAATTTTGTACAATGTAAATTGATTAGATTGGCAATCAAATGAAATCTACTCTTCATAGTTCAGGGTTCAATATTAGTAACAGATATAAAGTATTTCATAGCATTTTTAAAAGAAAACAAATTAACTTAACGCCGTTCAAATCAAATTGAACCTTACCCTCATTGTTTCAGGATAGAATACTAGCTGCCCCATTTTAAAGCCTTTTAAAAAGAAATGAAAATCGGTACTTAACGTAGTTTAAATGAAATTGAACCTTACCCTCCTTGTTTCAGGGTAGAATACTAGCTGCACCATTCGTACCGGTGCTATTCGCTGATTTCTGGCTAGCGGACCAGTGGAATTCGTTCGCCGCTGCCTTTCTAGATTTCCATTACTTGGTCGCCTTGTATGTTACTTCGAGCGATTTGTATACTGTTAATGGTATGTCTTTTGTTATTGTTTGAATAGTTTTAAGGAAATGCAGGAAACAAAAGGAAATCTAAAACGATTTTGTATTGGAAATTTGAATCTCGCGCCACACAAAAAAAAACCTTCTTTGTAGTTATTGCTAAAATTAGTGGAAAAAAGTCCAAATGCCGAGATTCACGTGAGATTAAAAAATGAAAATAATGTCATCTATGGCGCTCATTAGGGGAGGACTATGTCCAGCACTGTACTGTTATTGGCTGATTAGGATGATGATAGATTACGTGAGATTTGGTGAAAGTCCTCTCGACTTCCCCAAAACGCATCAAGTAATTAATAGACGCCCCTTTTCGAACACTCGAATTCTTAAGTAAATTATCCACTTGAATGTAAAACAAGCGCTAAATCTTTCTACTTTCCTTTGCAGCGGCAGTAGAATCAACCCGCTGGTATATAATAACGAGAGCGATAGTAAACATCATTCCCGCTTGGACCAGATTCTTCCAATGCCTCCGACGCTACCGGGATAGCAAGGAGGCTTTCCCGCATCTTGTAAACGCAGGGAAATATTCCACCACGTTCTTTGTGGTTACGTTCGCGACGTTACGGGTTATGTATAGTGGTAAGTGTTGCTGGGAAAATCCTACCGACTGCGCCGTATGTTTTAAGATTACGGCGCAGCCGGTGGGTTTTGTAGTTGGTATACTTTATTTATTGAAGTGTAATATCAAAAATTACACCGCGCTGGTCGATCGTGATTCAATGCGAAACAGAGTGTGGGAAGAGTTCCCACTCAATGGACTAATGGCGGTCGCTGGGAAACAGTTCAGGACCGAGGATTTAGGGTTTTGGTAGATTTAGTTTGGGAGAGGCTAACATACAGCAGTGAATTTATAGGTCTGATATGATAGAAGGAAATCAAATAATATTATTTACCTTAAATATACAATTCAACTGAATATTTTAAGGCGTTTCTCCGAACCGAGCTTTATTAATGTGGACGTAGAGCACCGCCATCTATTTTATCTTATTATTTCGTCAACAAAGGAAATATAATATAGTTTAGAATATTATTTGTAGAGTTTGTAATACGTGTTGCTTTTTAATACCTCGTTACTAGTATTATGTTAACTGTGACCTCGTCAAAAAATACTTTTATTTTGTATAGTTTAGGCAAAGATACGAAAATAAAGTTCGGAGCCCAAAAAGGCCAACTGCGTTTGGAGGAGGAAAGGAGAAGATACTAAACAGATATTATTATACCAAACTAATTATATCATCATTATTCATCATCATCATTATCCATGGCCTTTAACCACGAAGAACGTATTCGCGCCTAATTTGTAGCCACAAAATACAAAAAGTTTAAAAATACATACTATACTCAGGAAGTTATGTTATTTTTCCAGATAAATACACAGATCCATACGACAATCCGTTCCTGTACTGCTGGTTCGTTTGCACCCTCATCTCCTCTTTGTACACGTACACGTGGGACGTAAAGATGGACTGGGGACTGTTCTCGTGCGGTCCCGACCAGGAAAACAAGTTCCTGAGAGAGGAGATTGTTTATAGTACCGGGGTGAGTGTGTTCAGATAAATACATGGTAATTTTCACATATGGTCCTAAAGTAGGAGCTCCGTCTAGTCACAGAGAGACTTAGACTAGACCAGAATATTCTGTTTGCCTCTCTAGCATATCAAAAGGTTCGTTTGCAGTTTGCACCCTCATCTCCTCTTTATACACCTACCTACACTTGGGATAGGTGAAACGAGAACAAACCCCAGTCCATCTTTACGATGGACTGGGGCTTGTTCTCGTGCGGTCCCGACCAGGAAAACAAGTTCCTGAGAGAGGAGATTGTTTATAGTACCGGGGTGAGTGTGTTCAGATAAATAGGTATATAGTTATTTTCACGTATGGCCCTAAAGTAGGAGCTCGGTCTGGTCCTAGACCTTAGAATAGAACAGAATATTGTATATGCCTCTCTAGCTCATACAAAAAGGTTCGTATGCACTTGCACCCTAATCTCCTCTTTATACACGTACACGTGGGACGTCAAGATGGACTGGGGACTGTTCTCATGCGGACCCGACCAGGAAAACAAGTTCCTGAGAGAGGAGATTGTTTATAGTACCGGGGTGAGATTATTCCGTTTACTCTCTGTAGATCTAGTGATCAAGATCCAATTGGTTCCAGATAAATACATGCTAATTTTCACATATGGTCCTAAAGTAGGAGCTCTGTCTGGTCCCAGAGCTTAGAATAGAACAGAATATTCTATTTGCCCCTATAGCTCATACAAAAAGGTTCGTTTGCATCCTCATCTCCTCTTTATACACGTACACGTGGGACGTAAAGATGGACTGGGGACTGTTCTCGTGCGGTCCTGGCCAGGAAAACAAGTTGCTGAGATAGGAGATTGTTTATAGTACCGGGGTGAGTGTGTTCAGATAAATACATAGTAATTTTCATATAGCACCATCTGGCCCTAAAGTAGTAGCTCCGTCTGGTCCCAGAGCTTAGAATAGAACAGAATATTCTATTTGCCTCTCTAATTCATACAATAAATGCAAAAAAAGTAAATATACACAAAGCAGACTTATTTTTCAAGTACCGGGGTGAGAGTGTGTTCAGATAAATACATAGTCATTTTCACATAGCACAATTTGGCCCTTAAGTAGGAGCTCCGTCTGGTCTTGAATAGAACATAATATTTGCTTCTCTAACTCGTACAAAAATGTGCTAAAAATATGTAAATATACACAAGACACTTATTTTTGCAATCAGTCACAAAACGGTCTCTGTCTCAGCATGAGTTGGTTGTACACTCGTTATAGCCAACGCTGGGTTTCGGACAGAGCCGTTTGATGAGCTTGAGTTACCGATACCAGATGATATACTTATATCCGCAGGAAATATCTGCTGATCTTACAATTATTTTAACCTGCGCCTACTGTGACACAGGGTTTGTCAAATCTAAATATATGGAATAGATGGCGCTCTGTAGTGTCTTCGTATTGTTCAAATACCTATACACAGGACTTATAGATGGACAACTTTCATACGGTCCCAATCAGTAAGATACGTTTCTGAAAGAGGAGATTGTTTATAGTACTGAGTACATACTTATGTATTTAACTGCTAAACATACTCGGTTTAGCAGTTAAATACATAAGTAATTTTCACACAGCACCAAGTTGGAGCTACTGCAAATCGTTTTATAAGGATCTTAGTTTTTTGCCTCTACCATCGCTTTATGTTTATGAAATTTCAAATTTTGTAAGAAATCATGGATATTCGTTCTATAAAGCATGCGACAAAAAATCCTAGGCAATGTGGAAACCTGAATAGGCTTAATCTAAGAAAAACGTCAAAGTCAGCGGAACACCAAAAAAGTTGCTTGACGTGAAAATCCACAAGATTTGTCGTGGCGCGCGCAATATGATTAAAAACGCTCATGTTTAATACTGAGTACTTCCCAATACAAAACAAATAACAGAACCTCGTTTACGTTTCAGTTCTACTACTTCGCGATCGTAGAAGATTTCGTGCTGCGCTTCATATGGATCGTGTCGTTCCTGCTCACGGAGAATGGATACGTCAGCGGAGACACTATGGTGTCGGCGCTAGCTCCTTTAGAGGTTTTTAGGTAAATATTTATAAATTAAATAAATAATGCCGGACCATTCACACAGCGTTATCTAGCCCCAAGGTTAACAGAGCTTGTGTCCAAGAGTCCTGTAAGGTCTAAAGGAAATAGACCACTTTGATTTTGATTTTGTGTTATGGGTACTAGATAACTGATATACATAATAATATTCGAATACATACATAGATATTTATTACGATACAAAGAAAAAGACCAGAACACCCTGAACAAATATCTGCAGAACGTACAAATATTGTCCCGAGACGGGATTCGTACTCTCAACCTCCTGCGTTGCAGGCGGACTGGATTATTTATAAGGTTTTCAACAGAGAATTATCTATTCATCATATACCTACAACATTACATACCGTTCTTCGCAGTCGAGCAAAAATATTAATACAATTAACCCCTTCACAGACGATTCATCTGGAACTTCTTCCGCTTAGAGAACGAACATCTCAACAACTGCGGCAAGTTCAGAGCGGTCCGAGACATATCGGTCGCGCCTCTCGATTCCTCCGACCAGGCGGATATCATTCGGATGATGGACCATGCAGACGGAGTTATTAATAGGTGAGCCTTATTACTGCGGAAATAGGGTTAAGATTAGAGAAATGAACATCTCAACAACTGCGGCAAGTTCAGAGCGGTGCGAGACATATCGGTCGCGCCTCTCTCTCGATTCCTCCGACCAGGCGGATATCATTCGGATGATGGACCATGCAGACGGAGTTATTAATAGCTGAGCCTTATTACTGCGGAAATAGGGTTAAGATTAGAGAAATGAACATCTCAACAACTGCGGCAAGTTCAGAGCGGTGCGAGACATATCGGTCGCGCCTCTCTCTCTCGTTTCCTCCGACCAGGCGGATATCATTCGGATGATGGACCATGCAGACGGAGTTATTAATAGGTGAGCTTTATTACTGCAGACATAGAGTTTATATTAGGAAATGAGCATCTAAATAACGCAAAACCACGAAAACTTTTTATTACAAAGTAGTAGTAATTTTTTTCTATATCGAAGAAGTCAAGTCAAGTAAAATTTTATTTAGTAAATCTCATTGCCGCTTGGATTATTCTGTTTTTAGTTACTACTAACAATATGATGCATATGTATAGTCAAATTCAGGGCGCTATGCCGCTCATTAGGGTAGCCCTATGTCCAGCTGTGGACTAACATGGGCAGCTGATGGTAGTCAAATTGAAGACTGGCTTGCACACCCTTTATTAATCAAGGTCTCATAAAAAGTTGATAAGTAGAGTTATTTATTCTCATATCAATCAAAGAGCTTTATTTCCTTTATATCTTACAAGACCCTTGGATACATTATTACCTTATTAGCTTAGAAAATAAACTTTACCTTAACCCCCTCAGGTTAACAAAGAAGAAGAACGCAAAAAAGACAAAAGAGGTGGATCGGAAGCCACTCCTCAAGAAGGAGTCCATCCAGGATCTCCAACTGGACTTGGAACTGTCTTCGAAGATGCTGTGACACACTGTGATATGAATACTACGCTTGGTTTGGCATAGGCAGAATTTACTGGATAATAATAAATAATAATAAAAAATTCTGGATAAATTATAAATAAATAATGTTGGACAATCCACAGCATCATCTAGCTCCAAGCTAAGCAGAGCTTGTGTTATGGGTACTGTGTTATACGCCTGGAAACAAACGTTTGTACGATCTGCATATATTTGTTCAGGGTGTTCTGTTCTTTTTTTATGTATAATAGACAATATCTATCTATGTAATTGTATTCTTTTAAGTATATTAGTCATCTAGTACCTATAACACAAGCTATACTTAGCTTGGGGCTAGATGATGCTGTGTGGATTGTCTAGCATTATTTATTTATTAATATTTATCAATATAAATTAGAATTTATATAATAATAATAAATAATTTTTAACACTCATAGGTACCTATTTCATAAATTAATGTTGGACAATCCACACAGCATCATCTAGCCCCAGCTAAGAAGAGCTTGTGTTATGGGTACTAGATGACTGATATACATAATACAATAGATTACATAGATAGATGTAACAATATAAACTTCAAGACTATAGAACGCCTGCATTGCGGCATGCCATTGATTAGATTTTACTCAAAATTCATTTAGTTTTTCTTGTCACAAGTTATCTTACAGTTTTTTTTGTATATATAAGAGTTCTTAACAGATATATACAAATACTAGCGGCCCGCCCCGGCTTCGCACGGGTATTAAACAAAAATTTCAGAAATAATACACACTAAAACGATGGGTTTCACAGTTTTCATACGGATCTTTACTTTTTTTAACAGCATTGGGGTTTTTGACATTGACTCGACATTCCAAACCTGACACTGGCCATAGAGAAAAAGCAAGCATTGTGCGCTATACAACCTCTTTTTCTATTCTGACGCGCCATAATAGAAAAAGAGGTTGAATATACAGCCCACACGGTTCAATTATTGGATTTTTCATGCGGATCCCTAACTTTTTTGAAAATATTATATAGCCTATGTTCATCACGGAAAATTAAGGATTCTAATGGTGAAAGAATTTTTTAACTCGGTCCAGTAGTTTCAGAGCCTATTCAATTCAAACAAACAAACAAACAAACAAACAAACAAACAAACAAACAAACAAACAAACAAACAATCAAATCTTTCCTCTTTATAATATTAGTATAGATATAGACAGTACAGATGCCTGTATGTGAGGGACTGGTCTTAGTACTAGTCATAGGTTTTGAAACCTGTTGCAAGTATAAGTGCCCCCTCCACGTTTAAAAGAAAATTGCAAGAAGAAAGAAAAGTACTAAAATTAATTGCTTGGTCGAGTATTAAATGTAAGGTAAAACCTTTATTAACAAAGAAAATTACAATAAGTCGTTTGTTTGCAACAGTCTGCAGTTAGCTCAATTGTAAATACTAACTCTAATTTAGTTAGATAATTGTAATTTTCTTTGTTCATAAAAGCTTTATTAAATAACAAATTAGGATCTATTTAAAATTGAGCTAACTGCAGTCTGTTGCAAACAATCTACAGGCAGCTCAACTGATCCATATCAATTAAATATAATAATTGTAAGCAATATTTATTTTTAATTTATGCGATAAATTCTTTCTTTATACAGTGCGGTCGTAACCGTATTCAGTTGATAGTTGCGTTCATTATAAAATATTCAAGAATATTATATTGTTTGCAATTTGATGTTTTATTAAGCCTGAGTGAAACAGGGCCATGATTTATTCCACACGTAGATAGCCTTTCCATTTTAGAAACAATTGTAATTAGAAACTTTGACTGATAGCAATTAATGTAGATAATGAAATTATACAAATTATGTTTAAATTTATTACTAATCAAACGGCCGATTTTTTGTTGATGTTTTATCAACAAAAAATCGGCCGTTTGATTAGCCCATTCTACTTTGAAGTTTGTAGTTTACGTTTCCAAGAAAGACACTAAATGCCAATCTTGTGCCAGACCAAGCCGTTAAGTGTATTGTTATTAGTACTTAATTGAGCCATGTTCAAGTATTATTCCAATTATATTTATAGTAAATCATTAATTATAATTTTGGCTTTCATTTTAATACCTCTCTCGCCCACCCTGTAGAAATAGAAGGTAAGCAAGAAGCAGTGGCAGTGGGCCGTCTATATTTCGCGATGAACCGATAACCGCTGGGGCAAATGTGTTCTTGAGTGGAGACCGCGACTCGGTAAACGTAGTGTAGGACGCACTCCGGCCAGGTGGGATGACGATCTGCGAAAGACTGCTGGCATATGCTGGATGCGACAAGCTGAAGACAGGGCGCTATGGCGCTCATTAGGGGAGGCCTATGTCCAGCAGTGGACTTACATAATGATCAAGTAGCTAAGTTGTACGAGCCAAACAAATTGTGCGGCGATGGGCAGTGTAAGTGTACGTGTAAGTGGTGAGATTCCAGTTACCATGTGGGTGCTAGCGTTTTTACAAATTGTATTAGAGTTTTATTTTAGTTACCTAACTCTATGAAATTTGTATATACAATATTTTTTTTAAAACAAGACAAATCTCAATATATGTACTATCGACGCGACTATCTAGAAGTAAACTGCGTGGGCCAATCACGCCCCGCTATTCAACCGACGACCTCTGTGACGCGGTGGGCGAAGGTCCGTCTGCGACGCAGGGAGTGGCGGATAAAATTCCCGCTTCGGGACAATTTGAAGATATTTGTTCTGGGTGTTTTCTATGTATAATAAAAATATATATCTATGTTATTGTATTAAGTATATCAGTCATCTAGTATTTTTGTCATATTCGCTAGAGTATAACAAGTTTGAAATTACATTTTACTAAAGATTTTTTTAAGTTTCATTCAATAAGGAAAAACAATAAAACCAAATAATAGTGCATAATTTATATTTTGTTAATACAAATATTATACAGCAAAAAAATGCAAAATTAAATACAATGTAAAAATTATTAGATCTATTAGTCGATTGGAGTTGACACTTGTAAGTTAAAATCGCGGCAAATGATCACAAAACTTTGACAATCTACCTACTTCAAAGCTCTCATGTTATGAAAAGAATATAAATATTTCCGTGTGGTGCCGGCATAGAATTTCACCACCCCAACTCTTCCCGTGGGTGACGTAAAAGGCGACTAAGGGAAACACAGCGGGGGGCGGGCAGCAGCGCCCTCTGCAGAACAACTACACTGAACTGCGATCCCCAACCCGCATGCCCAGCGTGAGGATTATGGGCAATTACCCCCAAATAATGATGCCATCTATGGCACTCATTAGGGGAGGCCTATGTCCAGCAGTGGACTATTATAGGCTGGTGATGATGATGTTGATGATATGGTATATATATGCGGTGGCCATTATTATTTAAATGTTTCTTTCAATAAATCGTGTGCAGTGTTAACCAAAATCTTTTAATTCAGATTCAATAATTTTATTTCTTTAGGCTTACAAAAGCACTTAGACAACAAATTTCATACAGATAATTATTATAAAAATTAAATAATTTTTATTTATTTCTCTTCACTTCAATTTTTTGTCCACTAGTGGAAGAAGTGAAAAAGAAACCACTAGTACGTTATGTTACAAATACAAAATAAACATTGATGTTCGCAACAGGTATTGCTATAAGGATTATCATTATCGTACACAGATAGATATAATTAATATCGAACCATTCTCAATTTTTATAGATAAAAGGCCTTTATTAACAAATAAAGTTACAATTATCTAACTAAATAAAAACTAGTATTTACAATTGAAACAATTAAGCTAACTGCAGACTGTTGCGAACAAACTACAGGTAGCAACTGATCGATATCAATACCAGTTGGAAGTGTACCCAAGATGCTGGCTGCATTGCCATTTTTTTAGTTAATTCTGAAACATCGATTTATGAATCTTACAGTGTATGTAATTATCGACAAAAATAAAGAATCGGTTTTTAGACTCGGTAGATGTTATATAATTAAGATTTTGTTTTTTAAATCACGCGAGACCCTTAGAAAGATGAAATAATGTCATCACCATAAATATACGCACCACGTAGTACCTACGTGTTTCACAAAATTTTTCACGTAAGTTTTTCTGTTCATTAGAACACTAAACCTAATTCTTATTACATCTTCTCCGCGATTGTTCATATCAAAGCTAAAATAAATAAAAACCTTTGAACATCTACATATAACATACATGATGCCATCTATGGCGCTCATTAGGGGAGGCCTATGTCCAGCAGTGGACTATTATAGGCTGGTGATGAATGATGAATATAACAATACGTAAATTTTTCAACATTGCACACAATAACTAGCAATAAACTTATTAAAATAGTAAAGATATTTACAAATTCGTAAGGCATCTAAGGCGGAGATGCCAGTATTTCTCGACAGGCTTCAGCGTTATGTTGGTAATGTAGCTATGTACCTGGGAAAAGAAAAAAATCTTTTTTACTTCTGAAGAATAAATAAAAAAAATATTCCGGACAAAAGTAAATAAAAATACAAAAACAAATAAATCTTGGAATCAATGACACTGTAAATGATGAATGACTTTGTAATTTCTGCACGCCATCGTGCTTATGTCCTATGAGATAATCGATGGTAAAGCGCGAGCACTGACTTCGATAAAGTTTAATATGCACTGATTTGTCCTTATAAAGGACTTGCGGTCGGCCCCGGCTTCGCACGGGTATTAACAAAAATTAATTTTTTCATGCGGAGAAAATATTCTATAGCTTATGTTCATCAAGGAAAATGTTGGATTCCAATTGTGAAAGAATTTTTCAAATCAGTCCAATAGTTTCGGAGCCGGACCAATAAATTTAAATACTATGGATTTGTATTTCTTGTGAGGATGGATAGATGTCGCCACAGTCGATATCGTTGCATTTATTTATTTATTTGTTCATTTACCTGATAACAAAGTAAACATTAAGTTTCGAAGTTTAAGTTTAAGTTTAGAAGTGCCTTAAAGCCTATGTAAGGTTAGGACACACAGCGGGAAGCGACTAGACACAGAGTTCTCACCTTTCAGTAAAGGTATTATAAGGTAGATAAGTATTAAATTAATAAATATTTTGGAAAAATATGTACAGTAAAAAAAAATACTAAGCAAAACCGATTAATATCGGGTGCATTTTGAAAATAAACATTTGACTGAGCTTGTCTCAACAATGCCTAAGATTTTAGCATGGGTATAAGCATGGTACAAGTGTACCTCAAGAGCGCAACGATTCCAGCCGCTGCTGCATCTCGTCCATGCGTAAGTTACATTATAATAAGGTATAAGCATGGTACGCCGTGTGGTGCCGGCTTAGAATTTCACCACCCCCACTCTTCTCGTGGATGTCGTAAGAGGCGACTAAGGGAGACACACCGAGGGCGAGCAGCAGCGCCCTCTGCAGAACAACTCCACCGAACTGCTATCCCCAACCGCATGCCCAGCGTGGGGGATTATGGGCAATAACGATCGACACTAGACAAACCTTATATGGTTTAAAGTGTAGAAATAAGAATAGAATAAGTTTTTAATTAATAAATAAAAAAAAAAACCCCTGATGAATAATGCCATCTATGGCGCTCGTTAGGCCTATGTCTATTTATGACTATTAAAGGTTGATGATGCATGGTACAAGTGTACCTCAAGAGCGTAACGCCTCCAGCCGTTGTTGCATCTCGTCGAGCTCTCCTTCGTCGGGTTGCTCCTCGGGCTCCGCCGTGCTGGTGGACGGCGCGCCGACGGCGGACGGCGGCGCCGGCGCCTCGCCTAGCTTGCCTTGCGTTAGCTCCCATAGCACCTGGAATAATAACGAGTTGAAATCATTCATGGACAGTGTTATATTTTTTTTTAATCATTAATGGAGTGTTATTTTTTTTCGTTTTCTATACTGCTTTTTGGCGATCTATTTATTTATTGTGATAAGATAACAAAGCAGTTAACAATCATTATTTTAAACATTTTAAAATAAAGTTACAGTATTGAGGCAGATTGAAGACCTAGATGTAAACATAACAAGAAAAGTGTTGCAAACATAGGTAAACCAATTTCCGCTTCTGAATTGAATAGGCTTTGAAACAGCTGGACCGATTTGAAAAATTCTTTCACCATTAGAATCCTAAATATTCCGGGAAAACATAGGTTATAGAATACTTTCAAAACCGTTAGGGTTTTGTATGAAAAATTCAATTTTTGCTAAACACCCATGTGAAGCTGGGGCGGACCGCTAGTTTTATTAATTTAGTCGATGGAAACATGTGTATTTTACCTTATCCACCTCGCTCTGTGCCGCCTCCTCCATTTCCTCTTCATCCTCCACACTGGACATCGTCTCATCCAACATCTCCTCGATGATGCCCGCTCGCATCATCTCTTTGCTCATCTCTTGCATGGTCGCTGCCACCTCCGGCAAACGGACTAGCACTTGCATTGCTTGCATCACCTACAAGGTAAATAATTGTTTATTTAAAATGCTTGTCTACTTACTGCTGGCCAAAGGCACATTATAAAGTTACATTAAAAACATAATATTTATTTATTTACTATAAAGATGCTGTAAGTTTTGAAATGAAATCGTATTTATTTGCATAAATATAGGTTAACAATGATGGTCTAAGAATAAAGTATCACTATATTTGACTTGGTAGTCGTGCAAATATTTATAATTAATACATTGGCATTAGCATTGAAAATAATTATAGCGTAATAAATAAATAATTAATTAAATTAAATTTGCAATTATAATTCATCTTAATGTATTCTAAATTTAATGTAGTTATTCTAATTATTATGATTATGACATATATTTTAATGAAATTTGTAATTTACTAATATAGTACATAGGTAGGTTTACTAACAATTTATGGTGTAGAACCGAAATAAATGATTTGAATTGAATTGAATTAATAACAAACACAATATCTTAGAATACGTCTAGCACAAACATTTATAAAACGATCATAAAAGATTTTTGGCAAAGAAAATTTGATTAGGTAGGTATATTGTATTCAGTAGGTAGGTACATGTCAAAATTAGAATTACTTATGTGGATTTAAATTTCATATAATCAATGATACTGTAAAAACAGTTGTCACAGAGCCATTTATGTAATTTACGGCTAAATTCATTATTTTTCAGTTCTCTTATTTGAAGTGGAAGTTTGTTGTACAGTTTTATGCCCATTGCATAACAGTTCTTTTTACACAGTCCGAGTCTGAATTGAGGTACCTTAAGTGGTTTTTGCACTATTTTCCTTCTGTAAATAGACTTTTCATCCCATTCAAACAGTGTTGTGTTATTTCTGACAAATTTTAACATCTCGAAGATATAAAGGGATGGAAAAGTCAATAGGTAATGCTTCTTAAATAATGGTCTACAAGATTCTCTGCGTTTAATGCCAAATATGGCCCGAATACACTTTTTCTGTGCAACGAAAGCT
Organism: Eupithecia pulchellata; assembly: GCA_963931895.1. Lineage (NCBI taxonomy): Eukaryota > Metazoa > Arthropoda > Insecta > Lepidoptera > Geometridae > Eupithecia > Eupithecia pulchellata. Next base: position 6,287,639 of record OZ007544.1, read on the forward strand.
TTATGAGCATCAGTTGAGTTTCCCCATATTATAATGCCATATCTCAAAACAGAGCAAACATGGCTATGGTAAACTGTGAGTGCTGTTTCATTATTAGAGAGATCCTTTATTCTTCTCAGTGCAAAAATAAACTTATAAATTTTCTTACACACATTATCTATTTGTATTTTCCAGTTTAAATAGCTATCAATGGTAATTCCTAGAAATTTTATGTCAGACACTTGCTCAATATCGTTTTTATTGTGAATTATAACGGATTTTATCATTATTATTATTTTTATATGTAGTTAGAATCATAAAAGTTTTTGTTGTGTTGATTTTTAGATTGTTATCATCTAGCCATCTAATTACGTCATTTAAAGATTTATTGCTTACACTTATAGTATTAATAGTAGATCTTTCTTTCGTCAATATTGTAGTATCATCATTGAGAGACTAAGATGTACCCTATTCATCTTTACAATTTTTTTATAATGTTTATATGTATATAACATACCTCTGTTGACTTTGCCAATGCACCAGCTACTCTTAGTGTGGCTGGAAAATAACAAAAATATCAAAATTATTTTAGCTGCTACCAATAGTTTGTAACACAATAACTCAGGAAAAAGTGAGCTAAAACTAAATTGACTATGCTAAAATTCAAAGAAATCAACAAATCTTGTTCCCAAGAGCCTGGCCTAGCCATGGATGTCTAAAGAATAGTTATAAGGGTCACGTTAATAAAAAAATCATTAAAAGCTATTGCAATTTTCAAAAATTTTACCGCAATTCTTCACCACTTATTCTTCACAATTCCAGGTCTAAATGTACAACAAAAGTTCACAAGCTTTTTTAATTTTACCAAATAAACATTATTTAAATAATAATAACAATAATACTGACTATTCACACAGCCGCAAGGTAACCAGAGCATTTGTTATAGGTTCTAGGTAACGAAATTTTTTAAAATAAAAACACATTAAAATCTGAACGGTTTTTCATTGTTTACTCACCCAATTGATTTTTCATCTGCATCTGCACAGAGTTCAAATGAGCTTTGCTCGTGTATATTTTGCTGATTGCTTTCCTTGATCGGATGATTTCCTTTGCAAGTATAGTGCAGACCTGTTTATCATTCTTGGCTGCCGCTTCTTTGAGGGATCGCTTTATCTTTTCTTCTTCTCTTTGGATGCCTAGAATAACGCACTAAGTTAACACATAAAAAGGTTTTTAAGAATGGTACAGATCTGACTAACTTTTCAATAAAATTATAGCGCCTAAATTGATTCTATGAACCTAATGGCTGAGAGACTAAGGTCAGGTAACAAGCACTTATCGTGTATTCTGTGGTAAAATGCCGAAATGTTTGATGACATCATTCTTGAGATAAGTGTACGGTATTAAGACTTGGAATACTTTTGCGAGTAAGAGTAATAAGAGTTACCTCTGATTTGCCGGTCCAGGTTGTATCCCTCTTTGCGTAATTTATGAGACCATTCATTTACCTGTAACAAGAAACCACTTCAAGGTTTTGCTGTTTTTACGTGAAGTTATCTGTGGATAGATAAATTACCATTTCTTTAGGATTTCTTTCCGGGGATTTGCCAAAGAGCCCCATTTTTGTACTATTATACAGTAATGTTTGAATATGAAGTTATGATAAAGAATTTGTTTTGTTATTTCGAATTTCACGAAAAAATACGGAATCAGGGGAAGGCAAACATAAGGGGGAAGGGGGTCGGGGAGCTTTGGCACTTGACAGTGACATCTAACCGACAGTTGGGCTGCGTTCACAACCTACGCTCGAGCGCGCTCGGAGTGCAACTAGGTCGTTCATAACCTCAGGAGAAACGCTCGGTTGTTATTAACTAGAGCGTTCACAACCTCCGACGGTTGCAACTTTTTACCGGTGTAATTCGATCGACGAAAAACACTCTGACATTGACAGCTGTCATATTTTCCGTTGTCATAGCTTGTTATCTACTTAAATATCAAGATTTCTACAGTAAATTTCAAAATTTTCAGTATTTATCAGTTATAGATCGTAGTTACAGTCAGTAGATACAATTTACCTCAAAGTAACCGCAAAACAAAAACAAAACAAACGAACGTCCGGCAACTGTAACGTCAGTTTTGTCATGATAATGTCAACTTTGACGTTAAACAACCGACTGGTTCTGAACCTTTGGGTAAGTTATACACCAAACAACCGCACTCTGAGCCTCTGAACGCACCCTTGTGCCTCTTTGAATTTCCTCCTTCCATCCATTCTAATCAATCAAATATCAACAATCAATCAAATCAAATCAATCACAAAGTTGTTTTGTTGCTTTTGTTGATTTTGCTTTTTCGAAGGAGAAATTCTAGCAAACAGAATTAAATGTACCGATTTTTCTTTTACAAGTTTAAGTGCTGTTCAGCGATTTTTAGCTGCTGGAATTATTTTGGTGCGCAGCAGTAAAACAGGTAAGCTTAGAGAAGAAGCTCGAGAAGTTAATTATTATGAACCCATCGTACCGGAGTACCGGTAACTTTCAATTTACAAAAACAAATCGACATTTTAGCCATCTCAACTACCTACCGAAGCATTCTCAGTCAAATATCTGCAATTTCTAATATACTCATCCACTGATCCAAAGAAGATTTGCTTGAATAATTTTGAGGTTAAATTCCACCAAGTTGTTGGACCAAACCACTTCTGTTGCTGATTGGCCCACTAGGCCAGGGTAAGTTATGAACCAGTTAATAGCCAGTGTAGAGGCCTGTGTATTATTCAATTCATTGTTCTATTAGGTGTACCTTGCTAGCATACATACCATATGTGGTGATACATCCTGCTTATTTACCCAACCGCGCCACTGAGGGCGTCCTTTGTTAGGTTTCATGGCGTAAGTTGGTACCCACTACCTAAGCTTATGCAGCGGCGACCACTTATAATGAACAGTATACTGAAAACCAGTGTTTGCTCTTTGAGCAAAATTATATGCTGGGTTATTGCCTTTTTGCTGTGCACATACTGCTTTGTACCTGCTTTTTCTTAACTGTTTGACAAACAATGAAATAGCAGTATAAATTATATAGGTACTACCCATATAATGTACTACTATGTGTTGCAAAAGCAAATACAAACTTCTATACTATTATTATTATAAAGAGGATAGATATGATTGTTTCCTTATTTGAATTTAATAGGCTCCAAACATATAGGACCGATTTGAAAAATTATTCGATAGAATATTTTCAAAAAAGTAGAGACCGGGACCCGCATGAGAAATTAAATTATTGTTAAATACCCGTACGAAGCCGGGGCAGACCGCTGCTAGATATCTATACTATATATCTAGTATCTTTAAAAGTTTTGAGCAGATCATACCTACCTGCTACTATGGCTCACTGATGACCGCTACCTACCAAGACTTTTGTTTGCCATAACAACTGAGTCACTGTATTACACATGGTATACAATCGCACGTGCGTTGTCGCAACACCCCGGAGATTGCGGGGCGTTTGCGAAATGCAATGTATTGTAACGCGAAACGATGCGTTATGGATTGTAGAGCCATGTTGGAAGAGAGCCAGTTACATGAAAGCTGTTGCTCTGAACAAAATACATTATGTTGATCAAAATATGTAGACTCGGCTTAGCACGGGTATTCCACATAAATTAAAAAAATATATTATACTCGTTGGCTTACATTATTGTAGTTTTCATATGGAAGCCTAACTTATTTGAAAAATAGGGTTGTAATGGTAAAATATTTTTCATATTGGTCCAGTAGTTTCGGAGCCTATTATTCAATCCAAGCAATAAAGTCTTTCCTCTTTATAATACAAGTATAGATTAAAGAAACCAAAAATTCCAAAAAAAAATACGATAATCGTCATTTTTGTAATAAATAACGAAATATTGTTTTGATTCTTTCTTTTCGATAACTCTGTTGCATTGCGGAATTCCCCATAGTAGGTAGCCCTGAAAAAAAACACTACGAGTATAATATAGTGTATCTATCACTTTATCTTAAATACCTAGTAGGTAATGACTACACTGTAAAACTGAAGTTTTACAATGTTGTGTCGGTCGCGAGGTGCTTACGCACTCGTCGAAAACAAACGTGAGGGCGGCGAACACGTGATCTGCCAAGTATTTTCTCAAGAGATTTCCCTTTATCTCTTTGAATTACTATAGGCGGTTTTAGGATCCTAGATAGATACGGTTCATTTGGTTCATATTATAAACGAAAGCAGAAAACGAAATCGAATAGTACTTTTTTATCATCTAGATGTGATATTTTAAAGTAAACTACCAATTATTTATACTTAAATAAATAATTTTATTTATTTTTATTTTATTAAAACTTGCTAAATACTCGTAGTTACCAATCTTTATCAAAACCCAGGAGGAATAAACCTGCCTTCTCCCATAAAATAAAGGTACGATAGATAATGTTTATTCATAAAAAGTATATAATTTTTATCGTAAATAGAGTCTTAAACCTTAAATTAGGTTTATCTAGAGACTAGAGTTCTCAAGAATAATATTATGATTCAAAAACACGCTTAACCTGTCACTTACGCAACGGGCAAAGCGCTGTCGCAGTCTTTCTGTATGGCGCGATATGCATTTGTACACACGAGCGGTTGGTAAAGCGATCAAGCTATAAAAACCACCTAAGTGTCAAGTGTTAAAAATATTGGAATAAATGTTGTGACGATAAATCAGGGCTAAGAAAAGTGGGGATCGGGAAGCCCTTCGGTATATTTAGATGTTTCATGGTAGTCAGTTCAGAGCGTTGCTCTATTTATCCAGAATAGCCCACGCACCGTCAGCGACATCTAATACTACATCTAATAGCTTGTTGACTACTGAAAAATATAAATTCTAGTAATACGATTCAATAACTTTTTAGAGAGTTTTCGAGTTCGTTTTCAGTTTTGAAATCTGATTTCTGCATTATTTGGGAGGTATAATCAATTGTTGCTACCTATGATTGGTAAATCATGATTCGATTCTAATGTTGTTTTGTCAAACGTTTGTTTCAGAATATATCCGTCACTTAAACTATTAATTTTGATAAAATACGTATCTAAATTATGAGTTGGTATATTTTAGTTGCTAATCAAGAACATTTTGTTCATTTTTGGTATATTTCGGTAGGTATCGAAATATTTATTAATATTTATTGGTATTACCGTCGAAGCAGTAAATGGGTGGGTCGCTGAGTATGATGGCCGATGATGTAGTATTATAATATATTATAGATTATAGTATTGCAGCAGGGGCTGCAATGATGACCAAGCTTGAAGACCAAGACCATAAACCTAAGCTTAGCTTGAGGCGATCATAACGTGGTCAGCAGTGCACTCATTGCGGACCTAGGCTTGTATAGTGCTACAGGTTAAATTATTATTTTCGTAACAATTTCAGGAAAATTGTAGCAAAATGGAATGGGATACTGCAAAAACATCACTACTGTACTAAATTTTGATAGTATTTACAATAACTTAAAGTCACTGTACTGTATTTTAGCTACAAATAAAGTTTTTCGTATAGTTACTTAATAAGGTATGGTAGTCAAAGAAAAAAAATCCTCAAGCTGAAATAAATTTTCGATCAATCAATTTTCAATCGAACGAGGCTACGAAATACTAAAAACATTCTGCCTTCCAAAAAGTCGTGAAGAAGTTTTATATCCCTCTCAAATTCGCAAGCGTTACTCCTCAGTGTAGGTACAAACTGTTTCTTAACATTACTTTTTCAAAAGTTCATTTCATTATTGTCGTGTTAAAATGTAATATAGTTACTATAGACATTTGAAAAGGAAATGGAAATTGCTGGCGCCTTTTCGAGTGTGTAGTGTAGGTATGTCGGAAAGATCGAATTTGCTAAAAGAGTGTCAAAATAATGACCTGTAGGGCAAGCACGGGCTTTCTTGTCTAAGGTAGAATAGACAAAAATTACGTCACTTTGTCATCGAATGCGTAAATTATTTGAAATTAATTTCTTCAACTTGAATAATGTACGCAATGTATGGCGATGCGATGTCATCATTGTCTATTCTACCCTAGAGAACAATCGCCGTGCTTGGCCTACTGATTACATTATTAGATTACTATATTTTGCGTATATACTTTTTTTGCTTAGTACTTACTTATATTTATTAATACTTCCCTGAGTTTGTTATCGCAAAGTCCTCGCTGAGCAAAGTCCGTTAATGTTATTTAGAACAAATACATTTTAATCAGTCTGATTGTCATTATCTCGGATCACAATGTTAAATTTGTTTCAGATCTAAATCCTACATGTTAAATAATGTAAAAACAAATACGTAGGTACGCTATGCAATCGTACAAATAATAAAAGTATTTTTTTTTTATTAATGTAATTTAGTATTGGCTTCTGTCCACGTGTGGGTCGTTAGAACACGTGGCCCTTCATAAAGCGTATCCTCGTCGCTAATAATGATATTACAATATCTCTACTAATAGTATAAAGAGGAAAGATTTCACTGTCTGTTTCTTGGGATTGAGTCTCCAAAACGAATGGACTGATTTAAAAAGTTATTAATTACACCATTAGAATCTGTAGGATTTCCTGATGAACATAGTATATCCTAGAGATTTTTTTCAATAAAGTTAGGGATCCAAATGAAAACTTCAATAATGTAACCCAACGGGTATGTGTGAAATCTGTCTATATATTCTTTATAATATTAGTGCATGTTTGTTTTATCAATTTGTTGGACTTTCAACGTATTATGTAAAGCCTTGATGAATATTTTTAAACTTACGCGATCTGAACACATAGTTATTAGTACAATTTTAACGGGTATTTATCGCGTTTATTGAGTCACCTCGTGACCACGACAGAGGGCAAACCTGTTGAAACGTAGAGAAAAAATAAATTAAAAAAAAAATAAAAACGGGATGAATGCCGTTTAAATACATAGTACTTATCATTATAAAGCCTTGATATCCTTGTGGTATATCTTTGATCTTTAGGTTGGTATCGGTTGTTGTCAATTGCCGCTTATCTATTTAATACCATAATCTTTCTTCGCTAAGCATATTATAATAAATAAAATAAATTAATACGTACCTATACCTACTGCTTTTTTTGTTTGAGTCGAAAATGAGGCTTAATTATTTGTAATCTAAAAAAACGGTATCCGTTTCGATAACTTAATAAGGAAAATAAATAAATAATCTAAGTGATAGCACGCGCTAGCAACATAATCCTGTAATCTATATTTAATGTGATGAAATAAAAGCATTAGTGATGGATGAGTGATGACGTGAGTTTGGGCACATACCAATACCTTCTTATCTGACACTCACGGCCTACCAGCGCCTGCGGCTCCCTTACTATATAGATAGGTAGGTACAGACCAAGCGAACGAGAGAACGCTACGAGTGGGATTCGACGATCGGTACCGAACATTCACTCGCTTTCGTTGTTGGGTCCACACCAAACGAAAGGATGCATAACCGCGGGCGGAGCGCGGAGCGCGGCAGACGGCGAACGAAGGCCTTCATTCGGGCTCGCTTGCTTTCGCCTTAACGTCCACACTGGTTTGTTCGCGTTCGATTGTCAGTCTTCGCTCGCTCTCGTTCGCGTGGTCTGTACCCACCATTAGGCTGGCCAGGTCCGCGGATCGCACCGATTAAGTCGTAACGAAACATTACATTAGTTTTGGAGAATCAAAATACCAAGAAAATTACAATTTAATACTAACAAAAACAAAACCAAATTAAAACTCGCATGTACAATTGAGCTAACTGCAGACTGTTGCAATCAATTTATAGCTATCACAACTGATCCATATCAATACCAGTCGGAAGCGTTCCCTGCGCCTGATACTCGCCAGCTCTCAGTTCACACGTCGTCGCTTCAACCAGACGCTCAGATATTCTTTTAACAACCCGGAGAGTCTCGGTACCCCACAGGTCTCGACTCCAAAGGGAGCAAATACGTAGGCTCTGACGAGACATATTTGCGCCTATTGTGATCCTCCCCAAATCTGCCATCGCACGTGTTTAGTAGATAGACATTTCGTGGTGAGCATGCGTATGCAAAACCCTATCCCCTATATCCCCGCGCCGCGCCCCGGTACTCGAATCATGTGATAATATTATCAGCAGCGATGGCTAATTATGTAGGTATAAGTAATGATAAGATAAAAAAATATGCTTGAAGTGGTGCTTGCCGGATCTGATTTCCTTGGATGCGGCCCTATAATCAAATAAATACACAAATACAGAACACTGGGAATAAATATCTGCCGGGATAAAAGCATTTATACCGCGAATCGAACCCGCCGCCGCGAATTTATCAAAGTACGTAAGTTTTTATCGTGAAATTAATTTGGTAGATTTTGCACACTTTTGTGGAAAATGGCCCTATTAATTAAAGTAAGTACCTATTGGAGTAGCTAGGTAGCATATTTTAATTGAATTTTACTGATACATTGTTTTTCAAATTATCTGATGTAGGTACATAAAAGAATGAAAAACCTATTAAAAGACAAATAACTAGTCATACAATGTCTGCTTAACCCTCATATGCCAATTAAGCATCATTAATACTAATATGCACCAAGCAAAATAATAGCTAGACGTTCCATCAACAAAATAATAATCTACGAAAAACAGGACACGCAAATTGCATGTCTAAATAAAAGCAACAAAGCGCGATCTTGTATGCTGCTGCAGTAATTATAGGTTGAGGCGATATGCCGTTAAAACCTCGTGGGAAAGTTGGTACAGCAGTTCATCTAGCATCGTCTACCCGATTATCATTATTTTATCCTTTATTTTATCCCCTGGTAACACTATGTACTGAGGTAAACCGAGTTCAGCAATTTTGCGCGATCTTCTGATTCAACGTCAACTGCGACGCAGGAGGTTTCGGGTTCGGTTCCCGCCTATAGAAAAATATTTGTACGATCTGCAGATGTTTGTTCAGGGTGTTGTAGTCGTTTTCTATGTATATACTAAAAAATATCTATCTATATAATAATATTGTATTATGTATATCAGTCATCTAGTAACCACAATAAATAACACAAGCTCTGCTTAGGTTGCGGCTAGATGGTGCTGTGTGGATTGTTCGGCATTATTTATATTTTTGAAGCGGGATGGTTTTTGGAGGTTTCACATCATGACTTGTTCAACCTACGTTATAAAAAGGAAATAAAAATATCTTCATCAACAATCTCCTCCTAATTTGCGGCTATCTCGCACTCCCGTTATCATTCTAAGGACCTGGTAATTTGGACGAAGGACTCCTTTACACTATTGTCATCTTGGCAGTTTAAGTTTATTTATCTGACTGTACAAAACCGCAGTTATCATGTGCGCGCGAGTTGACGCCAAAAAAAAATGTTAAATCGGAAGGTGCCAACTCGCACGCACTCGCTTTTTTCACGCAAGCTAGTTGTAGAATAAGTCAGTTCATTTGACATCCTTAATTATGATAAACTAGATGCATGGCCCGCTTCACACGGGTATTTAAAAAAATTGTATTTTTTACACGGAACCCTAACTTTTTTGAGAACATTCTATAACCATTGTTAATCACAAAAATTTTGGATTCTTTTGGTGAAAGAATTTTTCAAATCGGTCCAATAATTTCGGAGCCTATTCAACTCAAACAAACAAACAATCAAACTTTCCTCTTTATAATATTAATATAGATAGATGTTACATAAAGTTCATAGTTACGTAATAATATACAAACCCATAACATATACGTCTGTGAAGTTATCACCCTATAATACACCCGTATAGCAGTGGTCTCTTATCCATTGATCCAGTTGATCCATCAATTACATCACAGTAGCAATTGTGCCGATGGCCGCGATCCATTGTTATCCGTTTAGACCACTTGTAATGTATCCTGGAAATGTGTATAAAATATATATAACGAAGTGCCGCATAATGTCAATGCTTAGCATTCACTGCTCCGGCTTGGCGTTGCGATTGCGACCAGCACATTTTCAGGTTTCAAAAACTATATTTCTTTAGGCTTCTAGAATAAGAAATTAGCCAAGCCAATCAAAAAAAATGTAAAACCTATAAAACAAGAAATAATTATGTTATTGATTTTCTCTTCACTTCAATTTTTTCTACACTTGTAATAAGTGAATAGGCCACGCAGATAGACATGTGACACGTACGTCGTGCGTTGCCATGAATGAAGATATTCAATGGCTTCTGTTTTCAATAAAATAATATTTTTAAACTTACGCGATCTGAACACATAATCATTTGTACTATTTTAACGGGTATTTATAGCGTTTTTTTTCTTTTGCACTCTGTTGTGGTCACGAGATGACTCATCTCTCACGACAGAGTGCAAACCTGTTGCAAAGTCGAGAAAAAAGAAAAACGCGATAAAACGCGATAACTTGTTAAAATAGTACAAATAATTCAGTAAAAGATTTAGATATACGCGCGGATGATAATATTTAAATACTAAAAGAATACAAAAGGCAACTTTGTTCTGCAAGGTCGTAAAGAAATGTCAACAGAAGCCATTGTTTCAGAAGATATTGTTTTTTGTTGATCTATGTATGATAACTTTATTATCTCGTATGCTCTTTGCTCTGTCGCAGCCATTGTTTTTTTTTGTCGTGTATACCTGAACTTAATTAGCAACGCTGACTTTTATATTAGGTATTGCAAAGAATGACATTTGAATCTATGTCAATATTTTGAATCACAATATGTTATTAACATAATCCTACTGAAATTATAAACGAGAAAGTTCGTAAAGTATGGATGGATGTTTGTTACTCTGTCACGCAAAAACTACTAGACGGATTTTGATTAAACTTGATACACAGATAGTTTATGACCTGGTATAACATATCGGCTACTTTTTATCCAGAAAATCCCACAGGATCGGGATTTACGCAGGTGAAACCGCGGGCACTCAGCTAGTTATCAATAAATAATACACAACGTAACTTAATCCACCTCGATTTTTATTGATTGATTTAGTGATTAGTGTTAACTGTTATAAATTGTTTGGCCATCATGTGCGTAGCCTACGCTCCTAAAGTTGTACGTAGTTTCTTTCAATAGAAACCGTGTATCTTTGAATAGGTAACGCGGCGAAGTTATAATGGAACGCATGCTTGGTTGGCATGTAGTATGTCAACTGCTACATAATCTGTGTGGTTGACTGCCGGCCCGGCATCGGCACTCAGCCAGCCGTCGTCAGTTCAGCGCTGCCCGAGCGCACACCCGCGCGTCGCGTCGGTCCCCTCTACATCGATATCGATGTTACATAAACCATCCAATTCACTGTTAAATAAAAGTGCCACGATATACGAAACATTCTTATAACATTCCTCAGTATTACTCGTAAAGTCTATACAAACGGTAAGATTCGTTGTATCAGCTGGAAAGGTCGACCCTATCGGTTTGCAGTTTGCAGAAAACAAGCATTTTTAATTAATCGATTTCACTTTCTGCGATGTGTGGTTGCGAGTGTTCGCCACTGTTGGATTTAGCGTTGCATGATCGATAATATAAAATACCGCGATAATACAAGAAATCATTGTTGACTTGTGTATTTGTTTCGGACTGATTGTTTTGCTAGTTTCATTGAGGATTTTTTCAGCTGTTGTATAATCATAGCCTCGTGGTAAAGCATTCCCAATACTTGCAATCTGTATCGAAAAGGATTTAGGTTAGTTGCTTACTTCTTACAACATCCGCTTTTTTAAAACCTTATTCTCACCTTTAGCACATTTTTGCGTCATGATAAGCTAGTGTCAAAAATTTGTCAGAAGTCTTCTATGTGCGGACGTTGGAAATTCTGGTTCATAATACGATGTTAATACCATGCTTTTCTTTTCTTTCTTCTCATTTGATCTGTAATGATTCCATATGGTTTCTCCAAGAGTAAATTGTACAGTTTCTTTGGAATATAATTTTCATCCGTTCCAAATCGCTGTTTATTTTTGCCAGTTGATTATTTCATATTAGAAATAATCAACTGGCGATATTAGAAAAAATACTACGCGGTTGATGTGTCATCCTATATGAATTATTAACGCATGCCAAATTATAAATCCGAATCTTCCTAGTCGGATTCCGGACCAGTAACTACCAAGATTTCCCATATTGCAACAAATGTTACGTCTTTTGTTTTTATGTATTTGAGTACCAAACCATAATTTATGTCTGGGTATGTGTTGGTTAAAGATTCTAATAAGCATTCCTTCATGGTTAGCCAATACACAGTGCTTAATAAAAAACTAGACATAATTTAAATTCTCTAACTTTCTGATGAGTCACTGTAGATGACTTCGTAAATGGCACAAAGGTCCTCATTTACAAAAAAAAATCAAACTTTTTAAACTTTCACGATTTGTTGACATATTTAAAGAGTATTTATCGGGTATTTATCGCGTACCTTTTGTCAGTCTTTTGTTTTCAGTCGCCCCGTGACCACGATCGCTGCAACGCGATGGAAACGTAGGGGAAAATAAAAAACAAAAGGTACGCGATAAATACCCGATAAATACTCTTTAAAAAAAAAAAAAAAAAATCACAAATGAAATAATGTTGAAACAATACTCTGTTTTATAGTGAAGTCCATTGTCTTCCAAAGTCTTTTATGTGTCATATCTCACAATAATAAAATTAAAAACAATTTAAAAATCAGTAGCGTATCAGTGGGTTGCAGTTTAAGTCGCTCTAGTTAAATACATTATACTTTTCGAAGGTAATTTGACTACAATTGTATTGAATCATTCTTGGATTTTATGTAGGTTGCAAATAAAATATTCCATTTCATTGTCTTACTGCTGGGGAGGTTTGGTTGAAACTGTTGAAAGGAGGGAAAGACGGTCTCTGTTCTGCTGGAGTGATCCCGTGGGCCAATCGTTATTCTTTCCGTCACCGACTTACCACATTAAAACCTTAACCGTAATTATTATTTGCAGTATTAACAAAGCACAGGGATTATGACAGTCACGTTACTTGTCTTGGGTATAGGTATAAAATAAGGTTTCAACTATCAACACACATACATACATTGTATTTTCTCATAATATTATTCCCGGGCTAACGCAAAAACACGGCAAAACCATAATTATAAATTGCAATAAAAAATTCTAACATCTGAAAACTAGATGAACGAACTATAAAATATATGATAGACCTGTTTCGCATCATTATAATTAATGGCAAAATGGTAAGCTTTACTTCATCATAATTGTTTACCTAAAATTTTATTTAACTGAATTAATAATTTTGAATTATAATTACAAAGTTAACTTTAGACGAAGGTGGACTTCAAAAGAACTAAATGTACTTTTTAATGTTACATATGTTATTAATGTTCACCGTGTTACCAGGTTTTCAATTTGTATTGTTAAAACCTTGTTTTTTCGCCTTAAGTCCGTCATATTTTTAAAATAATTATCTTGTCGTTGTTAATTCGAACACAATCATTTTTGTTACCTAGTTTATTGCATTACCTACAACTCTTAATATCTAATAAAGCCTTGTAGGAGGGAAAACTGGATATATTTTATCCATCCTCAAACAAAAGAATTTCAAAATGTAAACATCACGTTCATAATATCAGTTGCTTTGTCTGACGGGTCTTTTATTTTTAAATTAATTCCATACTGGCTAGTTTTGACTTTTGCAATTTAGCTCCCTTCTTTTTCGGTATACCTAAAAATACCTATATTCTAAATACTTTGTCTATCTGCCTATCTGCTATCCAGCGTAAGATTTCATCTTTTTCATAGCAGTACTTTGTTTGATAAGCAGGTGGATCAATATCCCTGCCCTGTCTGTAAATGAAATAATAGAATGCGGTTCTTTAATTAAAAATATAACATTTCAGCTAATAGTAAATTACAATTAATTACAATAGTAAATTTTCACTCATGCATGAGAGTCATAATCACAATGCATGAAAATAATTGGTTCCTAAATATGAAACTAAAATTGGTATGTTTTTGCTTTTACCAAAGCTTATTGTGGATTGGATAGGTACTAAAATTTAAACGACTGAGGGCTGCTGCGTGAGCGTAGGTGATATATTTTTTACTGTTATATAAAAGACGTCAACTGAAAATAATTGGTTCCTAAATATGAAACTAAAATTGGTATGTTTTTGCTTTTACCAAAGCTTATTGTGGATTGGATAGGTACTAAAATTTAAACGACTGAGGGCTGCTGCGTGAGCGTAGGTGATATATTTTTTACTGTTATATAAAAGACGTCAACCGTTTTGATACAATGATTATAGCTTGCCTACGTTAGACAAAAAAACTTTTATAATTAGGTGCTTAATCTAGCAAGTATTTATTGAATTTCTTATAATATTTTTTGAAAGAAATTCATGTAGGCTATTTAAACTTTTGTTTCTTTCTTTCAAAATCTTCTAACCTAGTTTTTTGCTAGTTAATGTATTTCTAATTTCTGTGGTTTTTGAGTTAGATGCGAGCTATTGGCGTTCTTCGTATTTTTCCGTCAGCTTTGATAGGCGTGGACTTCGGTCTTAGGTTATTGGTTTATCGTTTTATCAGTCACCAATTAGGTCGTTATTAATTATTGTTTTCACATCTATATCGTATGCTACTTCTTTGTTATCTATCACGCATTCGCTTCCACTGTGGTATGTACTCAGGTCATGCCAATGTTCATCGTTCAATCGCAAACTCTCATTATTACACCGAACTCCGTCGCGATCAGACGTCTCGAAAATGAAATCGATTTTATATATTTGAAAATATTCCAGAGACTCCTCGAGCTTGAAAATTTTCCATTTATATTCTGTGTATACCTGTCAAAATTAGCGGTCAAAGTGATCGGTTGAACTGTACGTTTGGTGATGTAGTGACGGTCAGTGTTAACTGTACTATGGATGCCATGATCAGCGTTTGGACTGTGGTGGAGAACGTGAGAGTGGCCAGCGGCGCTGCTGAGCTGGCCATCTTCACCGCCATTCTCTACTGGTTCTTCACATCAAGGTTTGTTTATTTTTCTACTCAACTCTCTACAACTAGAATATAGACACAGTTCCATTTTATGTTGATATAGTTTGTACAAAAAAATAGCTAATATCAACACTGGTCCGAAAAACATCCTTATCATTAGTTGTTTTTTAAACCCCACCGTGGAAATTAATTTATATGAATTCATTGTATTTCTGTAATCTACATAACTCTTAATAAGAATTTACACATTTTACACCTTCATTGTGGGACCTTAACTATAGTTTAGGTACATACCTACGTCTTAGCGTCTGCAAAATCCATTTTCTTTGTTATTGTAAACAATATCTCGGCGAATCCATTATGCTTTTGATTTGATAGTTCATAAATCCGATTGTTTGATCAAGATAATTATTACGAATACCTTATAGAGCACTGTACTTTATCCTCAGTGTTAATAGATAGAGCGGATTTTAAATAAAAAAATATCCTTGATAACACCATTATGAATATTTGAGAGAATCTTTGCCATGCATCAGCGGATTAAAAGTACACATTATTATTATGTTTGCTAATCATGTCTTTTTAGAACCAACATTATAGATCTTCATGAAGTCTACTAGTTACATATAAATGCTATCGCAGTTTTTATATTTAGTTTCTTGATATTGCGAGGATTACGCAATAAAACCTAGAACGTAATATATGTACCTTCAATCTTATTTGCAAATTCTGTATAGAAATCACTGCTTTAGTTTGGTAGATATTATATATTGACATTGAAATTGTTACTGAATCTGTGTCTTGTAATGTATCCGCTGTAACTAGCACCAATCATCCAAGGGCTAGGCTAGGTCATGGTTCCTCAGTACCACTTATTAACATTTTACAACGCAATTTTCTGCGACTTGATGTTCTTAGCCCTGATGAGAAAAGAGAGATGTTATAAGTGAAGTTTTACGTGTCCAAATCTATCGATATCGCGCCTTCATGAATGAAATAAATTCTGAATTTTCTGAGTTTATGTCCTGATTCTGGACAGTTTTTGTAATTTTAAGTACTAAACAATAAAACAAGGCTGCTCTCTAAAAAGATCTTCCATCATAGCACTACCACAGCCTTATTCTGCCGCCAACCAGCATCTATTGGATCTTCTTTGAAGGGTGTGGATAGCACACAGCTTGTATACCAGGTATTGCTCTGTATAGGCAAAGATTATACCACATAACATCAAAAGGATCATCCATTTGCCTTGTTAAAGATTCTTACGTTATTCTCCATTGTTACAGCCGCGTCGCCGACATGTTGGAGGTGGTCGGCGAACGCGTTGGGGGGTGGTGCGGCCGTGACACCAGTCTACGGCAAGCCGTGAAGGCTCGGAGACGGCAGGACGTGTACAGCAAGCTTGATCAGGAGATCTCGGTGAGTAAGCAGAATCGAAGGTCTTAGGGGGTATAGGTAAAAGGAGGGAGCGATCGAACGTACCACGGAACGGAACAAACGCCCAACGTGATCAGAACAGATATAGCAAAGGTGATGTCTCTAGCGATGCTTTTTTAAAATTTGAAGGCAGCGGACGACATACCTGAAGACAGTGAAGGCCTTTTTCCACCAGCGGACGTCGTTTAGCTGAGATGATAATGATGGGTTAATGACGCCGTTAATGCTAGATTGTAGTTGATACTTCAAATTGCTTGCATCACGCGACACTATAGTAGTAGTCATAATTCAACTTCCTCTCCTTCAAAATTAGCTGTAAACAAAAAATCCCGGTTATGGTAACCTCCTAAGAACACCTTTTTAAACGACTTCGAAGAAATTAGGATGATCTTGGATTATACAATTTCAGTGTGTTATTGTTTATCTATGTTCATCGAATTCTCCATCAATTGTAGACCAATTCGGATTATAAAGATAGAGTATTCATAAAAGTATTAGTATTTATTCCATAAAGTTTATAAAGCAGTGTAAATAATTATAATTAGTCATTTTTCGACAAATTTTCTTATGCTAGTTGATATAGGCGATTCCAAGATTATTATTAGATTATGATGATAATGGCCTCGACCTCGGCTAGATGAATTATACGACTTATAACATCGTTTTGAACTTCTCGTACAAAAAGTTAATTCTTGTAGCTTTTTACCAAAACATAAGTAGTGTAATCGCCTTCCTCAATCGTCTTGAAGTGTACGCAAACATTATCTATGACATAACCAGTCAGTCTTCCAATGTCAATATTTTTATTTATTATCGTCCACGCGAGGCAAATGTGTTGAATTATCATTTGCGACAGCAATAACAAAATAATGATGAAACTTCTTCGCTTAGTTTTGCTAGTCTTTGGAGGTTATCATTAGGGCACGGCGTATAAATAGATTGTACGCGTCTATTGTCCGTTTGTTTGACCACCTTCTGTGCTGGTACAACGAGTTGTCTTATTTCCGCATCTTTATATGATATGAATTAGTAACTGATCCTGTATCCTTCTGCTAGTAATTGCATCAGAAATAACATTATAGTGTTCCTTAGTAGTCTTTAGTATGCTATTAACGTCTTTAGTGAGTATTAACGTCTGCGTCTGTGGGGGCAACTGTGTATAAAAAATCCTTAGTGTTGTATTGCTGATTATATGGTCGATAGATATATATCTAGATTCACCCGTAAAATTGGTGAACATACTCACGGAAGTATATTTTTGAAGGGTATTATAATTCATTATGAATGTAAGCGGGTTAACTACGAACCTATTATATGTTGTAAGAACGGTATTATAATATTCAGACTTACCGACATTAAATATGGATTTATTAAAAGAATCTCAAGGATAAATTCTTTGAGCTTAAAAAAATACCAGCAAAAGATTATCTAATCTACAGAGAATTAACGCTGCAAAATATCCAGCATCAACCAACTTACAATGTGAAAAAATCATGAAGATTTAACTTGTTATTTGTTTTATCACAAAATCAGTTTATAAATCTTATTTTTTGTGGGACAAGTAACCACCTATCAATCCTCTGGTACCCACGACACAAGCTCTATCTCAGATTTGAGTAAATACTGTGTGACCAGCAAATAAATCAATGTCTTTGTCTATGTCAATGTCTAAGTCTGATTAACGTCTTGTCAAGTCAATGTATAGTCTAATTATAGCTTTATTTTTGCAGAATCGGACATCTTCTCTGTACAGAGTAAAAGAAAGTCCTGTGGTACCAGCACCGCAGCCTGAGATAAGGCCCCCGGTTGGACTAGCATGCAAACGATGCGCTCCTTTATCAATGGTAAGTCATTGTACACAACTGTACATAAGAAAGAATAATGAAGCATACAATTGCCAAACTCTTTATCTGGAATATATTTAGTGCAAACAACAAAGAGTAAAAACCCAAATAAGGACCCCTGAGGAAATCCTTCTTGCAATGATTATAATTTTATTAGTAAATCGCATTTCTTTGTATATTGGCGGTAATCAAAACCCGGTCATTACTCCCTTAACATCTCTTTGATTAAACAACTGAATTAAACACCTTTTTGGCAAAGTTACAAAATGCACACTCTGTCAAATGTTTGTGTGTGTGCAAACTTTCTTAAGTGAAATGCATTTAGTGCGTTATTTGCTGTTATGAATCATTTTCTACTATAAGCTTGTTGACTGCCGCATGGTAAAACGGAAGCGATAAAATAAACTTTATATTCAACTAATGTTTCTAACACGAGGTCTTGATCGTTACCTTGTCTGCTGAGTAGCATGAACGCGAATTTTAATCCTATAGCTCAATTTAATTGCGTTCTCGTATCATCTATAATTATAAAGTCAAGGAAATGAACAATTTTTATCTTTAGGAAGCAGTTTTTAGCTAAAATGCAAATGATTCGGATGTTACGATTAGTCGTCTAAACGTGACACGTGGTTTTCATCGGCAACTTAATGTTATGAAAACTCGCTCGTCTCTATCAAACGTCACATGTCATGTTTTATTTGCTTGCGGTGCTTGTATCTGAATATCCATTGACAGCTGAATAAACTTAGACTTCGGTCCCGACTGCCGGCGACAGCCAGTCAATTCGCAATGAAAGTATTCAATATAAATTACGGGGTACTTCGGACTTGGGGAAATGCTTTCTCGACCGTGTACCAGATTAGCATGTATCTGAGCATGACTGCAATAATATTGACAGAAGAAGAAATGCGTCAAATTGCCCACTTCTATCTACTACTTCATAGGTAGGCTAAGGTCAAAGATTTTTTTTATGTCTGCAATAAATATAAATTATGCCTACA
The DNA here is from genome assembly GCA_963931895.1 of Eupithecia pulchellata. Classification (NCBI taxonomy): domain Eukaryota; kingdom Metazoa; phylum Arthropoda; class Insecta; order Lepidoptera; family Geometridae; genus Eupithecia; species Eupithecia pulchellata. Next base: position 6,306,872 of record OZ007544.1, read on the forward strand.
TAGCTTTTTTCTACAGTTGAGTGGGTCGGGGTCATACTGGAGTTCAAAAGTCCAGACTTTAGACTTTGCTATCAAGCAAAGCAAAGTTTATTATACTATATCAAGTAGAGCAAAGTCTACTCAAGACAAAGTCGTACAATTTTATTCAGAATATTGTTTTCAATTTATTATGCTTCAATGATTCATTACTTAAATTAAACAATGGCACAAGGAGAATAAATCATATTTTTGGGACAAACTACACAGTTTGTCTTAGATTTTATAATTTATCTTATTCAAAAAGATAAAATTGCTGGTTTATCATGAAAACAAACGGTCGAATTTAGGTCACTTTAGAATTCAGCGTTCTCGTTTGCAAATTCTTATCGGTCGTATCTGTTGACTGTTGACTTTAGACCTTCTCTTTGGCTTATTCCTTCAATGTTTCTTTGTTTGACTACCCTGGAACCTCTCTAGTTCCTATCCATCAACCGTTTCTCTTATCCAGTTTATCTCTTCTGTGTTAGGTACGTTTTATTTCTTATCATGCGTCGCTTCTACTTAATGATTAGTAATTAACGGGTATTTATCGCGTTTCTTCTTCCTCCTTTCTTCTTCTTCTTTTCTCGACGTTTCAACAGGTTTGCACTCTGTCGTAGTCACGAGATGACTGTTGCTTGAGTAGGCGGGCACTCGCTTTCCACAGAATTTTATCGGAATGTTCAATGTCACTACGCGGTTTAATACGACAACACGTAGGTATCAGGTCCCAATCGCGACATTTTGTTAAAAATGTTAGCGATGTTTTGAGACGCGCACTTTTATTCCGTAAAAATTCTAGCTGTTTCACTTTGTTTACCATTTCCGGCCCGTACCGGGTAGCAATTAATGTTTTGAAACTTACGCGATCTGCGAACTCAGGTTTGCACTCTGTCGTAGTCACGAGAGTCATCTCGTGACTACGACAGAGTGCAAACCTGTTGAAACGTCGAGAAAAGAAGAAGAAGAAAGGAGGAAGAAGAAACGCGATAAATACCCGTTAATTACTAATCATTATGTGTTCAGATCGCTTCTACTTGTCTTAATACTTGATGATTAATAATAAGCTTATTGTCATTGTATTGTCTTGTATTGCACTTACTCTCATTATGTAATACAGATAAGATAATGAAAAGAGAATGTGGTGATGTACATGAATAAACGTATATTAAATTAAAAGATTACATAACTTGGACCTAAATGATGTTGTAAGTAAATGTCCAGCGTCAGCAATGTTTTCCCCTTTTTTTTCTGAAAATAGTTAATAGGTCTTCAGGAGCTTCAGGATTACTAGAGCTAAACAGATAGATAGAACAGCTATACACTACACTAGTAAACACAAAGAATAACAAAATACAGTCAACTATTATAAATATAAAGTTAAAACTGAATATTTGCATAAACGTACTTATATCGACTGCCGGACATCGTTCTTATAAATCTATTCCCGATCCGAGGCTACACGACCGTTTGACCTACAGCAAATTAAATCGACTGTCTGAGAAGAATTAAAGAACCAAGTGCATCATGGACCTCTTTACATTCATCGATTCACTTCACTAAGTTTCCTGTAGCTCCTATATTAGCATTTACTTCGACTGTCTGTGCATACAAATATACCTCAAGGATTAAATGGGCAATTAATAAAGTTACACATAAAAGGTAAAACTATCCCACACATAAATGTTTTATTAAAATAACGTCTTACACAGATTGATCTAACATTATATCAAAGGCTTTCACATCGACGGGAAATAGTTTATGTAGTGTTCATTTTCGAAAATTAAATATTTGTATCGGAATTACATAAATGACTGACAAACTATCGTGAGTCATTTAGGTGATTCTCATAAAAAGCAAGGTTTTGTATAAATGAGCTGAGAACATTAAATTAATTAAAAACCAAAAATACTTTAATATGTATTTTATTCTAATTACTTTTAATGTGTTTTGTTGCAAAGTTTTTAATAACTCGTTAAATTGACATTTGCACTTTTTAGGTAGCATCTTTTAAAATATGATATTTATGATTTACGGTGGATGAAATTGGACTATCGAGTAAATCGTTATACTCACCGGAAGCCTCAAAATTTCATGGTGTGATTGACTTCTGGTACTTTTAAAGTAAATAAAAACGTTTTTCTATATTTTATTTCTTTTAAATAGACCTTAATCACACCTGATAAAAAGTGACGATATGGGAGACGACGGTGTATCACGAAGGTCTTAAAGACACCATTTTTTCATAGGTTCATCATCAAAATGTGTGATTTGTGTTGTGTGTTAAACATTTCGATAATGTAAAAGTAACACTTCAATCCATCATCATGTCCTAAATCGTAATCTCAAACACTTGTTACTTCAATGTGACCGATAACATTATTCATAAAAAAATATTGCATATTTTAGCATTCATAAAAATTGCTTATCGATAATACACGAATTGCCATTTACCAGAATTGCTAACGGGTAAGTTAGTATTGTTAACATTGTAAAGGTTTCTTTATGTTATATTTTATTTTGTATTTCTTTGTTTGATATTAAACTTTTAGCATAAATGTTTTATTAAACTTTGACGTTATTTAATAAAACATTTATGTGTGGGATAGTTTTACCTTTTCCTATGTGTAACTTTATACATTGCCCATTTAATCCTTGTGGTATATTTTGGTGCCCATTGTACAACATGTAAATAAATAATGATGGATAATTCATACATCATTATCTAGCCCCAAAGTAAGCAGAGCTTGTGTTACTAGATAACTGATATATATGGTGCTCATTGGGATGGGAGTGGATAACCACATCCGAACTCATGAAAGTCGTGAAAAGAGTCATAGGCAAAGGAATAGCGTAGGGGTAGGGCAGGGGGGGGGCTTGGCGAGCTACGTCAGCTATTCGCTTGTGACAACGCAGTTTGCGGTTACGGACTCTTTGTCAGTTAGTTGGACACCGCAAAATGCTACGCACCATCGCTCGCTGACAGATCTTGAATTTGAATATCTGACGTTCTTCATCAACACAAAAAATTCGCACGAAAATTCCCAATCTATAACAATGACAGGCGAGAAGTTAACAGCAATTAGTCGACTAAAATTACACAAAATTTACCAACAAAAATATGAGGAAGCTATCATACCTAAACAAAATAAATATACTAGGTACCTCATTTCGACACAATAGGTTGAGGCGGCATTTGAAGAAAAAATTGAAATCACTAAAACAATACGCCATTAAATTTAGTCTACACAATTATATTATGTACCACAGTTCCAAAACATGATTTCGTTTTTACCATAAATAAATGTGGGGATTTTCAAGCATTGTTCATCGTTTTTTTTTTCTTCGTATTTGTTTCTATTCATTCATATTAATATTTATAAATTCTTCTTAAGGCCAGGTAGGCCAACAGAGGCCGCACTTTTGTGGTTTTCAAAACCATCTGAGATGTAGGAATACTGATTAAAAATTCTGTAAAAAAGATATGTAATAGTTAAGGATTTAGTCTAGTCAAATTCGCATTCAGATACAAGATTTTATAAACTTCGCTCGGGAAAAAAAAATCTCGAAGTTACCCCTTTTTGAAATGTTTTTTCAATATTATGACTAAACTATGTGATATTTTAAGTTTTTTTTTGTACTCAATTAAAGACAGTAACTATTTCTAGACAAATTCGCAGAGTTTGTCCTGATAAAATGATTTTCAAAATCACTATTTTGAAATAACTACAAAATTCACAAGCGTGGTGGCTTGGCAGACACGATCAGTCGCGCTCTGGCGCTTACAGACGACGGACCTATGTCAATTTTTCCGCTAATTTATGAAGTACGTAAATGTTTCATTTGTTATGCAATTTTAGTCTCTGGCACAATGGCGTTAGATTCAATTTTACTTCAACCTTTGACATGATATGTGACGGTCGTAGTGCCATAGTATAAAATCATCGGTATGTAAGGCAGAAAATTAATAAAGGTTATTGTTCTAGTTTAAAAATATATTATCTACTTACTGGAATGATTTATTGAAGCCAATAATATTTAGTTAACTACATTAACATTTTATATATCTATAAAGCATTGACATAATTGTTCTCCTTGATGGTGAAGCCCCCTCCACCATCATAGGTATGGTTTTTTTTACGGAATCGTATAGAGGGCATCGGGGGGACCTAAGGAAAATTCCGACTTTTCCAAATTTGCCCCTTCTCCCCCCCCCTTTAGGGGGGCTCCCAAACAGAGCCATACTGAATGTTATTTTTTGTGGGGTTGTATAGAGGGGGTCAAATAGTTCAAAGGCAGGCAAAAATTCCCCCCTCCCTTTGCCCCCAGACCCCCCCTTTTGAAGTTGCTACCGGAAATAGTCGTTATAGAAAAATTTGGATTGCGGAGTCGTATAGAAGGTTTCTTCTAGTGTTGAAAAATAAAAAAAAATCACCCCCCCTCCACCCACATTTTCACCCCCCCTTTTTGTATCTCCCAAACGGATCGACCTAGAAGAAAAATTTTTTCACAGTTATGTAGAGGAGAAGAAATCATTTTGAACTCCAAAAAAGTTTGAACCCTATGACCCCCCAGACCCTCTTTTTTTATAAAAAACCGAAAATTGGCCAAATTTTGACCTTTTTTTTCGGGTGGAGCATTGCGGCGAGCGAAGCCAGCTGCAATGCGACTAAGGAGAATAGCACGGCGAGCGAAGCGAGACGTGCTGTGACCCCCACGACCCCCCTCTCCCAGCAAGCGGGTGAAGCACTGCGGCGAGCGAAGCGAGCTGCAATGCGACAAAGAGGAACAGCACGGCGAGCGAAGCGAGCTGTGCTGTGTGACCTAACACCCACTTATATGGGTATCGTTTTCGACTAAATCAAACACGTAGATTACGAAAAAGATGTCCATTTTCAAATCCAAGGTGGCTGAAAGTTTACTATCGCAGATTTTACACATGGATATCGATTACCATCAAATCAAAGACGTTTTAGGTTATGAAAAGTAAAAACTCCAATGCGATAAGGCAGCCTAAGGCAAGGCACTCCCCCGAGCTGCTAACCTCTAGTTTTTAATCTATAATTTTATTACATGTTAATAGGTTTCTTTTATCTATACTAATATTATAAAGAGGAAAGATTTGATTGTTTGTTTGTTTGAATTGTTCCGAAACTACTGGACCGATTTGAATTTTTTTTTTATCATTAAAATGCTAAATTTTCCGTGATACATAGTTAGGGACCCAGATGAAAAATTCAATAATTAAACCGTGCGCTATACCTATATTCTTTTTCTATTATGGCTCCGCTGCTTGTTTTCAGATTTTTTAAATTATTATATAGTAAAAAACTGCAATTAAAACATGAATAAGAGCGTTTTCTACTTTACGTAAAATAAGTTTTATCTTTTTTTCCCGAATAAAACCGCAATCACATCTTACAATAAAAAGCGAGATATCGAGGAGTGAGTATTAACCTGTTGCGATGTTGTTCGGATCAAAGAGTTGTTTTTATTTTTCGTTTAATAAAAAAGTAAAACCCATTACAAAAAGCCTATCTCAAGAACTACTCGTACGATTTGCCTGAAAAAAATTCACAAGGTGTAATCGCACCTCAGAAACAATTATTTCAAATAAAAACACTTCTATAGTAATAGTCGGTTACCATATTATGTATTCGGTGGGGGCGGCGAATTATGAAAATAATTTTTTTTTTTTTTTATTTATTCTTGAAAAACTTATTCTAGTTATTAAATATTAACATTCGTTAAGCCCTTGAGGATTTGAAATTTTGATGAATTTTATACTTTTTGAAATATTTAGAAAAAGGTCGAATAAATGACCATTCCCCCCTTATCTCCAAAGATTGCAGAGCGATCGATGTGAAATGTAATAAATAGTCAAAAAATTAACCATTCCCCCACCAACCCCCTATCTCCGAAGATTGCAGAGTGATCGATGTAAAATGTACTATGCGTTTGTAGATATAGATTTATAATTTACAGAAAAAATATAGAGAAGTCTGTAAAAATTAAACTTTTTGAAATATGGTCATAAAACAAATTTTCATACAATGAGACTTTTTCATTGAGAGCAATTCAAATCAAAGGTATGGAATTCGACAATTCAAAACAGGTTTTGAAAATCGCCTAAGTTTCATACTAAGTAAAATACGTTGAAAAAGGTCGAAAAAAGAATTGTAGGTTCGAACCCATCGATCCGAATATCGTTGTGATTTCAAGATGAAAATGTAAATTATAGACTTCCTAGCCTTACCACAAATGGAAAAAATAATTATGTGATGTCCATAGCCTTATCATCTCCTGAGCCACTAACCGGGTACAAGCACGCTAGAATTGAATATTGGAGAATTTTGAGAAAATAATAATATTTTATTATAATTGTTTTATTTGATACCCTTTATTCTTTGTATTTATTTCAAACAAAATTTTAAATCATAGAAGCGAATGTTCTCTATTTGCTTCTTTGTCTTCTTTATTTGAGTATTTATTTCAAATTTTGTAGGTACTTAAAAAACGAAGTTCGGAAATTAACTATGCCTTTTGTTGGTCCAGACGTTTTTCAGCGTTCTTGGTTTGGTTGGTTATCTTGGGATCAATTACTTTATTATTAATTCATTATCTATATTAAGAAACATAAATAGAGATGAAGTTGTAACAACTTCATTTATTTACGAAACTCTAACTGAAAACTATTAACAAAGTTTGATCATAGCAACAGCGTTTCTAAAGTGAAATAATATTATGCTACTGCTTATTTCTATACTATGTCGTTGGCGCTGCATCTGCGCTAAGTATTTCGCGCGCAACTTTAGACAGGACAAAATGCCTACAGCTGCAGGAATACCTCGCCTTAAAATTTAAAAACATACCTGTTAAACAAGATAATTTGAAACTTCAATTTTCATTAAACAGTACCTTTAAATGTCCGCAATTAACTTGCATTATTATTTGAAAAGTATAAAAGCAAATAAAACTCATTAAAACTAAACTTAGAGGTGCTTCGATTTTTTTGCTGAATGTATATGAAAATTTCTGTGTTATTGACTTTCTCGTCACTTAATTTTTTTTTTTATATTTTAACGTCCACTTGTGGATATAGTTGATTAGTGGATACATGTGATACCAAAACAACAGTTTGCAAAACGTGATGTGAACCTATCATTCTATCTTAAACCTAACCTATCACCAGCAAGCCTAACGACCTTTGTTGATAACTTCTCTATCATAATATGACATAGGTATGCTGATAGCTGATGAGCGGCACGAATGCACGTGGCGTGCAGCTTTATCAGTCGTATGACATGGGGTTAAAGGTTATTTTCCGTTGCCAACAACAGCTTTTGTTTATATTTAGCTATATTATTTATGGCGCTTTGCAACAGGCAACTAGCTGGTTACATATAAATTACAAAGAGTTGACATATTCTTCAATTAAAGTTGCTCTGTCTGCGCTTAAGTTAAAAAACCAGTTCTACATGTCCTCTACCTAACCAGCTGTAAGGTGTTTGATCCTTTTGTCTGTACGTTCGTACATAAATAGAGTGATTAGATCTTTTCCCCGAAATCGTTAATTCCGCGTAGCAAACTTTCCATTCGCATTTTTCCCCACTCGAACTTTTACCCGCCACTTTTTTTTCTCATTCGCTTGCTTCCTCATTCTCAATTATGGCCAAACGACATTTATCACAATATGTCTATTTCTTAAACGATATTTTTTCCAGAGCAAAAGTTTCCCATTCGCTTCTTTTTACAATAGTTTGGTTTCTTACGCGATATTTTTCCGAAACTAAAAGTTTCCATGTATTTTTTTTAAAATAATAGTTTATTAGTTTATTATTCATATAGCTCGCCAAACGAAGACGTGAACTGCCTGTTACTGCTTCATTTTGTGAAATAATAGGAAGGTTTTTTATTGCTGCTTTGGTTTAAAGGTATTTTAAGAATACAATTTTATCAAAATAATACATTGTCTATATTTTTTTAAACTCATTTTTATAAATTAAAGTAACAAATCATAAGTACCTTTGCAATTCAGCTAGAAAACTTGAAAATTAAGTATATTTAGGTAAAGAAGGTTAAGGTAAAATGGATAATACGCAATTAGGAAATTATGATTATTATATAATACGCTATAAGGAAATTATGATTTTGGTAATATTCGCGAATGATAAACAAGAGGATCGGAAAAGTACGCTTTTAGGAAATTTTGACACTGGAATTATTTATGAATGATAAACAAGTACGACAAGTGCGAGTGTAACTCGCGCGCCGAGGGTTTTGAACTTGTGTCGTTTAGGTAGGTAAGTACGTATATGACGACCTGTTGGCGCGGTGGGCTTACAACGCAGGAGGTTGCGGTTTGATTTCTGCCTCGGGACTAATATTTGTAGGATATTCAGATTATTTGTTCGGGTGTTCTTGTCCTTTTCTGTACACAAAAATAAATCATCTAATGTGATACTTATACTTTATTAAGTATAAAAGCTATCGTAGTAATACTAATAACACAAGCTCTGCTTAGCTTGTGGGTAAATGATACTGTGTGGATTATCTAGGATACATACATATCTCTTGTCAAAAAATTTGAGAACAACGGTTTTGGTGCGCTGTGGAACTACTATAATAGTTATTACAGAGATTAGTGGGTAGGTAAGTGGGTTGGTACCTACAATTTTTTTTCGACTTTTTTCAACCTATTTAACTAAGTATGAAACTTAGACGATTTTCAAAACCTGTTTTGAATTGTCGAAATCTATACCTTTGATTTGATATTACTCTTAATGAAATAGCCCCCATTGTATGAAAATTAGTTTTTTGACCATATTTCAAAAAGTATTATATTAACAGACTTCTCTATATTTTTCCTGTAAAATATAGATCTATATCTACAAACGCTTAGTACATTTTACATCAATCACTCTGCAATCTTCGGAGATAAGGGGGGGGGAATGGTCAATTTTTCGACCTTTTTCAAAATATTTCGAAAGTATAAAACTTATCGAAATTTCAAAAACTGTTTTGGAATGTGCAAATTGATACCTTTCATTTGATACCCCACTTGGGGGGGGTAGTCTCCCATTTAGAAAATTATCCCCCCCCTTTTTGACCATATTTCAAAAAGTATTACTTCTACAGACTTCTCTATATTTTTCCTGTAAAATATAGATTCATATCTACAAACACTTGGTACATATCACATCGATCGCTCTGCAATCTTCGGAGATAGAGGGGGGGTACCGGTCAATTTTTTGACCTTTTTCAAAATATATCAAAAAGTGTAAAATCTATCGAAATTTCAAAAACTGTATTGGAATGTACAAACCCATAACTTTCATTTGATATCCAACTCGGTGGGGTAGTCATAGTCACCCCTTCAGAAATTTTTCCCGCCCTTTTTTGACCATATTTCAATAAGTATTATTTTTACAGACTTCTCTATATTTTTCCTGTAAAATATAGATCCATATCTACAAACACTTGCTACATATCATGTCGATCACTCTGCAATCTTCGGAGATAGGGGGGGGGAATGGTCATTTTTTTGACCTTTTTCAAAATATTTTAAAAAGTATAAAATCTACCAAAATTTTAAAAACTATTTTGAAATCTACAAACGAGTACCTTTCATTCGATACCAATTTTGACTTTGTACGGCCCATTTAAAATTTTGATTTCAAAATTTGTATGGAAAATCTTCATTTTGATTTTTCATTTATTTTTATGTATTTTTCTATAAATATGTGCGGGCGCACAAAATCTATTATTATTTCAAATTTCAAGTCAATAGCTGCAGTAGTTTCTGAGATATTAAGGATTCAAAACACAAAACAGACCCAAAGCGATTTCATAAGGGTTTTGCAACCGATGGCAAAACCCTAAAAAGGAGAATAGGTGAAAGTTCGAGTGAGGAAAAATGCGAATGGAAAATTTGCTTCGCGGAATTAACGATTTCGGGGAAGAGATCTAATCACTCCATAAATATATCTGTTATTGAATAGAGGTTGTTTTAATTTGACGCACGTAAGAGCCCAAAACTTGTAAATAGGTATCAGCCAAGGTCACTATCGAAGCGAATGACCTGGCTGTAACCTTCATAACTGTCGTAACCCTGGATTGATATTTGCTTTTTTTATGCCTTTGAGGTGATTTTACTTTGGTTGCAATCAACAAGCAACATACGAGTATGTTAAGGTTAAGGATTCTTAAAACCGATAATGTGAACGAATGAAAAAATATTGTTAGGTATCTTTCTTCATTGACCTTCATTAATAAATAAAATTACATGAAAGAGATTAATGGAAACAAATTAGGACTTGTTTTATTCAATCATAGTTCAGTTTTACCTAGACTGTATCATTATGCTCGAACTCCGGTACATTTTTACTCATTCGTAGATAGATCTTCAACACAATTGGCATAAAAGATGCGTGCTTCTTTATATCATACGACAGGATGTTGCATGATCCTTTTAGAGCACGAGTTATTGTCATCACCACTCGACTCCGCGCATTGGTTATTTTGGTTCACCTTTTATTTTGTCGCTTCTCGCAAAACTGGTTCTTCTTTGAATTTCCTTTGTTTCTGAATATCAACTTTATGATATTATATTTTAACATTAAAAATAGCAACTCTCCGAGGCTTCGCACTATTTTTATTTGGGAGCCAATGTCCTTCTCTTTGTCTTCATTTATCAAAGCAATCTCATGACCAAATTTCGTTAAGATCCGTTTTGTCTTTGTATTGTAACAGAGTTTTTCTTCGCAATCAATTATGAGTAAGGATTCTAGATTCATTTTATTTACTCAATATGAGGGTTTTATAAATATAATATTGACTCTTGTCTGCCATTGTTCCTCTTTTTATCAGCTCGCGTGCTTTTCATAAAGCATTGCGACAGGAAAATTGTGTATAGTGCTATGTATAATAGAGATTGCAATCAGTGCACTGAACATCATTGTTTTTGCAATAAAGAGTAGATTCCATACTGCAACGTTAACTACGCTCTGGTTTGTTGGATTTTGAAATAGGACAGACTATAATATAAAAATAATATAGACGTTCTGGTCGTTTTCTATTTATAGTAAAAAATATTTTTATATGTAATAATATTGTATTATGTATATCAGTCATCTAGTACCCATAACAAAAGCTCTGTTTAGCTTGGGGCTAGATGAAGCTGTGTGGATTGTCCGGCATTATTTGTTTATTTATTTTAAAAATAGGATATATTGCACGTTGAAGATATTGCTCGATAATCATGCACCCATGCGCAATTATTAAATTAGAATTAATAGTTACTACTCTAGTATATTCTTTAATATTCCTCAAAATATTTCCGGCCTCGAGGTCGGGTCCTTAGATCTCTTTTAAGGCATGTTATATTAATACATCAGAAGGCCAGTTCGTCAACAAGATGAACAGATTTAAGGCTAATTTCAAGAATTTGAATTTCTCCAATATCAAACAGTTATACATACCATACAGAAGTAAAGGCCTAAGACGTCAAACATGTAAGGCGTTTCCAAGCTTACCAAAATATTATTTCGAAACTGTTGGTGAATCAGACCTGCCCACATTGACTGCATTCTAAGCTAACGTTCTCTTAATGACTACACGCCTAAAATGTTCATTGGCCTGGATTTAAAGGTCTAAATAAAAATTTGCAATTGCAACACAGTGAACGCGTTTAGGTTTTCGTAAAACGTTGTGGTAATAGTGGTAGTTATATACACTGGTGGTGGTCAGGTCATTGCTAGTGTATATTACGTTACTGACTTCATAATTACCATCTGGTGGTTTTGGAAATTGATCCTTGTAGCGTGAATTACCTCGGGCAACATTTTTAATAATGGAGAAAATGTTACCACTTTTGATAGAGTCCCTAGTCCTTTTCTTAGTAATAATATCTTTAGGGTTTAAATCCCAACATGTTAGAATCCGTCAAGGAAACTGGAATCTTCACAATATACGGTGTTTCTCTGTCGGAGTTGCTCACTGAATCGTTCAAATAGAACCAAAATTACTTATAGAAGTTTGATTAATGACCTGGCCAAATAGCCAGATCCGTGTTACCCCAAGATGAGTTCTAGAGGTTTGACTAATAACCTGGCATTCAAAAAGTCCAAATTAATCGTCCTGTTTCGTTTCGACAAATTGGAAGACAAATGTTTGATATTCAAGATGGCCGGACGGTACCATTAGCTACCATTGCCAGGTAGTTGTGTTCGTGCTTCGCCTGATGATTAAGAAACTTAGATCTGATCAACCTTTAAATACCAGTGGTACTGTGCGGTGTGCATATATTTAGTTGTGATGCACTGATTGCCGTTTATTCTATTTGTTTATCGGATGAGACCAGCCTTTAGCACGGGGATTATCATCTAGGATAGAAAAGAGAAAAATTCGTCGCTTTGTAATTGAATGCGTAAATTATTTGATATTTATAACTATAAACTTAGCTAATGTAAGCAATGTATGACGATGCGATGTAACTATTGTCTATTCTACCCTAGAGAACAATCCCCGTGCTAGGCTGGGGGTCTGGATGATGATATAGTTGGTGCTGATCATTCGTTTTATTCTATTATTTCCTTTTATTTTATTTATTGATTATTGTACCAATTTTATGGACCTATGCAGTCTGAAATAAAGAAATTGAATAGCAGAAAATAATTAATAGGAGTAAAGATGCAAAGGTGTGTTAAAGTTGAAGTTTTGTAGAAAAACGTTTCTGCATGAATAAATACGATGTCTACTGCATCGAACCAAAGTAAACTGCATGATCTCATCAAATATTATATTTTCTGGGGTGACGCATAAAATGTCGTAAAACCAAATTTACGGCGGCTGTCGGTAGGTGGACACACTTTGGCGTTCCTTATAAAAAGTTTTTCTATTATGAAATGGATAACAGCCAGTTTCAAAATCCAGATGTCGGATGCGTAAAATTCAGATGTCATTTTAATTTCGTTGTTGTCTTCAAATAATATTTAGCTATATAATATTTAGTTCAATAAGCATTCAGGGTAAACCCCGTTGGTTTCTTTTGGTGCTTATTAACTATGTATTTATATACTTTTCCACTAAATTATAGTAGAAATTTTACATTTTGATGTGTTTCGACTTCGAATGCAATCAAATAAGCTCCGTTACCGCTACCTTATGCGGTCCGCCTACGGCCCCGCAATTTGGTACGTTCACCTTTCGACTGCGTCTCTAAATTATACTAAACATTAGATTAGACAATCATTTTCTACGTGACGATGATCGTTAATAGATTTACCATTTCAATCACGAAGTAAGTTTAAATAAATATAACTTACTGCAATATTGAAAGTCATGGAAATGCGTGATTAGGCCTTTGTTATCTATTGTAATTATTTTCAATATAATTGTTCATATTCATTTGGCTTCTATTGTAATTTTATTCCTATGATAGCATAAACACCATAGAGCCCATAACATACATCTGTAAATAAATATAAAAAATACATTATTTTACTTTTCTAAATTGAATAAGATAAATTATGCTTAAAAACTCTTATGTACTTAAGTGACTGTGCTTTTCTGGTAATAAATATCAATCAAAATAAAATTAAAACTATTTTTATTCAGACTCAGTCCATAAAAATTACATTGACACTTATTATATTCAAATTACACATAAATATTAAAAATACAATTAAAATTACTAACCATATATTAATCATAACCTTAAATTTTTATTATTATCGTTTGTAAAAGGGAAGATCGTGAACACGTTTCCACGTTTGTAAATAATTACTTTTTCTTTGCCCAGTCAGTCTTCTGGTTTTCATGATAGGCAGTGGGAATTATCTCGTAAAATTCTGTTGTTGAATCGCAATAGATCATCGGCAATTGGCACCACCGCAATTTGAACCACTGGGGGACATCTGATAAGCCAATTTACGCCCACCCAGCGCCTATTAGGGGCCAATCTTATCATTAACCTATTCAGTACGCTACGCAATTTCATTTTACACATTTTTCTGACAAGCATCAGTTCTTTCCTTCAAATCAAACTTCCAGTTTCTAGGTGCGTATTTGTACTGAAGTACGGATAAAAAGAGGCTTATTAATCAAGTCGGGTTTTGTTCTGTAGGTTTTGAGATCTAGGATATCATATCTATATTAATATTATGAGGAGTTTTCATTATTTGTTTGTTTAAATTGAATAGCCTCCAAAACTTCTGGACCAATTTGAAATAATATATGTTTCACCATTCGAATCCTGCATTATCCCTGATGAACATAGGCTATTGAATATTTTTTAGAATATTTTTCAATAAAGTTAGGGATCCGTATGTAAACTTCAATTATGTAAACCAACGAGTGTGCATGTGTGTGCATAAGCCCCTTGATCAATCAATAACTTTTAATTCTCTGCCTAGTTCACTCACCTTTATCACCACCTTTTGTCCTGTATAAACAAGTTAATGATTCTCACACCACTTTCAATTCTTTTGTTGGTTCTTATCTTTTAAAATTCAATGCGTAACATAAGTAATATCAAAAGGAGCACGTATTCAAGCGTCTTGGAGTTACCTTTCCTTGTTTATTTGGAATAAAATAAAAGTTAACCTTTGAAGGTTAAAGTTTGGAAGGTAAACAACATTACTGTTTATTGGGAAGTCCTCGTGTGTTCCGGAATCGGAGCATTCAGGTTATTGACAACTTTGTTTTTGGCCGATATTTAATCGTTCTTTAATGTTTGACTTGTCTTTACTTCTTTGAAAGGCAATGTGTCTGATTTGCCACTGTTCTGCCAGTGTCCAGTTCATGGATTTTAATGTTTGTTTCTGTTATTTCTATTACTCTGCGTCTGTATTAATCCTACGTCACAAAATCTGACATAAATTCGATTGTTTATGCACATTTTTTGGGGTACCTATATAATATTTGATTCTGTCCTTCTGTAAATCTAATAGATGATGATAAAAAGAGGTTTCGCATAACTGCTATTGGAGACATATTTTGTTGATATATGTTTATTTCTATAGCTGAGCATTGGCGTAGCTACCTTCAGATTCGTGCAGTTGCTTCAGCGATCAGTTCGGAAGAATATCGTTAAGTATTTCGCATTTTATACAATTTTTGGTCACCTTTTCAAGTACATGTATAATTATAAAACATTTATTACCAAAAAAGTTCATTTGTAAATCCAATAATAACCACCAAGAGAATTGTCTTATTAAAATTCCCTTTGCAGGTTCACATGACACATTAATTACAGATTTAACAACACCATATATTACCGTCACGATGTTCAACTTATGAAGTCATCTTCAATCCGATATATGGGTAAAATGGTAATAATTGGCACCTGATTATAACCATGGTCGCTTCTGCCGGCCCTTTCATTTCCATAAAGAGATGCGTGATGGTAGCTGGTGCAGAATGTCATGGTCCATGGTCGCCATCTAGTCTGTATTCTGGCCCCACACGCATCAAGGCTCACTTCTCGTCTTGCAGATAATATACCAGTTTTCCTTATTTTGTGACTTGTTCAGATTAAAGCGATCGATGATTCAGATCAATCATAATTATCTTGTTAAAGAACACTGATGCAGAAAATTGTTGTTAGTGTCTCTCCTGAGGTTTATAAAAAACTAGCGAACCGCCCCGGCGGCATTGCACGGGTGTATGTTATATAAACGTGCCTCTTGAATGACTCTATCTTTTAAAAAACCGTATCAAAATCTGTCGCCGTGTGGTGCCGGCGTAGAATTTCACCACCCCAACTCTTCCCGTGGGTGTCGTAAGAGGCGACTAAGGGAAACACACCGGGGGGCGGGCAGCAGCGCCCTCTGCAGAACTACTCCACTGAACTGCGATCCCCAACCCGCATGCCCAGCGTGGGGATTATGGGCAACAACCCCTTAATGATAAAAACCGCCAAAAAATGGCCCCCAGTTCCCGGCCGCCTCGCTATTCCTGGCCATGGTAGCGGCCATGGTAACGGCGGGGCAGGGGGTGCGAAGAATCTCCGGGCTACCCCAGGCTACCATTCACCACACACACTGACCCTGGCAACGTTTAACGGACGCACTCTGAGGCTTGATCACCATCTAGCGCAGTTGGAAGTGGAGTTAGAGAACATTAAATGGCATGTTCTAGGGTTATGTGAAGTCCGTAGAGAGGGGGAGGACACCGTAACCCTAGACTCGGGCCATCTTCTCTACTTTCGCGAGGGTGATAAAACATCCCAGGGTGGCGTAGGTTTCCTCGTCAATAAGGCCCTCTCTAACAACGTCGAAGAAATCTCCAGTGTGTCGACCAGGGTAGCGTACCTGATCCTTCGGCTGTCTAAGCGCTACAGCTTGAAGGTCATTCAGGTCTACGCACCGACCTCGGCACACTCGGATGATGAAGTGGAGGATATGTACGAAGACATATCCAAAGCCTTGGCTTGAGGCAGGGGGATGTCATATCCCCGAAACTGTTCACGAGCGCGTTGGAAGATATGTTTAAGACGCTGGACTGGAAAGACAAGGGCATCAACATAAACGGCGAGTACATCTCACACCTACGATTCGCTGATGACATAGTCTTAATGGCGGAGTCGCTAGAGGAGCTGAACCGGATGCTGGACAGTCTAGCTTCAGCCTCCCGATGTATCGGTCTTGGCATGAATTTGGAGAAAACCAAAGTCATGATCAATGGCCACATTGATCCAAGACCGGTGATCGTACATGGCCACCTCCTCGAAATTGTTTCTGAGTACACTTACCTCGGGCAGATTTTGCAGTTGGGTAAAAACAATTTCGAGAAGGAAGCCAAGAGGAGGATCCAGCTAGGCTGGGCAGCGTTCGGAAAACTACGTCGAGTCTTCTCGTCATCCATACCGCAATGTTTAAAAACGAAAGTTTTTAATCAGTGCGTTTTACCAGTTATGACCTACGGAGCTGAGACGTGGACACTCACGATAGGGTTGGTCCACCAGTTCAAAGTCGCTCAGCGAGCTATGGAAAGAGCTATGCTCGGAGTTTCTCTGAAGGATAGGATTCGTAACGAAAACATCCGACAGAGAACTAAAGTCATCGACATAGCTCAGAGAATTAGCAAACTGAAGTGGCAGTGGGCCGGCCATATATCGCGAAGAACCGATAACCGCTGGAGTAAACGTGTTCTTGAGTGGAGACCGCGACTTGGTAAACGTAGTGTAGGACGCCCTCCGGCCAGGTGGGATGACGATCTGCGAAAGACTGCTGGCAGATGCTGGATGCGACAAGCCGAAGACAGGGCGCTATGGCGCTCATTAGGGGAGGCCTATGTCCAACAGTGGACTAACATAGGCTGATGATGATGATGATGATGATCAAAATCTGTTGCGTAGTTTTAAAGATAAGCATACATACATAGGGACAGACAGCGAAAAGCGACTTTGTTATATACTATGTAGTGATTAACTAAAATTAGAATGATACAAATTTTAAAGATAGAAGTCAAATATTATATTAATCTCAAACTAAATAGCTATAATATAGAATTTTTGAACCGATAAATTGTAGTTAGTTTTTGAACGAAGAGGCGCACATGAAGGTCAACACACCTTCATGTACGTCGTTGGCACTGAAAGTGTTAATATTAAGAAATTATTAAATGTGAATGAACTTAAACAATGACTGATGGAAGATAAAATTGAGGTACCTCCATTATTGTTATTCGCATAACCTTTGATAACTTGATAGGATCGTATCTTTGTTTAGCACATAATGATTACGACTCTCTCTTGTACTGGGCACTATCTTATTTTTCTGTATTATCATTATCACTCAAAATATAGGTACCTACAAACAAACCAAATCTTATTTATACGTTAAAGAAAAGCTGTCGATTGTTTTTTTTATAAAGCTTCTGTATACTTAATGCAATAACTGCTTTAATACTCGACAAAACATTATGTACCTATCAAAGTGTTCTTTTAGACAACCTTCAAAAGTATATTTATTACATGACATGTGTGTGTGGCGGCAAGCTTTTCTGTAAGTAATTTATAAAATCTTAGCTGTTTATGTCTTTTTAAATAACTTTGTGAATAGCAAATGAGTTCCTGTATTTTTTTATAATTAATGCAAATGTTTGATAATATCAAAGAAGGGTAAACAACAAACAAATGCTTCATAGTAGATAAGATTATCTGATAACTTAAAGAATACATAAGAAAGAGTAAGAAAACAAACAGAATGTTCATTCATAGAAAGCATTTCCAATTCGGTCGTCTTATATTCCAAATATAAACTGGGCAAGCGCCGGGTGGCGTGACTCTATCGACCAACCAGCGAAGCGCCTTTGTGCGTAGATTACTTGATAGTTATTATAGAGGCCGGTAGAGCGACGACCTCGCCTTTGAAACTGCGCTTGCGACTAGGATCTTACTACATAATTAAATTACTTAGCCCCTTAAATAGTTATTCTTCTAACATCCTAACATCGTCTATTGTAGACAAATGTGGACAAGTGGAAGTGATCAATCAAAAAACCTGACGGAGACTATTTGCCGTAAAATAAATAATAATAATAAATAAATATTGATGGATAATTCACACAGCATTATCTAGCCCCAAGCTAAGCGAGCTCGTGTTATGGGTAACTGATGTACTTAATAATTTACGAGTACATAGAAGGATATTTTTTATTAAACATAGAAAATAAATACTAATACTGGACAATTCACTTAGCACCATCTAGCCCCAAGTTAAGCAGACCTGTTACGAGTACTAGATGTCTAATGTACTTAATACAATATATTGAATAACGGGCAAACACCTCCAAATGTCTAAAACACAGCAATCAGACACAAACAAGTTTTTTAAATCCTCGTGTATCAAAAACCTAGCCGGTTTGATGCTTCGAAGCTCGGAAGGTCAAGCACGGGGATTGTTGTATAGACCAGAATATACAATGATGACGTCACGACATCATCGCAAACATATCGAAGGAATAAATTTCAAATAATTTACGCATTCGATGACAAAGTGCCGTAACTGTTCTCTATTCAGGTTAGAGTAAAGTTACGGCATTGTGTCACTTTGTGTAGAGATGACACAAGAATCCCCGTGATTGTCTATACTAATATTATAAAGAGGAAAGATTTGATTGTTTGTTTGTTTGTATGTTTGTTTGTTTGTTTGTTTGTTTGTTTGAATTGAATAGGCTCCGAAACTACTGGACCGAGTTAAAAAATTCTTTCACCATTAGAATCCTTAATTTTCCGTGATGAACATAGGCTATATAATATTTTCAAAAAAGTTAGGGATCCGCATGAAAAATTCAATAATTGAACCGTGGGCTGTATATTCAACCTCTTTTTCTATTATGGCGCGTCAGAATAGAAAAAGAGGTTGTATAGCGCACGGTGCTTGCTTTTTCTCTACGGCCAGTGTCAGTTGGTACGGTCAATGTCGAGTCAATGTCAAAAACCCCAATGCTGTTAAAAAAAGTAAAGATCCGTATGAAAACTGTGAAACCCATCGTTTTAGTGTGTATAATTTCTGAAATTTTTGTTTAATACCCGTGCGAAGCCGGGGCGGGCCGCTAGTCATAGATAAAAGGCAACGAAGAGGTACTAACGAATGTAGCGAAAACCAACCCTCGTGCGTACACGTGCGTATACGTAAATAAAACAGAAAATTCAACATGCAGCTAGAACAGCTGTGAGTTCTTTTGGAAAAGCATCTGGAATATATAAGACATAATCTAAATCTTTTATGTAGGTACAGTGGCTGACCCCCCTGCAGGGCTTAGTGTTGTATAATTAATATAATTATTTTTGTTTTTACTTGCTTATTATCTTTTATTAAGTTTATTTAAGTACCTACTTATGTTTTTCACAATCGAGCTGGTTACTCCTTTCATGACTTTACTCTCACGGTTTCAGCCTTAGTAGTTGTAGGTAGCCCTGAAAAAAGAACTCAGCCTGTTTATTAAAATAACCCTGGATATTCCCTTTCTTCAATAAGTCTTGTGTTAATCAAGCTATATAGTCAAACCGGCAATTTCCGTAGCAACCAAGTCACCGATGAAATGTAAAATGCGTTCAACTTGAATAGAGCCGGTACCCATTATCCATATCCGTTCACCTTCAATGGACAACGAGCCTAAAATGCTACAGAATCGTTTCATATAAGTCTTACTGTTTCTCAAAGTTACGGTTAGTTATGAATGATACATTATTACCATTATTATGTGGTTTAGAAATTTTATAGGCTTTACGTACCTAGTATTTGTGCTGTTTGGTGCTGGCATAGAATTTCACCACCCTACTCTTCCCGTGGGTGTCGTAAGAGGCGACTAAGGAAACACACCGGAGGGCGGGCAGCAGCGCCCTCTGCAGAAAAACTCCACCGAACTGCGATCCCCAACCCGCATGCCCAGTCCCCATGGGATTGTGGGCAATAACCATTAATAAATAATGCCCCCCAATAATAAATAATGCCATCTATGGCGCTCATTCGGGAAGGGCTATCTCCAGCAGTGGACTATTATAGGCTGATGTTGTTACTAAATCTAGTATACCTAAATCTGGTTTCGTTAGGTTTCTGAAGTCACGCTTAGGCTTAGGTGAACGAACATACCCTTTAAGTCTGCAGTGAAAATCAGAGCTGGGTTGACCCGCTAATGTTGTGCTCTAGACACTTAGATGATAGGATGCTGCATCTGAAGAAAGATGCTATATGTACGTACATATCGGGTGTTTAGTGGATGATGGTCGCATAATATCGCAATTGTACTTTAAGTGAGAGGACGTGCTTCCGACACCATAAAGGTATTATTTCTAGGATTGCTCATCTATTAAAGTATTGTCGCAATTGACACCGGACATTGTAGTATTAAGTAATGTACAATAGTCAATACTAATAATATAAAAAGCAAAGATTTGATTGTTTGAATTGAATAAGCTCCGAAACTACTGGACTGATTTGAAAAGGCATCTTTCACCATTAGAATGCTACATTATTACTGATGAACATAGGCTATAGAAAATATATTTAAAAAAGTTAAGGTGTCCGTATGAGAACTATAATATATAATACTAGTGATCCGCCCCGGCTTCGCACGGGTATGTAACAAAAAATTAATTTTTCATACGGAATCCTAATTTTATTGAAAATATTTTATAGCCTATGTTCACCACGGAAAATTTAGGATTCTAATGGTGAAAGAATTTTTCAAATCGGTCCATTAGTTTCGGAGCCTATTCAATTCAAACAAACAAATAATCAAATCTTTCCTCTTTATGATATTAGTATAGATAACGTGTAAATTTTTGTTGAATGCAAACTCGTGCGTAGCTGGGGCGGACCCTAGTATTTTATTTGTGTCTGTGGTATTTACATATCTTATTAACGCGCGCCAGTGACATAGTCATTCGCGCATTTATATTTAAAACTTGAGTAAGGATTGAGTACAGATTTATATTTTACACACCTAGGTACTAGCTTCTGTTAGGTTTATATAAATAAGTTGTTTTGTCTTCTAATACGAGCATCCGTAAGTTTTTCTATAGACACATAAATAAATAAAAATCCAGTAGAGCTAGCGGAAAGTTTTATTTTGATTTGATTCGCCAATATTACGCTCGAATTTCGTCAGAACTGATGTTGTACTATTCTGTAAATATCTCAAACCATACTTTTAAAAAGTTATTATCTCTTTTGCCCTCATAACGTTTACCTACTTCTGTCTCGACTTAAATATTGCCCGTGAGCCAGTGGATTTCTATCATATACGCGAAACCCAGTCAATGTTTTGAATCAACATTGAATATGTTTATTTTGGATCAACAAATACGGAAAATTGTTCGGGGCAGCTCTTTAGGTATGCGTATTATTGAAAGATCAGAATACTGGATGGCTTATCTTTTAAAATACCTAGAATATAACAACAAAATTTGTAAATCTACTCTGCAAGTTATGTCCACTATAAATGCAGATATATAACTCCCTGATTCTAATAACCATGGTTGGTAACCGCCCCTGCCCAAGATGTGAAGGTCAAGCTATGTCAATGAAACGATAATGACAAGGTCATAACTATAAAATTATCAGGTTGAGGAAGAAATTTAGCAATCAGCCTTTAAAATACTAATGAGAAGTCCTTGCCAAACTAGTATTTGCGACGTTGTTTTGAAACCAGATAGTTTATATTCTTGTGATATTTACTGCTTTGATTTTATTTTATTTACGGATTGCATGGTCATTAAATCTCCAAAGAATTATAAAATGACCCGACTGCGAAGAAGGGTAATAATCATCATATAAGGTTTTTGTTATACAATGTAAGCAATCACTTCACATTCGGGGCAATAAAAAACTAAGATTTTTTTTTTGGGGAATTTACAAGTATTTTCTGAAGCGCTATCGTTTGTTGGCACATATGTAATTTCCGTCAACTGTTGCTAAATAATGTTATATAATTATAGTCTTGTTGGATTCCTTCTATTATCCAATATTTACAGGAAAACATTTAAAAACTTGACCAATTCAACTAAATTTGCTATGTTTGCAAAACGTCTTAGATACCTAGCAACGCGGTCGTTACCCTCTATACTTTCTCTGGTGTGTTTGATGGGATCGCGGTCGTGGTCTTTTCAATGGTGCTATTCATTCGCTCATGGCTCAAAATCGTTTTACTTCTAAGCTGTACATTACATAAACAACTTCAGGAACTCACGTGGTGAAGGATGTTGTACATGTAAATAAACATTGCTATAGTATTCTAGTAATTAATGTAAGTATTCATTTTTTTTATAGAATTGCCATCAATACCTTAACTTACTAATTTAGTTAGCCTAAAGAAATTAAGTTATTGAAATCTGACCCGTCCATAGTGTTCCTTCATGTAGAGTCCTTCCCAAGGTAGCCTGGAGAGCGGTGTTATCGCTCATAGAGATAAGACCGCCCTTTATATCCTTTTTACTTTAAGCATGTCTTTCTCTTCCTTTTTGTGGTAAAATAAAGTATTTATCTATCTAGCTGCACAATCACACACTCATGAATCATGATCTTTACTTGTCGCAAGGGCTCTAAACACGTCAAGCATTTCTATGACATTTTCGCCATCGCTAATTCATTATTTCCGTAGGGTTGAATTGAGATCCTCCGGAAAGAACTGTAGATAAATTATGAAAAGCCGGGGCGTATCGCTAGTTACTTTGCATAGATAGGTGTACCATTGCGCCAGCCTTCCGCTTTGTAAGACATAATTATGCAGTCGCAGTTGCAATGTGGCAGCCATCCATGGCACCCATTGCAGCGAAGGTCGCAATACCAGTCGTTGCAGTGGTGACACATTGATGGGGTATTGTGATTTCATGATGCTCCTAAATGTATTGTAGTTTATTGTTATGGTTGCGGTAAGGTACTAAAGCTTTCCTGGTTCCATGACGATTTAAAAGTAACTAAAGTCGCCATTTGTATAGTATACAATAGTGTAATATGATGTGAGGTATATCTGTTTATGTCGTAAAGTTCACTTTTTATTTATGGTATAGCCAATATTACAGCATTATTTTTTAAATGTATAGTTATGAATACATGCTCTATTCTAAGATTTCATTAATGTAACTAATTATAATGTTTTATTGTGTGTATTGTTGGCATTGCTTTATTAATAAATATTAAATATAATATGTATGAAATTCTGATCGACATACAATTTTTTTTGTATTGGTAGATACAATAGATTCTGATGTGAAATATGTTGTTATTAATTGTTATTTTCTTTGTTCATTTTAGTGGAAATTAAGTGACATTTTTAATTTCTGACGCTTCCATTGTAAGACTAAGGTATAAAAGTGACTTACAGAACCCTTTTACTTTTTATCGTAACGGTGAAAACGTCGCAATGCGATAATAGTCTATACTAATATTATAAAGAGGAAAGATTTGATTGTTTGTTTGTTTGTATGTTTGTTTGTTTGTTTGAATTGAATAGGCTCCGAAACTACTGGACCGAGTTAAAAAATTCTTTTACCATTAGAATCCTTAATTTTCCGTGATGAACATAGGCTATATAATATTTTTAAAAAAGTTAAGGATCCGCATGAAAAATACAATAATTGAACCGTGGGCTGTATATTCAACCTCTTTTTCTATTATGGCACGTCAGAATAGAAAAAGAGGTTGTATAGCGCACGGTGCTTGCTTTTTCTCTACGGCCAGTGTCAGTTTTGGAATGTCGAGTCAATGTCAAAAACCCCAATGCTGTTAAAAAAAGTAAAGATCCGTATGAAAACTGTGAAACCCATCGTTTTAGTGTGTATAATTTCTAAAATTTTTGTTTAATACCCGTGCGAAGCCGGGGCGGGCCGCTAGTACATAATAAAAACGTCATTAGTGCACATTACCTCATCACTAATGGGTCTTTCAACCAGTGTATTTGATGTATGACAACAAACAAAATCTTATAAATTGGTCCATAAACCAAATGACGACAGCTGCTTACGATTGATTGTTTTTAGATAACCACAAATTTTATGTTACTCTGTGAACGTAGTGTAGGATGCCCTGCGACCAGGTTAGTTTGGCAGAAAAGACAAAAGACATCCTAAACATAAATGTGAAAAACTAGCAGTGCATAAGTTCGTTATTCTTTAGAAAGGTGCCAAGTTTCAATGCTTTTATTATTGACTCGCCAAGATGCAAAATTTAGAGTTTCTGATTTTTTCCTCTGATAAAATTTAATGAATCTACTTTCGACTTTCTATCGAATTTAACTTTCTGGGTCATTTAGTTTAGTTTTTTGATGACGGTTGTTAAAATGGTGCATTCTGACCACAATAACTCAATAACCTCAATATATTTCAAAATGAAATTTATGATTCTTAATCTATAAATAATATGAATATCAGACCTGCAACTTTACAAGATCGTTGTATTAATAATGAATGAGGTACAGAGGAAACCAAAACCTTTTCGAATAGTTCGTGAAAAGATGCTGCTATTTCGTCGCCAGTCTCTTTAAACTAGGCTGGATGCCGCGCGTCTCAATGTATTGAGACTATGCGCCATGTAGGGAGTTAAGGTTCTTATTATGGGAGACATCTATGTCCAGCATTAAACTCATATGTGCTGACTATGATGATAAAAGCACATCTTAATTTTGTAAAAAAATAGACATGTGACACAGTTTAAAGTAAATTAGTCGAGACTTTTGCGTTCTGCAATTTAGCAAATTCATTCGTAAAGCAGAGTCCAACCAGTCACAAATCAACCCTTCGCCGCGAACAACATCTGTCTTAACCACTCCAACCCACAATAGATAAATAGATAATCTATAGACTAAAGAAAGTAAACTCAAAAAGACTTGCTGACGTTTCAGACAGAATAAATTGAGACACTTTGTCTGAAATGATACAAAAGACTTACAAGTTTCTCTTTGTCCTCAGGCATCATGGCAAGACCCGAACTCAAAGGACACCGGCTCCGTTATCAACGTGCTGGACCTCGGGAGACAGAAGTACGCGAATGGAGGTGTGGTGTCGAGGTACCTCTGCGATCTGGTTCAGTGCTTCAACCTGCCTAGGTTCGATTACAAGGATGTTGTGCCTAAAGTGAGTACTTATATACACTAATATCTATTATAAAGAGGAAAGATATAATTGTTAATTTGAATTTAAAAGGCTCCGGCTTCTTTTATCATTCGAATCCTCAATTTTCTCTGATGTGATGAAGGCTACAGAATATTTTCAAAAAAGATAAGATACGCATTAAAAATTCAATTTTTTAAATACTCGTGCGAAGCCGGAGCGGACCGCTAGTCTGTAATATTGTAGTAACATATTTATGTTGATTTACAATGATTATATCTAACAATCAGCGCAGTAGGCGTGGATAAGATTTTATCGCGTGGGTCAGAAAACGAATTACATACGAACTTAACCTCGGTTGTAGGCACAATGACTTAGGTAAGTTTATTCGAGCTTTGGGTTTTTAGTAACTTATGTTGTCTATTTAGTATATTTAGAGTATATAAATCTATACTTATATTATAAAGAGGAAAGATATAATTTGTTATTTGAATTGAATAAGCTCCGGAACTACTAGACCGATTTGTAAAAATTCTTTCACCATTCAAATCCTCATTTTTCCTTGATGAACGAACATAAGCGATAAAATATTTTCCAAAAAGTTAGGTTAGATTAAATGCATGAAATAATATTTTTTTAAAATCCCGTGCGAAGCCGGCGCGGACATGGAAAAAAATCATTGAAGTAGACAAAGTCACAGAACAAATGTTGTTCGTCTTGAAAGTCCTCCAAGTCGCATTGAAGAGGTTATTGATCATCTACCTATAAATATATATAATTTTGTCCACACTACCCAAAGGTTAGCAGAATGCTATCTAGCATTATGTTCGCCTATGTACATGTACAACTTTTGTGCAATAAAGTATATTCTATTCTATATACATCTTCCTTCTTCAGGTGGAAAAAGACGAAAGCTTCCTCCGAGCGATAGAAGACTCGACACAAGAACAGCTCTGGAAAGCCAACAAGGAGAAGAAAGAGGAAGATAGCAAGAGTCAATACGCGACCGTGAAACGGAGAGTTCAGGCTAAGGCGAAGAAAGTATTGCAGGATATCAGTTCCGCTATGTCGAATAATGTGCTCAAGTGAGTTTGAAGTTCTGTAATGCTTTTAACACATACACTGCAATCACCAAATCTCTCATCCTCACGGAAGAATGTACTATAGTAGGGTTTAGCACATGCTGAGTGGAGTCAGATTTTGATAGTTCTTCTCTATTTTAAGGTTTATTATTAAATCTAATATAAAGGTGAATAATACATGGTTACTAACTAACTGTTACTAATACATACAATATTAATTACATACATAGATATTTTATCTATACACAAAAAACAACCAGAACACCAAAAAAAATTGATGATGACCTACTTGTCTCAAATCGCAGTACAGACTTCGCCTAATTTAAAGGTTACTGGTGAATTAGCCGTGTGGTGCCGGCATAGAAATTCACCATCCCCACTCTTCCCGTGGGTGTCGTAAGAGGCGACTAAGGGAGACAAACCGGGGGGCGGGCAGCAGCGCCTTCTGCAGAACAACTCCACCGAACTACGATCCCCAACCCATGCCTGCCCAGCAATAACCCCCAAATGATAAATAATGCCATCTATAGCGGTCATTAGGGGAAGCCTATGTCCAGCTGTGAACAATTATAGGCTGATGTTGTTGTTGGTGAATTAAACTGTTTTTCTTTACAGATTCGTAGCATGGTGCTGCCACAAAGGCATCCGTCGCATCGCCATCGGCGGCTGCGGAACCCGGTCCGCTTGCGTGGAGCGCCTCCGCCGCGCCAACGCAGCCGGCCTGCCGCTCATCTTTGTGCCCTTACATCGATCTCACTTCGACTATATACTGGTTACGTTCGCGCTCTATCTGACGGGAGTAAGGCCGCCATTAGTCGCTGCTGGGGATAATATGCGGATACCTTTCTTTGGGTAAGTCTATGCAGAAATTAAATTCGATTTCTTGGACCCTTTAAAAAAGATATGCTGGACAATACACACAGCATCATCTAGCCCCAAGATAAACAAAGCTTGTGTTATGGGTACTACAATATATATCATCGATAGATATTTTGGGCTATAATAGCACAAATAAATGGTTTCATAAAATATATGATTTTACTTTATTTGGGAAACAAACTTAATCAAAAACTAAAAGCCATTGCCTTGGCATTTGGTAACAAAATTAGCGACTCACTTTGCCACTGAGGAAGGGTGTGGAGCTAAATAATCTGCTAAACATAGTCTCATCATAACTATTATTATTCATTTAATTACTTATTAAGCCTGGTGTATCTCACTGTTGGGCAAAGGCCACCCCCTTCCCCCATTATTAATTTATGATTGTTTATTTTTGACAGCTGGATTCTGCGCGGATGTGGTGCGTTCTTCATCAAGCGACGCGTCGACGGCTCGGAAAATAACAGCGACGAAGTTTACAAGACTGCACTCAGGTGATTACAAAGTATCATCATCATCATCAGCCTACAATAGTCCACTGCTGGACCTCTAGGCCTCCCCAAATGACCGCCATAGATGGCGGTCATTTGGGGAGCATTATTTATCATTGTGGGGATTATGGGCAATAACCCCCAAATGATGAGTACAAAGTATATGTGTACCATATAGAAATACGATCATTTATTTGCATACACGGGTTATACAGGATGTTTGGTACATCGTTTGAAAAGGTAGCAAAAACCCCATTTCATTTTGGCAAACGACGCACCAGACACCCTGTATAATGGTCGAGTCGGGGTAATGCCTCAATCGGTCATATTCCCGCCTAATGAAGTGCGGAGATCTTTGTGTTGATTTTTATCTGTGATTGTAATGTACCTAAATAACGTTCCGATTTCTAGATTGACTAACTTTAGAACAGGGTCACGTTCGACTCGAATAAATACGGTAGAAACAGTAAAAAATAACCCCTATTTGTCAAATTTAAAAGTTCATTGCGCCTTTTCAATTAAAACGTTTAAATAAACAACAAATACCAATTCCAAGTCGATTTTATATACAAAGGTGGTGGATATTAGTACCAAACATGTTTTGCCTTAGTCAACCTAGGGCATGCGAATTTACCGATTTTGATTCTGAACCTTATCGTAATAGTTGGAATGTGTAATATCGAGTTCCTGTCCACTGTGTTTTTTATACTAATATTATAAAGAGGAAAGATCTGATTGTTTGTTAGAATTGAATAGACTCCGAAACTACTGGACCAATTTGAAAAATTCTTTCTCCATTTCTATTCTAAATTTTCCCTGATGAACATAGGCTATAGAATATTTTCAATATAGAATATTTTCAAATAAGTTAAAGATCTGCATGAAAAATAAAATTTTTGTCAAAATACCAGATTCAGATTCAATAACTTTATTTCTTTAGGCTTACAAAATAAGCACTTAGACAAGTCATATTTCATACAGATAATTGTTATAAAAAAGAATAATTCGTTATTGATTTCTCTTCACTTAAATTTTTTGTCCGTTTACCGTGCTAAGCCGGGTCGTACCGAATATGAAGGGGAATAGAAACGTAGATGATTATAGTTTCACTAATCTTGTATACTTTGTTCCAGATCGTACATCCTAAATAGTTTATCTGACAACAATAACTTGGAGTTCTTCATAGAAGGCGGACGTACTAGGACGGGGAAACCGCAGCCTCCTAAAGGTAACTAATTCTTTATTTCAGTTCAGTTTACATTCATTTATTGCACTTGAAAATGTTTACCTAACTCAAACAAAAAATGTTGCCTAATGTATTATTAATGATTCTTTATGTTGTAAATTTTGATTATAACTACGCTGATATATTTGAGAATAACAATATTTAAAACATGTCAATTTTTATTAAATATACAGGGTGTCCCACAGCCATGCCACATGGGGGGAAAGTACCTTAAATATTGTAGATAGAAATTTTTATTAAAAGATTTCAATTTGTTTTTAAAAATATTTTATAATCTACAGGCGACAGATCATTATCAATACTAGTCGGAAGCGTCCCCAAGGTTCTTCCAACACAAAATAGGTTCGTAGTTAACCCGCTTACATTCATAATGAATTCGTCAAACTACGATAGATTTTATCACAGATAACATACAAAACTGACGCAGTTTGACGACTTCATTATGAATGTTAGCGGGTTAACTACGAACCTAGTTTGTGTTGAACGAATACCGACGTTTCATCCCGTATATTCCTATATACCGTGTATTTTAGGAACGATTTACGGAACCCTAAAAATTATACATAATTGATTTTTCATTTGTTCATGCATTCCAAAGGATCGGCATTTGGTATGGTTTATGTTTAATAACTTCTCCCGAAAATTAAGGCTGATAGCAATAAGGTAGTGATATATATAGAAATATATAATTTTTTGTATAAAGATAATGGTAATCATATATATCGCTGCTGTCCACCCCGGTGTGTGTCCCTTAGTCGCCTCTTACGACACCCACGGGAAGAGTGGGGTTTGTGAAATTCCACGCACCACACGGTCCACTAACTGTACGAATTGAACTTTTACATAAAAAATCTTTCATAAATAAAATTGTTTCCAGCGGGTATACTCTCAGTGATAATGGACGCATTCCTGGACGGTACCATCGACGACGCGCTCCTGGTGCCAGTGACGTTGAACTACGACAAGCTGGTCGACGGTAACTTTGTGCGCGAACAGCTGGGGATGCCGAAACAGATGGAGACGTTCTGGTCGGCGCTGACGGGAATCTGGCGGACTTTGAACACCAACCACGGGACTATACGGGTGGATTTCAATCAGCCGATGTCGCTGAAGGTAGGATTTTGAATTGTTTCTAAGGGAAAGTTTATTTTTTACGCTAAAGTGTTATGGTGAGCAAACTAGAGCGAGCGAACGTAGTGGGATTCGGCGATCGGTATCGAACGTTCACTCGCTTTCGTTGTTGTGTTGACGCAGTGGCGTAGCGTGGGTAGGGCGGAGGGGGCGGCCCGCCCCGGGCGGCAGCCCGCGGGGGCGGCGGATCGCCGGTGAAGCGGGTTGAGATCTATGATTCATTCTTTATATGTGTCAGACACACTTTATTGTTCAATTTTGATCTAAAATTTTGCGCACCAACTATATTTTAATATTTATTTAAAAGAAAAACTGCGAAATCACTGACGGAGCTCTTTATAACGTTTGTTTGTTTACATACGAACGGCAACATCGCATCACGCCGCGCCGCCCGGCGCGCGCGAGCCAAGTTGAGCGGCATCCTTATTATGTTAATTTCTCATACAAAATCTTTTGTTCCTCCAGTTCATTCAAAAACTGAATCTCGGAATTTCGTTTCCAAATATATAGTCATCTTGATTCGTAAATATTTGACTTTGGCGATTAGTGCTGCAAGTTGTGAGAGAAGTTTTTCGAAGTTGAAGCTAATAAAAAATTACCTCAGATCTACTATGAGCTCCGCAAGACTATCAAACTTGGCTATGTTGTCGATTGAACAAGAATTGGCTGCTAATATTGATTTTGACAAAGTTATTTCCGACTTCGCTGCTCATAAGGCCCGTAGAATCCGCTTGTAAAACCGCTCATCCTATTTGAACTTCAATAAAAGGTACCTCATTGCATGTGAAATTTAATTTTAACTAAGCACCTATAGAATGGGGGCGGCAAAATGGGTCTCCCGCCCCAGGCGCCGAGATGGCACGCTACGCCACTGTGTTGACGAATTCATTATGAACGTAAGCGGGTTAACTACGAACCTATTTTGGTTTCCTTCAACACGAAAGTGTAAATAATAAGATAGGCCTACCATACCTAGCTGTATTTCTTGTTCACTCGAAAAATTTACCGCTTATTTCATGCGTTATGAAATGAGTATATGTAAATAATTAGGAATAAATTAATAATGCCGGACAATCCACACAGCATCATCTAGCTCAACTAAATCAACCATTCCTTTGTTACAGGAACTAGTAACATCATTCCAAAAGTACCAGCACTTCAAAGCGCCCATCGAGAGCCCACTCTCCCCTCCAAACAACAACCTCGCTGTCAATCTAGACAAGCAGATACTGTACAACCACAGTCACTCCAGTCTCTACGGCGCTGACGTCAGCTCGGAGCATAAGATGATGGTGGAAGCGATTGGGCGACATCTTGTCTATGGTTAGTATAATTATGTTGTGTGAATAACATTAACAATTACAAAATATACTCAACTAGCAGCCCGCCCCGGCTTCGCACGGGTATTTTAAAGAATTTTAAGTTCTTACATACACACGTTAGATAAGGTACCTAGTTTATTATTGAAGTTTTCATAGGGATCACTATAACTTTAAACATATTGTATAGCCTATGATTATCATTCTAATGATGATTATTTTTTCCAAAAAGGTCTAGCAGTTTCAGATCCTATTTAATTCAGACCACAAACAAACAATAAAACCTTTCCTTTTTAAATTTGTACCTTTACCTCCTTTACTTATATTGTACCTTTACCTCCTTTACATAGTTAAAGAAAAACAGGGAGAACTTAATTTTTTGGCATTGACTTTTCTCTCGCACCGCTATATCGCCTACATCCTCTGAAAAACGGAGCCTACATCAGCCTACATCGTATGGTTCCAATCTTGAAGTTTTTATATTTTTTGACATTGAGTTTCCTCTCGCACCCCAGTAACGAATTGTGATGTCTATGACAATCCATAACTGACACTGGCGCTGAAGTCGTCGTAGCAAAAGCGGTGCCATAAAAAAAGAAGTTGAAGTTGAGTCACAGCAAAACTCAGCAAAAGCGAGCAGCGCAAAAAAAGAAAAAAAAAAGAAGTTGATGTATATCGCTATGGTTTTATTATTGAAGTTTTATACGGATCTCTAACTTTTTTGAAAATATTTTATAGCCTATGTTCATCACGGAAATTTTAGGATTCTTATGGTGGAAGAATTTTTGAAATTGGTCCAGTAGTTTCGGAGCCTATTCAATTCAAACAAACAAACAAACAAACAAACAAACAAACAAACAAACATACAAACAAACAAACAATCAAATCTTTCCTCTTTATAATATTAGTATAGATAAGTTATAAATGCTAGTAATGATTGGTTTGATAAATATTTGGATCAATACAAGTTATTTAAAAAAAAGTAAAGATGAGGGTAGACTAAAGATCATTCGTTCGGATAGTCACATGTTTTAAATCAACTTTTGCTTCATCCTATATGAGGAGTTCAGCCTTCTTAGTTTCTCGCATTCGATCTAATCTTTCATGTCTCAAAAAAACTTATGACGTGTAAAAGTAAAAATTCTGACTACTTCGAGATCATCATCATCATCATCATTATCAGCCCATGTTAGTCCACTGCTGGACATAGACCTCCTCTAATGAGCGCCATAGCGCCCTGCCTTCAGCTTGTCTCATCCAGCATCTGCCAGCAGATGAGATATTCGATATTCCGAGTTATTTCAGTCTTTCTTTTTGTTGTTTCCAGACGCATCTCAAGCGACAGCGCTCATGTGCACCAACATAGTGTCATACGTGCTGCTGACGGAACGCCGCGCGGGCTGCTCCGCCCGGGAGCTGTGGGAGTGTGTGGGAGTGCGCGCCAACGCGCTGCGAGACAGTGGACGGGACCTGGGATACTCGGGGACCAAGCAACAGGCGCTCAGGCATGCTGTGAGTACTACATAGTATCATACTCAGCGCGAGAGCTGTGCGAGTGTGTGGGAGTGCGCGCCAATGCGCTGCGAGACAGTGGACGGGACCTGGGATACTCGGGGACCAAGCAACAGGCGCTCAGGCATGCTGTGAGTACTACATAGTATCATACTCAGCGCGAGAGCTGTGCGAGTGTGTGGGAGTGCGCGCCAACGCGCTGCGAGACAGTGGACGGGACCTGGGATACTCGGGGACCAAGCAACAGGCGCTCAGGCATGCTGTGAGTACCACCAATCACCGCCGCTAACCCGGAGGTGACGTCAACCAGTACCGATTCGCTTCCGCACACACAACCAAAAACCGTGTGAACCGGTCGAAGAATTCCCCGCTTCCGCCCAAGCTGCCTTACCCTGTAGCATCTGGCAACAGCCCAAGCCGAGGTTCGCACCTAAGTGGTGGCCCTTGCGCGTGTTGCCCCAACCTAACTTTACTGGCAGCGCCCTCTGCGCCCGCCAAAAGTCCGGTAACGCTGTTATGGCATCTGCGGTCAACAGAGTTATAGTACATACGGAAAAAAAGTGCTGCCTCTTCCAACGAATCTTGTATACACAAACGTCACATTGTCTGAATAAACCTTCTATTATAGCTGGCTGGCTTTAATTCGCTGCATTTTACACTCATTCTATTATTACTTTACATATAAACGACTTTAAAAATTAACTAGACTATACCGAGGGGAGTAGATTTAAAATCAGCGCTGCATGCTTTTTTGCATGCAGCACAATGCTGAATCTCCCTTTGCCTATTACCTAATCATATTTTTTTGTATAGTTTAGGTTAAGTAATTAAGGAATGGGCAATAAATAACTACGATTTTGATTTTGAACTATAATTAATAATGTTGTTACAGTTGGAGATGCTAGGTCGCGGCCTGGTCCGAAGAGAAGGCAGCGGCGAGAAGCAGATAATCCGTCCGCAGCTCAGCATCGCGGCGACGCTCGAACTATCCTACTATTCAAACGCAGTCGCGACGCACTACGCCGCGGACGCTATACTAGGTAACTGACTGTACTTGAGTATATACATGACTATAACTAAATTACAATTATACAAGGTGTAACAAAATATGTGTACTAAGCCGAAGGGGGAGGTTTCAGACCCCAATGGTGATCAGTTGTGGGGGGAGATAATTAAAAATTCTTATTTTTCGTTTCCCATACAAAAAGTTTTAATTTACAAAGTAACAACCCTATCCGGGTAACCATATGTACATACCTACTACCACTGCAGGTAGGTAGGTATTTGTCTTCGTAGAGTTCAGCTATGGCGGGGCGGGGGAGACTACCTAATCTATCTATCTATCACTCTACATCTGTGACCATACTGACGTCATTGTCACAGGTACAAGAAACCGCTGCCTTTAGGGTTGTGACTTCGTAAAAAATCAGCTGTCCATGTTGAAACTTTAATGCAGTTTTTTCCGAGATACCGATCGAAATTCGAAAAGTCGTTGAACAAAAGTTGGTCCCCGGGGGGTGGAAATTCATCCCCTTTCGCTTAGTACACATATTTTGTTACACGGTACACATTAAAACTATTATCATTATTATCCATTTTGGAGTTTCGCACTTAGGTGACCATTAATAACCCAGCAGTATCCCTTTAACTCATTCTTTACAATATCTCTCAGAATAACTAGAATGAATAACATTCTAGTTCTTTAACATCTTAAAAAATAAGGTATTTAACAAAGGTGACCATTAATAACCCAGCAGTATTTATTTAACTCTCTTATAATGTCTTAGAGCTACCGCCCTAGAAACAATACTCAGCGAAGCAAACACAGACCCCGACGCAATCAGTGTCATTATTGTTCATTCTAGTTCCTTATCCTCTTAATAAATAATACATATGTTTAGCACTAAGGTAAAAAACAAATAAAAAAAGGATAAACAACCTACCAATATTTATTTTAACTCATTATTGTTTGTTTCTTACAGCTACCGCCCTTGAAACGATACTCAGCGAAGCGAACGCAGACCCCGACACAATCTCCCACTCAGACCTCCTGGAAACGGCGCTGCAACTCAGCGAAGTGCTCAGTTCTGAGTTCATTCTGTGCGCGCCGTGCCAGACGATACAGGAGCGGCTCTCGGAGGCGATACAGAGCTTGGTTGATGGCGGAGTGCTGGCTAGGGTCGAGGTATGTGCGAAAGACAATATTAGTGAATAAATACTTAAGTAGGTATATTGTTTCTAGTTATCTGTGTTAAGTTGTGTTAGATTAAGTTGTTTTATTTTTATTTGTTTTTTTTTAAAGATTATGTTATTTAAGGTTAGCAAACTATGTTGACAGGGAAGCATAAG
The DNA here is from genome assembly GCA_963931895.1 of Eupithecia pulchellata. Taxonomy (NCBI): domain Eukaryota; kingdom Metazoa; phylum Arthropoda; class Insecta; order Lepidoptera; family Geometridae; genus Eupithecia; species Eupithecia pulchellata. The sequence goes on from OZ007544.1 coordinate 6,342,454, forward strand.
CACACCCGTTAAAATACAAATTTACGTAATAGGTACTTACTTTAAGTTACTTAAGTTTTGTTTTTCTCACATAAGTGAACAAAAAGAAAAATAAAGAATCTATAAACCGACATCCACTTCTAGATATAGGCCTGCCCCAAATATTCGTTCCGGCTGTTCTGGTCGTATGGCGTGTGGTGCCGGCATAGAATTGCACCACCCCAACTCTTCCCGTGGGTGTCGTAAGAGGCGACTAAGGGAGACATACCGAGGGCGGGCAGCAGCACCCTCTGTAGAACCATTCCACCGAACTGCGATCCCCAACCCGCATGCCCAGCGTGGGGATTATGGGCAAAACCCCCAAATGATGAACAATGCCATCTAAGGCGCTCATCAGGGGAGGCCTATGTCCAGCAGTGGACTATAGGCTGTTGTTGTTGTAGAAAAAATATCTATCTATTTAATATATTGTATTCTGTTTATCCGTCATCTAGTACTAGTACCCATAAGACAAGCTCTGATTAAAGTCATTTATAACGGGATATTGACCATGATTAGAGTTTTGAGTTTTCCAATATTTCGGCACAGTTTCATGCGCCATGATCACGGAACAACATATCTAACAAATATCCCGTTTATAAATGACTTTAGTGTTAATAACCATGATAGTTTCAAAAGCTCTGATTAGTTTGGGGGTGCATATATGCTAGCTGTGTGGATTCTGCAGCATTATTTATTTATTTCCAATAATAATTTGTTAAATATTCCAGACCGTACTCCAAGACGAGCAAAGGTGGTCCCGGCGCCTCGCCGCCGTCACCTTCGAGGAAGAAGAGGAAGAAAGACCGGATCCCGACAGGATCATGAAGTATAGGATAGTCAAGAACGATGCTGCGTTCAGTGAACGGTGAGTTTTCAACATAATAATATTAATAACTTTATTTCAGGCAACAAAGAAAGTGTACTGAAAGTAACTTAATTAGGGCACATATTTATTTATTTATAAAGGAAAACCAGCAGCAAAAACAAAAAATCATATAATAAATACCTTAGAGACTAACATAGATAAAAATATTTATTATATTTTTATCTATGTTATTTAATTAAACAATATACACATAATAAACAATAAATAAACAATATAGACATTCCGATGACGCATGCACGGAGTTATTTGACAGGTGTTTTTTGTTATAATGACCTTAGAGTCATTAATAAAGGGATATTTACTATAATTTGAGTTTTGCCGTGTGGTGCTATGGCGCTCATTAGGGGAGGCCTATGTCCAGCAGTTGACTACCATAGGCTGATGATGATTTAATAATTTATTTTATTATGTTACTAGCGGTCCGCCCCGGTTTTACACAGGTATTTAACAAAAATGAAATTTTTCATGCGGATCCCTAACTTTACTGAAAATATTCTCTATAGCCTATGTTCGTTAGGGAAAATTTAGAATTCTAATGGATAAATTTTTCAAATAGGTCCAGTAGTTTCTAAGTCTATTCAATTCAAACAAACAATAAAAACTTTCCTATAAAACTTTTGAAACTATCATGTTTATGAACAATCAAAACTTTCCTCTTTATAATATTAGTATAGATATTATTTTTCTGGTGTACAATGATGTATAGCATTTCTATATTGTATTGTATTTTTGTCCCAGTCGTCGTCTGCTATTAACTCTGCGTCCGCTATTGGAGGCGTACGCCGCGACGTGCCGCTGCCTGGCGGCGGGCTCGCAGAAACAACTCGCCAAGACCACCCTCGACCAACTCACTGAGGAGTACTCGCAGGGCGCCATGTTATACGGTATGAATTTGACAGTTCTATAAGTCAGTTATAGGCTTTAAAAATTAGCACTATACCTGAATAAAAGCTGATTCGAAGCTGTCAATCACCAAAGGTCCTGCTCCGGTACTTCAAGGAGCTGGGCTGGTTAGGTTTGCCTGTTTAGGCAGGGGGATAATGCACAAAACACTCCCATGCGAGACGTCAGTGCAGATCTCATTCCCCCACTCAGAATTAGAATTAGAAGCACTTATCTTCTTATACATATACTTATCTTATTTAGTGTTATTAGTTTTAATGAGTTGCTCAAGACAGGAAGCAATGTAAACTACTGGAAGAGGCCTTAGCCAAAAAGCACACTGAATTGAGAGACATCCTATAGCCGAACGAATCAAACAACTACAAGTGATTATAATTAATGATGTCAGTTTCACGGGCTTAAGAAATAAATATAAATAAAATTTGATTTATTAACCGATTTAATATTTTTTTTATATTAAATAATAAATAATGCCGGACTATCCACACAGCATCATCTAGACTCAAGCTAAGCATAGCTTGTTATGGGTACTAGATGACTGATATACATAATATAATATTATTACATTATATAGATATTTTTTATTATGAAGCATTATTTCTATATTTATTTTATATTCATTCTTTTTATTCGAAGTACCTTGTGTTCACTAACAATATTACTTTCAGGCGAGTCAGTATCAATTGACGCGATCCGCAACTGTCTCCGCCTGCTAAAGCAATGGGGCGTGGTCGAGATGTACACAGAGCAACGGGAACGGAAACTCCGGATCTTACCCCCCTACGACGAGGAGCAGAGTTTGCGGGAAGTTTGCAGGCACGTGACGCGGTTTAATATGAACTCTCCGTTACTACAATAGGATTTAAACTTGACTGAATGAATGGAAAATTAGTGTTTATAATTTTACAAAATATGAATAAACTTTATCAATGTTTATAGCTGATCAAGAATACCATAACGATATAAGGTTTAGAGGAATTTACAGTTTACTTGTCAGTGTTTGGAAACTATTGGATAGCAGTTATATTAACAGTTCCTCTTAATATCCGGTAAACATTTACCTTAGTGACTCTCCTAACTGTTTTCTTTTCTGCTTTGCTAACGCCAGGATAATCAAACGCATCTAAAATTAAAACACGGATCAAATGATGTATAAATTTTTGATAGATTTTCATTAAAAACTGAAGAAACTGCTACGTCAGACTTGCATAAATATATGTTGCGTTTGAGTATTTGGGGGTTAGTAATGTTATTTACTCACTCCGACATAAATCACTAGAAGAAGACAAAGTGAGAAATAGCAACGCTTTTGAGTTAGCAGACGGATGTAGTTAGTAGACGGTTTTCGTAAGCTATATAAAACTCATCAATACTACTGCCGAAATTGCACTAGCATCTATTAGTTTAAGTCTAAAGCCTTAGGCAGAAATGTTTCTATCTAAGTATATTTTTTCATTCAATAAAGATCGTTTTTTTATTCCTGAATATGAACCTTATTAGACTAAAGTTATAACCTGACATATTAAGATAAGCAATGTGAATGCATTTATAGGGACAAATAAGTGCCTAACATTTTCTTTGTTTTATCATAAATTTTCTCATAAAATGTTATGCTCATTTTTTTATCAGGCAGCTAAGCGATCATTGATGTATTTTATAATCACATTTTATGGGTGCGATAACTTTTATTATCTGGGTTTGTTCGAGTAATATTTTGCTGAATAATGTAGCAATAATTCTAGTGTTTATTGAAAGAAAAGTGAAAAAGAGTCGGTTTAAGTGTAACCCAGTGATAAGTACTCTCTAAATTTCCAATTGTGATTTAGTTATAAGCTTCCTGAACGCAGAACATTTAAATATTATCTATGTCCTATCGCACAATGTTTATTGAAAATGGTCTGTAACTGCAATTATTGATCCACTGAAAATCTTTAAATAGCAAATTTCCCGGGTTTTGTACTTTTAATAATGAGGGATTTTCAATGCAATCTTTAAAAACCACAGTCACGCTTTTTATTAAAATAAACTTAACTTTTGTACATCTAGTGTAGTGTACACAAGTTTCATACAAAAACAGCGATATACTTTTGTTTCATAACGATAAACACAATTGAGTTTTATGCAGCGCCATCTTTTTTAGTAAATGTCGTATTGGAAAGCCCTCATTCTCATAAATATCTTTAATTCACGACTCTTGTTTCTTTTAAAACTGTCACTCTACAACATTGGTATGATAAAAATTAAAACTTTGTTTTAATTTTATCATGCTAACTAATAATTCCCTAATTTGTTTTCGTTGGTATCTAGGTAGGCAAATTATGCGTAAGGAATTGACCCTAAAAACTTGCACAAGGTTCTTTAGTTTAGAATTCTGTATGTATAGTCGAAAGATGTAGAAATGTGATGTTTTTACGTACCTACAGATGTTTTTAAGTAGTATGATGTGTATGTAAACTTTTATGATATAAGGTAGCTTTGTTTTATATTTTATGAGTGGGTGAACTATTTTGTTTTAATAATAGTCGCTTAGTTTAGGCATCTGGTTATTTAGTCAAATATTCAGTAGGTAATGCACATGAAAGCTCAAAGATAGAGCCAAATATAATGTCCTTAGTATTTATGTATTTATATTATTGATCTGTGATTACAGGTTAGATGTTTGAGGTTTTATATTATGTAAATATTATTAAGGCTGACCAAAAAATGGCGGAAAATATCATTTTACTTAGGTAGGTATTACTTAAAATGATTTACTCCTCTGCATTAGCAAACTAATATTTTAAGTTGTACCTAATTTTAAGTGAAAGGCTGTAAAAGTAAATCGGGAGAACGTCCGTTGCGAATTTTTGGTCGAAAATGCATATAATGCTGGCTCAAGGTACTTTGTGGCGAGAGTTAACTAGATCTCAAGATTACAAAACTATTGGGAGATTTCTCCATACTTTTTACAATAGAACATGGAGATTTGAAAAATCTCTTGTTAGCAACCCTATTTTTCTTTTGTACATTGATTTTGGAGAATATTTCCCAAAGAAAAAAGCATTTTCTGTAAATGTATGGCTGGCCATTGGACTCGTAAATGCGATCTTTTATATTTACTTTGTAAGTTAAAATTGAAGCTCCTTTTATACTTGGGAGTTGGACGTAAAAGATTGAATAAAACAATCGTTGTAAATAAAATGTGTTTTATTTCGGCCTATTAACTAACACTTAATCGTGACGACATCTCTGATCTGCTATTATTTGTGTTATAAGTATTTATAGGTTCCTACCGCAAGCTTTTTTGAAAATACATATCGTAGGAAGTATTTTGGGACCTAGATAAATACAATTTTAATACAAATAATAGCAGATCATTTATAATAATAGCAGAAAATGAGTTAAAATTTCAAATTATTTTGGTATTACGTTTATACATATGTATGTATATGTATTTGCGAAATTCATCCGTGTCGCCGGAGCCGGACAATCCGGCAATAGTGGTATCTATGTAGGTGACCATAGAGACACCCAGTTGAAATTATCGTTTTATAGAACTTGTTACCTAAAAATCCAAAGTGGATTCGGGTCTCTCGAATCTACGAAACAAATTGACTTATGATTAATCGTAACCATCGATCGTAACTCAAGATCAAATATGTAGTTCAGTCAATGAAGTATCGTTAGGCCCATTATTTCTAACCATTGAAGGGGGTAAAGATAATATAAAAATATTCTGTATTTCCGCCCACTACTACATGATACATTTAAGTTTTTAAATTACATAGGTATGTATTATTATAGGAAGCTTCGATATTTCTACAAATAAAGTTCTTATTCTATTCTATTTCAAAAAGGCAAATTTTCAGTCATTTGTGGCATTTCTACAGCTCGGTAAATTCTATTCTAAATTCTTCGTAAACAAGTTTACAGTCGTTCATGAGATCGCAATCTAAAACTAGTAATATCGGATTAGTTTACAAAACATTGAATACTGTCATTCTAAGGGTGAATTCACACTGGATTAGAATCAAGAGAATTTTAAGATTTTGCATCCAATCGTCAAAATTTAAGGCACGCTTTTCAATTTCCTAAGTTATAAAAAATCACGAAGATTTTGAAACGCTCGACATCAATTGTTAAAGAAATGAGCCTTACGTTATGGAGATAAGTCTCGATTCAATATATTATCAAAATCTTCTCAAATTTTCTTCGATTCTCAATGCTGAACCCATGCGTTTACATGCGCACGGCTGGAAATTGTAATGTATGAGACAGAGGTTCACCGTTTACATATAAAAAAGCCGTCTACATATCACGGCAAACATATAACCGTTTGTGCAGTGTTTTCCTTAAAGGCAGGCGCTCATATGGCGAACACCGCCGCACAACATCAAAATAAGCATTTAAATATGGGCTTAAACTCGTAACTATAAATACAGTTTCGTGACAAATTATCTTAACGAAAGCATCAAGCGACCGGTCCATTATTCGCCGGAAATAGAAAACTCAAAAACAATAAATTTCAGGAATTATTAAATTCAAATTATTTTCGTTATATTTAATTAACATTTATTAAAATTACATTTGTTTACTGTCGTTCTAAATGATTTTACCAACAATTTATTCATTTTATGCAACATTTTAATCATTTAGATTATGTATATGATACAATATTATTATCTTATAAAAGCAATGTTTGATTTATAATCTTGAAATGCCAACAAAGTACTAATATTATTCAAATTGTTTTATAACAAAACATTTGAAATTTGTTAAGATATTGTAAACATACTAAAGGTAGCTCAACTGATCCATACCAATACCAATCAGAAGCATCACCAAGACGCTAACTGGATATGGGTCAGTTGAGCTACCTATAGTTTATTTACAACAGTCTGCAGTTAGCTCGATTGTGATTTTCTTTGCTAGCAAAGATATTGTAAAATTGACATGACTCTTATAATTATAGGTAAATATTGAAATTGGTCGCCAAGACGCTAACTGGATATGGATCAGTTGCGCTATAGTTTATTTACAACAGTCTGCAGTTAGCTCGATTATTATTTTCTTTTTAACAAAGATATTGTAAAATTGACATGACTGTTATAATTATAGGCAAGTAATATTCCAGTTAAAGATGAAATATCAAAATATTACTCGTCAAAGCCCATATTAAAAAAAAAACTACCCAAAATAATAGGTCAACAATTATATAACAAACTGCCTTTACAGTTGAAGTTAATTAAAAATGAAAATAAGTTTAATCTAGAATTAAAAAATCTTTTACTCGACAACACGCTGTATAGTATCAAAGAGTTCTTAGAAAATGATTACAGTCTATATAATGTAAAATCCTTACTGAAATCACCTGACATATCCGAAATATCACCTGACCCGCAGTGAATGTTTCATTAATTTAAACATAAAACTTGCCCCTATACAGCATAATTGTTTATTATAATTATTTATCATGTTTTGACGAGTCATAGCCTCGGCATATAATTAAGGTACCATTATATTGTACACTTTTTTTATGTTTGATTTATGACAATAAAGAAATCTGAATCTATTAGAACACAAATTGTGCTGTGCGGCATTGTCGCTGTCCAAATCCGCTACAACCTCAAATCTAATCCTTCAACCGACTAAGAAACATATCAAACAGCGCTGCCTTCACCTTATCATCGTTTTTCTGCGCTCGTATCATCGGCAGGTGCATTTGTAGGCGTCGGTTGCAGGTTTCCGCGTTGCTCTTGTGATCTGCCGTCTTTATGTGCGATTCTGTGGCGCTCCAGCTGTTTATGATGAGGTTACAGAAACCGCAGTGGAATGTTTGTGGGCGGACCTGCAAGATGTTTTAAACAGTGTAAAACCTAAAAAAATTACAATTATGTACCTTACTAAATTAGAGTGAGTATTTACAATTGAAGCAATTGAGCTAACTGCAGACTGTTGCAAGCAAACTACAGGTAGCTCAACTGGTCCATGTCAATACCAGTTGGGAATGCCAATACGTCAGTATTTGTAGTTTTTGCGCAAGTTTGTTTACCAAAGTTATTAATCTATACTAATATTATAAAGAGGAATGATTTGATTCTTTGTTTGAAATGAATAGGCTCCGAAACTACTGAACCGATTTGAAAAAATCTTTCACCATTAGAATACTAAAGTTTCTGTGATGAACAAAGACTATAACATATTTTCAAAAAAAATTAGGGTTTCGCATGAAAAATATTTTTTTGTTTAATAACAGTGCGAAGCCGGGACCGCTAGTAAACAAATAATGCTGGACAATTCACACAGAATCATCTAGAATCTAGAGGATAGATGATGCTGTGTGGATTGACCAGCATTATTTATAGAATAAGTTTATTTATTTAAAGAACACAAACATCATATATATTATTACTATATCTAATACTATCGTTAAGGTAAATAATCTAATATATATGACAATTTATTGTGTACATACTAAGTGTTGTAAAGAGCGCGCACATTGAAATAAAAATGAAAAAAAAAATTAAACCTAATCTTAATGCTAAAGAACATAATATTATTAAAAATAAGTTTATAATATAAGTAGGTCACAATAAAGGTACTCAGTTCTAGAATCCAAGATGCTCTTATAAGCAAAGGGTCTCCTCAACCTAAGATATATTGGAGCCATTGGAGGTAATTACTTTTCAAGTGATATCTTCAGAGGAAAACTGTTTTTATATATTGCTGTATATAAAAACAGTTAAATAACTTGTAAACAAAAATTGGTGTTATTTCTGATATAGCAAAAAATATTCCTTATGATGTGACCTTTCGATTGGTATGATAAAGCTACAGGGTAATAATTTTTCTCGTGTAGCGGGTTCGGTTCCTGGTTCAAATATGTAACTATAGAAAAATCTATGAAAGCAGTTTAAATTGTTTTTAAAATTAAAATAATGTCTTCTTTCAGTAAAATGTTTAATCTACAATATTTATGGGTATTTTCCCCCATGTGGCATAGCGATGGGACGCCCTGTATAGTGTAATAATAATTATGTTTTTTATTTACCTCTCTTATAAATTCCTCCTTCACTTTAGGGTTCGTTATGATCGAAGCTTGCCTCATTCCTTTCTCATGCTTCACAGTTTGACAATGATCATCCAAATCTTCCTCAAACAGGTTCATCTGACAAATCTGGCACATGTGCTCTCCAAATCTGTTAGGATTCTTCGTGAAAAAGTGACAACTCTTCTGCGTAACACAGAATTTCTCATTCAGCACTATATCATTATCCAAAGTGTTATCAAATGCAGCAACATTGTGTATGAAATCCTCCATTGGAGTTCGGAAAAGTTTTATATGTTTTGGTGCTTCTGAAACCGCTTTCGGTGTTGCTTTGGCCAGTTTGTTGATGTGTTCTTTACCATTAACATGTTCTTTCATAGCTCGGAGAGACGATGGGAATTTGTTTTGACATGTGCTGCAATATGTGTTTTGGTATTTCGCATCGTATAACAGTTGGTTGTCTTTAGCATATATGATAGGGTCTGTTGAGTCCTCTTTTACGATAAATTTAGGTGGTTTCTGTTCTTTTTTGACTGTATCCTTTTTTACTTTTGCTTCGGCTGGTTTTTCTTCAGTGTTGTTGGTGTTAGATATCTTTTTGTTTGCTTCTTTTGTTTCTATTATGCCTGCAACGGTTTCTTTATTATTGATGACATTATCTTGACCTACTGCTCTTTTCACATCTTCCCTTATCTTCTCTTTAGGTTTTCCCTATGAAACATTCTCAATTAACAAAGAAAATTGCAATTAACGATTAGAGATATACCTTTAGAACTAGCGTTTAGAATTGAAACAGTTAGGTATTACCAGACTGTTGCAAACAATCTAGAGACAGCTGAACTGATCAGTATCGTTAGGTACCTTGGGTGTTGGGTTTGCCAAGTCATGCTTTTTCTTTTCCTCTTGGCACACAGCATATTTTTTATTATGATCATCGCCGCCGAAATGGTCTTCGATCTCGCTCAATGGTAGCTTAATGTTACATGTTAAACATTGGAAGTCATTTTTGTCAATCTGGAAATAATAACAACAACAATTTGTAGCCCTCGTCTTTAAAATTAACTCTCAAAAAGAGCCTCTATGTTGGCTATGGCCCTATTCATGCCTCCCAAAGAACTGGATCACTATACGGCCAAGGATCATAGAAATGAGGCATTGAAATAATAACATAGATAGATATTTTTACTATAAATAGAAAATACCCTGAACAAATATCTGCAGATCGTACAAATATTTGTACCGAGGCGGGAATCCAACCCGCAACCTCCTGCGTCGCAGGCGGACCTTCGCCCACCGCGCCACAGAGGTCGTCAAATGTATGCTTAGACCTTTAATATCTATACTAATATTATAAAGAGGAAAGATTTGATCGTTTGTATGTTTGTTTGTTTGTTTGTTTGAATTGAATAGGCTCCGAAACTACTGGACCGATTTAAAAAATTCTTTCACCATTAGAATCCTTAATTTTCCGTGATGAACATAGGCTATATAATATTTTCAAAAAAGTTAGGGATCCGCATGAAAATTTCAATAATTGAACCGTGGGCTGTATATTCAACCTCTTTTTCTATTATGGCGCGTCAGAATAGAAAAAGAGGTTGTATAGCGCACGGTGCTATACAACCTCTTTTCTCTACGGCCAGTGTCAGTTTTGGAATGTCGAGTCAATGTCAAAAACCCCAATGCTGTTAAAAAAAGTAAAGATCCGTATGAAAACTGTAAAACCCATCGTTTTAGTGTGTATAATTTCTGAAATTTTTGTTTAATACCCGTGCGAAGCCGGGGCGGGCCGCTAGTAATATATAGAGTGATTCAAACGGAAGGCTATTTAAATATAACATACCTTTCTATAAACGCTGTTATCATTCCCAAACTGCACCTCATTCTGCAACAGCTTAAGAATATGTGACCGCTCAGCCATATGCTCCAGCCGATCGTCAAACTCAGTGTTGCACAGCCAACACTCGTCTTCATGGAAGCTGTGCCATGCGTTCTCCGTTATCAACACATCATCAAATGCGGTGTAGACTGACCCAGACTGCTTCAATAGCATGTTACCTTTAGAAAGAAAGAAGGAACAATTAATTTGCGAATTATTTGGTGTCATTAATTATTTGGGGGTTATTAGGGGAGGCCTATGTCCAGCAGTGGACTATTATAGGCTGATGATGATGATTTGGTGTAATATGAAAAAGGCTTTTGCCGTGTGGTGCCGGTATAGAATTTCACCCCCATTCTTCCCGTGGGTGTCGTAAGAGGCGACTAAGGGAGACACACCGGGGGGCGGGCAGCAGCGCCCTCTGCAGAACAACTCCACCGAACTGCGATCCCAACCCGCATGTCTAGCAGTGGACTGATATAGGCTGACGTTTCGATGATATTATTTGTCATATGAGGAAATATCAGAAAGCGGCGTAGAGATATCTCTTGTAGGTATTTATTGTTTCGTTGAACGCGCGCTTTTTACCCGATGAAAGGTTAATTTCCCAAAATTAAAGCTTTATTTAGAGATGATCTCGAAAGTTTTTCTATATATAATATAAAGGTTTTTTTATATACCACCAAGGTGGCAAACAAACATACAGCGACTTTTGGAAGCTTTTGGGTCGAGATAGGGGGAAGTCAAACCTCACCTAGGTCAATGCAAATTGACCAATCGAAGGGAATTTTTAAGGTTTTGAAATTACTTTTCCCACAAACTAATCTTCAATATTCTCGCAACAAAAATCTAAGCATACACCTTAGAATTTCTTCCAAAACACCTACCTTTATTGTAATAGTGCAGCTTCTCAGCAATATGCAAGTTGACCTTGGCTCCGGTGGCCATTAGCTGACTGCAGTATTCACAGAAGTAGCCAGCTTTCACCTGGAAATTATGATAATTAATAAATAAATAAAATAAAAAAGCCTTTTATTCCACAACCTTATATAGAGCTGGTCAATATCTGGCGCAGCGCATCAGCATTGCCATACAACGTGGCAATGCAGCCAGCATCTTGGGTACACTTCCAACTGGTATTGATATGGATCAGTTGAGCTACCTGTAGTTTGTTCGCAACAGTCTGCAGTTAACTCATTGTAATTTTATTTGTTAATAAAGGCTTTTTGCCCTGTTGAAATGGAAATTATGATAATTACAATATAAAAATACATGTATGATAATTTTGAAAGTTATCAACTTGCTAGGGTGGTCATTATTTATCTCACACTTTAATGAGCGCTGGGTAAACACACCAGTACAATATTGAGTGTAGACGATATATTTGCCCGGCTTCGGCTATGCACAAAAAGCATTTATGCCTAGGATTAATTTACTTCGGTCTAGTCTTACGGTTTTGAGTTTTGTATTAGATTTAAATGGTAAATAAGACTATTTTCTTCATTAAGTATGTTCAATTCAATATCTGTCTAAGTGCTTATTTTGTAAGCCTAAAGAAATAAAGTTATTGAATCTGAATCTACATTACCTCTCCTGAGGTTTTCTGGTAGAAAACTTTTATTAAGTATTAAGCTTACTTAAGTACTTGCAATACCGTCTTCATATCTTTGTCATGAGCAGAAAATCAGTTCACAGAGTATTAGTTTAGTTATACACAATGTACACTTCTATACTGTCACTTTTTTGCTACCCGATCCTGGCATGTCATCTCTACTAATCTATATTAGAAAGAGGAAAGATTTGATTGTTTGAATTGAATGGGCTCTGAAACTACTGGACAAATTCGAAAAATTCGTTCACCATAAGTATCCTAAATTTTCCGTGCTGAACATAGGCTATAATATATTTTCAATAAAAATTGGGGTTCAGCATGAAAAATATTTTTTTGTTAAATACCTGTGCAAAGCCCGGGCGGACTGCTAGAGGTGATATAAAAAGAAAACTTGCTTGGGGCAGGCATATCCAGCTGAGAATGTATATGTGATGTTGAGGTTCTTACCTTCCTTATACCATTGTTCCCATACTTCTCCAAGTAGGGATAAGCGAGGAGTGTGTTCTCATGATCTTCTCCTTTGATATGAGAGAATGTTTGGTCCTCTGTCTCCAAGAAACGCTCGCAAACAAGGCAGTAAGAGTTGATGTAGCCTGATATTATTGCATTCCTTTGGAAGGTCCCCATTTTTGCCTGGAACAAGTTTTTTAAGTGTTTGTGCTCATTACAAAACCAATAAAAAATTGGGTACTATTTATTATCATTAATAATCATTATGATAAGTGATTAGTTACTTATGTAGGTACATATTAAAATAGGCAGATTTATGTATTATGTTGAGTTCTTAAAACACCGAAATTTATATAAACAAGCAGATACCCATTTTCAAAAAATACTGTAGGTAAGTACCTCACTCTCCATCTCCTGTTTCATCTCCTGTTCTCATGTATCAGACTAAGTCAATAAAAGTTTTGTAACTTTTTTTCAAAAAAAAAAAACAATAAACCACAAAAGCAACCAGAACCAGACATACAATTACCAAGTTATACATTTAAATCATTTGAGAGAAGCAAAAATTCCACAAAATAAGTACTTACTTTGTAGGTTTGTAGTTTGTAAGTATGTATTTTGCGGCGGAGTCCAATTAGCGCGTTAAATTCTGTCGGCTCGTGCGGTGCCGCGGTGGTAGGTAGTGTAAATTACACTACCTACCACCGCGGCACCGCACGAGCCGACAGAATTTAACGCGCTAGAAAGCTACTAAAGCTACTACTAAAGCTTTATTTAGAGATGATCTCGAAAGTTTTTCTATATATAATATAAAGGTTTTTTTATATACCACCAAGGTGGCAAACAAACATACAGCGACTTTTGGAAGCTTTTGGGTCGAGATAGGGGGAAGTCAAACCTCACCTAGGTCAATGCAAATTGACCAATCGAAGGGAATTTTTAAGGTTTTGAAATTACTTTTCCCACAAACTAATCTTCAATATTCTCGCAACAAAAATCTAAGCATACACCTTAGAATTTCTTCCAAAACACCTACCTTTATTGTAATAGTGCAGCTTCTCAGCAATATGCAAGTTGACCTTGGCTCCGGTGGCCATTAGCTGACTGCAGTATTCACAGAAGTAGCCAGCTTTCACCTGGAAATTATGATAATTAATAAATAAATAAAATAAAAAAGCCTTTTATTCCACAACCTTATAAAACAATAAACCACAAAAGCAACCAGAACCAGACATACAATTACCAAGTTATACATTTAAATCATTTGAGAGAAGCAAAAATTCCACAAAATAAGTACTTACTTTGTAGGTTTGTAGTTTGTAAGTATGTATTTTGCGGCGGAGTCCAATTAGCGCGTTAAATTCTGTCGGCTCGTGCGGTGCCGCGGTGGTAGGTAGTGTATTAGTCACTCGCGGTAGAATAGAGATAATGATTATAGACAAGTAATTTGTATTTTGAATAATACTTACACACCGTTCACAGGCAGATCCGGATGATGCGCCTTTACAATGAGTAAAGTAGTACTGGGCGTTTTTTTCTAAAACAGTTTCATGAAACACTTTGTCTATGTGAAACGACAAAACGCTTTCTCGTTCAATCATAAAACACTTACTAAAAAAACTGTCAAACGTCACGAATCTAATGCTGACTGAAACCAGTCTGTCAAACGAACAAAACTAAGGTTCGCTAGAACGCTTTTTGAACGAACGAAATGATTGGAAGGAACGGCGCGCCAAAACAGTTTCAAATCTGTCTGACAGGTGCGAACAATAATGAACTCTAATCCTTTAACGATAAAATATAAAATAAAAAGAGTTTGTCCCTGCTTCTCGAAAACGTTTTTATACAAGGCAGGCAGGAACAGGCAAAACTGATCCTTATTTTATAGAGCATAAAATTTTGTTTGCTGTGGGATTACAGAAAAACGTGTTTTTGAAGAAACCCATGTCGTTTTTGGATAGAATAGGAACAGGCAAAACAGATCCTTATTTTATAGAGCGTAAAATTTTGTTTGCTTTGGGATTACAGAAAAACGTGTTTTTGAAGAAACCCGTTGCGAAGTGGGCCTACGTAGGTATGTCGTTTTTGGATAGAATAGTGAACTCTATTGCGATATAGATAAGATACAAAACGACCAAATTAAAAAAAAAACTTTAGGAGTGAAATTCGAGTGGAGTTCAAAGGTAAAGTTTGTTTTGTTTTGTTTTGTAATAATAATAACACGTGCGTGCGTCATGTGTGTATTGTGCATTGCTTTCGCTCATTGCAATTATTCGGTGTTTTTGGAATAATTAGGTACTTCGGATCGATTTGATAGTAATTATTCTGTGACTTCAAGTGTAAATTAATTGTTAAGTGACGATTACTGTTGAACAAAAAAGTGTTTTAAAAAAAACTGTTTCATGCAACTATTTTTAGTCTTAAAATAAGCGTCTCGTTTCGTTTGACGGAAAATGGAAAACTTCCCAGTACTAGAGTAAAGTAATACTAATTCTATACAACGTTGGAAATTATGCACCAAAGAGAATAAAACCCTCGGAGAGTAATATTGTTCTTCTTACGAATACGAGCTAAATAACCGATAAACGAAGTTCATTGGTTCAATCAAATCTTTCGCACGCACTCGCACGACCTGGGATGTGTATTTTCTTCTCTTTCTTTGGCTTACTCACATTCTTAACAATGACCGAACAATTATGTGGTGGGATTCCCCAACAACGACATCAACTGAAAACAACAGGATCTGCTGCTGACTGCTTCACAATTTCATTGCAAAAGCGCTCGCACGCAATGAAACACACGCACGCAACAAATGACCCGTATTTTAAATGGGATGAAAATCATAACTTTGCCATAACTTATCACAATTTTAAACTAGTAGTAAGTAAAATAGGTAAAAGCCCTGTCTGATTAAAAACCGTTATTTTCATGTGGCAATATGGTTATCTAGCATAATGGGTGCATCCCTAGTAAAATGTCAATATAGTTTATAGTCTATGGTTAAAGAGATTGCATCGCATCTTAGATTATAGTTCGTCTGAGCATCGCATGAGCACTTTGAGTATCTAGAACGGGAGTTGCCAAGCGCTTTCTGTCAGTACTAAAATCTTTCTGTCAGTACTAAAATCTTTCTGTCAGATTTCGAGGGGGGCGAGGTAATACGGTACAGCACACGTTTACATAATCACGCATACTAATGCAGAAAAATAAAGCGTCCATATAAACGCACACTAAAGTAAAAGCTGGACACAAACAAAAGAACACGCACACAAATATAGAATTAATTATTGTTTAGTTACACACTAACACAAAAAAGTAGTGCTGGATGTAAAACGACCGAAAAAATAATGATTTCGAATGAATGAAATCAGGGTTGTTAAAATTATACAATGCTTTTTTAATAGAGGTATTGTTTCTTACTGAGGGATTTTAGACATGCATTTAAATATAGAAAAAAAATGTTCCGAATGAGAGAAAAGCGAAAAGTTGGTTTTCCTTTCATTTGACATTAACTAAGAACCATAATTTGTAATTGACGCCCCGTCTATTTGGGACTATTATTTTTTTTTATTTATGCAAATCGAAAAGTTTTCATTATCTATATCTATAATGTTTTCATAGAGAGCAGGAGAAGAAAAGCGGCAGTAAGAAAGAGAGAAAGAAAGACAGAAAATATAGGTATTTATTGTGATAGGTACAGGCCGGGTACAGGGATAATAAAATTTTATCTAGATTAACATTATGTAGATCGGGCCGCCCCGCCGCCGTGTTTCATGTCATGATCAGTGCGGTGTTCCTGCGCTATCTATAAAAAGGGTATTTTAATTATTAATATTAATAAATTGATGGAGAAAATTTCTACTAAAAGAAAAAACACGAGCTATCTATCATCACTTCGCTTGTGTCTTTCTGTATCGAGGTTGTTTTGTAATTCCTTTTTTTTATAAATAAATCTGCTTCTGACTTATAATAATATTATATTTTTAATACTATATTATTAAATATCATTATTTGTGTCATTTTATTTGTTGTTTCTTATAAATCTATATTACATTTAAAATGGAATAATTTATTGTAAATGTGACGTACACATTTTTCCATAAAAAATGGATTTTGGTATCTCTTATGGTATTATGGTATCATTTGCATAACCAATTTTCCTATATCAATAGATTTTTTGTTACAAAAAACATCGCATTTTACACAAATTTTTCGTTCATTCCATCATTCGTTCAATCAATTTCACTCAACTTGTCCCCGCACTACGCCTTCTACCAAGGAATCACAAACTATATAGGGATACTACCAAGGAATAAAAATGTCGCAACTGATATTCTATTAAAATCGAAATTATACAATATAACAAAAAAGAATTCAGAAAAATGTCACTTACTTGTGATAGGAAACACTATGTACCCTTAAGTTGGATGTCTCCAATTGCCTTTTATACCCATAAACCGCACAATTCACCATTTGTGGTGAGCACTATCTCGCGACACGAAACGATAGCAAATGGCCGCGAAGTTACGAGTGAAGTAGTTTTATTATTCGTCTATGGTCAGTAAAGTCTTGTGACCAACAGAGGGGTATCCTGACCTTGCCAACTCCCGTTCTAGATACTCAAAGCATGAGCATCGCGATCTAATAAAATAACAGAATTAGGAATAACAGGTTAGTGTTCTGTGGATTGCATGAGCCATCCTGTGTTGGTTGCAGTTTTGTTCCGGCTACGGCAATTGCCGTATTATACGGTTTTCGCGAGGGTTAATCGTCAATAATAAGGCATACGGCAGACATTTCAAAGACGTAAACAGATAATAATCTGTATGAAATTTTACGGCCGGTATCGGAAGCGCTGACAAAACTGAATTTCTTCGTATAACGGAACGCACTAGCCACTGCCTTCTTTCTGGGAAAGGGTTTCCTCTTTTAAGTAGGTAGTCTTATAGTAACCTGATAAAATGAGACCTTACCCTTACTAGTGTCAGCACACTTTTTTTTTCACTTAGTTATGAATGTTGAATTGTTCTAGTTTGTGTAATTAAAGTGTTGTTTGTAGTTACAACACTTATCTTACGACGACGACGGCCCATTCATTTGTAGACTTTGAATTTATTTCCGCAATTATTGCTTCAGTTTTCACCGATGATGACTATATCGCTTCTGTTGCCAATGATCCAAGGCACGTAGTGTGTTATGTGAAGTCTTGTAATTTTTTTGAAATTTTGTTCCTTTACGTTGTAATCCGCCGATGGTTAGGATTTTATGGCGGCAGATTAGCGTAATTTGTAAACATATATTATAAAAACTTGAATATACGGCCCGTTTTTTTAATTTAACCCTAAATACGGCAATTTTTGGTTAAGATACGGCAACCCTAAATTTTACTTGGAACAACACTGGTTTGGTTGGTTGCTAAACTATGGCGTATCTCCATAATGTGAAACCAAAATGTGAAACAGTTTACATAATAAAAGAAAAGGTTTAATTTCCTCTTCTGCACATTCCCCATGCCCTTCAATTTATTGTAGTAGGTAGTGTAATTTTCTATGTGAATTTCGCAAGGTCATACTTTACTAGTGTATTCAGTAGTTAGGTACTTAAACAATGTTTTTATGTTGTGTGGCAATAAATTCTTTCGCGATAATTTTACCTACTATTTTATTTTTGTCACTGCGTATGACTCCGTGACTTAGATCAAAGACAATAAAACCACTACAATAATAGTCTTATAGGTGCGGGCGGGGCGGCGGCGCACAGTGGTTTGTCTCCATACAAGAGGTTGGACATAGGATAATAAAAAAACCAAAGTCGTTATTTCAAAAAACTAAATATGCCATCGCATTTGTCTATCAAACGGCAACAAATTATACGATATTCATTTTTTCGATTGGACTTATAGTCTAGGAGATAGCGCAGTTAAACTGTTTTTATTGTATGAAAAGCAACATATAAATGTAAATATCTTCCCATTTTGGCCCATTTTCGGGTTGAGATTTTATACACGTAATCTAACCGTGCTAAGCTATATTTTCTCCAAAGACACATGCTGCTACTTTTGTGCACTTTTTGAGATATATCGAAAATTAGATAAATTATAAATTTAGTTTAACGGTATGTTTTAAATGGAAGAAAATGTCTTATAATAAGTTAATTGCCTTGTTATAAACCCTAAACATCTTCAGCAGCCATAAAAAGGCGAAAAAACTAATTTGTAAAAAGCGAAGTGAATAAATATTTTTTATAAGCAAAGTCGTTTTTTCATAAAACTAAATATGCCATGGCATTGGTCTATAAAACAGCAACAAATTATACCATATTCGTTTCTTCGATTGGTCTTATAGTCTAGGAGATATCGTAGTAAAACTGTTTTTATTTTATGACAAGCAACATAAAAATGTAAATATCTTCCCATTTTGGCCCATTTTTGGGTTGAAATTTTATAGACGTAATCTAACCGTGCTAAGCTATATTTTCTCCAAAGACACATGCTGCTACTTTTGTGCTTTTTTTGAGATATACCGTTAAACCAAATTTATAAGTTATCAGTTTTTCGTTATATCTCAAAAAGTGCACAAAAGTAACAGCATGTGTCTTTGGAGAAAATATAGCTTAGCACGGTTAGATTACGTGTATAAAATTTCAACCCGAAAATGGGCCAAAATGGGAAGATATTTACTTTTTTATGTTGCTTGTCATACAATAAAAACAGTTTTACTACGATATCTCCTAGACTATAAGACCAATCGAAGAAACGGATATGGTATAATTTGTTGCTGTTTTATAGACCAATGCCATGGCATATTTAGTTTTATGAAAAAACGACTTTGCTTAAAAAAAATATTTATTCACTTCGCTTTTTACAAATTAGTTTTTTCGCTTTTTTATGGCTGCTGAAGAGGTTTAGGGTTTATAACAAGGCAATTAACATATTATAAGACATTTTCTTCCATTTAAAACATACCGTTAAACCGAATTTATAATTTATCTAATTTTCGATATATCTCAAAAAGTGCACAAAAGTAGCAGCATGTGTCTTTGGAGAAAATATAGCTTAGCACGGTTAGATTACGTGTATAAAATTTCAACCCGAAAATGGGCCAAAATGGGAAGATATTTACATTTTTATGTTGCTTGTCATACAATAAAAACAGTTTTACTACGATATCTCCTAGACTATAAGACCAATCGAAGAAACGAATATGGTATAATTTGTTGCTGTTTTATAGACCAATGCCATGGCATATTTAGTTTTATGAAAAAACGACTTTGCTTATAAAAAATATTTATTCACTTCGCATTTTACAAATTAGTTTTTTCGCCTTTTTATGGCTGCTGAAGATGTTTAGGGTTTATAACAAGGCAATTAACTTATTATGAGACATTTTCTTCCATTTAAAACATACCGTTAAACCAAATTTATAATTTATCTAATTTTCGATATATCTCAAAAAGTGCACAAAAGTAGCAGCATGTGTCTTTGGAGAAAATATAGCTTAGCACGGTTAGATTACGTGTATAAAATCTCAACCCGAAAATGGGCCAAAATGGGAAGATATTTACATTTATATGTTGCTTTTCATACAATGAAAACAGTTTAACTGCGCTATTTCCTAGACTATAAGTCCAATCGAAAAAATGAATATCGTATAATTTGTTGCCGTTTGATAGACAAATGCGATGGCATATTTAGTTTTTTGAAATAACGACTTTGGTTTTTTTATTATCCTATGTCCAACCTCTTGTATGGAGACAAACCACTGTGCGGCGCCGGCGCGGCGGCGGCATGGCAGCGGCAGTTTTGTGGCGGCACAGGACATGGCCAGCCATGAAAAAAGAAGAGGAAAAGCAACGTCAAATCATGACAGCTAGAAACCTTGCCAGCTTTTTCCACCTTGTGTATTTAACGGTATAAATGGAATACTATGGCTACCATTCTTCGGAGTTTATTTTTTGTTTCCGTGTAGTTTTTGGATTCCGCACTCGAGGTGAAGACGAGACCTTATTATACTGACCTCCCTGTCTATCTATCAGCGGTCTGTATACCTTAAAAATGTTTTCACGGAGTATTTATTTTTGGTCCTAAACAAAAGAATATAATAATACTAGCGGTCCGCCCCGGCTTCGCACGGGTATTTAACAAATAATTTAACTGTACACACCTTTAGACGTGGGGTTCACAGTTTTCATATGGATCACTAACTTTTTAAGCAGCAAAAGAGCATTTCAACTTTGACTTGACCCTTATTTTTTGTCATTGATTGCCTTCCACACCCCATTGACGAATTGTGAAGTAATGACACTCCATAACCGATACTGGCAGGGTCGGGTCGTAGAGAAAAACAAGCGGCGGTGGCGGCGGCGGGCAGCGCGGCGGCGCCCTAATAAAATAAGAAGTTGTATATTAATTAAACGGTTTTATTATTGAATAAATTGTTCATGCGGATCCATAACTTTCTTAAAAACATTTTAGCCTATGTAAATAAGGGAATCTGTAGGATTCTACCTAATGGTGTTTTTTTTTTCAAATCTGTCCAGAAGTCAGATTCAGATTCAGATTCAATAACTTTATTTCTTTAGGCTTACAAAATAAGCACTTAGACAAGTCAAATTTCATACAGTTAATTAATATTACAAAGAAATAAGTAGTTATTGATTTCTCTTCACTTCAATTTTTTGTCCACTAGTGGAAGAAGTGAAGTTTCGGAGCCTATGCAATTCAAACAAATAAACAATCAAATCTTTCCTCTTTTTAATATTTGGGTAAATTTTTGTAATTATTAGTACTAATTTAACGGGTATTTATCGCGTTTATTTACCTATTTTTCCCTAACAGTAGGTATAATAATGTGTTCAGATCGCATAAGTTTAATTTTTTTTTGTAGATTTTGTATGCTTTCCTACGTTATAATAATTTCAAAAAAGTCTCGCATCTAAATAGATATGTGACTTTTAATGTGCTGTTAGATAATTATCACCTCGATAATATATATTTTTTAATTTCTTTTCTCCCAAACCCAAGGATGTGACTAATTTTTATGTCTGGGTTTCGATGAAAAATCGATGAAGGAATAATACCTACCCTACCAACTACTGTTTGAAATAGTAGGCAGAAGTGGCTGCAATTTGTTTCATCTAAATACAAAAAGTAACTCTTAGCAATACCTACCTTTCGAAATTTGTTTAATTTTGATGAAATTATTACTTCCCTGAAGTCAGGATTAATTTTTCTCGAAAATCTCTCTGCTTTTTTATTTTTCAGCTGGTAGCACTGTCTAAATGTCAGTCAGTCATAATATCGCGACTTCGCGACGCGGTACCTACCAACGCACGTATGTTTAAGTTGTTGACGTCTGCCTGCTGCGCTCCGAGCGTTTTCTGTTTGTTTGTGATAATGTTTTGTATCGAGCCTTGATTTGCCGTTTATATTGTAGACTAGAAAAATGTGTGCGACGTAACAAAAAGCAAAAGCTACGTTATTAATATGTATCAAACTACGTTTAGCTCAAGAATGTGCAGTGTTTGTGCGTGGTTGTTCATTAGTTTGTGGGTTTTATTAGCCCTGACAAAGAACATAGGAGCTCAAGAACTGAGTAAGTTTCTTTGACAACTATAATTTAAGTTTTTAAAAATATTTCTACGCATAAAGCTTTGGTTATGGGCTCTGGAATGTTCCATTAAAAAACCTATTTATTTTGTTTACCACTTCTCCTAAAATATACTTATGTATGTTATGTTTATGTAGTACGTAGGTATGTATGTACCGTTACTCCTTAACTCAAGTAAGTGTAACAAAAGTCACTTAGTTGTAACGGCGATAGTGGCAATCTTTGGTAACCCCCAGTTACGTTTGAAGTCAATATTCTATGAATAAAGGTGTATTCGAAGACCTATTACTAAAATCTTTCTATTTTTCTGTTCTGCCAGGTGTCTGCTTACAATTCTTAATATCCCTGATACATTACATATTTATTATTAATTTAAACAATATTGTGCACATTATAAGAATAGTAAACATAAGGTAGGCAAAATGCTGATAGCATTAATGGGCCTAGGAACTTTTAAACTGGCTTAGGTATTATAAGGAAATATTTTGATCAATTCCAGACCTAAAACTTATGTACCTGTTGATTATTTTATATAACAAATATATTTTACACAATATTATGTATGTTTAAGTTATGTGTAACTTATCAACAAAGAAAATACAATCAGTAGACAGACAAATAAGAACTAGTATTTACAATTTAAACAATTGAGCTAACGGCAAACAATCTACAGATAGCTCAGCTAATCTATGTCAATACCAGTCAAATATGTTTCTTTATTTATAACCTTGGACAAAGACTTGGCAATTATATTTTTAAGAATTCTCACCACTTTAAATCACTTTTTACTTGGATGTACCACTGCTGTTTGAGGGAATTTGTCCTCAAATAGATTGTTAAGATAATTCACTCTAAAACTTACCTTTTTAGTAAGTAATAATAGTAAATTTAAAGAAAGATTTCTCAGTTAGCTAGTTTTAATTGTTTATACCTACTACAAAGCATTCCCACATTCCTGACTTAAGTAATTCGTAATTTATAAATGAAATCTATTATAATGCTAAGATACTATGGCCATCTTAATTAAAGAATAGCTCCTGATTTATTTTCTGCTAGTTTATGACTTGTAGAATGCTGAAAAAACTCCTGTGCATTAAAATCTTTAAATAAGATAATAAGGTGATTACCTATTTGCCTATAGATAAACAATACAATAAAAAATTATTTATGGTTACACCTGAAAAAGAACATAACAAAAGATAAGTACCTACAATGGACGGCCTTATCGCTTAGAAGCGATCTCTTCCAGGCAACCTGTGGATGGAAAGAATTCGATATAAATTATGTATTTTCAAACTATATTCCTAATTAAATCATTGTTTTTCCTCTGGTCACATAGTTAAACAATCTTGTCCAATCTAATTCACCTGAATAGTGGATATTCCAAAGCCCTACTTATTCATAAAGTCAATTATACAATAATTAGTTACCAACTCGCCCGCAAAAGCGCGACAAGCGGATTTCCGCCGGCAAGTTCCGCTGAACTCACTGAACTAAATAATTGTCACCATGCAATAAAATAATTAAACAATAAGTGCGAAAACTGTAAATTTACCAACTTCAGTTTGTATTGTATCTACCGTGCAAAATGGCAAATCTATACTAAAACCATAAAAATGAATGATTTGATTGTTTGTTTGGATTGAATAGACTCAGAAACTACGTACTGGACCGAATTAAAAAATTATTTCACCATTAGAATCCTACAGTATCCCTGAGACTATAGAATTGTTAACCTAATATCTTCCTACATAGCCCAATGCCTAACAGCGAGTTAATCTAACTAGCGAACCATATTCGACACTATTTTCTCCACGCGGCGAATATCGGAAATAATGGTCCTTCGAGCCATTAAAAACAGTAGGCTTCTTATTCACTGTTATACTTAATCTACTCAGAATACAAAGTTTCTGTGTTCTGAGTTAATCCAGCATAGATCCCGATAATAGCGGCCGATAAGAGGCCGATACACCATACACCTGACTACCCGGAAGGCATTTAAAATCGTAACCAACCTTCATAGTCCGATATTTAAAGCCATATTGATCTATGTGTCTGTATCACAGGTTTCCCTTAGTATCTACTATCAAAATTCTCGCGGCCTTAGAACTAAAACCAATGCGTTCTATCGTAATTTATGCTGCTGTAGTTATGATGTTATAGTGTTAACGGAAACTTGGCTTCATAGTGGTGTATTCAGTAGTGAACTTTTCGATGATAGATTTGTAGTTTACAGAAGGGATAGAGAGAACTCTGGATTTCATAGTGGTAGGGAAGGCGGTGGTACTCTTATAGCGGTGTCGCGACGCTTTAGCTCGTCCAGAATGTTGAGTTGGGAGAGTGATTGCGAGGATATTTGGGTCATTATTGACTTACCTCCAAATTATAGTGTACCTAAGGTTGCTATTTGTGGTATTTACCTTCCGCCACCGGTCCAAAGGGTATTGCTGGATACTTTCTTTGCTAAATCTAATGAGGTCTTGGAGGATTGTGATTGTCCGACAGTTATTATGGGTGATTTTAATTTAGGTGGGATTAATTGGATTCAGATTAAGGAGACACCTTTTGACGTAAGACTTTCAGCCATAGAACAAAGTCTTATAGATTTTATGTCACTGAATGGGCTATTGCAATATAATAACATCATGAATAGTCGTAACAAAATTTTAGATCTAATTCTTACAAATAATTCGAATTGTTCAGTTGACTTGGCTCCTACTCCGTTATCAAATATTGACCCTTTTCATCCTCCAATGTCATTCACGTTACCTTTTACCGCCAGCCTAGACCTTAGGTGTAAGTTGGACGTATGCTTTCCTAATTTTCGCAAAGGTGATTATAATTCCATAAACAACTATTTAAGCGAGCAGGCCTGGTCGGAAATTTTCTCGGAGTGTGAGAACGTAAACGAAATGCTAACTAAATTTAATGACATAGTTAATAAAGCTGTTCTTGAGTTTGTACCCACACATAAAGCTCGTAGCCATAAATATCCGATATGGTTTAACAAAGACCTCATTAGAACCATTAAAAGAAAAGATAGGGTTCGGCGTCGCTTCTTAACGTATAGGAATCCTTTTGATAAATTAAGATTACAAACCTTAAACAAATTGTCCGACAGTTTATTGACAGACTGTTACAACTCCTATATAGCAAGTGTTGAAGACATGATTGGAACTAATATTAAATCCTTCTGGTCATTTATTAAATCTAAAAGAAAGAGCATTAGTAATTATCCTAAAAAAATCATGTATGGGTCTAAGATCACATCTGATGGTGCTGAAATGTGTAATTTATTCGGTGAATACTTCTCTTCCGTCTATAGCAGTGCTAATTCAGACCACGGTAATGTTAGCACGTACTCGTACACGGGTGCTGAGACACTAGCCACGGTGGATATAGATCGCGAAACAATATGCAAGAAACTAAAAGCTCTAGACCAAAACAAGGGCGCTGGTCCAGATGGTATTCCAGCGTTTTTCATAAAGTCATGTCTCTCCAATCTAGTTGAGCCTCTTTATTTAATCTTCAATACGTCGATAAAAACCGGTATATTCCCTTCTTCTTGGAAAACTGCAAAAGTGGTCCCCATTCACAAAGATGGTGACATCAATCTGGCTAGTAATTATCGGCCCATATCTATCCTCTCAACATTTGCTAAAGTCTTTGAATCAATAGTATGTCCTGTAATTCAGTCACACTTCAAGCAACATATTACCCCACATCAGCATGGCTTTGTTGCGAATCGCTCTACATGCACTAATTTGGTCTCCTTTACTGAAATGTTAACTGAAGCAGTTGACGAACAAGGTCAGGTTGATGTTATATTCACTGATTTCAGCAAGGCCTTTGATAGAGTCTCGCATAATATCTTAGTGTCTAAACTATCTTATTATGGCTTCTCGGGCTCTTTTTTGAACTGGCTCTATTCCTATCTTCGGGATAGGAGTTTCTTTGTCGTTATGGATGGACATGATTCGGAACTATATAAAATTATGTCTGGGGTGCCACAAGGCTCGCACTTGGGTCCTGTTTTGTTTAATATTTTTGTAAATGACATCACTAATTGTTTTAATAACTCAACGGTATTTATGTATGCAGACGATCTCAAATTTGCCAGAATCATAAATGACATTTTGGACATCACTCTCCTTCAAGATGATCTCAATAGACTGGTAGAATGGTGTGTTAAAAACGGTATGCTACTCAACACTAAAAAATGTTTTCATATGAAATTCACTCGTAAACACAATATTATAGAGTCCACGTACGTCATATCACACGAAAGAATACAAGAGATAGATGTGGTCAGGGACTTGGGGGTACTTTTCGATAGGAAGCTGACGTTCATACCCCACATAGATCACATTGTTAAAAGGGCTTCTAAAATGTTAGGGTTCATTATCAGAAACGGTAAAGTATTTCGTAACCAGAAGACTAAGATCTTGCTCTACAACGCACTAGTTCGGAGCACGCTCGAGTACTGCAGCATCGTCTGGCGACCGCACTATGCCACACATAATCTAAGAATCGAAAGAGTACAAAAGCGTTTCATGTGGCACCTGTCGCGCGCGACACTGCTTGCCAGGAGAAGGGTCTCGTACCAAACTAGGTTAACCCATTTTAAACTGACTTCCCTTTTGACCCGGAAAGACCTACTCGACCTTAAATTTATATACAAATTATTGAGAAACGAAATTGACTGCCCGTTATTATTGCAGAAAATACGTTTCAGGGCGCCCTCCCGTTACCCTCGCCACAGAATAACCCCGCTCGTCCCTCCTCGTAGAAGAACTGTGTTGGGTGCTAACTCTCCTATCCCCCGCCTCTGTAAGCTTGTAAATAAATGTGATCTGTTGGATATCCATTATGATAGTCTCACCAGCTTCCGCCGTTACTTACTGAATACACCTGGAGAATAATCTCTTCCGATTGTAGTACCTACTGTACGAGTCTCATTGGAACTCGTACACTCGTACTTACTATTGTTCGCCTGCATTTTCTTGTCCCTTTGTCTAGATAATATTGATTACATTTTCGTTACACTTTCTTTCATATAAATTTGTAGTACCTAAGTAAGCTGATTTAATCATTGGTTGTTATATTGTGTAAACTTCCTTGCTCGCTTTTAGAGTGATTAATTAGTTATAGTCTGTTATTAATTAGTTATAATCTTTGCATGCTGTGTCGGCCTGTAAGAGGTTGGTACACTTAGCTAAACTTATTTTCTATATTTAATCTTGTATTTTTTTTTTGGTGTACTAGCTGTAGGCTAACCTAATTGTAAAAAATAAATAAATAAATGTATACATATACATATAGTCAGCTAGATATAGCGTGACCTACTAGAATTGACATCGTTAGCATACTGTTAGAGGGGAAGCTCATATCTGACCATCTGACGGGTGACCATATCGGCACAATAGATACTGTTTGTTATGGAAATGCATGTCGGATGTGTTAATGGTTAACGGAAGACAAAAGCGGTAAGGCCTGCGATTTGCTGTCAATCGACACGGTAAAGTAGTGGTACTGTAAATCGTAGGCTTCTTTGGTTCTGTCTTTGGTTGCCTGGATGAAATCGCTTTAAAAGGTAAGGGCGGCATATATTATATATTTATATTGTCGTTTAGATTCAAGCTACAAGACTTTTTTGATAAATTTATAAAACCATAGGTAGGTACTATAGAGGTAGTTTCTATGTAGAAAGACTAAAATAGATAGATAGAGTCTTGTAACTGGTACCTTAGTGACAATTCACAATCGTAGTAATTGTATAAACAGAGACTAGATAAACGACACTTAGCTTAACTTCAACTAGCCTGGATAGCCTATGATATGAATAACAGACAGCAAAATCATAATGATGCATACGCATTTCGGTAGACGAATATAATCCGATCTTCCAAGATAAGGACTATAAGAACGTACTGTACGAGTGTGGAGCATTGATGCATAAACGTAGCACCAGTCTGGGCAAGCACCTGCTCAACTCAGATGAACTACGTAACATCACCCTAAAGAAAATCCTACAGTTCTTAGCAGCTGCAAGGATAAGTGGCGAACTGTAACACCGCATCTTCAGCGGTGAACCTACGAAGTGGCGATCACAATAGGCCTATCAATGGCCGCAGCGATACTAAAGCCACGAAAAGATAGTAATAAAATAAATAAAAATAAGAACGTACTATCCTGGCGTATCAATTCCGAAGTAGGTTTAGTTAGGCCAGCAACAATACATCATCAACATCACCAGCCTATAATAGTCCACTGCTGGACATAGGCCTCCCCTAATGAGTGCCATAGATGGCATCATTATTTGGGGGTTATTGCCCATAATCCACACGCTGAGCTTGCGGGTTGGGGATCGCTGTTCGGTGTAGTTGTTCTGCAGAAGGCGCTGCTGCCCGCCCCCCGCTGTGTTTCCCTTAGTCGCCTCTTACGACACCCCCGGGAAGAGTTGGGGTGGTAAAATTCTATGCCGGCACCACACGGCATCAATAGATAGACAAGCAACAATAGATCGCTACCAGTTTCTGTACTTCGCTGTCAACATCCTATTCGATGCTGACTTCTTCTAGATGTAGACAGTAATATCTACGGCAAAATTGAATTTTAACCAAAGAAGAACGATCACGGTTCATAAAAAAAACCTACAGCAAGAAGTATCAAATGTTATAAAATTGCATAGAATATTTTTTTATGAGATGGTAGGTCGGTGGTGAATTTTGCACCTTCTTCTTTAGCTGTTTTTCCGAATGTTCGCATATTAATTTCTATTATTAGAAAACCTAAATCTGGTCTGCAGCACACACTGCTTTGTACCTTACGTATTATTATTATTATGCACCTATATCAGTTATCTAGAACCCATAACACATGCTTGGCTTAGCTTGGGGCTAGATAATCCTGTGTGAATGGTCCAGAATGTTTTTATTTAATTAACTGTCTGCCTTCTCCGGCTGTGCAAGGGTGCAATGATAAAAAACCTTCCTCTGAAATGACTATCTACATAGGGACAAACAAACAGACAGACAGCGGAAGCGACTTGTTTTATAATGTAGTGTTAGTTTTATAATAATAACACTCTAAGTAATTTCTATGTAGTCGAATTTGTATACTAATGAAAGGAAAATTACAATTAGGTATGTACATATTTATCTAAATTAGAACTAGTATTTACAAATGAAACAATTGAGCTAACCGCAGACTGTTGCAAACAAACTACAGGTAGCTCAACTGCTCCATATCAATGCCAGTTGGAAGTGTACCCAAGATGCTGGCTGCATTGATTACTAACGTAACTTAGTATATAAATTCCTTGCAGACAACACAATAGTTTAGGTCAACAAAATAGCTAAAACCATTTCGAAATGTCTAGCTTCCGCCGCTAGCGCAGCAACAGGCATATTTTATTCTAAGCACTACTGTTATTTCCTAGTGAATCACATCGATTTCCGACCGCGAGACGCCCTGTGAATCACCTTACCTCATGCTAATAACGCCTGCTGCAGTTACAAGAAAACAATATAATGAAAGATTTACTTGCGGACGTTTTTATTTTCATCCGCTGAGGTGAGTCACCCTATTACATACCTGTATTGTGTGTTAGCTTTTCCCATTGATTTGATTTTTGTGTTTTCTTAAGGCGCAAACAGGAGCGAATGACCTTGAGCAATTTGGGCGGGGCTATGGTTTCGGCCCGCACCCTTCCGCGCGCCCCCCGCCGCCAGCCGGCGCCGCATAGCCAAGAAAATGAAATAGATTTCGCGCGTAAGCCGCAAAAGATTACCATTACATTAAAAAAATTACCATTACATGGTATTTACATATAGGTTTTTACACCTATTCAAAGAAATGATGCCAGAAATCGGATGTAAAGATTTGATAAAACAGTAAATTTCTAAGCAAGAGGAGAAAGGGCATCCTGGACCAAGAGACAAATTTACTTTTATATAGTAGATTTTTTTTCTTTTATTTTCATTCTGCTGTTTTTTAGGGGTTTGAAACCGAGGTCAAAACCCTAAAAACCAGCAGAAAGAAAACAAAAGAAAAAAAATCTACGATATATAAATTTTGTCTCTTGGTCCAGGGATCCAGATATGACTTTGATTCTGTTTTGTGTTTTGAATCCATAATATTTCAGAAACTACTGCAGCTATTGACTTGAAATTTGAAATAATAATACATTTAGTGCGCCCGCACAGATTTATAGAAAAATAAATAAAAAATTAAAATGAAGATTTTCAGTACAAATTTTGAAATCGAAATTTTAAATGGGACCTACAGAAATTAAGGTGGTATGAAATGAAAGGTACTGATTTGTACATTTCGTTTTGGAAATTTTGATAAATTTTATACTTTTTGAGAAAAAGGTCGAAAAAATTACCATTCCCCCTCCCCCCCACCTATCTCCGAAGATTGCAGAGCGATCGATGTAAAATGTACCAAGTATTTGAAGATATGGATCTATATTTTACAGGAAAAATATAAAGAAGTCTGTAAAAATAATACTTTTTGAAATATGGTCAAAAAAGGGCGGGAAAAATTTCTAAAGTGGTGACTACCAGAGAAGTCTGTTAACATAACTACTTTTAAAAATTATGGTCAAAAAGGGGGGGGGGGATTTCTAAAGGGGAGACTACCCCCGTCGAGTGGGGTGGGGTATCAATTTGCACATTCCAAAACAGTTTTTGAAATTTCAAAAGGTTTTATACTTTTCGAAATATTTTGATAAAGGTCGAAAAATTGGCCATCCCCCCCCCCCCTATTTCCGAAGATTGCAGAGTGATCGATATAAAATGTACAAAGCGTTTGTAGATAAATATACAATGTGTCTGGTCACCGGTGTCGGAGACTTTGGAAAATATTTGTCGGATTTTTTTTTTTCAAAAAATCGTTTTTTTGTTTCATAAATTCTTTTTTCCTCTATTATAAAATGGAAATGGAAACAATGTTATCGTTGCTTTATTGTCCACATTATTGTCTATCAAATAAGCCCTCTATCAAAATCAAAATCAAAATCAAAGTGCTTTATTTCCTTTAGACCTTACAGGACTCTTGGACACGTCACAAAATACAAGTTAAATAAGAAATAAAAATGGGAAATAAAGTGATCACTTTGATTAATTGTTCACTTCAATCTTTTTTAGGTAAAGTAAAGAAGCGAACAAGAAACCTTTACCTTGTTAGATTGTTAGTTTTAGAGTTGGAGCATAACTCGTCCCAAACTTTTTTGTCGTCTAGAAAATCTGATATTTTATAGTAAGCTTTTTTACAAAGTATATTTTTGACAATCCGTTTGAATTTATTTATAGATAATTTTTGCAACTCACTTGGAATTTTGTTGTAGAAGCGTATACATTGCCCTTTAAAAGATACATTAATCTTACGTAGCCTAGTAGAGGGCACAGCCAGTTTGTTCTTATTTCTAGTATTTAAATTATGTATATCGCTATTTTTAATGAACTTATTGATATTTTTATGAGTGTACAACAAATTTTCATAAATATATTGACATGTTACTGTCATTATGTTTATTTCTTTGAATTTTTCACGCAAGGATTCTCTGGGACCCATATTATAGATTGCACGAATAGCCCTCTTCTGCAGCACAAATATGGTGTTAATATCTGCAGCGTTCCCCCACAGCAGTATGCCATAAGACATAATACTATGGAAGTAGCTGAAATAGACTAGTCTAGAAGTATCAACGTCTGTAAGATGACGGATTTTTTTGACTGCATACGCTGCAGAACTAAGTCTCTTCGATAGCTTATCTATGTGTGAGCCCCATTGAAGTTTACTATCTTAAGTTATTCCCAAAAATACAGTACTTTCTACTATTTCTAAAGATTCCTCTTTTACCTTTACATCGGCCTTAACTTGTTTTACATTGGGTAGAATAAATCTAATACATTTCGTTTTGGTTTCATTAAGCAGAAGATTATTGACACTAAACCAATTGACTACTTTTGAGATTGCATTATTCACATCGTCGAAATTTGTGTTATGACGTTTCATTTTAAAAATTAGTGAAGTATCATCAGCAAACAATACAATCTCGTGATTATTCTTAACGAGATGAGGGAGGTCGTTAATATAAACAAGAAATAGGAAAGGACCGAGGATAGACCCCTGCGGTACACCCATTGTAACTACAGATCCCGAAGAACGTTCCCCATTAATGTCAACTCTTTGTATCCTGTCACACAAGTATGAAGTAAGAAGATCCAAAGAGTTGTCTTTTATTCCATAATGATGTAGTTTCCTGATTAATGTTACATGGTGTACACAATCAAATGCTTTTGACAAGTCGCAAAAAACGCCTAAAGCATCTTGCGACTTCTCCCAAGCATCAAAAATATGCGATACCAACTCTACACCAGCATCAGTGGTAGACCTGCCGCGAGTAAACCCAAATTGCTTACAGTGAAGCAGGTCATTGCCATCGAAATGCCTTAGCAATTGATGTAAAATAAGTTTTTCAAAAACTTTGCTGAACGTTGGCAATACTGATATTGGTCTAAAGTTAGTGGGGTCAGACCTATCGTCTTCCTAGGACCTCTACATGGGTTGCTATAGCTAAATCAGTATAAGCACCCGTGCTTCGAGGCAAAAGAAAACAAAATGGCTGCCATTTTGTCATGGAGGTAGAAAAAAAATAGGAATAGTGATTTGTCGATAAAATTTACCGTATTTCACCCCCCCCCCCCCCCCCAAAGTCTCCGACACCGGTGACCAGACACATTGTAAATCTATATTTTACAGGAAAAACATAAAAAAAAATAAAAAAAAAAATAAGTGCGTTGGTACCAACGCACTTACCTACCCACTAATCTCTGTAGTAACCGCAACCTCCTGCGTTGTAAGCCCACCGCGCCAAGAGGTCGTCAATAAACGTAACAACCTAAACGACAAAAGTTCAAAACCCTCGGCGCGCGAGTTACACTCGCAATTGTCGTACTTGTTTATCTAGAATTCTACATAATTATGTACAAGTACAAAGGGTGGCCGTCGCGAAGAAAACCCGTAAAAAATACTCGTAAATAAAAAATACCCGTAAAAACACGATAAATACCTACCCGTTAAAATAGTAATAATAATTATGAGTTCAGATCGCGTAAGTTTAAAAATATCCGAGCTCTAGGAGATGAAAAAAGGCTATGTACCATTTTTACCCAGTCTCCTTTACATTTTGAATCCCATTCCCATTTCATAACAGTAAGTAAGGTGGGGGTGTACCTACCTAGTGCTTCACTTCGGAGAGTCATAGAACTGTTGCAGCCATACTAGAATTCTGAAGACGATCATGAACCGCGTTAGGAAGAATGCCGTACGTAACGTACATATTTTATTTCGTCGCATAATACATCATAGCTACCTACCTAAGCGTAATGGATGTTTTACCTGTAGCAAAACATTTTCACTCCAGTTTCAACTTGTCCGGTCACTGTAAATCTATAAATAAATAATAATGTAAGATCAGTAATAAAACAAATAAATGGGTAGGTCTAAGGAGTATTTACTTACATTGTCGTTCATTTGTTCCTACCTAGTTTAGTACCTACCCGATCTCCTAAAATAAATATACAAATATGTAAAATCTACATAAGATTGCTAATAGGTAGTTACAATAGCATACATTTTCTAAAATAACGAGCTTTCAGAGCTCTGGCTTTCTTCAGCTTACTGATCTTCGGAATTTTCAATATTTTACAAACTGTTTTACACCAAATAAAGCGTCCATGCGCGGATAACTTTGAATAATAAATAAAGCGTCTATGTGCATCAATATAGCATTATAGTAAAAAAGCAAAAGTACGCCTCGCGCTCACCTAGAGCGCGAGGCAGACGAACACAACCTCCCCGTACGACAGTCAGGGTTTCACTGCCGCCCGTCGCCCGCGCAGACTACCTTCAAAGGTTACCGCCCACTAATCATACGCAAAAATTTAAAATAATGATTTTCTATGTGAAAAACCGTCGTATCACAAAATCATACGTTCAGTTTGAAGATAAAGTCTTTGCCGACATGATGGTGAAAAAAAAAGTATAAAATTCTAAGTAGTTTAGAAGTAGATACACTTTTTCAGTCAGAAACAGCTCCACTTTGTGATTTTTTTTCACCAGGTAAACGAGCACGTAGAACATTTTTGTACGTTCACTTTACAGATAAAAGGTCAATGTATAACATATATTTTTTTCAGCTCATAAAATTGACTACTCTAGGAGGAGAAAGCCTCCAAAGAGGAGCAATCAGCTACTGTATGCGCCTTAAGACGTTTTCTTGTATAAGCTCGCCAGTAATTAATACGAGAGTAGATAAAAAATCAGCGACGCAAGTTCCTTGCATGGAGAACAATGCTGCTGATTCTACTCCTTTTACCTATTTTTGTTAATTTATTCTGTGTGAAACTCATGTTTCGGTAAGGAAAATATTTTATTGTAGTTTAGAAAATTACAATTGTCATATTCATTCATTCATTCATTCAACTAAATTAGAGGTAGTACTTACAATTGAAACAATTGAGCTAACTGTAGACTGTTGCAAACAAACTACGGGTAGCTCAACTCATCCATATCAATACCAGTTGGAAATGTACCCAAGATGCTGGCTGCATTGCCTCGCTGTATGGCAATGCTGATGCGCTCCACCAGCTCTCGGTCGCTTCGACCAGACGCTCAGATAATGTTTTGAAAACCAGGAGTGCCTCGGTACCCCTCGGACCTAGGGTCTCGATGTATCTAATCTCTTGAAGTTTATTTTCATTTATATTGATCATGATCAATGATTACGTCATTGCTACGCAAGTCGAATTCTAATTGATGAGATCCCGCGCGTCGTCAGCCTATGGCGCCATTTTTTTTTAATTGAATTTATGGAAGGAGGCGTTACGCCTATTCAACATTTCAAATTCAGATTATTGTCATAGACATCCGTTTAGGGTGCGTTCACGTCACGGCATATGCGTGAGCATAATGCATGTTGATGCGTTGCGTTGTTTGTTTTTCACATATTTTTTATGGTTATTACGCGCCGGGGACTTTTATGGTCCTGGGATGATGACTGATGTGTGTGTTAGAGTGGATTCAGACCCCGGTTTTAATTCTCCTTTGAAATTTCTACAAATCATATATTTTTTCTCTGAAAACAAACAACATCCATACTCCATACATACATTTGTTCAAATACTTACAGTAGTTTTTTTTTCTATGTAAGGTTACTTTGTTCTTAATCAAAAACGTGATATTTTAAAGTTAGAAAGCTTTGAAAGTCAAAGCTTCCTACATCAACATAGATCAAATGGCTCGAAGGACCAAGAGACATTTCATAACAATTTTATCAAAGGAAATGCTGCTAGATACTATCTGAATATCATTTTATATAACTTGTTTCAATAGCCTAAATATAAAGATATCGCTACTACGATCTCTGTCCATTAAACCATAATTGCCTAAGCGCCATCTATCTATTTGTACATAACAAATGTCATACAATAAAAACTGGTAGCGACGCACTCCGCAACCAGCTGCTTATAGAATTGTCAATTTTATCAAGAACCATGTCCCCTTCACACATTTTAGAAAGTTATGAGGCAGGATGAAGAAGCAGGAGCTCTTGCTAACATGGTCCGTTATTTCTGGATGGAGTGATGATATGGGAATAGAGTTCCATGGTAATGTACTTTGGTTTCCGTGCGTACCTCATTTCCGATGTCTGAGCCAAAGTACCCAGTTAGTTTAGTTGTAGTAATATGAAGTACATATGTATTACTAAAACTACTTCTGAATTAAAAATATTGCAAAAAGATCCTGTGATGCGATTGCTTTTGCGTTAAATTTTGCAATCGAATGATTCCTACTTGTTTAACATACATTTTCCTTAAAGTTTACAAAAATAACAAGAAAATGTGAACTATATTTCTCTGTTTACTATTGGCTGTTTAGTCTAGGCGTTTGTTAACTAAACTGAAAATTATAACGTTGTTGTGGTAAAAAATCAGCAAGAGGTAAATGTTTGCTTTATAGAGCAAAACTGCTCATAATTGATTTTCAATGCCAACCGGAGATTGAGTTACTCAATATTTGTTTCATAATGATAATTACTTAAGGCGAGGTATTCCTGCAGCTGTAGGCATTTTGTCCTGTCTAAAGTTGCGCGCGAAATACTTAGCGCAGATGCAGTGCCAACGACATAGTATAGAAATAAGCAGTAGCATAATATTATTTCACTTTAGAAACGCTGTTGCTATGATCAAACTTTGTTAATAGTTTTCAGTTAGTTTCGTAAATAAATGAAGTTGTTACAACTTCATCTCTATTTATGTTTCTTAATATAGATAATGAATTAATAATAAAGTAATTGATCCCAAGATAACCAACCAAACCAAGAACGCTGAAAAACGTCTGGACCAGACCAACAAAAGGCATAGTTAATTTCCGAACTTCGTTTTTTAAGTACCTACAAAATTTGAAATAAATACTCAAATAAAGAAGACAAAGAAGCAAATAGAGAACATTCGCTTCTATGATTTAAAATTTTGTTTGAAATAAATACAAAGAATAAAGGGTATCAAATAAAACAATTATAATAAAATATTATTATTTTCTCAAAATTCTCCAATATTCAATTCTAGCGTGCTTGTACCCGGTTAGTGGCTCAGGAGATGATAAGGCTATGGACATCACATAATTATTTTTTCCATTTGTGGTAAGGCTAGGAAGTCTATAATTTACATTTTCATCTTGAAATCACAACGATATTCGGATCGATGGGTTCGAACCTACAATTCTTTTTTCGACCTTTTTCAACGTATTTTACTTAGTATGAAACTTAGGCGATTTTCAAAACCTGTTTTGAATTGTCGAATTCCATACCTTTGATTTAACCTTTTAATTATTACATTTCACATCGATCGCTCTGCAATCTTTGGAGATAAGGGGGGGAATGGTCATTTATTCGACCTTTTTCTAAATATTTCAAAAAGTATAAAATTCATCAAAATTTCAAAATCTGTTTTGGAATGTGCAAATTGAAACCTTTCATTTGATACCCCATTCGACTCTGTAGGGTCCCATTTCAATATTCAATTTCAAAATTTGTACCTACTGAAAATCTTTATTTTGATTTTTCATTTTTTCATTTTTGCCGACCAGAGCGAGGTCGGCGCATTCTGCAGTGTTCGGGGAACTTCGGGAGGCTCGGCCGTCCGAGAAAGCCCGAACACTGCATCGATATGCTGCACACTTCGGGCTGCGTTTATTCAATAACTATTCTTACTCTTTATCTGTTTATATCAATTAGGTACCTTAGTAGTTTAAGACACAAAAATGTTGTTTTATCACTCACGTAATAAAAAACGTAAAGTATGTAACCAGAGGAATGTAACATTCGAGTCAAATCCTCAAGGGCTTAACGAATGTTAATATTTAATAACTAGAATAAGTTTTTCAAGAATAAATAAAATAAAAAAAAAAATAAAAAATATTTTCATAATTCGCCGCCCCCACCGAATACATAATATGGTAACCGACTATTACTATAGAAGTGTTTTTATTTGAAATAATTGTTTCTGAGGTGCGATTACACCTTGTGAATTTTTTTCAGGCAAATCGTACGAGTAGTTCTTGAGATAGGCTTTTTGTAATGGGTTTTACTTTTTTATTAAACGAAAAATAAAAACAACTCTTTGATCCGAACAACATCGCAACAGGTTAATACTCACTCCTCGATATCTCGCTTTTTATTGTAAGATGTGATTGCGGTTTTATTCGGAAAAAAAAGATAAAACTTATTTTACGTAAAGTAGAAAACGCTCTTATTCATGTTTTAATTGCAGTTTTTTACTATATAATAATTTAAAAAATCTGAAAACAAGCAGCGGAGCCATAATAGAATAAGAATATAGGTATAGCGCACGGTTTAATTATTGAATTTTTCATCTGGGTCCCTAACTATGGTCATCACGGAAAATTTAGCATTTTAATGATAAAAAAAAAATTCAAATCGGTCCAGTAGTTTCGGAACAATTCAAACAAACAAACAATCAAATCTTTCCTCTTTATAATATTAGTATAGATAAAAGAAACCTATTAACATGTAATAAAATTATAGATTAAAAACTAGAGGTTAGCAGCTCGGGGGGAGTGCCTTGCCTTAGGCGGCCTTATCGCATTGGAGTTTTTACTTTTCATAACCTAAAACGTCTTTGATTTGATGGTAATCGATATCCATGTGTAAAATCTGCGATAGTAAACTTTCAGCCATCTTGGATTTGAAAATGGACATCTTTTTCGTAATCTACGTGTTTGATTTAGTCGAAAACGATACCCATATAAGTGGGTGTTAGGTCACACAGCACAGCTCGCTTCGCTCGCCGTGCTGTTCCTCTTTGTCGCATTGCAGCTCGCTTCGCTCGCCGCAGTGCTTCACCCGCTTGCTGGGAGAGGGAGGTCGTGGGGGTCACAGCACGTCTCGCTTCGCTCGCCGTGCTATTCTCCTTAGTCGCATTGCAGCTGGCTTCGCTCGCCGCAATGCTCCACCCGAAAAAAAAGGTCAAAATTTGGCCAATTTTCGGTTTTTTATAAAAAAAGAGGGTCTGGGGGGTCATAGGGTTCAAACTTTTTTTGGAGTTCAAAATGATTTCTTCTCCTCTACATAACTGTGAAAAAAATTTTCTTCTAGGTCGATCCGTTTGGGAGATACAAAAAGGGGGGGTGAAAATGTGGGTGGAGGGGGGGTGTTTTTTTTTTATTTTTCAATACTAGAAGAAACCTTCTATACGACTCCGCAATCCAAATTTTTCTATAACGACTATTTCCGGTAGCAACTTCAAAAGGGGGGGTCTGGGGGCAAAGGGAGGGGGGAATTTTTGCCTGCCTTTGAACTATTTGACCCCCTCTATACAACCCCACAAAAAATAACATTCAGTATGGCTCTGTTTGGGAGCCCCCCTAAAGGGGGGGGGAGAAGGGGCAAATTTGGAAAAGTCGGAATTTTCCTTAGGTCCCCCCGATGCCCTCTATACGATTCCGTAAAAAAAAACCATACCTATGATGGTGGAGGGGGCTCCACCATCAAGGAGAACAATTATGTCAATGCTTTATAGATATATAAAATGTTAATGTAGTTAACTAAATATTATTGGCTTCAATAAATCATTCCAGTAAGTAGATAATACCTATATTTTTAAACTAGAACAATAACCTTTATTAATTTTCTGCCTTACATACCGATGATTTTATACTATGGCACTACGACCGTCACATATCATGTCAAAGGTTGAAGTAAAATTGAATCTTACGCCATTGTGTCAGAGACTAAAATTGCATAACAAATGAAACATTTACGTACTTCATAAATTAGCGGAAAAATTGACATAGGTCCGTCGTCTGTAAGCGCCAGAGCGCGACTGATCGTGTCTGCCAAGCCACCACGCTTGTGAATTTTGTAGTTATTTCAAAATAGTGATTTTGAAAATCATTTTATCAGGACAAACTCTGCGAATTTGTCTAGAAATAGTTACTGTCTTTAATTGAGTACAAAAAAAAACTTAAAATATCACATAGTTTAGTCATAATATTGAAAAAACATTTCAAAAAGGGGTAACTTCGAGATTTTTTTTTCCCGAGCGAAGTTTATAAAATCTTGTATCTGAATGCGAATTTGACTAGACTAAATCCTTAACTATTACATATCTTTTTTACAGAATTTTTAATCAGTATTCCTACATCTCAGATGGTTTTGAAAACCACAAAAGTGCGGCCTCTGTTGGCCTACCTGGCCTTAATTAGCACTTAGTCGAAAATACTAACCTACCCATTCAGATTTAAGGTCATAGCTGAAGGATATGATAAAATGTATGATAACGATACATATTGTAACAAAAAATATTAGATAGTTGTTTAAAGTAGAGTCTACAATCAATAATATGGATAATGTTTTTTTCTGAGCGAAATTCACTTGAGCTTTATTTGTGGTCAATCAATATAAAATCTAGTTACAAAATAACCTACTTCAGCAACGATCGTAAAATGGCTAGTTGAGCGGAACTCAGTTAAACATACATCGAAAGCAAACAATATTGTGATAATTTATAGTGCAGTGCATGGCAGCATCTGATGAGTAAATCAACTTTCAAGTTTAAAAATGTGAAGCCGTAACCAGCAAACGTTTTACCCATTTACTACTGAAGTTTATAGCGTCCTGTATTATATATGGCTATAAACTTTGGTCACATTGTATACAGTTTTGCTTTTCCAGGGAAAGAGTTGGGAAGAAACGTTTCGAAATGCCCAAATAGGTTTTGACAAAGTCTCTAGAACACTCTACCATAACATCCTTACCCTGAATGCAACTAAAACTAAATATATGGCATTTTCGCTGCGTAATCTAGGACTTCCAGACAATGAAAAATATCTATTAAAAGCTCACACGCCACAATGTCTAACCTCTAGTCCAAATACTTGTAAATGTCCTGTCTTAGAATCCTCCAAAGCAATCAAATATTTAGGTGTAACGATTGATGTTAATCTGTCTTTTGCACCGCATATCAGCCTTCTTACATCTAGACTAAGAAAATTAATAGCCATTTTTAAAACCATCAGACATGCAGCATCTGAATCTCAAATCAATATCACATATACGGCTCTCTGCGAATCGTTGCTTCTCTACTGCATTACAACATGGGGCGGAGCTGCAGTTACCCACATGCTCCCATTAGAGCGGGCACAAAGAGCAGTGCTGAAAGTTGCACGCTCGCTCCCGTTCAGGTATCCCACTACACAATTATACCTCGATTGTAAAGTGCTTTCCGTGCGCAAATTTTTTATTTTAAGTATTTTATTAAAACAGCACAAGGTTACCCCAGACATCGATTCTATTAATAAAAGAAGGACAAATAATGTTTATTATACTACCCAATGT
The DNA here is from genome assembly GCA_963931895.1 of Eupithecia pulchellata. NCBI lineage: Eukaryota > Metazoa > Arthropoda > Insecta > Lepidoptera > Geometridae > Eupithecia > Eupithecia pulchellata. Next base: position 6,383,768 of record OZ007544.1, read on the forward strand.
AAGACTGCATTCGCTCATAAACACGCATACTTTCTCTCTCCATTTATTTATAACAAAATTAACGATCTTTTACCCATCAGCAATTTATCCGGCTCAAAATGCAAAACTAAAATCAAGGAATTTCTACTACTTAAAAACTATCAATAATCACTATACATACAATAACACAAACACACACTCAATACACTCTACACTCGCGCCATCTACTGTTGCCTAGACTCTCACGAGACTGGTGTCCTCGGTAGATCAAATACACACACCATTGAATTACTATTACTAACACACACACAATCACTTTCATACACATTTACACACAACACCTCTTTCTCTGGCTGACTAATTAAAATTTTACATTATAAATACCATGTATGAGAATGTAAAATCTTAATGTTTATCTATAAGTTCAACTATACTATGTACCTTAATTTTAAGCCTCTAAAGAAACATTGGAACTCGTCCGAAGTTGGGATCCCTCGCATCTTCATACAAGATTTATCTTAGTAAGAGCGAGGATTTCGTAAACTTACTTTTATATTAATACATAGGTACATGTAATTACTCCTTAAAAATTTTATAGGTACGTAAAAGTTTAAATGTAAGTTTTTTTTGTTGGTGTCTCTATTTTGTAAATAAATGATTTTTATTATTATTATTATATATCCAAAAGATATCCATACCCAAATTCTTAGTGGATAAGAATCTTAACACGTGCATCTAGCAGTCTAAGTGTTAAGCACGTTATGCACGTGCGGATTGCATTAGCCCAGTATTTGGAACAATAGAAATTGCACGGCTATCGCTGATATGAATCACTGTTATTAGTTTCTATGTCGCCATTTGTTATCGTTCAAACGGACATAATTCTACTTGAGGTCCATTTGTATTCCAATTGAAATCACCTTGTCAATACAATAAATAAATAGTACTGGGCTTTCACAGAGCTTTATATTCATAACTGGTCCCGAACTCATAAAAATTACCCCTGCCTCGAAAAAATATCCCTCGTCGCCAAAATCGCATTCATGACCGAACTAGCCCGGGTCAGCAAGCTGAAGTGGCAGTGGACTGACCACATCCCGAAGGACCTATGAATAAACGTTTTTTTTTTAACCGTTACTCGATAAATATAGTGTAGGACGCCTTGTCACTAGATAAGATGATGATCATCGAAAGACTGATGGCAGACACTGGATGCAACAAAAGACAGTTTGATATGGCGTTCATTAGGAGACGCCGCCATCCTAGACGGTGGGTCTAGGATAATGTTAACGGCGGCGATGAGCATAAGCTCATAATAATTATAGTTCATAATTATCTTTATCAGCCTATACTAGCCTGACAACACTAAAACTGAAGTAGAACGCTACAGGGCGTTGTCTATTGGCTAGTTACACAGTCACAATTAGTTAATTGGTTCCGATTGACTGTCGGGCTAGAAAGATATAACGTAGCTGGAATCTGGACTGCCTTTAGACTAGGACAGAAGTCCAGTGGAAGAATACTTTAGAGCACTTGCAAAAATGGATTTCCGAGAGAATGTTGTCTGTTAGTCGCAAACTTTCTTACGTAAAGACATGATAAATTGGCGACTGTTCAGTTACAGTTAGAAAGTATAAAAGAGTTAAGCAACAATTTATTTCAATGATTCACAACTATGTGCATGTCCTATAAATATAAAAAAGAGGCTGTATAATCCACACACATTGCAATCCATCACTCGTCGTTTGCAGGAACGGTATATCTGCTAATATACAGAGCAAGATTCTCGATACACATTTTCCGAATCAGAATCAGAAAATACCACTGATTATGTTTCAGAATGTTTAAATACCCTTGACTAATTTCTAATAGTAAACAGTCTGTTCATAGTTTCGATAACAATAGAACGCTCAGCCAGTTCCTTTCAGGCATTGAACTGTACAAAAGAGATTCCATTCAGCTCCCGGACTATAAATGATTTGACGGTACTCAATAACCGTAATTCAGAGCAAGTGGTCAACATCACGCGATCCTATCGAGTTATTTATGATAATTTGCTGGAACCATGGTTTACTGGTGTTGGCTATTAACTACCGGTGCTAATGAATGGCCTGGAATAGTTATTAGACTTATTGATGTCGGGTGTGTCTCCTTAGGTCAACTACCTGTTTAGGGCGTAGTTTGATCCCGTTAAAAGTCATATAAAACGAACCTACCTACTATCTTGGAGCATCACACCAATGTGATTCTTGCTTGGCGTCCGTCTGACACACATACCACTAGCTTCAGTCCTACGTCAGTCCTACAAACGTTCAAATTATTTTCGTTATCATTAAACGAGACCAAGATGCCTACAAACATCTGCTTACTTTACAACAGCCTTGTAGTGTCAACTGTCAACACATGGCAAGTCATGGCTCCATCTTGAAAAATCAAGAACCATAAGTTCACTCAATTGAAATAGAGATCCAATTACGCGAACCCACCGTACACTACAACTTTCTTTTTGCTTTTGCAGGCGCTAAGGAAGTCCTATTTACGATTTTACACCTCCGCATGTAACACATCATATAAGACGGGCCGTCTAGCTGGAGTCGCCAGTTCCATTGGCAGGGTGCCAATCCGGTGCACTAGTAAACAAAGATCCATTACTATGTGACTTAAATATCGAGGTGCAATGCTCCGGAGCCGTGGAGTAAAAACAATGGATCTGGCTATTGGTTAATAATGCAAAGAGATATTTTGCTGTGTTCAAAATAACCATAAGCATACCATAAGCTATTGCCCTTTATTCTGAGCTAAGGTTACACAATTAACATCGTAACGCACGAAACCTTCCAGGATTAAGCATTGATAAATGCAGGATTTCTGGTTATAGTTGAACGCATTAGATTCAGAAAATACTCTCTTTAACCCACGTTTGGACTCAAAATTGGCCATTCTGCGAGAGATCAGTCAAATATTGATTTGCAATTAATCTCTGACATCGTCTGTATTAACTACTTCAGACATTTGAAATATTTCCTCTTCCAGGCCTTAGTTGGCACCTTCAGTATCCAACCGGAAGCAGTTTGCTTAGATCCCTTTACCATTAACCTGCCACGGTTGCCATCAGCCTGCGGAACTCCTCATAATAGAGGGAAAGCTTGTTACACTCAATTACCACTTCCTCTCCGAAGTGATTATCCTCTGATATAAGCTGCTTTACTATGTCTATGTCTACGAACTTGTCTGTTTGAAATTTGATTTGTCTAAGTGCTTGTTTTGTAAGCCTAAAGAAATAAAGTTATTGAATCTGAATCTGAAAACTGTTACTCTCTGCTACGTTTATGGCTTTATGATTATTTCTTTTATTTCAATAACCCAATCTATATGTCCATCAAGGTTGCCTTTAAGAGATCACTAATAGCGATAAGGCTAATAATTATACTTCCTCTACTGTAAGCATGCAGTGAACGTAAGCATGTCTTTTTTGTAATATTCTCTTTCTTTGTGTGGTATAATAAATTATTATAGTATTTTATATCCATCTATTTACTATTTATGGTGGTTATACGGAATATGAAATGTTAAAGAAATTGATCCTTACATAGATCTACCATATTCTCTAAGAAACAATGCGATTTTTTTAAAAGTTGTTTGTTTTTGCGTTTTGTTTCCTATATATCAAGACTTGTGGACAAACTGGTCTTGGCTTCTTTACAATTGCTCAAAACATACTCTAGACAACAAGTTTTTCTAGCAAATTCTTATGCCACTGATATAGCTTGAAGAATGTAAACAGAGGTCAACATTCAACTAGTTATAATTGCCAAGTCTGTGAACTGCCATATGTGTCAGTGCTTGATCGATATAATGTAGAAGTAGGAAATGAAGTGGTTTGACTGACGGCTTCCTATATTCACATCGGTTTAAGTGATAGATACACTAGTGTATTCTTAGACCTGGATGCTATCAAAAATGTAGCAGTACTTATAGTAATATGTATGGTATAATAACGTAAGGCTTGAAAAGGTTTCGGAAAATTCGAAATATCACAAGTGAGAGGGTTTGTTTGCTATGAAAGATCACGTGTATGATTAATATTATCGTTGAATGTGTGATCTGATCACTAAATCGGAGGTCCCGTGACCACGACAGTGTGTAAACCTGTTGAAACGCCGGGAAAAATAGGTTAATAAACGTGATAAATACCCGTTAAAGTAGTACCTACTGATAATTAGATGTAAGTGTTTTATAAAGACAAACTATACCTAATTAAATTACATTATCCGTTCGATAAATTAATAACTGACAATTCTGGCTTCTATATTAAAATTAATTAATTCTGTTTGCACGAAACGTATTCTATTTAATATAATATAAACAAAATAATAATAAAAAACGAATACTTACAATAAATACTAGAATAACTATACCTACTTATATTTAGCCCAAAATTACTAAATAACTTACACAAATAACAATAGAACAAATGAGACTTAGATCTTAAGTAATGCTGATGAAACGGTTATAGTTATTTATTATTTATTTATTCATATCATTTACATTCTTCATTCTCACTATATTATTATTAGGACTTGTATTCATTGCTGTGTATTTTTAAGATCTGACTTACTTACTAATTTAAGTACCTAAGTCAGACGTAAGTAGGTCATTCTTCTATCTGACTCTTGGACGTTTTTGTTTACCTGTAAGTCCACTTGTAAAATAAATAAATAATAATACAGTACATACCTATACAAAAACTTACTCGTCCTGGTCGGTCTGCCCCGGCTTCGCACGGGTATAAAACAAAAAAAATAATTTCATGCGAAACCCTAATTTTTTTGAAAATATTTTATAGCCTTGTTCATCACAGATTAGGATTCTAACGGTGAAATAATTTTTCAAATCGGTCCTGTAGTTTCGGTTCGGTCGGAGCCTTTTTTAATTCAAACAAACAATCAAATTAATCTTTCCTCTATAAAATATTAGTATAGATATCTACACAAACTTACCTCGTGGTAAGTCTTACATACAAGTACACAAACCAGAGTCTCGGCTATTAATTAGAACTTGATTATCCACTGTATTTGCATAACTTTCTTATAATATCTTATATCATGCTTGAACGAGTAAGATTCGTCGTCGACCTAAAAACCAGGCGTAGCATTAAATTACGCTTTTAAATTAGGCTCGCTACAGGAAACAGTTATTTCCTTGACAAATCTAAAGTTAAGAGAAAATTTAAAAACGTTTTCTATCTTTGAAGTGGTTAGATATGATTGGCTGAAAATAAAACTGCAGCTATCTACTGCAAGAGGGAAGGCAGACAAACATACACTTCTAAGATTTTTGTTATTATAGTGCGTGAGCCCTCGGGGTAATCTCTAGGAAATTAAATAATAACCCAAATCACTACAAACAAACAAATATTTCCCCTTTATTAGTATAAGTACCTATAGATAATAGCAGATCATAGTGAAAATACGCTCATTATGTCTCAATATGTATTACATTTGTATTATATGTATTTGAGGAATTCTTCCTTGTCGCCTTAAAGTATAATATGAACATACTGTAGGGCGTCATGTCAAGTCTCCTTGGCAGCACTTCTGTCTTAGGTGTGATCTATGGCTCCACTACCATAGGGGTAATTCGCACGAGAGATTGTTTAACGCTCGTTAAAACACTTTAAAAAGTTAGGGATCCGTATGAAATCTTTTATCATGTAACCCGAAGTGCATGTGTATACAAATTTATAATTTTTGTTATTGTTTTTGTTCAATAACCGTTGTATATATAATAATTATTTTCGTACAGTATGTGCCATGATCACGGAGTAACTGCGATTTAGTTTTTATAAAGAACGTTATATTTCTCTGAAACTTATATTTATCATACAGGTATTGTTAGCTGCATATATTGTTATATTTTACGGCCTGTCATAAAGATGACAAACCGTAAAATATAATAATATGCAGCTAACGCGCTTGCGCTTCACCCGTTACAAAATGACAAAATGACTGGTGAATCATCCTCTGTCTGAGGTTTTCTAAAACGCTGTAATTACTGATTTTCTATACTGATATTATACAGAGAAAAGATTTTGATTGTTTGTTTGTTTGAATTGAATAGGCTCCGAAACTACTGGACCGAAAAATTATTTCGCCATTAGAATCCTAGAACCTTAACATAGGATATAGAATATTAAAAAAGAAGTTAGGGTTCCGTATGAAAACTTCAATAATCTAAATCAATATATTTAATAATCTGTGTTATTAAATCAAAATCAACTTTATTTATGAATCTCGTTAATTAATAAAGTTGTATTTTCTTTAAGATAGAGATTTAAGGATCAGCGTTAGATTAAAAATTGTTCCAATATTTTTTCGGCGTAATGTTTTATTGAGGTCCCTTATTTATGACCTTCAGACTTTTAATTAAAAATATTCATGGTTCTATACGGATAAAGAAAAGGAGGCCTAAAACCTGGTTAGTAGACACTTACAAGTGTTTATAATGATAAATAAAAATTCAACCCAATATCTTATTCCTATAATATTATCCGATCCGACGTTTTTTAGCCACAATCCTACTACTCGGACCGTTCGCAAATTGATACACCCGTTTCCCAGCTACCACGCCCACCATTAAAATTTAAGGGTGACCGTTTCGTACCTATGCGTGCGAGAATTTTTAGTAGTTGAAATTTTTCTGCTTTTTCCAAGGAAAAAAACGGAAAAGTAATTGGTCGCAAAACGTAAACCATTGTAAAGAACCTATGATAAAATGTACTTCGATTCCTGTTGATTTTTAGACCTAAATCACTTGTACCCCCAAATGAAAATGGTTTATGATTTGCGGCAAATTACGTTTCCGCTATTTTATTCATCTTAAAACGCTGAAAAAAATGAAAACCATAAAACAAATTAATGTCGCGGCTACTCGAACCGATCAACCACTTTTTTCTAATTTCGCTTGTAATTGGCACTATGCAAATTTCGCAGTTTATAACACCGCACCTACGTAACAGTAACACACGCTAAGGTGAAATACATTAGCGGTCTAATTATTGCTGAGCGAGTTACGTACATTGCCAGGATCTAGATCAGGTTTGCGAGATCTGATAAACCTTCGCCGAATCAACGTATTAAAACGATTGTAAACGTTTGAATACTGATACTGGAGGAAAACTTTACAGAAAATTTTAGTAATGATATACTGCCAAAAAACTTTTTAAACTTGCAATTTGTTAACATATTAAAGATTCTATCGGAAGGTATGCGATATATATTTTAATTCTCTAAGAGAATCGAAAACAAAATAAATAATTACACACAACGTCTTCTAGCCCCATGATAGCAGCAAAGATTGTGTTACTAGATTACTGTTATACTTAATACAATACATTACATAGATAGATATTTAATGTTGTACTAGAAAATAAGCAGAACACCCAGAACAAATATTTGTAAATAGTACAAAAGAACCTGTGTATAGTATACTAGCGTCCATAGTAACATAGTATCTAGTGATAAAGCCGAAGTGAAGAGACGTGATCTTGTAGGTACCTAAATAAACTCTGGAATTTTACATCTCCAGTTAAATCTCTCTATATGCTGCATAAAACCTTTTTTTAATAAAATCTTATGAAAACAAGACCAATTATAAATACGCCTCGGTATATTTTCCACTGCCATAAGGTCAAATCAACTTCGCGTTTCTGCGTGCAATAAACAATTGTCGTTAATAAAGACCGGTTGATTTCGATCTTATTTCGCAAAGAGCCTTGAAATGTGGTCAGTGCTGGGCAATAAAACTTCAGAAAGACTGAGGAAAATGGAATTGAACAAGGCCTGTCACTTAAATATATAAACTCTGTCAAGGAACCTAAAACTGAAAAGTCACCGATGATTCATTAGCCTATTTAAAGAATATTTATCGGGTATTTATCGCGTACCTTTTGTTTTTTATTTTCCCCTACGTTTGTAGTGAGCAAAGTAAAACACCTAGAATTTTTGCGAAAAAAGTGTGCGAGACTCATAACATCGTTGACATTTTTAACTAAATGTCGCGATTGGAACTTGTTACCAAAGTGTGTTCTTATCAAACCACGTAATGATATTGAACATTATAGCAAAATTCTGAACAATGCGAGTGTCCGCCTACTAAAACAATCGCCCCGTGACCACGATTGCTGCAACGCGATGGAAACGTAGGGGAAAATAAAAAACAAAAAAAAAACAAAAGGTACGCGATAAATACCCGATAAATATTCTTTAAATATGTCAACAAATCGTGAAAGTTTAAAAAGATTCATTAGCCACTGGCCACACGTGGTAAAGCCTTTTAGTATGTAGTTAACTCTATATATGAATCTTGTGCTCCTAGTTTGTTTGCAATAGTCTGGCATTAACCGAACAAAGGTATTGTTGGCATGGAAGCATATAGTCAACTCCATAATCAAGGCGGGTACGGCTTCTGGTTAGACACCAAAAGGGGCACGAACATAAATAGTCTTGTGACGTGTCCAAGAGTCTTGTAAGGTCTAAAAGACATAAAGAACTTTGATATTTGATTGGAAACACGACGAAGAAGAGCAGCAACCTGAAAACATCGAAAGTCACACCAAAGACAGCTATCATAGACAAGCCGAGAGACTAGAAGTGCGTATATATGTATTAAACAGATGTGTATGATTGAAAACACAACGAAGAAGAGAAGGAACCTGAAAACAGCGAATGACACACCAACAACAAGTCTAGTAGTAATCAATACACATCTATGCTACCCGAGAGACTAGAGATGTGTATTGATTAAACAGATGTATATTATTTGAGGAGTTGGAACTATCTCATGTGTATTAAGCTGCTATATACTAACAATTCTCAAGTCATGTATGTCAATTCTTTAAAAGATGATAAATGATGATGTTAAAATAAACCAATTCTGAATTTACGTCTTTTCAACCCGTAAATTATAAAATAAGATACCAAGAACTCTGTTCGGACAGTTTTTGACGATCCAAGCACATTGCATTGCAACACGCACTTTACTGATATTTAACTAGGGCATGCAATATCGTAATGTTTTCGATTCCGGAACTGAGTTCCGATATCGGAGGCCTAATTTCGGAATTCCGAAATGGTTCCGGTATTGGAACTTTTTATTTTGAGGAAGGGATCGAGTCAACTGAATGTGTTATATTAACAGTCTTTTAATCTATTTAGGAATATATATCAAAATCTTACGATAAAACACGAATAATATTAGTTTCACATTTTAAAACTTACATAAACTAATAATCAGTGATAGGAATAGGTAGTGCAATTTGCCGAGACTTCATAAGGTTATCTTAACATGCCACAAGTCCCGGGAATTGAATGAGAAATTATTATTCCTAGTTTTGTACTATGTAAAATAATATTTTAAATATACAATAATAAGATTGATATTATCAATTCATCATTATTATCAACGAAGATAAACTTGCCGCCATATTGGTATTTACTTTTAGTTAAGGCTCCGGCGACACGGATGAATTTCCCAAATATATACAAACAACACCAAAATGATTTGTATTTTGAGCAAATTTTCAAAATGATCTACTATTATTTGTTTCAAAATTGTATTAATGTAGGTAGGTTTCTACCACAATTTTTTTCAAAATACTTTACCGAAAATAAATTGAACTGAAACCGGATTTACCTAATCAAAGAAAACACGTTTTCCTATTATTTGTGTACATAGGTAAGCATTTTCAATATAGCTTGTGGCAGAAACCTAGATAAATACTATTACAAATAATATCAGATCATGGCGAAAATATGCTCAAAATACAAATCATTTTGGTATTACATTTGTAGGTATGGGAAATTCATCCGTCGCCGGAGCCTCAAACCAAAATTATTATGGAATGCATTGTTTCGACTTCACGACGGCGGCGATAAGTGAAGAAGGGGTTTAGGCAGTAACAGTAGTTCGTTCGTTTTGTTTATCCTAATAATCTAACTTACGGTTAGTGAAATATTTACATTTTATAAAAGAAACTTACAAAATACCGGAAGTGTAACATAAACGATTCTCGATCTTTTCCCGGAATTCCGGCGCGTATCCATACTATTGATAATGTTTGAGGTCATTAGCCATAGATTGCACTACCTATTCCTATCTCTGCTAATAATAAACACAACAATATTAATTTGGTAATAAACTGAGAAAAAGATTAACACTTGACTTATAGAATTTTCACTTTGAGAGGAAACTCTGTTCTTGGTAGTGCGTTTTCAAGAATAACAATGCATCTAGCATTTTGTCAGAGAGCGAGCTTCTAAGTCTGTTACAAATGTAGCTTGCACTCGAAAATACTCTTTCACATTCGACACTCAAACGCTACTCGCTAGATGCACACCTCGTTGTCCTCCGTTATAAATAACACATTTATTTCTCTACTTTCACGAACCCTGCAAGGTCAAAATTGGTCCTTAGATTCTTGCGACTTTTTTTGCATTCATCCAGTTCTTTGTCTAGCTGCTCTTGCAGAGTTGGTTCATCAACTGCAACGTCTTCGTCAGCAGGAGACGATGAATCGTTTATTTCAAGCTCGGAGGACACGGCTTGGGATCAGTGTTTTTATTAATATCGGAATTACGATACTCGTCTCAATTCCGGAATTGAAATATAGTAAAAAACTGTCCGAGATTCCGGAGTTGCGAAATTCCGGAATTTCGGAATGCATGCCCTATATTTAACCCCACTTACAAGACTTGAGTGCTAATAACTGGAGCATCTAACCGTCAAACGCAAGCCTGTCTGGTGGCCTTGGCAACACATTACACTACATAATAAGTATATTAACATAGAGCATACATTATGGTCCAAGTCAACAAGTAAAATATACAGCCCCGAATGACGATTTATTACGAGTACCTATGTTGTCAATTTAAGTACAGTGCGCGTAGAATTAAGTATCCCCCATGTCTACAAAATATTTTCGACTACTTCTAATTACCTTGTTATCTTAGAATAATTACTCTAAGCTTGTTACTTGTCCTAAATTTTCACATGCAAAATTTACCACGCCGCTCGGGATCGAACCGCTTACCGATAATACTCAAATTCTGAAATTCCCAACAATAAATAAATAAATATAAATAATAATGCGGGACAATTCACACAGCATCATCTAGCCCCAAGCTAAGCAGAGCTTGTGTTATGGGTACTAGATGACTGATATACTATAATATTATTACATACATAGATATTTTTTTTAATATACATAGAAAACGACCAAACGCCCTGAACAAATATCTGCAGATCGTACAAATATTTGTCCCGAGGCTTGAATCGAACCCGCAACCTCCTGCGTCGCAGGCAGACCTTCGTCCACCGCGCCACAGAGGTCGTCATAACAACTATTGTGTCCCACATACATTGAGATAGGGTGGTACTTTATGTGACGCGAACTGTACATACAAGTGTACGGCCGATACGTCAGTCTGATCAATCGAAATGTCCTTGCGAACTCAATTTCAAGTGCCTATTTATTGCTGTGCTAGTTTAATGTAGGATTTGTACCTATTCGAAGTTGTATAGAAGCCGTGCTCAATCGTCCTGAACTAATAATGTGCTTAGAGTCAAATACCACAGACTATATTAAATCGTTAAGTTCCTATACTTACTTAGCTAGTTACATATTTCTATACTCGTATTATAAAGAGGAAATATTTGATTGAATTTAATAGGCTCCGAAACTACTGGACCGATTTCAAATTCTTTCACCATTAGAATTCTTAAAGTTTCCGTGATGAACATAGGCTAGGTATAGAATATTTTCATAAAAGTTAGGGATCCGCATGAAAAATTAAATTTTTGTTTAATATCCGTGCGAAGCTGGGGCGGATCGCTAGTAAGTTTATAAACAGCTAAGAGTTTTATATAGTTCGTTTCAGGATCTTTATCTGCATTTCTTCATTATGAGGAAGATTTCCCTATTAATGCGCACGATTCCAATGCATGTTTCAGATGAATTATAATATTACAAGCATGTAAATCAAACTATATACAAACATTCCATATAACTATTTATGTAACCAGGAAGTTTATTTAACTTAGTTGGTAAACAAACGCGTTTATTAATCGCAACAGTGTGTTTTACATAAACCAAGATGCATAAATTCCTTATTTTATTTGCAATTTATTATATGCAAATGCAATATATTACAAGAAAATGTATACCGAGACTAAGTAATAATAACGCAATACAACCAAATAAACAAAAAAATCATTTTGCTTTAATGAACTATGATTAACAGCATAATATTTTAAAACTTGAATTGTAGGAGATCTTAGCAGTTATCATCATCATCAGCCCATATTAGTCCACTGCTGGACATAGGCCTTCCCTAATGAGCGCCATAGCGCCCTGTCTTCAGCTTGCCGCATCCAGCATCTGCCAGCAGTCATTCGCAGATCGTCATCCCACCTGGCCGGAGGGCGTCCTACATTACGTTTACCAAGTCGCGGTCTCCACTCAAGAACACGTTTACCCCAGCGGTTATCGGTTCTTCGCGATATATGGCCGGCCCACTGCCACTTCAGTTTGCTAATTCTCTGAGCTATGTCCCCTCAGGGTGACAACGACAACTTCCTAAAATGACAACTTCCGAAAACGACAACTTCTGAAGACGACAACTTTTTAGAATGTCAACTTTCAAAAACGACAACTTCTGAAGACGACAACTTTTTAGAATGTCAACTTTCAAAAACGACAACTTCCGAAAACGACAACTTTTTTAGAAGGTCAACTTTCAAAAACGACAACATCTTAAATGGAAGTTGTCGTTCTCACCCTGAGGGATCGTCAGCTACCTAAATTGACAACCTCTCGTCTCTGATGTACCTAATGTTTTTAAATTTTCCTTATATCTTCTAAGTTATTTGTGTTTTGCTCGTGGTAAAAATCTTATTGGTGTTTTTTATATTTACTGCTCATATTTTATAATAACCCTAACGCTATTCCATGACTATGAAATTTCCATGTACTGGACACTGGCAAAAAAGTGGCAAACTGCAACAGAATGAGCATTCGCTTTTTATAAAATCAAAGATATTACTGCAGATTTATATAATTTTATTCACACACTTGTCTTATAGTTAGAGCTATTTTCAGTGCCAAGTCTGGAGACCGAATGCCCGACCTCTCGTGTTTCTCCCTCCAAGAAAAAGCAGCCATTGCTATGACGTCACCTAACCACAGACAAGACTGCCGACCAATCCAAAGCCGGCAGAGACAAAATAGACGAAACACGAGAAGTCGTTCAGTGTCTACAGAACTAATACAGAATGACATAAGGCTTAAAATTACATAAAAACATACTGGACAAATGACATAAATTGTCAACTTAATTTAAACGAATAAGGAAATCATTACACGCTCGACCATACACACACCGCGCCCGTACGTTCGTTCTATTTTCCTTTGATGACAACGCGTATTCTCGACCCTTTTTTAAAAGACTTTTGCCGCTGACTGTACTTTTATTAGTTTTTATCCTTTTTACCATTTCATTAGTATGTCCCTTGTATATCAACAAACTAAGAAACAATTAATACTCGAGTGAAGTGCACTTTACTTTTCTCGAAATGCTACTTCCTCATTGCCTCATTGTTGAAACTCTATGATAAAGGTGCTATTGCGTTCTTAAACTCCTTGGTTTTGTTTTATTTGCAGTATTTTTGATTTGTTACTTTATAGAATAGATAATAAAGCCAAGTTTTAGTTGTTTTAAGTTGTTTTACTTCATTAAAAGATGAGTAACAGAGCAAAGTTTATAACGTATAAATTAGAAATTTTTGACATTTCACAACCGAATTTAGTCAGCCCCTTAGTATTTTCGGAAGGTATCATTTTTGGAAGTTGTCATTTTAGGAAGTTGTCATTTTTGGAATTTGTCATTTTCGGAATTTGTCATTTTAGGAAATTGACGAGTTTAGAATAGACGTTCTCTGAAATTGTTGTTTTCGGAAGTTGTCATTTTAGGAAGTTGTCGTTGTCACCCTGAGGGGCTATGTCGATGACTTTAGTTCTCTGTCGGATGTATTCGTTACGAATCCAATCCTTCAGAGAAACTCCGAGCATAGCTCTTTCCATAGCTCGCTGAGCGACTTTAAACTGTTGGACCAACTCTATCGTGAGTGTCCACGTCTCAGCTCCGTAGGTCATAACTGGTAGGACGCACTGGTTAAAAACTTTCGTTTTCAAACATTGCGGTATGGATGACGAGAAGACTCGACGTAGTTTTCCGAAAGCTGCCCTCTTGGCTGGAGGATCCTCCTCTTGGCTTCCTTCTCGAAATTGTTTTTACCCAACTGCAAAATCTATCCGAGGTAAGTGTACCTACTCAGAAACGATTTCGAGAAGGTGGCCATGTACGATCACCGGTCTTGGATCAATGTGGCCATTGATCATGACTTTGGTTTTATCCAAGTTCATGCCAAGACCGATACATCGGGAGGCTGAAGTTAGACTGTCCAGCATTCGGTTCAGCTCCTCTAGCGACTCCGCCATAGCTCCTAGCAGTTGTCATCAGGTCAAAACTATTGTATTCAAAAATAGAGCGAATGTAATTCACTTTGTACTTACCTTTTGCAATTGGCAACACTGCGTGCTCAGACGCACAATACATCTTTAAAATTAGAACTCTCTTGGCGCTTGTTTCAAATTTAGAAGCCTATTAGGTTCCATAGCCATAATTTGGGCGTGTCTCATTGGCTGTTGATTCAAAATTGGAAATTCCCTCACTAAAGCAATGCTGGTTGGAGTTATGAGACGAAACGGAGGGACATACATAAATCGTGGGGTGAATCTATTTTTGTGACTGACTGACATGTGTTCATTAATGTCCAACACTTTTTGCTTTTACGATGTAAATATGTATAATAATGGAAATCTAAACAATCAAACCACCTATTTCGTTTTCATGATTGTAGATTAATCTAATAGAGATCACTCGATCAAAGAACTGTTCTAGCATCTAGCTTCTTCTGACGCGTGAAAATATTTAAACAGATGTGTATTGTTTTTTACCAAAACGTAAAAGGCCACCATATTTGAGCATGCAAAACAGGTTTTAACGCAGATGTTAATTCAATAAGCATCTGTCCTAAACTTCAAGGTGCAAATTGCTAAATAACCATAACCACCAAATAAGCAAACATGTTCCCTACACAAAAACTGGAATCACGAGATCGTGTGATAATGAAATCGTCGCAAACTGAATCTTATGCCTGAAAGTGTAAGGTGCAGATAGTTAGAAGAAGATCTGACTTAATATGCCAACGAAGTTGTATTAAAACAAATATCCCGTACGTAGCCTATAGAGCCAAAGCAACTTTGATTCTAAAAGCATACAAATAAGGTTCAAATAAGACAAAGCTAAATGTAAGATCCCGTAGGACGTAGACGCAGAGACTGTATTTTGATGTTTATCTTCCAAAGAATAAAGTTGAAAGCTATAAAAAACCAATACAACGTGTCGAATTGCATTCAAACGGTACATTAAGTCGCTGAATTGATTTTACAATTGTGACGCAATAGATGGGTGGTGACATTTCTGCTATTAAATAAATTGGTTACAGACTTCCCTAGTTCCCTGTGGTATCCGTAAAACAAACATCTCGTCTAACCGAGATGAAACATTCAGGTATTCATCGTATAATAATGAAGTTAAGGTAGACCCCATATCTTTACAAATAACAGGACATACGCCGAAACAAACGCCCAATGGGTGGAAGAATCTTGACTTCTATACTCAGTGCAGGCGCTTACGTGTTTATTTTCATTGGCTTACTGAAAGAATGTAATATTTCATAGAGTCTTTTTAAAAAAGTGATGCGAAATCTCTTGTGGTAAATATCGGGCTTACGAGAGCTTCGATTTTTATAGAGCTGACAGATTACGTGCCTATGAATTATTGCATTCTTTAATATCAAGTCAAAGAAAATACAGGCATGGAGTAAGCAATTAAATATCACACGCGTTAAGCCTTATGCAAATGTTACAATAGTTCATTCAGGTCACAGTACAGTGAGTCTACTCAATTAGTATGGTATCTATATAGTTTTATCTCCACAAATGCTTTGCTTGTAATGAGATTATTTCCCTCTACTTTATCATCAAAACAAGATGGCAGTTCTTAACCATCAAAAATCTTCCACAAAATGATCTCATTCTGTCTAAATATTTGTACAGCTCACTTGCATTGTAAAATGACTAAGTAATTCTGAATCCCATTGTACCATTTAATATTTATCTTAGCTCAGAACTCTTATTTGGTAGAATAATACGCAATAATATTTGATTCGCATTTCCGTGATCGGATCCATTTCTTTTATAATTCCTTCACTTCCTTCATTAATTCACCAAAATATATATACATATGTATCTTCCCCGCTTTCTGCGATGTGGATCTATTTGGATGATTTTTTTGATATTGTTCTATACTTTAGTTTTAGTCGAGTGAGGTTTTTAGTTGTTTTTTATTACCAAATTATGTAGTCTAATTAAGTACTTTCTCTCTCCTTAATATTTCTTGTTATTACTTACAATGATTCAATTCATCTGTTGTGTTGAAGAAAGAATTTAAGAACGAAAATAATCCACAATCCTGTAAATATTTATATGTCGGTATTTTCGCAGTTCCTGAACAATATCCAGGTTTCTGCGTAAAAGCAATGCACTTTACAGCACTTTAGACGTGGTTGATTTGAGGAAAGGTAGATTTTAAAATTTCATCCGTTTATTCCGGTCAACGGAATGATTCAGAGTTTTATATAAATTTTCCTGGTCTTTTATATTCGTAGATACTGAAGTATTTAATGAGCACATTTTTCCTGATTTGAGTGACTCACTGGTGTGAATGTAATTCTGAAATTCATTAACCAATCCATTCACATACGCATGCAATTTACTGGATTCTCCATAAAGATATATATTAAAGAGTTATTAACACTGTCAGTGCCCGCCAGCACGATGCACGCGGCGCGGCGGCGTCGTCGTTTGGGCGGTGGCGGGGGTCGCCGGCCGCGCCGGTCGGCGCGTCTCTGCCTGTGGCAGTAAATGCGTTAAGTCCTGACTAAACCTGTACATCTGCATTATCTACTAAATCATTGTCTTAGTGTAAACCATGCCTGTGCAGATATTTTACTTAAATATAAAGCTATTTTTAACTGTTGTTTTTCTCGCCCTTGCTTCATTCACATCATTGTAAAACCATTCATAAAGATTACAAAATCTATAAAAGCAAACAAAACCCATTGCCCTTATCGCTTGCGTAATATGTCAACAAAAGTCTTGACTGATAAGGTTTATGCGTACACTGCACTACAATACTACCTTGCCTAGAGCCTATTACACAATATTGCCATGGTAATTACCTTAGCAAAATTGACGGTACTTTTATTGATGTTAGATGTAAAGAAATCGATCATACATTGACGATAAGTCCTGCTATAAAATTGTATTGCCAGAAATGTTTTCAGAGTTCAGGATTTAATTATGGTTTATCTCTTTCAAGTTACAAGTGTACATGCTATCATAAGCTAGCTAGCTAAGAATATCTTAAGCACGGTATCGTAAGAGACGATGTGGCCAAAGATGGATCACGAAAATGTAGAATTCATCGTTGTTGTGACTCTAAGATACGATAGTAATACGCGTTTCCTTTTAGAACACTGAAAACTGCACCTGCACATTAATGTACAGTTCAAACGGAAACAAAACAAGTACGACAAGTGCGAGTGTAACTCGCGCGCCGAGGGTTTTGAACTTTTGTCGTTTAGGTAGGTACGTATATTGACGACCTGCTAGCGCGGTGGGCTTACAACGCAGGAGGTTGCGGTTTGATTCCCGCCTCGGGACTAATATTTGTAAGATCTGCAAATTATTTGTTCGAGTGTTCTAGTCCTTTTCTACGTACACAAAAATAAATCATCTAATGTGATACTTATATATACTTTATTAAGTATAACAGATATCGTAGTAGTACGAATTACACAAGCTTGCTTAGCTTGTCGCTAAATGATGTTGTGTGGATTATCCAGGATACATTACTCTTCTCATATTTTTTTGGAGCACGGTGGAATTCATGAATTCAATAATCTTATTATCTAAATATTCTTCGAGCGCAGTGGAACACATTGGGTATGGACTTTAAAATTTTGAGAACAACGGTTTCGTGGCGCTGTGGAACCCTACTATTACAGTTACTACAGAGATTAGTGGGTAGGTAAGTGGGTTGGTACCTACAATTATTTTTTCGACTTTTTTCTACGTATTTCACTAAGTATGAAACTTAGACGATTTTTAAAACCTGTTTTGAATTGTCGAAATCCATACCTTTGATTTGATATTGCTCTCAATGAAATAGCCCCCATTGTATGAAAATTAGTTTTTTGACCATATTTCGAAAAGTATTGTTTTTACAGACTTCTCTATATTTTTCCTGTAAAATATAGACCTATATCTACAAACGCTTAGTACATTTTATATAGATCACTCTGCTATCTTCGGAGATAGAGGGGGGGGAACGGTAAAATTTTCGACCTTTTTCAAAATATTTCGAAAAGTATAAAACCTATCGAAATTTCAAAAACTGCATTAAAATGTACAAACTGATACCTTTCATTTGATACCCAACTCGGTGGGGTAGTCACCCCTTTAGAAATTTTTCCCGCCCTTTTTTGACCATATTTCAAAAAGTATTAGTTTTACAGATTTCTCTATATTTTTCCTGTAAAATATAGATCAATACCTAAAAAAACTTGGTACATATCAAATCGATCGTTCTGCAATCTTCGGAGATAGAGGGGGGGTACCGGTAAATTTTTCGACCTTTTTCAAAATATATCAAAAAGTATAAAATCTATCGAAATTTCAAAAACTGCATTGGAATGTACAAACCAATACCTTTCATTTGATACCCAACTCGGGGGGGTAGTCACCCCTTTAGAAATATTTCCCGCCCTTTTTTGACCATATTTCAAAAAGTATTATTTTTACAGACTTCTCTATATTTTTCCTATAAAATATAGATTAATACCTACAAACACTTGGTACATATCACGTCGATCGCTCTGCAATCTTCGGAGATAGGGGGGGGGGAACGGTCATTTTTTTGACCATTTTCAAAATATTTTAAAAAGTATGAAATCTACCGAAATTTCAAAAACTATTTTGAAATCTACAAACGAGTACCTTTCATTTGATACCACTTTCGACTTTGTACGTTCCATTTAAAATTTCGATTTCAAAATTTGTATGGAAAATCTTCATTTTGATTTTTCATTTATTTTCATTAATTTTCTATAAATATGTGCGGGCGCACAAAATGTATTATTATTTCAAATTTCAAGTCAATAGCTGCAGTAGTTTCTGAGATATTAAGGATTCAAAACACAAAACAGACCCAAAGCGATTTCATAAGGGTTTTGCAACCGATGGCAAAACCCTAAAAACATCTAAATCGATTAAGTATAAAATGACTTTTAAAATTATTTATCTTTATTAAGAAAATTACAATCAAACAATAGAATCAAATTAGAATTTATATTTACCTACAATTAAAGAAATTGAGCGAATTGCAGACTGTTGCAAATAATCTAAATCTGTCAATTGTAATCATCCCTAAACCGCTGGCTGCAATGCCCCGCTCTGTGGCAATGCTAAATATTTTTTTTTATCTCTACACAAACTCTAAATGGATGGACTCTTGAGATTTTTTTCAGCCCCCTTTGCTTTAGAACCCCGAATTCAAAAATACTTAAGTTTCTGTTGGCTTGGTACTATCTACTCAGATCATTGACCATTACTCCTAGACTAGGGCAAGAGGAAGTCTCAATTTATCACAATACGATAAACGGAGCCCGTATTCTTGCTGATTCAATTGATGAATTTAAAGGTTCATAGATACTTCTGTTCATCAGCATAGCAGAGTAATTGGCAGATAGCCATTTTATAAAAAAAAAGATTAGTATTGGATAATAATAATTTATTCATGAATAAAAATTTAAGTAATTGTAATCGAAATAAATCTTGTAACAAAGAAAGAAATATTCATGGAACACAATATATAATAAATAAATTGAATGAAATATAATTAATTATAATTTAAGTGAAAATTTGAAGGTAAAACTTGTTTTTCTTGACAAATCTGAATCAAAATTATGAATATCTAATTAAATAACTAGTTATAGTTTCACTAGGACTCAATTCAGCTCAAATACTGATTATAGGTAAGAAGAAAGCTCAATATTTTACTGACACTGAACGCTAAACCATCAAATATCCATTTAAATAACACGTGATTGACTTCGTTCCCATAATATTTCAAACTAATTATAATCAAGTTAGATATTAGTTATTATCTCTACATAGTATAAAACAAAGTCGTTTCCCGCTGTCTGCCTGTTTGTATAAATATATGCTTAGATCTTTAAAACTACGCAACGGATTTTGCTGTAGTTTTTTCGATAGATAGAAGAGCGAGGGTTTTCTCAACATTGCACCCGTGCGAAGCCGGAGTGGGTTGCAAGTATCATACAAATTAGAATCTATTCAATAACCAATAATTTTTTGCTTTCTTTATGGTTTACAGAGGTAAATCTAATTAGGTTCCAGCCAGCACTATCATTATAGGCTCTGTTGGGTACGCGACATGTATGGTGAGAGAACAGGGCGTAATCTAGTTCCTTTCTAGCTTCACTATCTACAAGAAACTACAGATTGCTTAACGGTTACATGGTTATGGTTATGTTACTTAACTCCATTGAATGTCTCGTAACTACATTCAATAAACTCAATTGAATCGGATGGAATGCGTATAGCAACAGATTACAGTTACTTGTTTTGCGATCACTTCGGTCGTTAACAACCCCATGGTTGGACTTCGCCTTGGGGCTTTTGTGACTTGAGCGTTTCTTTTGCTCTAATGTTGCTGTTTTCGGTTTGTTTATTTACTAGCGACCCGCTCTGTCTTCGCACGGGTGCAATGCTGATACAAATCCTTCCTCTAGAATTATTCTATCGCCGAACCGCACTAAAATCCGTTGCGTAGTTATAAAGATCTAAGCATACACATAGGGATAAACAGATAGACAGCGGCAAGCGACTTTGTTTTATACTATGTAGTAAAGCGCACGATACTATTCAAAATTTTGTTCTACCAAGTCTTTCAATTTCATTCATGACAGGATGTTAGTAAACAAATTTGGTCCGCTTCACTGAATCTGGATACATATAACCCAATGCATTAACGAGTAATGAAGTAATGGTAGTACAGAGCTATAGCGGTTACCCAATGGTTCTGCAATCATTATCATCCAGCACTCGAACACTATAAGCCTATGGGAATAGTTGATGTAATTACCTTGGACTCTTCCAGGGCTTATTACTGTGACCTCTACTATTCCTTGTGGTTTTATTTAGTTTTAAAATAGAAACAGGAAGGTGTATTTTCCTTTACTTATAATTCAATAGCAAACCATATTTACCTACATATTTTTACATTATTTACCTACATAATTTCCTGTTATTCATGATATTTCACATCATAAATTAAGTTTTCAATGCGAACCGTTACTTAATGCACAGCATTTAAATAATGGATGATTGCCATCAGGAGGACTACCCAATCTATCCACCCATGCCCATACAAGATGGTAAAACCGCTTTTGGCGCGAAATGCTAAAGGCCGCTGTTTTGTAACTTCTCATGAAGATACTGTAGACGGTAAATCCGAAAATTGAGAGAAAGTGAACCACAATGCAATATTATCGTTATAGGTGTCAATAACAAATTTCGAGGGTTCAATTGTTTCTGACTATAGTTAATTTCGAAAATGGTTAATAGAAAAAAAATTATAATACTAGGTTTTTCAAAAAATTATGATGGTTTTGTTAGGACAATTCTTCTGGTTAATTCGTGTTATAGATAATATGGTTTATACTACAATGAAATACTTGGGTAATTGTGTTATTCATGTTTTGAAACATCTAAAAGATTCTCACAGAACTATTAGACAAGTTATGATATAGACTATGGGTATTGTAAAAAATAATTACAACAAAATATACCCCAGGTTTCTTCGCAGACAAACCAGCAAGCCCCCTAGCTTTTTTTTTTTTCGAATGGACTTTAATGCTGTTGACCGCAGATGGCCATGACAGCGTTACCGGACTTTTGGCGGGCGCAGAGGGCGCCACACCGGTAAAGTTAGGTTGGGGCAACAGGCCCCCTAGCAAGGGAAACGTTTCATATATATATTTACTACCGACCCGCCCCGGCATTTTATGCACGGCACGCGTGCATTTTATACACAAAAACCTGCCTCTTGAATCACAACTCTAATCACACTTGCGTAGTTTTGAAGATCTAAGCATACATAGGGACAAACAGAACAGACAGTAGGAAGGGACTTGTTTTATACTATGCAGGATGTTAAAGGAATTAATTTAAAATAGTTTACGCATTCGATGACGTAATTTTATCTATTCTACCATAGATAACAATCCCCGTGCTAGAGGGGGTGGAAACATCCTTTGACAAAACAAACTAACTGACCGATGGCGACAGTGCAAGGAAAAGTGCATCATAATTTCTCTGACGCATCCATTAATTAAGCAATTAAAATGATGTACTCACTGACTACCGTGAAGTTTAATAATTACACCAGTTCACGGGGCTATAAGGTCAAAAGGGGGAGTTTAAGATTTTTTTTTATTAATAGCATGCTCGTAACCATGGTGATTGTGGCAAAACCCTCCGTTTGTGAGAGGCATGTGCTGAGGTAAAAGTGATCATGAAAAAATGGTTGTAAAAACCAGGAGGCAAGCAGTGGCTGGAGTCAGCTTGACTTCTGATGAAGCTGATGATGATGGGATTGTAGTACAAGCATTTTTAGACGGCATCACTGAACTACAATTTTCAAACTGGTACCGTAAAGTCCCATCACTTCGCATAAGAAACATCTTCGCCTAATTTAAACCTCTATAAAATAAGAATTTACTTTGAAACCCTAACACAAACTACAAAAACTATCAAGTACTCTGCATTTTTTCAACATGGCAAACATTTGCACACCTTTTGTAGCTAAGTTCACGTCATTGACTAGGGATTATCAATTTTCCACCCGCACAAATTAGAGTCGGAATTTTTGTTGATCGGAATAACTTTGATTCCCTACTACGACTAACTCCTAACTTTGAAACCACCGCAGGTATGTAAGTCAAAATGAGTTCGTAAAATCACCTACTATTTTTCTTTTTTTGACTGAAGCTTTTTACGCTGTGTCAATATAGACCGAGTTTATGTACTTTATTTTATCAAATTGAAATTTATTTAACCAATAGCAAATTTAAAACTTGTGTACTTTGTTCATATTTTTTTAATTATTTATAATTAGAACACACTATCATCTGGATTCTTGAGAGCACAACCTTATCAGTTCATGACCCTTGATGTGCATCGAGTTTGTAATTAAAATTATGCAAAAATATGTATATGCTTTCAATATTTATCATGTTTTGCCTGGCTTTTGCTTGTTGCTTAGATCGGCAGATGTTTGACTGAAGACTACTCACCTGTCTTTTAAATGCAATTTATATTGGAGTTAAAAATATAAAAAAACGAATGTTCTTTGTCACGCAAAAGAATCTGTTATTTCCAGTGTGCAAAAGTCTTCTAACTATATTTCCCATAATGTATAAAATATGCAAATAAATTATGAAAAGGAAAAGAAAATGTTTCGAGTCCATGTTATTATTAGGTATCATATTTATAGTTCGTTATAATGTCACTAGAACCGATGCTAGAACCTTACCTTTTGAGGAAGATTTGGCAGTTGGCACAAAGGCAGATGTTCAATTCGTAAAAAATAACGACCACTTAATCTCAATATGTGCGAAAAACATATCAAGTGTTGACAATTACAGCAAAAGGACTAATAATAACAGATGTAAGCGAAACCACAGAATAATATGAAACCGTCACGATATTAGGGGTCAAGCACTTCGCGTCTAGTCATATCGAGCCACTGACTCAGTCAACTACAGTATACAAAAGAGCTAAACAAATCAGAACAGCAAATCAACCTTATGCGGGCACAACAGGGTTTAGAGTTGCTTTTGTAGACTGTAGCACTTCTAACTTTAGAAACAACAAAACGTCCAAACCGACTGTTAACTCATGCTAATTTGAACCGTAGAATAGACGAAATAAAGTTAAAATGAAGTAACAATAGCTGCACCACAATTAGTTGCACTTGCAAGGGTTTGCGAGCTGAAAGTAGCCACTGAAGCTACTGTATGTTTGTTTTCTCTCCGTTGCTATGTAAGTTCTAATGAAAATTGATTAGACACAGTTGTAGTACGAGACGAATGGCGTTTAATAGAAGCGCTTAATGCAAACAACTAAAAGATAAATTTTTAAAATTGTGTTTTGTAAGTAGACAAAGTTAAGTCTGATATAATTGATATATGATATTTCACAAAATAGAAACAATAGATAATGCCCCTTCTAAAATCGCCCTATTTATTCACAACTACATTTCAGTCGAAGAATGCATGAATAAACATTTAAATTTATTTATATATAAACATAAATATACGCATAAAATATATATCATAAATTAATCAAAACTAGAATAACTAATGCAAGCTAGTTAAATCTAAAGATTACATAGCAATGAGTACTAATAATTAATATAGTGAGATAGAATCATACAGTTAGTAGTAGAGAGTTTGAGATGTTACATTGTTTTTAAAAAAATACTTAGGTATAGAGATGAAACATATTTACGAGTAGCTAGAAATATCGCAATATCCAAAAGTAACTGAAAGCGTATAGTTTCGATTATTACCGAGATCCACACTCGATTTCACTCGCTCCGGTGACCCACTTTATAATAGTGATAGCACTCTCCAATCTGTTGTGTTTTTTCGTTTACACTTTTTGCGTATAGCTTCACATCTCTCAGCTTCTAGAGTTCCGCAGCAAATTAATTATCTGTAGTCTATGTAGCGTTGTCACCATGACTGTGTATATCGAATTGTATTTTAAGAGCTTCATTAAATTGGTATTATACACCGTACATATGAATAATAAGTAGTTTCCTTCCTATCAATTTGATATGAATATAGTTTTTATTTTGATTTCTTTTATGAACCTTTCATAGATGTCCCATCGGATTATGAAGGTGTAAAGGAACGCCATGGTGCTAGTCATCGTTGCAACTTGCTGCTGCCGTAGACTTGTTGTAGACGAAATTTGGCTAGGAGGAAAGGTGTTCTGTTAATTTTACAACAATACATGCCATGCCAGTCATGCTGTGGTTTCGCTCGTGCAAGAAATAAGTTAGTTAGTCACAGCTACATCTAAACATAAATTCTATTGATTGGTTCATAAAACTTACGTATGACTTGACCACCAGTACTTCAGACAAAATTATTGATTTCCAGTTTCCAATAGAAAATGCTAGTTAACTTTCGCTCGTAAAATTACCTTCTAATTTCGTAATCTATGAGAACAATACTTGGTTGATTACCTAATCAGTAGGAACACTATTTTAGTTGGATTCTAATGCCTGCTAGATATAATTATAAATCTTTCGATAATCACATAACAGTTACATCTTCTTATCTTGTATGTTTTGATTGCCATCCATAACCCATTTGTATTCCTTCGCACATCATTTTTCTGTTAATCTCTCGCCGTATACCACTCAGTCTCAGCATAATTTGATATTCTTCATTATGGCTTTGAGCTAACTTAGCTTTAGCACCCTTTCTATTCACTATCCGTATTGCCTTTCAAAATGGCACAACACGCTAACTACGATTGTTTGTACGCCTACATACATCCTGGCTTGTGCCTGATGCGATCTCCACTCCATTGATTCATTCATTAGACTGTTGATTCATACAATAGTTTAGAGCTTGACGTTTATTGCTGTGTTGAAAATGCAGATTATAGTTATCAGCTCGTCTTGACTGGCATCTTGAATATAGTACAGTTTTTCTATACTTAAGGTTTTGTAGTTGCTATAAAGAGACAGCCAGTGTAGATCCATTTCAAAAGCGATTTGAGTATCCTTCCTTGTATTAACAGCTATATTTCTCAATTATTGGAATTTTAGAAGACATATCAAAGACTTTGACTTTGTTTGTAGAAGATAAACTGACCTTTACGAGGGTCTTCTACCTGATACTAACAATGCTAATTCTGATATTCGATACAACTAACAAAGCAAGGTCATTACCGACCCAACACCTACTCATAATATTGATGTTTACATAACACCGTCGTCACTAGATCGCGAGAACTCATCGTATCGCGGGAAAAATGACTCACTTCATTCATAAACTCACTCATTATCTTGTAATGTTTACGGATCTCAGGTGTCTTGGTTGATAGTCATCTTAGGGATTGTCTAGTGGTATGCCTTGCTTTACGCCGTGCGTAACATATTTTACGTATTCATTGCTAATGTTCTTGTGTCTTGTCTGTTCAAATGGCTACCCTTTACTGCACTGTGTCTGTATCTGCATTCGGAATGAACTTTATATCAACGTTTTTTACCTAGTTCGTTTGTATTTGTGTAACTTTTTCTGGCATATGTTAATAATTGTTGTCATCCGCAATTGCGTGTGTGTATGGAATGTTGTTGATACCAGTATGGCCGGTGATTAGACGCGCTTCTGCTGATCTAGTTTTCTATTTATTAAAAGTGTACCATCACAATTAAAAATAAGATCTTTACAGGTCCGTTTTATCATATATGTTTTTATTCTGCGATGGCGGATGTATGTAGTTTAGTTGTATGAACAAGTTCACTTACGCACAGGACTGTATCCAGTATCAAATATTGATCCGACAAAATATACAGCGGTCCATTTAATCGTGCACGATGGTGTGTATGTAGTTTTATGAGTGTGTTCCCACACGCAGTATAAAAAAATCTCCGCTTTATCGTATGTATACTATGTAGATGCGCGAGCGCGGCACGATAAAATCCAGTAGCTACAGATCTGTTAAAATCGTCCTGGTAATACGGACATGGACGTATTGTGTGAGTACTTAACTTGAGACCTTTCATACAGATCATTTATCGTAGGTAACCAAACCAACTAAGTAAACGTAGAAATTAATGATTTTGTATGAAAATGATAATTCTTCCCTATGACCATTATTTTGTTTAACTTTGACTTGCTTTGACACCATTACCCTTGTTTAAAATTATCAATGTCATCGAACTTATAAAACGGAAACCGGAATGCCAATATCAGTTACAAATTGTACAACTTTGCATGAAATTGATTCCAAATTACTTAAATAAATTATGCCACAGATCATAATCGTATCTGATCTGTCTTATCAATAATTCATAAATTACACATGTGTTGGTACACCTTTAGTATAGTGTATTATTGTCTAGATCCATAATATAATAACAACATTAAGGCTATCTGAACGTCCTGTCTATCATCGTCATTACGTTCGGTGTACTGGCTCAGAATGTTTAATTGTATACATTCCTACTCGGGGCCTACTCGGAAAAGAAAAATCAAAGTTTCTGATTCGGTTTCCTTTGCAAAACCAACTCTATGCCGCTCCCATTAGATCACAGATGCTCTTCAGTTTACACATACAAGGATTGCATGAGTTACACAAGTTCCATAGAACAGAACAATGCGTATTTCCAATAATAATATTGATGCAATTGACTGATTCACAAAGCTTTCAAATCTTACGCGAATCATAAACTAGTTAATTTTAAAGAACGAAATTTGGAATAATTTATCGATACTAAAGTATGTAGTATGGTGTTCATTTAGGGGATGTCTATATCCAGTAGTGGACTTACATGGGCTCATGATGATGAAAGTAGTATACAAATGGCTCGCATGAAAGCAGGCTAACATGCGTCTCTGGTGCATATTAGAATGCTTTCATCGCGCATTAGCATTGCTTTTCCGTATATTGCAAGAATTTGCAAACACCTCAGGTAGGTTCAGGGTGAGATTCGTTAAAGCCTCGTTTCAGTTACCGTTCGCAGATTGGAGGTCAAACAACTTTATTTGTTTTCCAATCGTCATCGATTTACCAAGCGTGACCGAAACGTTGTCAGAAACTCCGTGACCATGGCTGTTTTCTTTCGACTCTTCAGATACGCACGAGGTTTTAATCGTGCCAGGAGCACTCACGAATTTGCATATCTAATGCATTACCAGTATGTTTCTACGTGCGTTTAGAGATGTCCGAGGTATTAGTCGGATGTAACTGTTATTTACAACGATGACTTGTTCCGGACTTCAAATACAGAGGTAATAATCACGATAATTCACCGTCACGTTATTTTCCTTTATAAAGTGCAGATAAAACTGTTCCAAAAATGTTGACCCCGGTAGCATCGTGTGTTGGAAATATTTACTGACTTTTGAGACGTCGTCGTCGTAACATTGCTATAGCAACGTTAGTAGAACCCGTAAAATCTTTAATAGCATTAAAATGTGTTTGCCCGTGCGTGTCCAATATTTTGCCAGCTACATTACTAATCCTGGCCATGTTCGATCATTTCTTCACCTTGGCCGGACAATAGGCTTATAGTCCGGCTAAAGACAGATAAATACCGAGCAACGGAAGCCCTACAAGTGCATTACTGTCAGGTGCATTATATGCACAGAGATGATATTATTTATCGCCGTCTGCATGGTATGGTCTTCGATCAATACTGGGTTCTTGAATAATGCAGTGTACGAGTAGCCATTTTAATTGATTGAGAATAGTTAATGAGTTTCATGACTTGTATAATTAAGTTCTGACCACATTTGCGTATGAATAATTGAAAAAGAGAGAGACCCATATCATGGCGTAATGGTGTCGTTTACGCTCTCGACACCTTTTCGCGTCTCCTTTCTACTAATAAATATGCTAAAGTAGTCAATATTCCAGTCCTAGGTATTCTAAGCTTCTACTTTCGACATCGCTTAGGATTTTGGGGTAACCTTGTATTATACTTAGTCTTTTTATTTTAATATTGTCTGCCAAATTGTTCTCAAGTCGAAGCTTAGAGCTCCAGAACTTAGTGTCTTGAGCTATTGTAAAAAAGCCAGGAATCATGTTCAAAGTTAAGTGTAGTACATCAGAGGCATAATTTGCAATATCGGAGAAAGTGAATGCGAGTGGTCGACCTTGAAACAGTTACGATCCGGTCAATGCTTTTTGCACTTTTTCATTAACTAGTTATTGGATTGCTAATTATTTTTTCGACGTGTTATTTATGTAAATATTAATATACTCGTATGTTCATCTTCTTTAACTTTTTTTCTTGTTTGTTACCATAATGTACGTGTGAACTTACCAAGCAAGTATATTTAATTAAAACACATTTTCTACCTATTTTATACTTCATTTGACTTTGACATACAAGTTTCCAGCCGTTTACAGCCTCATCATTTAGGACCACACAAACACAACAAAATCAGTGTCGTTGTGTTTTGACCCGTGAAGACGAAGGTCCCGCATCAAGCTATTATGCACCATAACCTAAAACCATTCTGACACCTTAAAAGGACTAACAAAGCCGTTCCAGAGCTACGTTTCTCACAATGGGAGGAAGTTCACAGACAGTGCGTCATCGCCGTTAAAAAAAGCAAGAAACATTTGATATTTTATTTTTTACCCCGTTTGGGATGGGACGCGATTATAAAAAGCAACGCGCCTGATGCCGGCTGCCGAGTCTTGTGGAACTAGAATGAACTACTAACAGAATACTTTTCAAATGAACTAGATTGTACAGTGAATTGTTTGCTGACATGAATAAAAAAAATGCCGATTTAGATTTCGGTGTCACCGATCAAGAAAGCAGGAAATGACGAAGCGGTAAAGTTATGCTGATTATATTTATGAGTTTTAAACTTGGCTAACTAAACATTTACGTTATTAGTCCGGTTCCTAATATATTTGAACACACCTACCTTAAAACGCTCAAAAAACCAATCAATGTCAAAGTTAAATATCCCCTTCGTTTAGAAACTACCGGAACAATAAAAGTTAATTGGATAGTCACTTTAATTGTGTAATAGGACGAAACAGGACAACAAAGACACGAAAATTGCCGGATTCCCCGTAGGCTGTCACTTAAACTTGTTAGTTTTAATTTCTCCGTAATCCCTGGCGATACCTAAAAACGTCATTGACCTTTTCCCAGCCGAATATGCTTACTCGTGACTTCTTATTTTCACTGGCGTAAGGTTCACTATACTGAGTACTTCCATTTCTAACGAAGGTTCTGTTGGATGCAAGCAAAGCAGGACAATGGTTTCGCGTCACATGCAGGGGTCACGGATCGGTGCATGTAATTATTATGTTAACTAACTTTTCGTATGCAGAGACACAGAATGAAGTTGGTGCGATGACTGTACCCTGTGAAACCCCATGGAAGTGACGGACGTTGACCGGAGATATCTTGTTTTATTTTCGGTGTATATTCATGTGTTCTATATTAGAGTAGAAAGAACGTATGCTCATCTCATTCACGTGTAATCTGAACTGATATAAACTTAGCAAGCAAGCATTTTGGTAATAAAAGATTTTTAATACAATTGCAAGGCTTTATGAAAATAATCTTCAATGCCCCAACTATAAAATGGACATTATATAGCTTCATGAACTCGATGGAGATAACGAATCTGCGTACAATGATTATGCCCTGCTCCGGTTTCATACAAGTATGTGTGTTAATTTTCTGTAAATAAAAGTACCGTGCACTCTCTCATTGTTTGTATTGTAATGGCGACAGAGTGATTCATACACTACTTGGATTCAACTGAAGCTTTCATCACGTATTTGCACATGCAGGTTTTGCATGAATAGGTTTACAACTTACAATTATTCGGTCGAAACGACGTGACTGGTCACTTATTTGGGTTAACGCATTAGCTTTGCAATTTTACAAGCGTGTCTTAGAAACGCTTCCGGCATCTTTAGTAAAGATCATAGATAACTCTAAAGATGCCTGCCAATGAGGCATCTTTAGAGTTATCTATGATCGATTTCTCCAAGAATACAGTTAGAATTTTATAATAATTACATGTATAAATACAGAAAAGTACTCTACGTATATTTTTGATCTAATCTAACACATTATCATTAGTCTTATTAGCAACCTCTTCTTTTCTTTTCTGTTACCTACCTCTCACTGTCTTAAAAAGTAATCCAATAACGGCGCGTGTAGTTTGTAATTAACCGCAACCTAATGACTATTTAAGTAGGTGTGTAATCTGTCACGCCTTCATTTTGATTACTTTATTGCTGTCTTCAGATAAGCCGCATAACCTCATCACTAGAGGTTCGCTAATCATGTTGTAATGTTTATTGCTTGTTTATTTCTATAACTGTGTCATCTACATTGTTTTCAACTCTAATATTCATGGTATCTGGTCCAACGCTTGTTATAACTACGCATAATGGACAAATTAAGTCCAAATGCGGAAAGAACTACTCTTACCTAATTCTTGTTATATCACCTAGTTAGAAATCAACTAGATTATGATGTTAGATCAAAGATCGTTGGTATCACTTCTTTTAAAATATTTTTCCCAGTGTAGCGTTATATTTTGACAGGTGTTATCTTAAGTCTATTTGAACAGGACGAGGCCTGATATTCATAAATCAGATGTTATCGTAAGCTGGGATTCTCAGATATTCGGAGCAACATAACGGTGATACGCTTTACAGCCTGTTGAGATAATTTTACCGCTGCATCTTTCAAATATCCTCTGGTTTGATGTCATTAACCGTGCATCTGATTGATTGAACTGGATGTCCGGGGTTTCAAGTTGATGTTCAGTTTTGACATCAGCGTGTTAATTATTTGAATAACTATAACCGACATACAAATTAGTTTAGGAAACTACAAATAAAGTAGAGCAATGGGTATTAACCTCATCATCAATTGTCGGACTCATTTCATCAGTTTTGCTCCAACTCCAATATAAACTTCAGTGAAAAATGTGGACGTTTTTGGATGTCTAAATACCTACTGTCCAATCTAATCTAATCATATCTAAGGAGCCATTAGAATCCCGATTTCAGATTTCCATAACTTAATTACAAGCTTTACAAAATAAGCACTTGGACAAGTCACTGCTAAGCACAATCCCACTGCTTGGATTGTTCCTCTATAATTATAATGTATACATACATATTTTATACTCATCCTATAACCATCATTAAATCTAAATCTTAGTGCGTTTTTGGGCTATGTTCAACTTTCGTCCACAAAAACTTGGCACTACCTTGGTTGAGTTGGTTGGTAATCCATATTGTTCAAATCACGTTACAAATTGTATTATTCCGTAAATAAACTGCTAAGTGGGCCATACCGAAATCGTACTCGCGCCACGCGTGTGGGATGCCTTCACAGTTCGCACCCTGGTGGCGGGTTTACATGGCACAAATGTCAGATAGCGATCCCGGAATGGTTGAATTATCTATATATGTCACCATCACCAACAGCATTGCAAACATTTCTAAATGTTACAATCACCAACTAATTGTTGTTTTATCAATCGTGCGTTCGCTCCCGGCCAACACTTTTACGAACCCACCAACTTCACAAAACAAATGCAATTTTCAACTGTATTTTTTGTTTAGATAATTCACATGAAGGTTCATAATTTTATCAATAAACATGTGTAAAGAAACATAATCCTGACATTGTAAAGCGTTAAGTTCTGAGTAAAGACTGAGATAATAAATAGCTATTGTTCTAACAACAATACTCCTTTATGTCATGGGGATGTGTGAATACGATACGCATGTGGTAATCAGCACGTGCCTGTCCTAAATCCAAGGACGTTGGATAATGAGGCTTTGCACAACGAAATAAGATGAGAAATCCAATAGATTTGTGAGGCGTTTGAATATCTCATTCGTCATCTTCATGGGGTGTCTTTCGAAAAAAAGTTCATAATTTTCAAAGGTTGATTGAAAATCAAAGGGGGTTCTTATTTCAATACAACTGGAATTGGATTCGTTTCAGTTTTGTACCATCAATTATTCCGAGGAGTATTTCCATAAAGTTTAACGAAAAAATTACTATGTATTTGTCCAGTAAAATAGTACCAATAAAGTGAAAAGTCTGTTTTAGGATTTGTAAAAATATCAATATTTATTTGGAATGGTTTGATCTACTAAAATAATTAATCATCTGCCACTTCACGCACTGCTGGGTACAGCACAGGCCTCCAAAACCTTGTGTGTGCATCTCCAAACTGTCTTCCATCTTTAATTCCGTCCTATGACAACGTTATAAAATATTGTTATAAAAATGTGTAATATGTTTGGTGTGTCGTGACTGTTACCTTGTTAAAAGCTATTTTCATTAACTGGGTTAATGAGTTTATCAGCATGCATGGGGCAAGTATCACGCTATGCGCAAAAATAGCCTTAAATTGCACTGTTCATATATCAATGTTACCTACATTTTCTAAGTCAAATATTGTATAACAACAACAAACAACAACAACATGAGCCTATATAGTCCACTGCTGGACTAAGGCCTCCCCTAATGAGTATAAAATAATATAAAATATTGTATAATATCTATATAATTATGTAAATCTTTAATTATGACTTCACCGCGCTTTATCTACATCAATTGATCAAATATTGTTAATTTAATGCTCGTAAATTTTGTATTATCCGCTGCATCGGTATATTTTACGATACCATTTAGCAACTTATGTTTATTGGCTATTTAACTGCGGTCTCTACTGTCGTAAAGGTCCCGTTCACCCTCTGCCCTACAAACAGTTCAGTTCCTTCAAGTTCTTGCCATAAGTTATAGACATTTTGACATACCTAGTCGTAAAAGCGGTCGTTGATCTGAGTCTAGCTAAACGTACATTGAGCCTAAATGTGACGTCATGTCCGGCAATTTTAACTGTTTCTCAAGTTGTGGTTGTAAATAATGTCTTTTGTTGTGTTCAATTTCTGGTGTACAATAAAGCATTTTTGATTTGATTTGATTTGATTTGATTGCCATTGTTCCGATTGCCAGCTTTTTCCTGGATATAAAGTCAGTGTACTCTTTTACTTAGCTTAGTATTAGTAGCTAAGGAAGTCTTGAAAGTCACTGTTTTATCAAAAAGAACGAGTCTCATGTCGTGACTTTGTCACAGATCATTGAATTATAATTTGCTTGGGGTAAATTACTCATGTTTATAAAACTAGCTAGGTTAATAATTTTTCTTGGTTCTAACTTGGTAACTTCGTATCTCTTCCTAAACTAAATAGAATAAAACTATTACAGAGGCATTCAAAAAAACTTATGATAGGTATCACAAACTGGACGATAGATTTTTGAAAATTTCTTTGTTAAACAGAATAATAACATAAAGTAGGTGG
The DNA here is from genome assembly GCA_963931895.1 of Eupithecia pulchellata. Lineage (NCBI taxonomy): Eukaryota > Metazoa > Arthropoda > Insecta > Lepidoptera > Geometridae > Eupithecia > Eupithecia pulchellata. The sequence goes on from OZ007544.1 coordinate 6,418,197, forward strand.
TGGCGCTAGTTTAGGTGCTGTATGCGCCTTAAACATTGGAGGTGCTGTGATTCATGTCATCGGCCTGTGTTGATTATTTAGGACTCGCTCAGGGTACCGTTTTGTCCACTTTTGTTTCTTTTGTTTTTCAAATTTTATTTTTTTTGTGTTACCTTACGGTATTTTCAGTTGTATATCATATATATCACAATTTACTGAAATCACATATAGCTCTTACATTAAGTTATTATGATCTACTGCGGACAATTGTGGACTCGAACCATGTATATTATGTAGTATTATGCCAACATCTCGCCTATACTACGCGGCAAAAGAAACAGGATGAATGTTTGTTTATATCACTGAACCTTTAGATAACACATAGGCATAAGCAGCTGGTGGTAAAGTTTTACATACATAGGAGAAAATCTCAAATAAGTACTGATTCTACAAACCAACATAAAGCATGTTGGTACTTGGTAGTTACGAAGGTAGAGGGACATACATGCATAACATGCAGTTAATGAGTCTCGCCTCTGATCTTTTAATAGGGCCATGTCTTAATTTGTCTAGTTGGATTATATGATACGCTTGATCTCAGATTCCGTCGCTTATATCCTACTCAGTCCATAAACGAGACTTGTTAAGCCCCAAGATATCGTTATTGAGATCATGTTTTAGAAATTTTGTAAATTAATTCCATGTCTGTGCGCTTTTATTTCTAGAGTCTTAGTTCATTTTAATGAAGCCGTCGCGACGGTCGAACTTGTCGGACTTAAGAATATTGTTGTTGTTGTAATTCAAATAAAAGTTCATATATGACTACTACTTGATGATTGTAAGCAAGTGCTAATGAGCCAGCCAACAGAAAGCTGTTCGAACATTGTTATTAAAACTTAACCTGCAAACAATAAAGTTCAAACTACAGAAGCACCGTAAAAGCATAATCAAAGGATAAATATGACTTAATAAATCATAGCTTATCTCAAAACAATAGAGTTCAAGTTACAGGAGTTCAGGTTAAGTAACCCAAAGCAAATGATGAGATCACAGGCGCCTGTATGGCGTCAGTTATTGTGTCAAGGAGTTAAGATAAAAGTGATATGGAGATAAAATCTTGTGGCAGGAAACATTCACTTGCCAAGTAAATGATTCATTAATTAATTACACATTGTATAAATTTAACAAAGGAATGAAATAAATATGCAATTGTCATGAAAGATACATCAAATTCTTATGTAAATGACAAAAAAGGTATGGAATTGATGCCAAGTACATGCCTTTTAAAACGTCGGATTTATTTCTAATCTTTATTGAAAACCATTTAATGATGATAATTCTCTTATCAATAATCGTATGAACACAATATTCGACTTGCTGCAAACTCGGGCAAAATCAAGTATTTCTGATTGCTTACAGTGTATACAAACATTTATGAATATGAACCTGTATAGATGGACTACATAGATAGTAAAAAGAGTTGTATTAGTTAATATAACATATTAAATGGAGGCAGTGAGAGATTTATCTATGTGTTCAACAAAGTATTAAAGGCTGAGATACTTCCTTTGACTTTTCTTTCGAGTTCCTGATAAGTACCATTATTTATAGTTTAGGAACATGGTTTGGGATGATGTATTTATGGTGATTCTTCTTGTTTCAGGTCCGCCTGCCTCAGACTTCAGTAGACATAGATTGGCGCAGCCCACAATTCATCATGCGAGAACAAAACGAGAAATCTCATCAACGAGAGACACGGTATGGTGTTATTTTAAATCTTCAACACGTCACACTATAGGTAGTTATAAAGATTGGATGTTTGTTACTTATTCACGCCAAAACTACTGAACGGATCGGGCTAAAATATACACCTGGAATAACACATATACTTAACATTCTTTTTTTCCTATCCATAACTCCTATCATCATCATCAACATCACCAGCCTATAATAGTCAACTGCTGGACATAGGCCTCCCCTAATACGCGCCATAGGTGGCGTTATTTCATCTGGGGCTTATTGCCCATAATCCCCACGCTGGGCATGCGGGTTGGGGATCGCAGTTCGGTGAAGTTGTTCTGCAGAGGGCGCTGCTGCCCGCCCCCCGGTGTGTTTCCCTTAGTCGCCTTTTACGACATCCACGGGAAGAGTGGGAGTGGTGAAATTCTATGCCGGCACCACACGGCCGCCGGGACGTTAAAATATATACACATCTCTAAAACATGCGAATCTTGTGATAATCGTCACCCTAAACTTTCAGAATGGTGAACATCACTCAGGCATCACGGTGACAGTGACAGTAGATGGTGAAGACTACGTACTGGACCTCCGGCTGAACCAGGACCTGGTTGCTGGAGACCACACCATCAAGTACCAAAGAGACGGGAAGACAGTGCTGCATAAACCTAAGAAAGAGGTACAGAAGGATTTCTTTTTTGCAAATAGTAAATGAAGTTTCAAGCAGATGGTTAACAGCCACACTCAGAGTCGCTTAGTGTCCGCTTAAATGGTTCCTTAGTGTAGATTTGAAAAATGCTAGTTATTAATGAACCGATATAATGCTAATTAGTAAATTAAATAAATTAATTAATAATGCTGGACAATCCACACAGCATCATCTAGCCCCAAGCTAAGCATAGCTTAGCTTAATTACTCATCAGAACTAATTTAATGATCCTTTCTTAGTGTGACTGTAAGAGGTATTTGCCATAAGCAGAGCAATAACTCACTGGGATGAGGAATCGGTATATGATGCACTGCAAATCCAATTCGTCACATGTGTCTGTTATATCACGGGGACCACCTTTGAACAAGAACACAGCATACATGCATTTTGCATATCTCTCAAGGTGACCCAGGTGATCTCATAATTTTCCCTTCTCTGCCGCAAGAAACCCACAAAATGTTATTTTTATGTTTAAAAAGCGACCATATTCTAGCTACTTAATTATAGTAATTAGTTACGTCATCATAATCCTTACTTTCAGGAAATAGACTTGTGCCATTATTCGGGAGCAGTCCGGGGGAAGCCTGGCTCATGGGTGGCCGTGTCCACCTGCCAAGGACTGAAGGGAATCTTCTATGACGGACAGATGATGCGATACATCGAGCCAGCGGGAGGTATGTGCATTTTAGGGACCATTCAGAGTTTTCACGGTTCATTTTGACCTTCATCAATCCTTTTACACGCAATTCGTTAGCAGTGGCAGTGTTTACAGGCACGGCAAACTGGTTGCTATATAAGAGGAGTGCAAAGTGGGCTTAGCCTTTATAATAATGGGTCAATCCAGCTGGTAAAGCAATGATTTTGTACCAGCTCTTAAATGAAATACCTAGCCATTTTGTGTGATAAGAAGAATGTATGTATGTAGCTCAGTTCTTGTCTAAGTGCTCATTTTGTAAGCCTAAAGAAATAAAGTTATTGAATCTACTTCGTAAAGCAGGCCATCACTTACAGTCTAAATCATAGCAGATTCCCCACACATCAACACTGGACTGGTAAAAAGCTTTCAAGTCCAGTACTGGTCACACCTCAGGTCTCCCCTGATAAATGGATTGCTAGTAGCTAGTGGTTAATGACACTTGTAAAAATAACAGTTTTCAGAAGTATAATAACCTGTTTTACCAACAATCGAAGTCCTTCTGTTCAGCTTTCTGCTATTTTAAATAAATATTTACAATCATAATTCCATTAATTGGATAAATAAATTTATACATAATGTTAAATTAAATATGAATTTAATAGCCGACGAGGTCTTGATAACTTCGATAAGGTGGTTTTCCTCTTATGGAGGATGTGATCATTACTCATGACTGGGATGCATTCAATGCCTACTTCTCTGTATTATTTATTACCTCTGCCCTCTATCAAATCTGCCGTGTGGTGCCGGCATGGAACTTCACCATCACCCTCACTCTACCCGTGGGTGTCGTAAGAGGCGACTAAAGGACACACACCGGGAGGCGGGCAGCAGCGCCCTCTGCAGAACAACTCCACCGAACTGCGATCCTCAACCCGCATGCCTAGCATGGGGATTATTTGCAATAACCCCCAAATGATAAAAAAGGCCATCTATGTCGTTTATTAGGGGAGGCCACAGAACAACACGGGCCCCCGGCGGAGGGGAGGCTTATGTCCAGCTGTGGATTATTATAGGCTGATGATGTGTGAAGTGAATAAGGAAAATTACGAAATCTGGGGAAAACCCACATATCGTATTTATATATAATTCATCTGTTCCAGGCAACGACATCCAATCCCAGCATTACATATACGACCACCGCGATCTGAACGCTGAATACACATGCGGATATGACGGTGTTACCAACAACACCTCGTACGATCCTGAGTTACTAGAGCGGTATATTAGCCAGCAGGGGGCTAAGAGAAGCAGGGGAAACCGGGTGAGTCCCAGTCCATGGTCCCGTGATTTGGGCGGACAGACAAATTTATAAGTTTATTATTTTCTTAATTTGTAAGTATATACGTACATCATAGTAATCAAAGTCACTTTTCATCATTTTATTTGCATCTTTACATGCACATCTCAAAACAGTTTTAGTGATTTCGGTAGGTTTTATACTTTTCGAATTATTTTGTTAAAATGTATAAAATTTGCCATTCCATCCGACTAAAATTTACTAGGGGCTTGTAGATAAAGATTTTTAATTTACATGAAATATATACAGAAATCTGTAAGTCAAATACCTCTTAGAAAATGGCAATACAACTAATTTTCGAACTAGCTATTCATTGAGTGAGATATCTAATCATTGGTATAGGTATGGATTTGGACATCTCAAAAGACTATAAAAATATATGATATGAAAGTTATTGACTATACAAGTTTTTGAAAAATATAGTTTTGAACGATTCAAACAGCATCATCTAATTTTAGCCCCAACTGAAGAGTATTAAATAAATGGTTGCACTTTGGCTCTGACAAATCTCCTAACACATTTCTTTATCTGGTTTCAGTACAAAAGAAGCGCAGAAGACACAGTAGTTCGCGGTCCCTACAACTCGAACAAATTGTCGCGATACGTGGAGTTGGTACTGGTGGCAGATCACAGGGAGTACTTGGCGAACGGAGAGGATATGCGGACGGTACACGCGCAGCTGATCCAAGTCGCTAATATCATCAACTCGGTGAGGAAATAAATAAATAAATACATTATGCCCCAAGCTAAGCAAAGCTCGTGTTGTTGTGTTGGTACATATCATCAACTCGGTGAGGAAATAAATAAATAAATACATTAAGCCCCAAGCTAAGCAAAGCTCGTGTTGTTGTGTTGGTACATATCATCAACTTGGTGAGGAAATAAATAAAAAAATACATTAAGCCCCAAGCTAAGCAAAGCTCGTGTTGTTGTGTTGGTACATATCATCAACTCGGTGAGGAAATAAATAAATGAATACATTAAGCGCCAAGCTAAGCAAAGCTCGTGTTGTTGTGTTGGTACATATCATCAACTCGGTGAGGAAAATAATAAATGAATACATTAAGCCACAAGCTAAGCAGAGCTCGTGTTGTTGTGTTGGTACATATCATCAACTCGGTGAGGAAATAAATAAATTAATACATTAAGCCCCAAGCTAAGCAAAGCTCGTGTTGTTGTGTTGGTACATATCATTAACTCGGTGAGGAAATAAATAAATAAATACATAAGCCCCAAGCTAAGCAAAGCTCGTGTTGTTGTGTTGGTACATATCATCAACTCGGTGAGGAAAATAATAAATGAATACATTAAGCCACAAGCTAAGCAAAGCTCGTGTTGCTGGTACTAGATAAATGAAATGTTGTTAAGGTCTATTAACTACTAACTAGCGACCCGCCCCGGCTTCGCACGCGTGCAATGCTGATACTAATAAATTTATGTATAAATAAATTAATAATGCTGGACAATTCACACATTATCTAGCCCCAGGCTAAGTGGAGCTTGTGTTACCTATGGGTACTAGATAACTGATATACAGTATAATAAAAATATCCATCTATACGAGTACATAGATGGATATTTTTTACTATACATAGAAAACGACCCGAACAAATATCTGCAGATTGTACAAACATTTGTCCCGAGGCGGGAATCGAATCCCTTCCTGTGTCGCAAGCGGTATTTGGCCCGCCGCGCGTCAAATGGTCTGGAAGCAATTCTTTAGACTTAAGTTATTAATGTTACACCGTGCTAGCGGTCTACCCTCATTAACCTAATGTAACTTCTTATATATTATTTCCAGGTGTACTCCCCATTAAACATCTACATCGCACTAGTGGGAGTTGTGGTATGGAACGAGCGAGACGAAATACAGTTAGAGGAGAATGGGGACCGAACTCTGACGAACTTCTTGACCTACAGGGAGCGACTGGTCACCGAAATACCTAATGATAACGCTCAGTTGTTGACGTGAGTACCTAAGCTTAAAAATTGGTTTTATTTTAAATACCGTTTAAATTTAATCAAAAATGAAATGAAATAGCCTTTATTAGCTCACCAAATTACAATTGGTACATACATTAAACACATACTGTATGTTTTATTTATATAAACATAAAATATATATACAATATCTATTTAGCAATCAGTTTCATGGTCTGGTATAAAATTAATAAATTGCTAATGAAATAAATTGTTGTAGTTGTTTTTGTTGTTAGTATTTTGAATATTTGTAATTGGATTGAGATAAATTTTGACTTAAATTTGGGAAGATGAAAATAATAACTGCCTATAGCCCACATATTTTTATATTGATATTCATAAAAGTTAATATCCATAGGTTCACATATTATTTTATTTTTAATATTTTAAGGTTTATATTTTCAGTTTTGTGTAAACCAAATAAACAAGTTTCTTTTATTCTTTTCTATATCCATATGCTGATGATAACTATCTAAGCAAATGATTATGAATGTTGTTTAAGAGTGAAATCTATTGATTCGTTTGTATTCAAGGCACATCAAATTAATTAATAAATAAATAACGCTGGACAATTCACAGGCACTATCTAGCCCCAATCTAAGCAGAGCTTAGGTTATGGGTACTAGATAACTGATAAACATAAAATAATTATACGAAAACAGAAAAAAAGTCGCCTATAAGAGGTTATTAGATCATCCAACTTTAACCCTGTATATAGTTTCATAAAACTAACGCAAACTTAAACCTTTCCAGCCGACAAAAATTCGACGGCGGCGTCGTAGGCAAGGCCCTAAAAGGCCCGATCTGTACTTACAAGTTCTCCGGCGGTGTTGCCACCAACCACTCGACAGTTATCGGCTTAGTCGCCACGACGATAGCCCACGAAATGGGCCACAACTTCGGCATGGAACACGATACTGAACAGGACTGTAACTGTCCGGCTGAGAAGTGTATCATGAGTCCGTCTAGCACCTCCGTGGTGCCTACGCATTGGTCCTCGTGTAGCTTGAAGAGTTTGGCGCTTAACTTTGAGCGGGGCATGGATTATTGCTTGCGGTGAGTGTTAATATCTTTAATTTTAATTTGTTTGTTTTTTTTAAGGTTCTTTCTTTAACGTAAATATTTCAAAACACTGTTTGGAATCTAACTAATTACAAATTTAACAATAACTCAACAGGCTAAGGACCTATAAAAGTATTTTATTAAATTACTATTTATAATTAATAACTAAAACTTGATAAATCATACATTAATTTGTTTATTGATGTACAGAACATAAAATAATGACAAAATACACTAAATTTCAATTATATAGATCTATAGCTTGCTTACTTAATAACTTATGTGTACAGAGAATCAATATGAACGAGATATATAGAGCAAACAACTGAAAATACAATAATAAAGGGAAATAAAAACCAGCATTGTGATCACCTGTGGACTCCAAAGTCGGGTAACGCTGTCATGGTCAGCTGCGGACAACAGCATTATAGTCCATTCGAAAAAAAACTTGGGACTCTATAAAACCTCGCACAGCTTTGTGAAGTCTTTTAATATTGTGGGTGCCCCGAGGCCCCAAGGAGCTAGGGTTTCCACGTCTAGTGTTGTTTCAAAGAACATTTATATAAATAATTTAAAAAACAATCACATAAATAGTACTTAAAAATAGGAATATAATGTTTACAGTTGTAAAAGCACGTTCACAGCATAAAAGTTCTTCTCGGCAAGCCATACTTTTTGTGTTATTTTAAAATAAGATAGACTCAGATGTGACAGTCTGATAGTTCATTGTTGAAATCTGAATCAGAAAATCTAAATTGGACCATCACTTCTTCGTGGGGGACGAATTCAAGTTTCACACTCTCTGTAACACAAAATTTCTGTTTGTATCGGTAGGGGACGAATTCAAGTTTCACACTCTCTGTAACACAAAATTTCTGTTTGTATCGGTAGGGGACGAATTCAAGTTTCACACTCTCTGTAACACAAAATATCTGTTTGTATCGGTAGGGGACGAATTCAAGTTTCACACTCTCTGTAACACAAAATCTCTGTTTGTATCGGTAGGGGACGAATTCAAGTTTCAGACTCTCTGTAACACAAAATCTCTGTTTGTATCGGTAGGGGACGAATTCAAGTTTCACACTCTCTATGACACAAAATATCTGTTTGTATCGGTAGGGGACGAATTCAAGTTTCACACTCTTTGTAACACAAAATCTCTGTTTGTATCGGTAGGGGACGAATTCAAGTTTCACACTCTCTATGACACAAAATATCTGTTTGTATCGGTAGGGGACGAATTCAAGTTTCACTCCGTAACACAAACTCTGTTTTTATCCAATCTTCCCCGAAATAGAATACCGTAGGTTTATATTTTAAATTTGTAATTCCAGGAACAAACCGAAGCGCCTCTTCAAACCGCCGACATGCGGCAACGGTTTCATAGAGATAGGCGAGCAGTGCGACTGCGGCATCGGCGAGGCGGCGGCGTGCCGCGCGTGCTGCGACGCGGACACTTGCATGCTGCGCAGCAACGCGACGTGCGGCGCGGGCGAGTGCTGCGATCTGAATGTGAGATTATTTTTCCCTGCGGTATATAAATAAAATCGATTTGAGCGATTTTATTTATATACGGCGCTGCGCCCCGTCTTCGCACGGGTAATTAACAAGCATTTCAAATATTATAAATTTTAGCACACTTTGGTCTAACTATTGAAGTTTTCATACGGAACCCTAATTTATTTTAAAATATCCTATAGCCTTGTTTATCAGACATAAGTTGATAATTTTTAAATGCCGTGTGGTGCCGGCATAGAATTTCACCACTCCAACTCTTCCCGTGGGTGTCGTAAAAGGCGACTAAGGGAAACACACCGGGGGCGGGCAGGAGCGCCTTCTGCAGAAAAACTACACCGAACTGCGATCCCCAACCCGCATGCCCAGCGTGGGGATTATGGGCAATAACCCCCAAATAATGATGCCATCTATGGCGCTCATTAGGGGAGGCCTATGTCCAGCAGTGGACTATTATAGGCTGGTGATGATGTTGATGATGTTGAAGTTGATAATACGATGTAGGATTCTAATAGTGAAATAATAAATCAAATCGGTCCAGTAGTTACAAACAATTCAATCCAATAAAACTATTATTAACGAAGTAAATTGTAAATCTAACGAATATTTTCCAGACGTGTCGACCTAAGTCAGCGGGTACCGTGTGCAGAACAGCCGAGAAGGAATGCGACCTGCCCGAGTATTGCACGGGGCATTCGGAATACTGTCCCGATGACGTGTACAAGATGGACGCTTTGGAGTGCGGGAAGGGAGTTGATCAGGTTAGGTTTAAAGAATGGTTCACTTAAAATGAGATACAATTTGAAACATTAATCTAGGTTTAACAATATATAAATTACCTCTGGTACCTAAAATTAAATTATAGCTAAATGTTATTTCAATAAATAAAAAAAATAATAATAATGCTGGAAAATTTACATAGCATCTAGCTCCAAAGCAGAGCTTGTGTTATGGCGACGACATAACTGATATAATTGATGCAATATATTACATGTATAGATATTTTTTTAATATACATAGAAAACGACGAGAACACCCTGAACAAATATCTGCAGATCGTACAAACATTTGTCTGGTTATTTAGGTTTAAAGAACTTTTATTTCTCATAAAAACTTTACAGTTCACTTAAAATGAGATAAATCTAAACCGTTATTATGTACTAAATCTAAGTTTAACTAATTACACATCTCATCTTAACATCCTTAACAAATATGTAAATAATCTAAACATTGACAATCCCAGCCCCCCTCGGCAAAAGTTCGAAACCCTCGGCGCGGGTGACACTTGACGGATCTTGTTTGTTAACAGGCGTACTGCGTGAAAGGATCTTGCCGCTCGCACAACGATCAATGCCGGCTCCTGTGGGGCGCTACGGGGGAAAGCTCGCATTTGAAGTGTTACACCAGCACCAATATTAAGGCAACCAAGTATGTAAATAAATAAATAATACTGGACAATACACACAACATCTAGCCCCAAGCTAAGCAGAGCTTGTGTTATGGGTACTGGATAACTGATATATATAATAATATACAAGTACATAGATAGATATTTTTTTTATCATACATAGAAAACGACCAAAACACCCTGAACAAATATTTGCAGATTGTACAAATATTTGTCCCGAGGCGGGAATCAATCAACCTCCTGCGTAGCAGGCAGACCTTAGCCCACCGAACACATCTCATTTTCATTTCTTCTTCTTTTCATTTCTTTTTTTGTTCTTTTATTCTTCTTTATTTCAGAGAAAGCTACATGTACGGTTCATAAAATTTGATGAGTTTAATATTTTTGAATACTTTTCTGTGTTAACAATGCTTTGAATTAAAGACTGGTACGGACTGAAGTGCTGAGCAGAAAAAAATTAAATTCTTGCATTAAGAAGTTTGTTATTATCGTGCGTAAGCCCTTGCACTTGGGGTAATCTCTAGGAAATTAAATAATATACAAAAAAAAGGATTTCGCCGCGACTTGAACCCGCGACCTTTAGTGTTTTTTTCGTTTCGTGGCGCAGTGGTTAGCGTTCATCCCTAACTGAGGGAAGATAGCGGGTTCAAGTCCCTCCTAAATCGATTTTTGGAATTTTATCTAACTATTTCACTAGTTGACCAAAAGATTAATTGAAGACAAAAACAATAACACTTTGTTTGTGCTAAATGTTTATTTTGTAAGCGTAAAGAAATAAAGCTATTAGTTTATAAACGAGAGAAGTTCAGCACTTTAGTCGGTAACTGCCTTTAGTTCTATTCGACAAAACGTGCATTGTCTATAATCTTACTTTAATTTCCACCATAATTAATTTAAACTTCCGGAGGCACATTTACTGTTAAATAAATAAAATCTATTCTGGCGAAAGATATTTCGTAATACTAACAGATATCTTAGTTATTAAAGTCTTAAATTAAGTAACTAAAATACCTGTTATTGAACAAACCCTGGATAAAAGATTTAAAAAAAAATACCTGTTACTAATTTAATCAGATTTCAAAAGAAAAAAATCGATTCGATTATTTAATGTAAATGTGTCATCTTCGATCAAAATAACTAGGAATAAATAAAATTACATGCGAATTTTAACCTAAAAAATAAGTCGCTTACAATATGCTGTAAAACTTTTTTACAAAGAAAGGTTTTCGATTTGCATTTTTATAAAGAAAATGAACAAAAAGAATGTTAAACTGGTAACACTGACCAGAAACTTCAAAAAGTTGGTTTTCCTTTAATTTGACGTTGACATACCCTAATTTCCAGTTGAAAACCTGCCACCTATCGAGATATTTCGAACTATTGTTTTTTTAATGCAAATCAAAAACCGCTCATTAAAGCCCTATATATTTTGATCGGAGAGTAAAAATATAAATGCTATTCATTTATTTTATGCTACCACGAGCTTGCTAAGCCCCCTTACATACATTTATATTTTGTTATTATTATTTTACGTTTTATTTGTTGAAAGATCCGATTAAAAGAAATAATATTATACAAAATGGACCAATGAACTGTTTTCATTGGCCCAATCTGCTAGAACCACAAAATAGCTATGGCAAATAAACAAAGTCGAAGTAAAAAAAAACACAGTCGGAGTCTATCTTACTCTTTCTAACATCCAATGTAAGAAAGAGTGGGGAATAGTGGCCCCACCCCTACAGAAATCAGCGATCTATATTATCTTATTATTTAATCCATGTTGATATGTTAAGTAGGGAATTTCTGATACTTATTTTAAGGTCTCTAATAGTTTTTTGTATATTTAAAGAAGAGATACCAAAATAGAGTTTGTTGAGTGGCCCAAAAGGTCAACTTCGTATCTCTGCTTATCCTATTCAAAATAAAACCATTACAGAGGCATTAAAAAAGCTTAAAAAAGGTATCACAAACTGACAACCCAGTTATTTTGCATTGTCATATCTATTTTGTAGTTTAATAGCTGCTTTGAAAGTTTCTAACAATATTAGCTGTTATAGTAAGGGGGTATGCTTAGCTGCAAAGCCAGAAGGGTTGCCAGAACCTTACTAACAACATTTTTTTTTCTTTTTATATGAATATGAACTTAAAAGACTAAGTGTTTTTGGCCTTGGAATAAACTGATATATGCAAAAATGGTTCTTGTACATGCAATATCGTAATTTGTACTACAAACGTCACACTTTTCATACATCTATCGTTCTTTTCTGACAAACATCATCTTTTGGTATCACTATCGTACTTTTCTTACAAACATCTTAATTTTCGTACAGCTATTGTACTTTTCTTACAAACATCAAAATTTTCGTACAGCCTTCGTATTTTTCTTTCCATACAAACATATTTTTCTCAAAATCATACTCGCTCCTCCAAAAATTAGGTTTAAAGAACTTTATTCTCATACAACAAATTCAAACATCTTACTTCCATAAACCGTAATTCCCCCTTATATAATGTAACCGTAATTTACCCCCCCCCCCTCATATATAACGTAACCGGAATCCCCCCCCCCCTCTGGCTATCCTAACGTTCAATGTCGCTTAGGAACGGCAACTGCGGCTACGACCCCCCCCGGCAGGTGTACAAGCCCTGCGAGCCAGCGGACTCGCTCTGCGGTATGCTGCAGTGTCGCCATCTCAACGAACGGCTTGAGTTCGGAATGGACTCTGTCGCTTTCCTCTCCGCTATATTCATCAATAACAACGGTATTTATTTGTTTACATTTTGTTAATAATGCTGGATTGATAGCTTAAGTTACCTTAAGGGGTGCGTGACGTGCGAAGCGGAAGCTAGGGTTTTTGTGTTTAGATTTATTTATTCGACAAAGTTACAAGCTGTTTTTTGCACAAGTTTTCGGTTTTTTGTTTTTACATGTAATTTGGTTAGCAGAAAGGTAGTTGTCAACAATAGCCATTTTTTATGAAAATATTTATTATTATTAATCTTTCTTAATATTCTAGATTTTATTAATATTTCTCTTATCAATAGACTCCAAAGGGCAATAATTGCCCTTTGTGCAGTATGTGCTATGATGTGCTAAAATAATTATTATTTTAGCACATCATAGCACATTGCTTACAACTGCCGCAAAATTAACTATCTGCTAGCCAAGCCAAATCAGTGTATAAAACTCGGAATTTAAATTAGCCCAAACTTGATCGCAGCGTGACGTCACGAACCACCTCAAAACAACCCCATATCTTCAGTCGCAACCTTAACTCATACTTATATCCAACTCCTTGGTAAGCTTGATCGCAAAAAATATCTTCCCTCGACGATTTGTATCAAGTAGAAAGAATGGAGAAATCATATAGTGTACAAGTAAATCGCAACAGAAAACATTCCAATGGAATTCCCCTTTTATCAATCAAGCAAGAATTTACGATCAAGCTACCCCGTTAAAGCCTTATCAAACTGGCGTTTCGCGAGCGTTTTCAAAGCGAGCAGCGTGCGCTGAACGATTGGCACTCACCTCACTGCGCTCGCGAATCGCCAGTACGTAAGACTAACATGCACCGAGAGTTAGAATCGAGTACAACTAAAGATATGGGGTTCATTATTAAAGTTGTATATTAAAGGAAGGATGGAATAGAATACCATTGTGGAAAGTCAACTGATGGAATAACGACTTGCGATCCAAACGAGGGCTTATGCGGAAGATTGCAATGCAAGACTTTGGATTCGGTTCTGCAGTATGGCCGTAGTGATTATCCCAACACGGATTACAGTCGAACCATGTCGTTTGCAGATGGTGGTAATTGATAGCAATTGTTTTTATGTGGTACATAACAGCGTGGTAATCAACGAATTTAAAGCTTTTCTTTGTTTAGGGTTCAAAAGTAAGTATGCATCTCGCATTCATAAAGCAGCATTGCTTGCTGCATATGTTTTCAGTGTGGCCACCATAAAATATGTGAGCTTTTTGCTAGACAAAACATAAGCAGGTGGTCTTGCTCGCCGAGGCGCCACAGTGGTCATGTCGGGAATTCTCGCCTTAAATGATGTTCAGAAACAAAACACTCGGATGATTTAAGCAAAACTTGGTAAAACAAAAAAGACGTCTCAATAGCTATTATTAGCCAATTTACTTGTAGAACTTGGAAATTACAGAAACCGGAAAATGACAACCCCATATCTGTAAGTTGTTACTTCAACTCGTACTCATAAAAAACTCTTTTTTTTTATGCTTGATCGAAAAAATATCTTTACTCGAAAAATTCGTACCGATTACCATACCAGTGCATCGTCAGAGGGAATTTATGATGGATTTTTAAATATATCTGTGGGTAAACCCATTGACAATGAAAAATTAAATTAAATAACCAAATAAGAACTGGTATTTACAATTGAAACAATGTATATGTTAATATCAAGGAAAGAAAGATCAAGCTTACCGTATCGCATGCATCTAGACGAATCGAGGCTAGTTAAAGATATGGGGTCATATTATAGTTGTATATTAAAGGAGGAAGCGACAAGACTACCATTGTGGACGGACAATGGATGGACGAACGAAGAACTGCGACCCAAATGCAGGGATATGCGGAAGAATGCAATGCAACAGTTTAAACATGAATCTGCAGTATGCTAACTTTTGGTACACCCACACGTTTACGTACTATTCTGGTGGTAATTGACATCATTGTTTAAATTTTTTTAAACTTTCACGATTTGTTGACATATTAAAGAATATGTAACAGGTATTTATCGCGTACCTTTTTTTTTCCCTACGTTTCCATCGCGTTGCAGCGATCGTGACTGACTGGGTCGCCCCGTGACCACGATCGCTGCAACGCGATGGAAACGTAGGAGAAAATAAAAAGGTACGCGGTAAATACTCGATAAATTTTCTTTAATATGTCAATTTTTATTGTGGTATATAACCGCATTTTTCATATATAACGAAGTTGACTGCTTTTTGTCGTGTAGGGTTCAAAGGTTAGTAAAATTCATTGGAACAGCAGCATCGCTTGCTATATGCCACTAAAATAAATAATAATAATAAACGTTATATTTATGTAGTATTTAATAAATATCTACTAAGCCTGGATATCCTGAACAGAAAACTCTCGGCAGAACAATAAAAATGATGTGTATAGATATTTTCATTATTTGGGGGTTATTGCCCATAATCCCCACGCTGGGCATGCGGGTGATGCCATCTATGGCGCTCATTAGGGGAGGCATTATGTCCAGCAGTGGACTATTATAGGCTGGTGATGTTGATGTTGTATAGATATTTTAATTGTATTTATGTGTTATTATAAAATATAAATAAATAAATATATTTTATAGTCGCCTATCATATTTTAAGGCTCCAGAAACGGATTAATTTTCAATTATTTGTATTAGAATAGTATTGATCTAGGTTCCTATAGGTTCTTAAACAAACGTAATACCAAAATGATTTGTAATTTGAGTATAGGTACATATTCTCACCATGGTCTGTTATTAATTGTATTAGAATAGTATTAATCTAGGTTCCTGGAAGCTTTTTTGAAGGAACCTAGATCAATATTATTCTAATACAAATAATAACAGACATGGTGAGAATATGCTCAAATTACAAATCATTATCGTTTGTATGGGAAATTCATACGTCACTTGAGCCTAACGATGAATTTTTTTTTATAGGTTTATTAGCTAATTAAGCTTAAATGTAATTAATTGCGAAGCTTTATTCATGAAGGCTTTGATAAAACAATGTCTAACAAAAATTAAAATACCTAGGCTGACGCCAAAGTAACATAAATATTTTTTTTTTTTCCTGTTGCGAAATTGTGCTTAGTCGCGTTTAATGAGTTGTTTCATACAATCGTCATTGACATATTTATTGGATCATATATTAATTTGAAAGAACTGATTGACTATTAGAATATGTTAGAAGTTTACATCTATTAGAAAACTCACACAATATGAAGGGTACCTATACCTTTTGTGTTTTTAGGGTGCTAAACGACTTTAAATATTTAATAACAAGTCACCAAAAAAGTCATTTACTTACTTATTTTCACATTTTCCCAAGAGCATCTCTTTTGATCTATTGAAAAATATTATTATTTCCCTGATTAATCATATCTGGAAATTTATTATAGTATCATCAAAGGACGCATTTTACGCGACACACGAAGAAATAAAATTGCGCTTGTTTGGCCTCAGCCTCAATAATTAACAAAATAATAAATAATAACAGTTAATAAATAATTTGATATTATTTAGGTACAATAATACCCTGTCGGACGGCCATCATAGACTTGGGGCTGAATGACGTGGACCCTGGTTTAGTACCGGACGGAGCCAAATGTGGACATGAAAAGGTAATGTTAATTTTTTTTAAATATCAGTCTGTAGTGTTCTTTCATGTCCAGTCCCAAAGTTGCCTGGAAGAGATCGCTCATAGCAATCAGCAAGCAGAAGCCCTTTACACTTCCTCTACAGTTTGTAAAGTTATCTATCTTTGTATAAATAAGTATTTTCTATCTATGGTTAAGATTTTTGTTATTATAGTGCACCTCTGTTGCGCGGTGGGCAAAGGTCCTACTGCGATGGATGAGGTTGCGGGTTCGATTCGCCTCGGGACAAATATTTGTATCTATTTGTATCTATCTGCATATATTTCATGTTCAGGGCGTTCTGGTCGTTTTCTATGTATAAAAAATATGTAATGTAATAATATTGTATTATGTATATCAGTCATCTAGTACCCATAACACAAGCTCTGCTTAGCTTGGGGCTAGATGATGCTGTGTGCATTGTCCGGCATTATTTATTTATTTATTTTATTCATAACTGATCAATGTATGATGTTTTCAGATGTGTATGAATCAAACTTGCTTGCCGGTAGACTTCGTGAGGCGAAGGATCGAACAGATGCCGGACTCCGTATGTCCGTCGAACTGCTCCGGCCATGGCGTTTGTAATTCTAAAGGTAACACTCAACTGAACATAATTAACTCCGCCGTGTGGTGCCGGCATAGAATTTCACCACCCCAACTCTTCCCGTGGGTGTCGTAAGAGGCGACTAAGGGAAACACACCGCGGGCGGGCAGCAGCGCCTTCTGCAGAACAACTACACCGAACTGCGATCCCCAACCCGCATGCCCAGCGTGGGGATTATGGGCAATAACCCCCAAATGATGATTAATGCATTCTATGGCGCTCATTAGGCGGCCTATGTCCAGCAGTGGACTATCATAGGCTGTTGATGTATGTATGTATGTATGTATGTATGTATGTATGTATGTATATGATGATGATTTGATTTAATAAGCTCCGAAGCTACTGGACCGATTTGAAGAATTATTTCACGATTAGTATCCTAAATTTTCCCTGATAATCATAGGCTTTAGAATATTTTCAAAAAAGTTAGGTCTCCGCATGAAAAATTAAATTTTTTGTAAAGTGCTAAGCCGGGTCGGACCACTAATACATATAAAGGGGTTTTTCAACAAGAAATTTGTTTTCCTTAACAAAGAATTCAGATGAAGATGATTTAAATGATATTTTTTTTCATCAGTTTTTAATGACTTTGTGGCAAAATGGCGATCTATATTTTTTAATTTATTTATGTGTTAAATAAATTAATTTGTCTATTTCGGAGTCGTGGGTACCACCGAAATCAATTTCTTTTAGCTATTATTGAATTTTTTTAAGATTTACCGCGAAGGCACTGAATCTTAAATATAACGTATTTTTTTAGCTATTATTAATTTTTTTAGAGACATCCCCGTTTGCGAACGCTTACGCACTATAAAGTATATATTATTATTAAATATAAAGTATATATTTTTTAAGCTATTTTTTTTTTTAGAGACATCCCCGTTTGCGAGGGCCGCACTATAATAACAAATATCTTAAATGTAAAGTATTGTTTCCAGGTCATTGCCATTGCGACGCGGGCTTCGCCCCTCCGCTGTGCGCGCTGCCCGGATCCGGGGGCTCCGTAGACTCGGGACCCGCGACTGATCCTAGCGGTAAGATTATTTTTTTTTAATATACATTCTTTATTTCATTCGTGGGGATTATGGGCAATAACCCCCAAATAATTATGCCATCTATGGCGCTCATTATGGGAGGCCTATGTTCAGCAGTGGACTATTATAGGCTGGTGATGTTGTTGTTGATACATTCTTTTATTTAAACTGGGCAGTCGCTTGGTTAAAAGCAATGATAAAGTATATATGTATAAATAGTATTTACTTAAATTTTGTCAGAACTTATTGAATATAAGTAATAAACACAATATGTACCCCATTTACAATGTTGCAATTGGTGACGATTAGAATATAAAATAATAATAAATTTCACTTTACAAGTCACCAAAATTTATCACAAAAAAATTCATTTGTTACTCAATAGCATTTATCCAGTAGCAACTTTGATGCAGTTGTCATAAGATTGTGTTTGTACCTACTTTCGTAACAACGCGGCTGTTCGTTTATTTTTTGAAAAAATTGTGGATACTTTCTTTGATGTAAATAGAAGTTAAGGTCAACATACTATTTATAATTAAGTGCTAGCGTAAAAACTTAATACTCCTTGTCAGTGATTAACTAATGTTTCCCTTCCACAGTACAAAGGAACTTCATGATAGCGATGTACGTGATCTTCCTCGGAATAATACCCGGAGTCCTTCTCGTATTATTCCTAATCTACTATTCCAAACACAACGTGCCAATCTGGAAGAAACCACGCAAATCGTACGTATCCAACTGCACAGATATCTGCAACAAATTCACTTCTAATCCCTTCAGATTCATCACAAACAACACAAGAAGTAACAAAAACACAGAGGAACATATCTATGATAATATTGATATAACAAAATCCGCAAAAAGAAACGCATTTATACCCAAAGGCCGTAAGATAAATAAAGATGATATACAGATAGCGAATGGCGAGGTTATAAAACCGCCTGTGAAACCTAAGCCTAATAAACATAATGTTGTGGTGAAGGGTCTGGCGTCTACGACTAACGATATGTTGAGTACGCAGCGCTTGTATAACGTGCCTTGGAATGGTGAGGTGTAAATTTAAGCTTGGCAACATTTGTGTATTAGACCTTATGCGTCAGATGTGTATTTTATATATTGGGTATTAAGTCTACACGGGATCTCAGCCAAGTGTTGGTCTGAACTCCCATCGTATTAGGTATAAGAGTGGGGGTAAGTGCACGTGTGTTACACACACTCGTGCACTATTGACGAGCACTTACTTCAACGATTCACTTTCACTTTATAAAACAGGCCAATTCTCTGTTTGATAACTATCATAGGGTTAAAGAATGAATATTATAAAACATGAATACTGAATCATAAAACTGGAAATGAACACAAAAAATAATGTTACAGATTTAATTTTTTTATGAAATGTCGATAAATATGCCATTAAAATATTTATCGACATTTCATGTGGTGTTTAGAAATTTTGAATTTGTTTGTGGCAGTTTTATATTAAAACTAGTATAAAACAAAACTCGTAGATAAAAAACAGTTGAAGAGATGGTATTTTAAAAAATACTTATACATTTTTTTTGTTTCATTTTTATATAATGTACTTATGAACTTATAATGACACTGGCACAAGTACTAATTCAAATTTCTTCTATTTCATTTTAATTAGCTTATGTTTAGTTGTATTTAGCATTAAATCTTTCATAATTACTTCTGTGATTTTTGTAGTTACAAGCTTGTTTGGGTACATTATTTAAGAAAGTTATTATATTTTGCTTATAATTAATACTATAGTGGGTGATTGGTTGCCATTTTGTAGTGCTTAGATTAGTTCCGCATATTTTGATTATTTAACATTATTTTAGTTTTTCAATTTTATATATTTCTTCTTTACTGTCTTTTTTTTGTTTGTCAAACAAAATCTGGGAAATTTTTGACATAATTTTCTTAAAAAAATATAAATTGTTTATGTTTTTCTGAAAAATTGTAAATATAACTAAAACAATTGCACAATGAGAATAAAATTGTCTCTTAAATCAAAAAGTTCCCTGATACAAATCTTCACTAAGCAAAAACTGTTCTTGATATAATTCTTTCTAAATAAATATAATTTTCTAATAGTTTCATCATTTCTTCCTAACGCTTGTAGTTATAGAAATGTTTGGTGTCCATTGCATTCTGGGATTTGGTGAGTTTTGTGGCATTGGTTCGCTTTTGCATGTTGCTAATATCCACCAAAGCGAAAATTATTTAATTCAAGATGTAAAATCTCAATGTTTAGTATTGACTTTCTAATTTTTTTATACAATTTTTGTCTGTAGCTATGCTTTAGTGGATTTCTAGCTTTTTGGCCTCTTTTGCATGATTTACTCCCGAATACTCAATTTCAACTCAGCACGTCTCAAGTCCTGATTCTTTGACAGTTTTCAATGAAAATGTGTCAAAAATTCGTCACTCGAGACGTGCTTAAATCTATATTGTAATTAATTATTCGGAGTTAAGAGTTTGTATTGGAATACTAACTTTGTTATATATAAAACCTACATATCATATATCGAACTAACGTTATTTACCCCTATCACATTTTCAATCTAATTCTCACTATAACTACCATAATTCTAAACACATTCACCACTTACTCTAACTCACTATAACTACCTTCATTCAAAACACATTCAACATAACACTAACCCAAACCCAACTCTATATTCATTAAACTAAAGTCTAATTCCCTCCACAGCGCACCATCCCCGAAAAAAGCGAGCCTCCAACACCGTATCTCTCGAAGCGCCAGCAAATTCGCCGCAAATTTTCAGAACAACAGTCAAAACGTACCTCAGCCTGTCGTACACACTCTCTCAAACCCTGATGATATGAGCTCTAGCCTACTCCGCAGTGACTCCGACAGAAGCCCTACCGGAGCTCTAAACCCTTCTGTCAATTTCTTTGGAAACTTCAAAGGGTTCTCCCTCGCACCGATAGATAAAGCTGAAGAATCAGATGTGGCAGACAAAAAGGTTAAAATCAACGATAGCGTGAAAGAAATCGCGAAAAGCGCGAAAATAACACCCGTACATCGCAGCAGCAGTAACAGCCAAAGTATTATCAACCAAGGAGTCCTCAAACCTGTTCTAAGATCGGCCCCACCGTTGCCAGTGGTGCCAACCACTAACAAAAGTCCAAACACAAGCCCCTCAGTGAAAAGAGTCAACAGCAACGTGCAAAACCGAATTAAAGCTCTCATGAACCCAGATAAGGAGGAAATTCCTGTGAACACAGTTATCGCTCGCCCAGTTATATCCAGTCCTATTCTAGAAGCTTCGACTTGTACGGCGAAGGAGCTTATATCGCCTTTACAGGGATCGAAAACATTAGGGCCTAGTCGTACCGCCCCTACGTTACCAAATGTCACACCTGAGCTACCAAAACGACCTCTAAGCATGCATTCTGGTACTGTACCAACAAAACCACTCCCAGAAGAACCGAAAAAAGTAAAGGAAGGTATATCACTCAATCGAATCGCCTCCTTCCTGAAACCTGAAAAACCGAAAGAGAAAGAACGAAAACCGGTCGAGAGGAGCCATTCCCTCCCGAAAAACCCTAACCACCTACTCAAGAAAGATAAATCAGCTATTCGAAATCTGCAAATATCAAATCCGATTCTACAAAAAGATATTCCGCTATCAGTAAATACGGTTCCAGTGGTTTCAGATGACGATGGTGATGACCCTAAATCCTTTGTGAATAGAGCTCAAAGTATGCGAGCACCGGCTACGCAAAAACCTGTAATACAGAGCTTTGGATCTATGCGGCAAGCTCCTGGCGTTCCCAGACCGTTGTCTATAGTTGGCAGGCCTACTGCGCCCCCGCCACCTCTACCAAACGGAACTGCACCTAACAACACTACAAATAAAGATGATATTCCCAAATCTGAGGACTACGTCGACTGTATCGAAGAGAAACAGGCACCCCTAGCCCATATAGATGAAGAATCATCTGACAATATCTACGCAATAATCGAAGAAAGTCCCATCAAGTCTAAACCTCTACCAGGCGTCCCAACAGTGGTCAAAACCATACCACAACCGCCTCCCGTGGGGTACAACGCACCCAAACCTATACCTGCTAACTCAGGGAGTAATGAAAGCATGGGTTTGCTGGGAGAGATCGTTGACGAAATACAAAATAGGAATTTCGACTCTATTTACTCAGCTTCAACGCTTTCTAGAAAGAAAAAGGGTAGGGATAGTAATAGGGACAGTAATACGTATACTAATGAGCATTATAAGACACCGGAGAGTGTTTACAGTAATTCTGGCGCGAAATCAACAGTTTCTACAACTAGCAGTGGCTATTTACACCCATCAGCTGTAAACGTACCCACTTTCACTAAAAAGGATGAGAAACTTGACAGTGAAAAAGCACCCCCATCCCCCACGCTAAAAGGTCCTAATTCTAAAATACCAACTTTCGCAAGACAAGTGACGCCACCTGGCTTGCGGAGTACGTCAACTTTCAAAAACGTTCCACAATCACCAAAAACCGCTGTGAAAAACGTTAACTTAACAGCGAAAATAACAAACAGCCCGGATGTAGTATCTAGTTGTACATTGCCAGATGCAAAAAATGTAAAAGCGCCTGATGTAATCAATAACAATAAATTACCAAATGAAGCTCCAAAAGTAGCGAGTAAACCTACCGTTACAGCTAAACCAAATGACAATCGGCCTCCATTACGGCCCGCGCCATCTGTTGACAAGAAACCATCACTAAAAACAGCCCCTTCACTAAAACCTAACCCTACCAACATAACAAAACAAACGGAGAAAAACGCGCCTGCGAAAAGCTCGAACTCAAAAGCAGACGCTAATGTCAAAGCCATAGCGGACAATTTAAATAAAAACAAACCAAAAGTAGTTCCGAAACCTACCACGGTCGCGAAACCGGAAGTTAAAAACGTCAAGTTGGCGCACAAACCGTCGAATGTTGCCAGCTTGCAGCAGAAATTCGAAAATAGAAAGTCTATAGGCAAAGAAATAACTGCTAAGAAATGAGACAAACCTTCACACCTTGTGATTCAAAATGCGCTGGACGCTCAAAAGACTAATAGAAAATCTATGTTAGCTACTCCAGAGATTTATTTGCAGTTAAGGTGTAAGTTTACCGAACCTTCATCTATTTAGTTATCTATGGGCTTTTGACATATCATGTAGTCTTAATTTGTATTTTCTTAGAAATTTCCCTCCGGTCAGTGTTTTCTATCTTGAGATATTCCATAAAGTTTATAGAAGTTAAATGAATGCTAAACTGATCATGACACACTGTATCATTTAGCATAGTGGCCCCTTAGCAAGAATAGCTTATTATGGGTACTAAAACTAATTAAAAGTCATTTTTTACCATAAAAAAAATTATCTTTTTTAACAACAAACGATATCTCTCTATCGAACTAGATGATATCATAATCATCATCAGCCTATTATAGTCCACTGCTGGACATAGACTCCCCCTAATGGTTACATGCATTTTATCATTATCTTGGTTAGCTTATTCTTTTCTTCAAAAGTCCATAATTTTTACATGTTCGGTAAACTTATCCCAAGATAGTAATATCTAGTCGAAAGCAGTTCGGACGGTTGTTATAATAAAATTGTACAATGTATGTTAAGGATCTGATTATTACTGATACTCAAGACGAAAGACTATGTTTACATTTGAAAGGTAGATAGAATAGTTATTAAATTCTAGGGTCGATATACTATCTGCCAAAATCAAGGAGTTTCTTTTAAAAATGATTTAGAATGAAAAAACGAAAGCTAGAAATTAAAATGGTCGATCCATAGACCATTATAGGAATTTGATTTTATAATTGCGCACTTCTTAGGTACATATAGTTTTGGCATTCGGTAAAATACAAATAAATAAACGATTTTAAAGACATGTGTTCATATGTTTGTGTGACTATTTTAAAGGATTCTGAATATTTTTAAAATTGTTCAAAAGGGCATCATCTTTCCATACAAAAGACGAACGGTACATAGTTTATTAAAATACAAATTAATTATAGTTGAAGCCAGGTGCTAAGCTTGAAGTCTATATGGATAATTCTAATTTAATTTTGACATAGGTTGTAAATATCTTTTTTCCTCATCAATACTTTATAACGTCGAGTGTCTTATAATATTAGTTACAATTGTATATTTATAAATAATAAGTGTAGCTTAAATTGTATATTTTAAAAGTGCGAGTGAAATTGTATGTGTGATTTTAAGTATTTCTGATTATTTTATAATGGTGCTAAGCTCTCCGTTACAAATTAACCTTGTTTTAATACGAAAAGGTTTAGATTGAGATGTTTATTTTTGACTGATGTTGATAAACACTGTTTGTATGAAAAATACTATAAATTTTTGATTGGAATGTTCTGTAAAGTTCGCTATTAGATTACGCAATATTTTTATACGATGTTGAACAACAATGCTTTAATATGCAATAACTTCGTCCGTAAATCACTGCCATGGTTTGGTACAAAATGTGGTGCTGTATTGCAACAGCTTTAAGGTTGAGTTTTCATTGAAACAAATAACCGTGAAATAGACCAATAGCAACTCGCTAAAATAACGTTATGTTTAATGGTGATATTGGTTGATTTTATGGAAATCTCGGTTTCAATAGAAAAACACCCTAACACCTTTGGAAAAATATGGCGAATATCGCGGTATTTCATCGAAGGAACTATAAATATTAGTGTATGTAATATTGGTATTGGTTGCCCGTAAACTCAAGTTTTCTAGCGTTTTTGTTATTTAGCAGATTTTTTCATAATAATCTGATAGTTTTGGGCATTTTTTGTCATGGTAATATAAATAAATAAATATAAAAAATTCACATCGAATCACCTAGCTCGATCAAGCCTAGCTCCTACTAAGCAGAGCTTGTGTTATGGATACTAGATGACTGTTTTTGACAGTTGCCGGATTTTGGTTAATTACCCTAGTAGAGGATATGTAAAAGATTGATACCTAAAAATAAAATAATGAAAATTTACATCATTACCATAAACTATTGAAATAGGATATGTTTATTCTAAACTATACCATGCAATAGTCGAAGATACTTGTTGTGGACATTTTGGTTTCGTTTTGATCTCAAAAACACGGAGTTATTTACTTTTTATCGTTATTTAAAGAGCTTAATCAAATCACACTGCGATTATGTTGCTCTAACTAATTAACAGAAAAGAAAACAAAAATATATGATCAAACTTAGAAAAAACTTACAGATTATACTTACATCTAAAGTATTTAAATAAATAATAATAATAACATTATGTTGAACTCTGATCGGCCTGATCGAAGCTAAACTTAATGTTGTAAAATTCCACCAGATTTTTTACTTCTTCCGAATCAGCCTTGCGATTAATGTAAAGTATCCCATTCAATGGATCGTCATCCGAGGAGACTGGCCATAAGCGATTTCGGTTTCATCACATGGTACAAAAACTTAATCATAAAATTTTCTGACAGGATGGAGTAAAGGAGACGACGAAGCTGTCAACGTCAAAATATCACGAATGACAATGTTTTTTAAATTGCTACTTAACGTTAAACCTTACCTTACCTGTTACCTACTCACGCTTGTTTTGGGCGACTACTTTTCAATACTACAATATATTTACTGTTTGTAACTTTGAATCAGATTTGCTGTAAATGAGAAAAAAATGGCCAGAAAGTTGTATCTATTTTTAGCACTGGCAACCGAAATCGTTTATGCTCTGTCTCCTCGGATGGCCCATTCAATGGGAATGGGAAATTTTAGCGTAATTGCACCGATGGGTTTGACAGTTATTTACTTAAAAACGCATAAAACTGAGTTTCGTTTGCTACCAATGAACCATTTAGCCTATTGTCCTATTTTTGCATAGAACCTAGTGAAATATATATTAGTTGATATATGATTTATAATATACAACATATATTCATAAACCTATTAATTAAATACATTGTAAATTGTAAATGGATATGATCGTAGTGACAGATGTTTGTGTTGCCTTATTAAAAATGTATAAAACTAATTACACAAGGTGCTGCAATATACATAATTGCAGCTTCAAATATAGACAAGAAATTCTTACATAGAAAATAGACCGCCAGCAATTGTTAAATAAATAAAATACATCGAAGTATTGAAAATTCAAGATTGTGATTAGTACAGATGGATTGAAGAGAGATTTTACAACTTTATTACCAAACCAACCTATATAATAATAATAGTCAAGAGAGTTATTATTATTAGGGTTCAAAGTAGTTCAAACCAGTTCATTGAGTAGGTACAATGTTGTAAATATAACCAAAGAGATTTTAAATCTTCTATGTAATTGAAAGAGAAGTTCAGTGTTTGAAGAAGCAAGGAGCGATTTTGCTTGTCCCTTTCTTTACATCAACTTCTAAGAAATGTGTGAAAGAGAAAAACATACCATAGAATCGCCTAGATTGTGAACACGAAAGGTAACAGGCAAAATCGTGCCATGATAATGTGTATGTTTAACTTAAAATATGAAGGTGCCTCCAGATTCAAGTAACAAACATGCTATAAAACATACTTGTGTGTTATAATTATAATAATAAGTTTTGTAATTATGTTACCTACTTAATCTGTACGCATCCTAAGACTTGGGTTTTCTTGCTCCTCAATTAACAAGTAAGTTGATAAAATTCCTTTCATATGTGAAAAGAAATAAAATAAAAAAATATTGCTTGACACGGTGTGTATTTAAATGGATGTGTTTGTGATTATAATAGCTTTTATTTTTATAGCAAGACTGTAAAGTGATTACAAAATTAAATATACATAATATTTACCTATTGCACTTAGCTAAGTACCTAATTATAAGAAGATTTTGGAATTGTTAAAACAAAGAATAAAGTGATTCTTTACAAATGTCTTCTTAGTTTTTTATTGACAACTATCTATCTATTTGATCAATAATTTTATTTTAATTTATGTGTGATGAACTGATGATAATGATAAAGCACGTTATGCAAGAGGAATATCTCATGCATGAAAGCGACACGCATGGCCTCTGCCAATGAATGTGGATTCGAGTAGAATTGAAACTTACATAGGTACTTCCCTTATTCTGTGTTCCTATTTGGTTAGACTATTTATATAGGTACCTATGATGTCTCTAGAGATAAAACACTAATAAAATTATGTATTGCGCCATCTGTCGGATTGTCCTGTGAGATTTGGTGATCCCTAGTTCTTTGGGTGAACCATCAGCGGTGTCATAGCATGTAGTTGACACCCTTACAATAGAAGATACCTACATTAAAATTTCTATTACAATAAAGTGAAATAAATTGGTTTTTGTTATGGTCATAATATTTCGCGTCGTATGTTAGGTTAGGAGCTACAATTCGTATCTATGAAGTTATTTTCGTCCCTCGACAGTTTATGCAGCACCGTACGGCCTGATTGAAATTATTTTTATATAGTTTTGAGCATAGACATAAATTATACGGAAAAGACCGTTCAATAAAGCTCTCTTAAGTTGGTTTGTCCAAGGGTTTGCTAAACCAATTTTACAGATAAAAAAATACCATAGAGATGTAGAGACAATAATAATTGTCAACAAACCATTCGTTCGTCGTAAGTAACTCTACTCTGTGGCTCGTCGTTCGTTCCCGACGCGAAAAGCGTGTTTTGCCTTGGCTCGTTTTTGCTCACAGAATTTGTGAAAAACTAAATAAAACCACAAAATGTAAGTAATACGGATTCAAGGCTCATGCCGATATTTGATTCGTTTGGAAATAAGTGGTAAATATCGCTAAAATATGATTTCAGGGCTACCACAACGAAACCACGCTCGGAGATGACTCTGGAAGAGTTATCCAAAATTGAGGAGGAAGAATTCAGCACAGGACCCCTCTCCGTACTCACACAGTCCGTAAAAAACAACACTCAAGTTCTGATCAACTGCCGTAACAACAAAAAACTTTTAGGCCGTGTCAAAGCTTTCGACCGGCATTGCAACATGGTTCTCGAAAATGTCAAAGAAATGTGGACTGAAGTGCCCAGAATTGGCAAAGGCAAGAAGGTATGTCTCCAACCGACGCAAGCAATCTTTTGAAACCATAAATTTCAGCTAGACCTCATATTGAGAGATATTATCTCTGTGTAAGGCAAACAGTTCTACAGGACCCTTGTTCATCTAGGGCAAAATATTTTATACTAGCGGTCCGCCCCGGCTTCGCACGGGTATTTAACAAAAATTTCAGAAATTATACACACTAACACGATGGGTTTCACAGTTTTCATACGGATCCCTTACTTTTTTAACAGCATTGGGATTTTTGACATTGACTTGCACTCCATAACTGACATTGGCCGTAGAGAAAAAGCAAGCACCTTGCGCTATTGTATATTCAACCTCTTTTTCTATTCTGACGCGCCATAATAGAAAAGGAGGTTGAATATACAGCACATGGTTCAATTATTGAATTTTTCATGCAGATCCCTAACTTTTTTGAAAATATAATATAGCCTATGTTCATCACGGAAAATTTAGGATTCTAATGATGAAAGAATTTTTCAAATCGGTCCAGTAGTTTCGGAGCCTATTCAATTCAAACAAACAAACAATTAAATCTTTCCTCTTTATAATATTAGTATAGATGTATTATCAATACATATAAAATATTTTGTCAGATTATCTGAAGAAATAGTTTAAAGATAGGCATGTTGCTAATATGCATATAAATGCTTTGTTGGTAATAATTTTGCTGTCTTCTGTTACAGGGTAAGGCTGTGAACAAAGACAGATTTATCTCAAAAATGTTCCTGCGGGGAGACTCAGTGATCCTAGTACTAAGAAATCCACTCGCCACTGCCGCTGGAAAGTAATTGGCTACACACAATATTCCATTCTTAGTTCTTTAATTCTTTACCAAAACAATGAAACTGTTATCTTTGGTTTGCAAACAAGAGTTATTTTTGTTTAGTTTTCAATAGTTAGTAGTGTAAGTTCAAGTAAGAAAATCTTCCCTCCCAAATATTCTCAAGTTTTCATAAATTTCTTAAATACTTCGTCATATTCGTTGTAAACCAAT
Organism: Eupithecia pulchellata; assembly: GCA_963931895.1. Classification (NCBI taxonomy): domain Eukaryota; kingdom Metazoa; phylum Arthropoda; class Insecta; order Lepidoptera; family Geometridae; genus Eupithecia; species Eupithecia pulchellata. The sequence continues at coordinate 6,447,701 of OZ007544.1, forward strand.
GTATTCTTAGGCTTTAATATACCTACATTTTTGGAAATTTACAATCACACCTGAAACCACCAAGGTGTTACCAACCGATCTATTCCATTACAAGTGTAAGAAAGGGTGAACAGCCCCTTTTATAAATTTGTAATATAAAGTACTTTATAAGTATATTGTGTTTAACTTCCCTGCTAGTTTAAAAATAAAGTTTACTAAGCTAGAGGCCACAATCTGTTAAGGCTAATAATATTCCTGATGGATGGCTAGATATTAAGACTGCAGGCAGGTGCTGGATGCGACAATCTGAAGGCAGGGTGCTATGGAGCTCATTAGGGGAAGCCTGTCCAGCTGTGGACTAACATGGGCTGATGATGATAATCAAATTGAAAATTTGGCTGTGTATTAATACATAATATTGATTGTAAGTAACTACAATCAGATGTGTAACTTTATGGAGAAAATTATTTTGGTTTATGTTAAGTATTATGTACTGTTTATTTGCCAAATAAAATAAATAAAAGAATAATCCAAGCGGCAATGATCTATACTAATATTATGAAGAGAAAGGTTTGATTATTTGATGATGATATTAATATCCTAATGACGAGCCATTATCTGTGACCTAATGTTAACTAGCTACATCCATCCTAGTAGAAAAAATATTGCTGGAAAATCCACAGCATCATATCTCCACTGGCGAACGCGTGCATGCCCCAAGCTAAGCATCAGAGCTTATGTTGTGGATACTAGATGACTACCTATTAAATAAGTTGTCTGACTGTTTGACACAAGTTTTCATACATATAGTCAAAGCATCGAGTACGCGTCAAAGTTACCTGACGAAGCTGCATATTATGTTAGTTCATTCGCCCAAAAACTCATTTTAACCCTTTAGAACTTTAGATCCGCCTGAGACAATATGCATCTTCTCTTCTTCATATACTTCATATGCTACTCCACGGTTGACTAACTAATCAGTAAATGTCTTTTGCAAGTCGTTATCTTAACTGGCTATGTACCTACGCTATGGCGGCCTACGTCCAGCAGCGGATAACATGGGCTGATGAATATGTACCCTAACTTTAGCCTAGTATTTTTCTTGATCCGCAAACAATACAAATAAATGAAATAAAATATTTTATTTTTATGTAACATTTCCGGTGGTCGCGAGCTACTCTAGAATAAATAAATAGTGCGTAGAATGAGTGCCGATATTCTGTAGTGTTTGCGGCCCCTGAAAATGGTTGAAACTGAAGACTACAGAATAAACGGCGAGTGGAGCGAGCGAAATTTTTTGTGACATTTTTGAACGGATGCAAAAAGTTTAGCAGAGTATGCTTTTAATATCAAAATAACAGCAAACGGACGTAGCAATTCAATTACGGCAAAACAAGAAAACAGGTTCTTAATCCATCCCTTAAAATTTACGAAATTGTAATGTCGTGATCTGCCTTCCTAAATGGAGTCGGGCGTAAATGAATGTGATTCGTGCGCCTAGCTCCATGGGCGTAGGGAGGTACGGGCAGGGGGGGGCAGCTGCCCCCCCCTAGAGGATGCAGTCTTAATTTTAAATACGTACCTACGTAGATATCCAAGCCTATTAATAAACTAAACTTCATTGACAGGTCAATTTTATACAATCGTACTATGTTTGCATCTACACTGTGTGTATATCTATCTGTACACTGTGAGCATTAGTCCGGTCGACACGTAGCGTCATTTTACTCTAGTATCATAGATCGTAAACATTTGGTTACAAAATGCAATGCGGAGCGTGTGGTTTAAATTTTAATGATGGAGTGCAGTGCAGCATCTGTCGCAAACACCTTGATTTTGGTTGTGCTCAAATATCAGAAACAGGGTGGAGGAAATTGGGAGCAGATAGAAGAAACACCTGGAGGTGTACTACCTGCAGAAACCTTTCTCCTAGGCCAGCTAGCTCCCCGGTTCCAGCGGCCTCACCCGAGCCGTCTTCGCTTGACCAAATTATGAAAGAGATCCGTGACATCAAACACCAGCTTGTTGGTCTTCCGACGCTCTTCGAAGACATAAAATCCATCAAAGGTGAACTGGCTGATCTCAGAACGAGTTGTGATTTCATGGGGGCCCGTCTGGACAACTTTGCCACGAAGATTGCGGAGGTGGAGACTAAGGTCTCTAAAATCGATAAAATGCAGAGTACCATTGATGGCCTGGAGAAGGACGTCGGCGTGCTGAAGACACAACTGTCCGTTGCTGATCAAAGGTCGCGCCTCAACAACGTTGAGATCAAAGGAGTTCCGGTCCGAAAAGACGAGAATCTGTATTCAATTGTAGAAGCTATCAGCAAGGAAGTCGACTTTGGTTTCCCAAAAAACCAAATAAACTACCTTTACAGAGTTCCTGTTCACGGCTCTAATGAAAAGTCTATTATTGTGAGTTTCACAAACCGATACGTTAAGGAAGACTTTGTGGCTGCGGCGCGTGCGCGCAAGACCCTGGCAGCTCCCGACATCGGGTTCCGCGACTCTGTGCGCCGCATCTTCGTAAACGATCACCTCAACGCGGAGTCCAAGTCTTTGCTGAACAAAACGAAGACTTTCGCAAAAGACAAGGGCTTCAAGTATGTCTGGGTGAAGTTTGGAAAAATACATATCCGGAAGGACGATACCTCGAGGGTATTGATAATAAGCGAGGAAAATTATTTAAACAAATTAATTTAATATGTTACTACGCTGACTTTTTCCATGCATCAACGCGTATTCATTCCCATCGCCTCTTTGATTTTATTTTTATTTTACCTAGAATCACTGTTTTTTATTTTAGATTTTTCCTAGCCGTAATAATGTCATTTGGTCTATATTTGCATTTATTAAAACTCATTAATTTAAATCAAGCTACAAAAATGTTTGTAATCTCTGTTTACGCCGCTGATCGTGACCGCTCGCTATTGTTTGTCACTCGCTATTGTTCTAGAGCGCAGGCAAGCTACCTGTTTTCATACTCATACCGCGCTTGCACTCGCCCTCTGTGTACGTCCATATCGCTTGCTAAACATTCTACCTTTTTTATAATTTTTAACCTATCTTTTTACTTATTTTATTGCGTCGAAATGAGAGGAATGTTACTAACTCTTCGGATTATCTTTTTGGAATATGTTTTACGTATGAAACTTGTAAGTATTTACCCGTACACGCTTTTATTTCCACGTACTTGTGCATACAGTGACCCGTTTGTGAGCATCGAAAGTATTTTGCGTTATGCCGAGTTTAGCCTGTCGTTATGTGTAGGGAATGGTTATGGGTAGTTTTAACTTAAGTATATACTATCAGAATGTTAGAGGGCTCCGTTCTAAGACACTAACGTTCTATAAAAATATCTGTTTATCCTCGTACGACATTATCGTTCTTACGGAAACATGGCTTGTGGATAGCTTGAGTAACTCCGAGATTTTCGATGGCAGGTATATGGTTTTTCGAAGAGATAGGGATTATGATCTCACGAGTCAATCAAGGGGAGGAGGCACACTAATAGCTGTTCGAAAGGACATTCTTACTATTCCTCAGCCTTCTTTTCATTCTACCGCGGAAGACATATGGGTAACAATTTCAGCGAAGCATAATAACAAATCTACAGTTAATATTCATGTATGTTGCTTATATCTTTGTAAGCAGAACATGGGACTTTCGTTTGCAGCGCAGTTAGAGAATTATCTCAATAAACTAAACGACACTATTGTTGCACATCCGTCGGATAAATTTATTATTTTGGGAGATTTTAATCTAAGTAGTATCGACTGGCTTTCTTGTACATATTCGCATTATTTACCCTCCAACTGTTCGGCTCCTTCCGAAACTTTACTCATTGACGAATTAAATACCCACGATTTACGTCAATTCAATGGTGTTAAAAATGTGTACGGTAAAATTTTAGATCTAGTTTTGTCAAACGATGAGGTAACAGTTTCGGAATGCTTCGACCCCCTTGTTCCCCTTGACCCCCACCATAAGGCCTTATTAGTTAGTATAACTTATTCTCTATCTCCCTGCTTACGAGCCCAGCCATACACTAAATTTATATATAATAAAGGTAACTATGATGCTATTAATGTTAAACTTTCTGATATAGATTGGGATACGGAAATCAGTTCGAGGTCCCTTGAGGAGGCGGTTATATATTTTTATTCTGTTCTTGAACTCTTGAAAATTGAATATATTCCATCAAAGATAATCTCTATTAGCTCTTATCCCATATGGTTTTCTCCAGCACTTATTAAGCTTATGAAAGAGAAAAATAAATACTATAAAAAGTACAAAAATTATAGAATGAAATCTGATCTTGAGGCTTTTAAATTATTACGGAACCGGGTACATGCACTTGAGCGTAAATGTTATAAATCTTACATTACATCTATCGAGGACGGTATTTTGAAATATCCTAAAAATTTCTGGTCTTATATTAAAAATCGATCAAAATCAAATGGTATTCCAGCTTCCCTTAATTATCGTGATTCAACAGTGACAACTGGTGACTCTATCTGTGAGGCGTTCTCACAATATTTCTATTCTACCTTCTCGCTACCCTCTGCGCCGTCTTCTGATGTTGACCCACCCAACCTAGAACTAAATAATCAACTCACTTTTGACATCGGAAGCATAGAAATTAGCGAACATGATATCGAAAGATTAATAACCCAGTTAGACACTTCAAAATCAGCCGGTCCAGATAATATCAGTCCAATATTTCTTATTGGCTGCGCGACATCAGTTTGTACCCCCATTGCCTTATTGTTTCGCAAATCCCTAGCTAACTGTGAATTCCCAATAGGGCATGCAATATCGGAATGTTTTCGATTCCGGAACTGAGTTCCGATATTGGAGGCCTAATTTCGGAATTCCGAAACAGGTTCCGGTATTGGCACTTTTTATTTTGAGGAAGGGATCGAGTCAACTGAATGTGTTATATTGACAGTCATTTAATCTATTAAGGAGTTATCAAAATCTTACGATAAAAAACGAATAATATTAGTTTCACATTTTAAAACTTACATAAACTAATATGAAACTAATAATCAGTGATAGGAATAGGAATAATAATATCAGATCATGGCAAAAATATGCTCAAAATACAAATCATTTTGGTATTAGGTATATTTGTATGGGAAATCCGTCATCCGTCGCCGGAGCCTCAAACTAAAAATATTATGGATGCATTGCAATGCATTGTTTCGACTTCACGAAGGCGGCGATAAGTGAAAAAGGGGATTAGACAGTAACGAAGTTCGTTCGTTTTGTTTATCCTAATAATCTAACTTACGGTTAGTAAAATATTTATATTTTATAAAAGAAACTTACGAAATACCGACAGTGTAACATAAACCATTCTCGATCTTTTTCCCGGAATTTCGGGGCGTATCCATACTATTGATAATGTTTGAGGTCATTAACCCTAAATTGCAATACATATTCCTATCTCTGCTAATAATGAACACAACAATATTAATTTGGTAATAAACTGTGAAAAAGATTAACACTTGACTTACAGAATTTTAACTTTGAGAGGAAACGCTGTTCTTGGTAGTGCGTTTTCAAGAATAACAATGCACCTAGCATTTTGTCAGAGAGCGAGCTTCTAAGTCTGTTACAAATGTAGTTTGCACTCGAAAATACTCTTTTACTTTCGAAACACAAACGCTACACGCTAGATGAACACCTCGTTGTCCTCGGTTATAATAAATTTATTTCTCTACTTTCACGAACCCTGCAAGTTCTAAACTGGTCCTTAGATTCTTGTGACTTTTTTTGCATCTATCCAGTTCGTTGTCTAGCTGCTCTTGCAGAGTTGGTTCATCAACTGCAACGTCTTCGTCAGCAGGAGACGATGAAACGTTTATTTCGAGCTCGGAGGACACGGCATGTGTAGGATTAAGGTAGTTGGGATCACTGTTTTTATTAATATCGGAATTACGATATTCGTCTCAATTCCGGAATTGAAATATAGTAAAAAACTATCCGAGATTCCGGAGTTGCGAAATTCCGGAATTTCGGAATGCATGCCCTAATTCCCAAGAATGTGGAAATCTGCTTTTGTCTCACCCATACACAAAAAAGGGCCTAAATCAGAAATCGCAAATTATCGACCTATATCTAAACTCTGCATTATAGCTAAAATATTTGAAAGAGTGGTTTATAGCCAAGTGTATGCTACCTTTAAAAACTCTTTTGATCTATCCCAGCATGGGTTCCTTAAGGGACGTTCTACGGTATCCAATCTTGTTCTTTTTAATGACTTCCTAACCGAAGCTATGGACAGTGGCCATCAAGTCGACGTAGTTTATACAGACTATAGTAAAGCCTTTGATCGTATTGATCATAAAGTACTCCTGACTAAACTCAACCTTATTGGCATACGAGGTGACCTGCTCAGGTGGTTTGCCTCCTATATCAATAACCGGTCTCAGGCTATTGTTATCAGCAACTATATTTCTAGTTGGGTCTCTATACCTAGCGGTGTACCGCAGGGTTCATTACTGGGACCACTGTTATTTTTAATCTTTATTAACGATATATCTAGTTGTTTTCATAATAGCCATGTACTCCTTTTTGCCGATGACATGAAGATTTTTAAGATTATCAAGTCACAGGATGATGCTCTTGAGCTTCAGAATGACCTCTCAAGACTGGATGACTACTGTATGCATAACAAACTTGAACTTAATCCTTCTAAGTGTTCCATTGTCACTTTCTCTCGGAAAAAGCTACTCACGCCGTTTAATTACACGCTCAAATCAGAATCCCTGCAGAAATGCAGCGTAGTTAGGGATCTTGGCGTCATGCATGACTCTAAACTAATTTTCGATGTTCACATTCAGTCTATTGTCACTAAAGCTTCTAAGGCACTTGGCTTCGTTATGAGGAGTTCATCTAGTTTTAACCGGGCAAAGACGTTTAAGATCCTTTACTGCACATTTGTCAGAAGTACTCTCGAATACGCATCACAAATTTGGAACCCCCGTTACGACGTTTATATTAAACGAATCGAGCACATTCAAGTAAAATTCATCAAGTATCTCTGCTTCCGTCTGAAAATCCCATATAACTCGAATAATTACCTTGACCTTTGTAAAAAATTCCATATCCTACCTCTTTCCAAGCGACGTGAAATCGCTGACTTATCCTTCTTACTTAAAATTACATCTAACAATATTGATAGCCCCAACATTCTGCATAAAATTAATTTAAATGTTCCCCAAAAAATCACAAGGTTTAATCCAACTATCAATGTTCCGCTTGTTGGTACCAATTATAGACAAAATTCCTTCTTGTGGCGAGCAAGCAATAACTTTAATAATCAGTGTAAGCAATATGACCTGGATCTATTCTGCACGAGTGTCAGCTCGGCCAGGCAGCGGCTGAGCAGAGAATTTTTTGACGCAAATGATTAAAAGTTCAGTTTCCTTTTAATTATAAATATATATACATTCTATATAAATAGTATAACTAAAATTCTTAGTTATAGATAGACGTTTATATGTACCTAGATCTGTCGTAACTAAAATGCTCATTGTCATCTTTGTTTATTCTGTTGACTTAACCGTGAAAACCTTAAATAAGCTTTCTGTTATGTATAAATTACTATTAACTCTTTAATTATAAGCTTCTGGTTTTCCTTCAAATAAATAAATAAATAAATAAATAAATAAATCTAAATTCAAACCCCCACCGAAATGTTGAGGCACCGTTTAAAATCAAACTTCAATGGATAAAATTTTCTCGGATATATGTACGTACGTGTCACGCAGCTCCTGAAATGGTTGGTTAAAAACTCAAGGCTCTCTTAAAAACTCTTTTCATCTTCTCTTATTTTTTTTTTCATCAAAATTCTCCACTGCAACAGCGCGCTGCGCGTTGTTGGTTGCGGGGTAGGGCGCGCTCGCGCTCCGTGCCATTCGATTCTTATGTGCATTATATGTAGGCACATTTATTGGATAGATACCTATTTCCATGTTTTTCCGTAATTGAATATCTCCCTCCGTTTGCTGTTATTTCTTTAGTTATAGAATACTTTCAAAACTGTTCGCTAAAGAACGAAAACGTCAGAAAAAATTTCGCGGCTTGCTCCGCTCGCCGTTAATTCTCTACTTTTGTAAGCTTTTTTACATCCTTCCGAAAATGTCACATTTTCTCAATAATTTTCAGAGGCCGCAAACACAAAAAAATATCAGCGCTCATTCCACTCACTGATATAATTTTTTTACGCTGCTACGGGACCATCCAACCAATTAATTTTTTTGCACCTCTATCTAAATATCTAATTTTTTTTTTGTCGTTTTACCAAGATTTTGTCGCCAAACTTTAAAATTACCACCGCAAACGTTCTCCACTTTGCAACAGCGTGCTACGCGTCATCGGTGGCGGGGTAGGGCGCGCTCGCGCTCCATGCCATTTCATTCCTATTATTTCTTACCTACATTGTAGGTTAGTGAGCTAGGTGCACGCATCGCATTCATTTACGCCCGACTCCAGTGGGAGTCAACTTTTTTTACAGGAAGGCAGATCACGACATAACTTTTAATTTCGTGAATCTATAGATGGATAGATAACTATTTTCAAGTTTTCCGTAATTGAATATCTCCCTCTGTTTGCTGTTATGTCTTAGGTTATAGCATAATTTTCAAATATGTTTGCTAACGACCGAAAATGTAACAAAAAATTTCGCGGCTCGCTTCGCTCGCCGTTCATTCTCTTATTTTCTAGGCTTTTATGCCATCCGAAAATTTCACAATTTCTCAACCATTTTCAGGGGCCGCAAACACAACAAAATATGAGCGCTCATTCTGCTCACTGTTATATTTTTTTATGCTACCACGTACCATCCAAACACACTCCGAGTCTTTATTGTATTTTACAGAACATCTAAAATGTCTAAAAAAAAAAATTGCGGCTCGCTCCGCTCGCCGTTAATTCTATAGCCTTTTTGTCATATCAAATCAAATCAAATCAATCATTTATTTGCAAGAATACATAATTATTATACAATGTCAGGTCATGTTTACCAGCCTCTCCAAAATATGACAAAAATTTGGAGGCTCGCTTCGCTCGCCATTCATTCCGTAGTAAGACTTTTTTTTATCTTCTAGAACCAAATTGTTCTTAGCTTTCTTTTCTTGACTATGATTTTTTTTTTAATATTCGAGGCTAGCTGTCATACTGGTGTCACACGATTGCGTACCTACTCATTTAAAAAACATCGAAAAATGTCAAAAAAATTCGCGGAAAGTGCTTAGAAGTAAACATGGCTGAGGAAATGATGACTGAAAATCCTTTAAACGGCCTATGTATCCTCAGCGTACACCGAAGCATGGTACTTACAAATAAATAAAAACAAAATTGAATTAGAGCTGCTAAGTAAAATGGTTTTGTGGAGTACCTCGAAGACTACTATTTTGTAAAATAACGTGACGTATAGTTAAACTATTGTTGTTTTTTTTATTCTAAACGTAGCCTACCTATCCCATTTCTCGTGCAGCATGTACTTAGTAGGTATTCTTGGTTTTTTTTTTCGGCTGCCCCCCCCTGAACAGAATCCTGGCTACGCCCTTGCCTAGCTCACTGACATACAAGGTACACCTATACAATACGAATCGAATAATACGTTTTTAGACACACATTTCAAGTACGTGTAACACATATCCGAGAAAACTTTACCTATATTAAAGTTGAGATACGAAAATAGATTTTGGTGACCACCAAGGGCAACTTCGTATCTCTTCCTAAACTAAATAGAATAAAACTATTACAGAGGCATTAAAAAAAAGCTTATGATAGGTATCACAAACTGGACGATGGATTTTTGAAAATTCCTTTGTTAAACAGAATACCTAATAACATAAAGTAGGTGGTGGCGCTAGTTTAGGTACTGTATGCGCCTTAAATGGTGCCCCAACATTTGGGGGGGTGGTGGCTTGAACCTCCAAAACCCCCTATCCCTACGGGCCTGTTTGCCTCTATGGCGATTGTAGTAAGAACTTCATTATGTAAAGCATGGCCGTAGGGAGGGGGGGGTTTTGGGGGTTCAAACCCCCCCCGAAATGTTGAGGCACCGTTAAAAATCAAACTTGAATAGGTAAAATTTTCTCGGATACGTACTCGTACGTGGAAAGTGCGGCTTACTTTAAATAGCTATTCTCTCTTAAAAACACAAAGTTTTTCGTCTCGTTTCGTCTCCGATTAACAACAGCGCGCTCTGAGTCGTCGGTGGCGGACGGGGCGCGCTCGCGCGCCATGCCATGCGATTCCTATTGTGTATCTACATACATTGTACTGTATGTAAGCACTTAAATATTTCTTAAAATTATTCTCTTTTGAAAACTCAAACTTTTTTCGACAAAATTCGTCTCTACATTTTAAAATGCTGGGTGCATGCATCGCATTAATTTATGGCCGATTCCAGCTAGGCAGGCAGATCACGACATTATTTTTAATTTTATAAATCATCTTCTATAAATCACCTATTTTCTTGTCGTTCCGTAATTGAAGTGCTTTCTCCGTTTACTGTCATGTATTTATTTCTAACATACTTTTCTAAACTATTTGGTAACGGCCGAAAAGGTCACAAAAAATTTCGCGGCTCGCTCCGCTCGCCTATCATCTTTTATGAATCACCTATTTTCTTGTCGTTCCGTAATTGAATTGCTTTCTCCGTTTACTGTCATGTATTTATTTCTAACATACTTTTCTCAACTATTTGGTAACGGCCGAAAAGGTCACAAAAAATTTCGCGGCTCGCTCCGCTCGCCGTTAATTCGGAATTATTCTAAGCTTTTTTTGACCTTGCGAAAATGACACAATTTCTCAACAATTTTCAGCAGCCGCAAACACAACAAAATACCGGCGGTCACTCTAGTCACTGTTATAATATTGGCTCTAAAAGTTTCAGGGTTCGCTAATCATAATCTTTTGTCACTCTTAATTCTATTTTATAGATCATCCGAAAGTTTTTTGTGCGACACAAAAAAATTGCGGCTCGCTTCGCTCGCCGTTCATTCTGTAGCCTTTTGGTCAGTTTTATCAGCCTGCCGAAAATATGTAAAAAATTTGGCGACTGGCTTCGCTCGCCATTCTTTCATAATAATGTGAATTGTTATACCTACCCCTTAACTAATACTACTAACTTTTTTGTCACCCGAAAATTACACTCGACGTTATTTATTTTTTGTATTTTTCACATTTTTTTTCTTTGTTGCTGGCATACCAATCTCCAATCTCCAAAATGACCACCGCAGTTTTTAAAATATTTGGGGCTAGCTGTCACATCTATTGTCACACTTTTGCCTAGGTACTTTTTTACAAAACATCGGAAAAATCTGAAAAAATTCGCGGCTCGCTCCGCTCGCCGTTACCCATAGTTATTATTTTTATATCGATTTTTTTTGGAAAGTGCTTGGTTGGAAACCACTCTGGGTACTAGCATAAGTAGCATAAGTACATAATATAAAGATGTTGCATGTTGTCTCGGGCGGGTCTAAGGCTCGACCCCCCCCGAATAGTATTTCTGGCTACGGCCCTGATGTAAAGCTTTCCGAGCTGTTGACAGCACAATACATTTTGTATTATTTTTTTTTATATTAACCGAAGAAAAAATACTAACAATATATTTATTATAATTTTTAGGGTTTTGCCATCGGTTGCAAAACCCTTATGAAATCGCTTTGGGTCTGTTTTGTGTTTTGAATCCTTAATATCTCAGAAACTACTGCAGCTATTGACTTGAAATTTGAAATAATAATACATTTTGTGCGCCCGCACATATTTATAGAAAAATAAATGAAAATAAATGAAAAATCAAAATGAAGATTTTCCATACAAATTTTGAAATCGAAATTTTAAATGGAACGTACAAAGTCGAAAGTGGTATCAAATGAAAGGTACTTGTTTGTAGATTTCAAAATAGTTTTTGAAATTTCGGTAGATTTGATACTTTTTAAAATATTTTGAAAAAGGTCGAAAATTTGACCGTTCCCCCCCCTCTATCTCCGAAGATAGCAGAGTGATCTATATAAAATGTACTAAGCGTTTATAGATATAGGTCTATATTTTACAGGAAAAATATAGAGAAGTCTGTAAAAACAATACTTTTCGAAATATGGTCACAAAACGAATTTTCATACAATGGGGGCTATTTCATTGAGAGCAATATCAAATCAAAGGTATGGATTTCGACAATTCAAAACAGGTTTTAAAAATCGTCTAAGTTTCATACTTAGTGAAATACGTAGAAAAAAGTCGAAAAAATAATTGTAGGTACCAACCCACTTACCTACCCACTAATCTCTGTAGTAACTGTAATAGTAGGGTTCCACAGCGCCACGAAACCGTTGTTCTCAAAATTTTAAAGTCCATACCCAATGTTTTCCACTGCGCTCGAAGAATATTTAGATAATAAGATTATTGAATTCAGGAATTCCACCGTGCTCCAAAAAAATATAAGAAGAGTAATGTATCCTGGATAATCCACACAACATCATTTAGCGACAAGCTAAGCAAGCTTGTGTAATTCGTACTACTACGATATCTGTTAAACTTAATAAAGTATATATAAGTATCACATTAGATGATTTATTTTTGTGTACGTAGAAAAGGACTAGAACACTCGAACAAATAATCTGCAGATCTTACAAATATTAGTCCCGAGGCGGGAATCAAACCGCAACCTCCTGCGTTGTAAGCCCACCGCGCTAACAGGTCGTCAATATACGTACCTACCTAAACGAAAAAAGTTCAAAACCCTCGGCGCGCGAGTTACACTCGCACTTGTCGTACTTGTTTTAAGTACAATATGTACTAACTATAGCTGCTAATTTCTAGTAATAATGAATTTATTTGAGTTTTTTCGAGCGGGTTTTATCGCAAAGCAAGGACTTTGGTTGCTTTGCACTTTGCAGTTGGCTAGATAATTTTTTTATTCTCTATCAGTCAGCTGCTTTCCCCTGCCCCCTTCTGGCGACGCCCTTGCCCATAACACAAGCTCTGCTTAGCTTGGGCTTGGGGCTAGGTGATGCTGTGTGGATTGTCCAGCATTATTTATTTATCATATCAGTTAGTCTGTTACCAGCTAAGTACACCAATACTTAGAACGTAGTGGTTTTATTCTCCTTGCCAATACCTACTAATGAAATTTGACAGGGTGATAATATCCATACCTACATAGGAACTTAATATGCTATGAAGGTACCTACTTACCTGAAAATTGCGTACGATGCCGCGGGTTGAATCACGTTCAAAATAATTGATGCTTTGGTATAGAAACCGATTAGATAAGTATTCTGATACTATGCAGTGAAGTTCTTAATAATTATGCATACAAAAACAAGCTGAAGTATAATAATTCTATGGTAGGTAAATGCCGCCATTATGTAACGGAGCTTTTATATTCTTGAACAATGAATTTTATACCATGATAGATTGATGATATTGTGTGATCATGAAAGTTATAGGTAGGTATAATCAAATAGATTAACTTTAGCTGCCACCTTTTCAGATCGATCTGTTTATGGCGACACGGGCGGCGCGACGCGGCGGCGCGGCGTGACATTAAACTTCATTAACAATAATAAGTAGGGGTGAATCCAAATATCTAGCTAAAGAACATCCAACCAAACCGTATGTAGAATATCTATAGGCTTGTCTGGGTTCGGAGCCTGGATGGATAGCCGGCTGAAGCAAAATAGATCTTATAACTGTCGTATTAAGTTGAATTCAGAACGTTTTACGCAATCTGGGAGATTTCCAGGTGACACAAATCTATTTTGAACTTTATCTAGATGTTGTAAGGTGGTCAATTCAACGAAATTTTTGATGCAACTGTTGCGCAGATGCGCTTATTGATTGATTGTACACGTATGAACCTGAAAATCATAGGCGGGGTAATAAATCTCGCCTGGCTTTCCCATTACGTGACAGGGCGCGACGAGAACAGGTGAGTGTTTCTTATACCTATTTAGGCTGTTGTATGTAATTATTTTGTTCATCCGACGACGACGCGACGCTAAGCCTATGTACCTAGCTAAAATATATGTACCCATGCTCAGCGTCGGATGATAATTATGTAGGTACCTATTTTAGAGCTTTATTGTTCTTTTTTTGGGGTGGACTATTCTAAAGTTAGCGCTAATTTCCTAACAGGAATTTCAAATTTGGAAGGACCAGTGACGTCTAATCTAAATAGAGAGGGGTAGGGAAGCTATCGTGGATTTTTCTTTTGGGTAGGGGGTTGGTATGGTAGGATAATGGTGACGTAATCGTGGAAGTTAGCCTGGAAAATCGAGAACTCGCATTTTGTGACGCTTTAGGGCGGGCGTGTGCGGCAATAGGTAGGTACATCGAATCGAAATAAGACTGTAAAAACGCCTTTGATTTGATGTCATGCTTTTCAATTTCATGGGACATGGAAAACATTAATTAGGTTGGTATAGTTAGTTCTAGTTTTTCTAATTTATTGATATTTTATTACCTGGTACCGTATTTGTTATCATTTAGAACGGTAACGGTTGGCAAAGTTTTTTGTGAAACTAATTTAAGGTGATCCGTTTTTCAAACATGTTGTTTGGGAAAATCCAAATATGAGCCATGACGTGAGCTTAATTTTACAAATAAATAACTATTTTTGGCATTGTTATAGGTCATAAAATAATGATTCATTACAAAACTTCATTCAATACTTCTTCAAGATCAGAGGTTTTGTCGCGCGGCGGGAATCGAACCAGCAATGCTGGTTCAATACTTGGTACTTCAGATTCTTCTATAAAATATGCGATCAGGATAATTTTGATAAATCACAACTTCACAACAGGTAGATTTTGCATTTGCCGGCTTAGGTAAAATAATTATGACTGCAAATACTGAACGCACAAAAAATATGTTCAGTTACAAGAAACAAATCAAAATCAAAATCAAAGTGCTTTATTTCCTTTAGACCTTGCAGGACTCTTGGACACGTCACAAAATACAAGTTAAATAAGAAATAAAAATGGGAAATAAAGTGATCACTTTGATTAATTGTTCACTTTAATCTTTTTTACGTAAAGTAAAGAAGCGAACAAGAAAACTTTACATTGTTAGATTGTTAGTTTTAGAGTTGGAGCATAACTTGTCCCAATCTTTTTTGTCGTCTAGATAATCTGATATTTTATAGTAGGTAGGTACATAATAAGCTTTTTTGCAAAGTATATTTTTGACAATACGTTTGAATTTATTTACTTATAGATAAATTTTGCAACTCACTTGGAGTTTTGTTGTAGAAGCGTATACATTGCCCTTTAAAAGATACATTAATCTTACGTAGCCTAGTAGTGGGCACAGCCAGTTTGTTCTTATTTCTAGTGTTTAAATTATGTATATCGCTATTTTTAATGAACTTATTGATATTTTTATGAGTGTAGGTACATCAAATTTTCATAAATATATTGACATGTTACTGTCGTTATGTTTATTTCTTTGAATTTTTCACGCAAATAGGAAAATGTACTTAGATAAAATAGGAGTGATTCGAACCCAGGTAAAGGCAGATGGCGTATCGTGCCGAACAGTTCACATTATAATCTTGCCTGTGTGAGTGATTTGATCCGGCGATTTTGCTCTTCCCAAATACAAGTTCTTTATATATTTTCAACGCTTGAAAATTTTATATATGAAAAACAACGTACCATTTGCGACAAATATAACACTTTTAAATAATATGCATAATTTAATAAGAAAAAAATAAAAAACACCAAAATTGAAAGTCGGAGCGGGGTCGCTGCGGAGATTTTTTTGTGATCGGGTGGCATTATAATGAAGATACCTAATTATTAAGTATCTATATTGTATGACTTACCTACCTAATAATGTATATAATATTTTAAGTAGGTATTGACTTTTCTTCTTTTGCTATAAGATCGTTTATTTAAATATTTATATTAGCTGCGTAGCGGCAATCAAACCACAGATTATGTCAAAATTTTAATTAACGAGGGTTGACAATTTTAGAAAGACAAGATTAAACATACCTATATATTCAATACTTTACCTAATACTACATGAAATATTGTATGTAATCAATAATTAAGCTATTGAAACTTTTTCGTTTAGAAAGCGTTGCAACCTCACGATAACATGTTTTATTACCAGTAGTTTCGGAGCCAATTCAATTCAAACATACAAACAAACAATCAAAATATTCCTCTTTTTAATATTAGTATAGACAGGTACCAACCTCAGACGAAGGAATAAAGAAGTACCAACCTACAGCACAGACTACAGTGCTGCCATGTGCAGCAAGATTTGTGTTTATTTTTACGTAAGAAAAAACTAATTACGGTTGGTACCATGCGCTGTTTGGGATTGGAAGGACTCTGTCAATGTCACGTTTCAACCGTCGACATTGCCGTCCATTGAAAGCACGGTGAATGACTTCCTCGCGCTACAGGACCCGGCACTTCCTGGGCTAGACTTCATCTCTCCAGCTGAAGTACGGAGAACAATACTCCGTCTTCCAAAACGGAAAGCTCCAGGAGATGATGGACTCTCTAACACCGCACTGCGTCAACTACCACGAAGAGGTGTGGCAGCTCTCACCATGCTCTTCAACGCCATCCTGCGAACTGGCCAGTTCCCCAACATATGGAAGGTGGGAAGAGTCATAGTTCTTCCGAAACCTGGAAAAAATCGCCGATACCCTTCCAGCTACCGTCCAATCACGCTACTGGCAACAACTGCCAAGCTCTTTGAACGTCTTCTACTTCGTCGGTTAGTACCACATATAGAACCCAGACCAGAGCAGTTTGGATTTCGCAGTCAGCACTCTACAACCCTACAACTTACACGGATTCTGCATCACGTCTCACATAAACTGAACGAAAACCACTCTACTGTTGCGATCTTTCTAGATGTGGAGAAAGCGTTCGACCGAGTGTGGCACCCTGGACTTATCCTAAAGATGATTGCTTCACCCACACCAGCAGCCATTATTCGAGTGGTTGCGTCCTTCCTCCGTGGACGAAGCTTCTACGTCGCAGTCGAAGAAGCAAAGTCACAATCTCATCCCATCATAGCAGGAGTGCCTCAAGGAAGCTGTCTGTCCCCAGTACTGTATGCTCTCTACACAAATGACATACCTACTCTAGAAGACCAACTTATACCCGGAGAAGACGATATCACACTAGCACTCTACGCAGACGATAGCGCATACTTCTCTTCCTCGCCAAACCCAGTCGCGGCCGTCAGCCAGATGCAGCGACTGTTAAATCTTCTTCCAGCGTGGCTATCTAGCCACTCTGTGCTCTGCGACAAACCAGAATAGAATCCAAGCTCAACAAAACGTCGCTCTCAGAATTTGTTCGGGCGCTGGACGTTATGTGCGAAACAGCGTCATCGTACGTGACCTGCAGGTACCTTCGGTAAAAGAGTTTGTGGTAGAACTGGCGCGCAGAATGTACGATCGAGCAGACAACTGCCACCACTCACATCTTAACGGATTCGCCCCTCTGCACGCAAGACCACCGGACGCAAAAACTCGTCGGCGATCCCTTCCCCGGGAGCTTTTGGTTACACATAGCAGTGAAAAAGCTGGCGTGCAACATCTCCCGGGAGATTCATTAAAATAGATAGCGCATTGTGTCGGTGCAAGCATAATCCGATGTATAATATTGAAGAAGTAACAAACAAGTTGCATGGCTGCAACTTGTCCTCTCGCTGTGCCTTACAGATTCTATCGATGTCTTCAAAACAATAACTATTGCTTCATAAGCCAACCTGTTGCTGCATTGTCTTGTCTTAACAAGCTCCTACCCAAGTGACAGTTCTTGGTACTTACCAGCTCATATCACTTTTGTGTTGGTAATATGACAATGATTTGTACCGAGAATTAATTTAATCATTTACGAAATAATAATAAATACGCCATCTATCTAGATGGCGTATTGCAGTGAATGCAGGGAAAACAGCAGCTCTTCTTATAACTCGACGCCGCGCTGTATTACCACCACTGGAGCTACGAGGCCAAGCCATAGAGTGGCAAACCACAGTCCGATACCTTGGCATCAACATAGACAGGTCGCTGACGATGAACGCACAGGTGCAGCGCGCGTTAAGACAGACACGCGCCGCCCGAGCAATGCTGCGGCCGGTTCTGACATCCAAACTGCCGTTGAAAACCAAGATAGGGATCTACAAGACCTACATACGCTCGCGGCTTACATACGCAGCGCCAGCATGGTATTCTCTGTGCTCTGCGACAAACCAGAATAGAATCCAAGCTCAACAAAACGTCGCTCTCAGAATTTGTTCGGGCGCTGGACGTTATGTGCGAAACAGCGTCATCGTACGTGACCTGCAGGTACCTTCGGTAAAAGAGTTTGTGGTAGAACTGGCGCGCAGAATGTACGATCGAGCAGACAACTGCCACCACTCACATCTTAACGGATTCGCCCCTCTGCACGCAAGACCACCGGACGCAAAAACTCGTCGGCGATCCCTTCCCCGGGAGCTTTTGGTTCCCACCGACACTATGTCTCAAGAACACCAGCGCAGGCTAAAGAACAGCTTCTGAGAGGCCTAGCAGGCCCTCGAAGCGACAGCACGTGACTCGGGAAAAGTATTTCACGACGTTGAAGCCAGAAAAAAAAACTCTAGTTCGTTTCTTACCTGCATTTGACGACGTAGAGCAACGAGTCGAATGTTGAAGACCACTGATGATGATTGCCGTCCAGTGGTTTTCAAGGAAAGTATTTATATATTATTTCCTAGACAGATACCTAATTT
Source organism: Eupithecia pulchellata (assembly GCA_963931895.1). Lineage (NCBI taxonomy): Eukaryota > Metazoa > Arthropoda > Insecta > Lepidoptera > Geometridae > Eupithecia > Eupithecia pulchellata. The sequence goes on from OZ007544.1 coordinate 6,466,459, forward strand.
TGATCTATATCATTGTAAAAAATTATATCCAAAAAAATTTGATTTTAGCGGGACTTGAACTTGTGACCTTTCTTCAGTACGCGAGACGATTAATTACTAATTTATTTCCAGAATTTAATAAATTTCCTGAAGGATGCTCGTGGGACAGCTGATCTATTTTTATTATCTGTTGATTGTTTTACTTTAATATTTGGTACGGTACCAATGTAATAATACTATGGAAGTAGCTGAACTCATCATGGAAGTTGTCCTAATTAACTAATTAGGATAATGACGTCCTCAGTGGCGAGGGACAAAAAGTACTTTTACCTTATCTAGGTACCTCAATTAACATGGAATGCGATAAAAGAATCACAAAAAAACAGGTTCTCTTATCGTCCTAAGGTCGTTCGTTGGTAAGCTCCTAATAGAAAGTACCTACCTAATAGGTTATCGTTGTGAGATTAATAAATTAACTCATGTTCAACTTTTTTTTAAACTTGTTTGTGTTGTGATTCTTTTTTTGATTTTCTTATTATAGAAGAGGTACATACTCGTACCTACGTATATACCATCCTGTACGTTATTATAAGTATTTAGCCCCCGGAATAACCGGGGGCTTGTGTCGTTGCGTTGTGCCGTCGTCGTCGCAACGGGCGGCGCAGCGGCCGCGGCGTCGGTCGCGTCGTCGGTCGTCGTCGTCGGTCGTCTCTCGGATTAGGAGTAGATTGTGGTAGGATAAGGTAGTTTCTTATTCGTTTTTATATGGCAACATTATTTTTGTTTTTGAAACGGGATTAACCGAAGTGTCGAAGCGGCAATACAAGAAAAGCAAGTTTTGAAGTTTCAAAATTCATTCATTCAGCAGCAATTATCAATCCGTCCAGTCAGCTGTGTGTTTGGATTAAAAGATAATTTTTTCGATAAAAATAGCGAAAGATTTAATATCAGTGCGTTGTGGTCGATACGCGCATGTTCACCATTCAAGTGGTGTGTTTTTCTAGGAAGTTCTAGCAGTCTTGAAGGTAAGTTACCAAATTCTGTAGTGCTTAAAAGTTTTTGTTTTAGACACTTTTCACTATTCTTATCCTCTTTTTTATAACATAGTGACCATATTATGAGTCATATCCCTACATTTTTTATCACAAAATATTAGATAAGCTCCATAAATTACATTCAGACTAGCTTACCAGTGATTAAGAATATGTTTACTATTTTTAGATGAACTTATTGTCAAAACTGCACAAAAACTCCATCCTAACGGGCCCTGTAGAGAGCTATTGTCTTGCATGTGGATGCCTTCTACGCAGTGAAGAGGAGTCATATGAACACATTCACCTTCCTCACCATGTGGACAAATTACAGGCTTTGCCACATCTGGATGGGTACAAGGACGACTGTATAATAAAGGTATAATTTTCAGCAATTGAATTTTATTAAAATGGTAGGCGCAATGTATGTAAATATGAATTAATATGATAACTGTATTATATTTAGGTACTAAAGTCTTAATTATAACTACAAAAGTTGATTATGAGGGTGCTTACTTGTGCGCTATAATAATATCCTGTGCATCTAGCTAGTCTTTGCCAGGACCAGATAATTGTTATATAATAAATTCAAAGAATTAAACACAATGACAGTCAATAATATTTATTAAAACTTGACTCATAAAGATATCAATCACTTCCATGAACATAGCAACATAAGTAATTTAAATACCTACTAGAAATATGAATAAACTTGCTGTGCCTACAGATTTTTGAAGTTCAGATTTCAATAACTGTATTAGGCTTGTAAAATAAGCACTTATACAAGTTAAATCTAAACTAAACTATTGAAAAATGCCAAAGAAAAAAAAAATTGGAATTCATCAGCTTGTCCCTTAAATACATGATGATAAGTAACAGAACTCGTTAAGCTAAAGAGAAGAAAGAAACTTTATTTGGATCCAAAAAAATTATAAATAAACATGATAAGACTAAAATACTGTGATATTTAAGAGAATTTGTGTAATGAACCAAACTAAACCCAGAGGGTTCAATTAACTATTCTCCATGAATAAATTAAAACTTAGAATAAAATCAATACTTAAAAATGCATTTCAGAATAAATAATAAATAACCCTTATGACATCCCACTTTGTAGCTAGAGAGCATTGCAATAAAGTCAAAGCAAAAAAAAGTTTTATTTGCAAAATCAACATATTTTTTGCAGTAATATTCTAAAACAGGGCAGAAATCTGCACTGACATGTTTAATGGATGTTGTGTTAAATCGGTCGGCCTGGCCCTTATAAGCCCAACTTGAAGTAGAAATTTTGATTTTATGCTGCATACTTGCTACCAGGTTTTTTTGTGTGTGACATTAAATTTATCATAAAAAAGCTAGTATTTTAAATATTACATTTTATTTGACCATACCTTCCTTATTTACTGTTTCTGCCCAACTTATTTTTATCATGGTCTAGCTACTGTTTGCGACTTCGCTCACGGTACTAACCTGGATAGAACATGATAGAAATTAAAAAACCAGATCATTCCAAAGCCTCAATATGTCTACTAAACAAACAATGTTTTTTCAACACCTTACTAATATAAGACTTCAGAAATAATAACATTACCTATTCAAAAGTCGCGCCCTACTGTCTGTCTGTCTCGCTTAGATCTTTTGAACTATGCAACGATATGATGCGTTATTTTTAAAAGATAAGAGTTTTCATGAGGATCTTTTATTTGTAAAACTAGCGGTTCAAAAGTAATTAGTTATTTTTAAAAGATAAGAGTTTTCATGAGGATCTTTTATTTGTAAAACTAGCGGTTCAAAAGTTAAGTGTTAAGTTAAAAGTAATTTTATTATTTATTTTATGTTTTTAGTTGTAAGTTTTTAAGTTTTTGGCTTCGCACGGGTATTTAACGAATATTTAATTTTTCATGTGGATCCCTTACTTTTTCTATAATATTCTACAGCCTATGTTTAGCAGGGAACATTTAAGATTCTAATGGTGAAAGAATTTTTCAAATCGGTCCAGTAGTTTCGGAGCCTATTCAATTCTTTCCAACAATCAAATCTTTCCTCCTTATAATATTAGTATAGATATGCATTAGTATCAGCATTGCGATACTAATGCAAATTACATATACCTAGCGATCAGCCATTTGCAGATCGCTAATGTAAATGCGTATAATAAAGAGATACAGAGTTAATTTCGCATTTATATTAATCTCGCGTCTATATGTATCACAAGTTTAATAAACTTAGAACGAGGAGTTGAATTTTATGATAAACTAGGTCATAAACACAATTGATTTACTCAATAATATTAGTATACTAATTATTTTTATGTAAGAACTTTATCTGAATAAACGATTATTATATTTATATTATTATTTAATCTGGATACGCTAATACTGCCATTGTCGAAAATAAATCCTAACGTCGGCTGGCCGTTCTCTTGCGAATTTTACACTTGACGCTCATGCAGACTAGGCAGTGACTGCATCACGATGCAATCTTTACGACCGACGACATGGTTGAATTTCCCAAATATATTATTATACAAACGTAATATTAAAATGTTTTGTAATTTGAGCACATTTTCACCATCATCAGCTATTATGTGTATTCCATAATACTTTCAAAATAATGAAATTAAACCAAATTGAATTTGAAAGAAGACATTCATTTATTATTTGTGTAGAGCGATGTGTAATAGGTAAGTATTTTCAAAAAAGCTTATGGCGGGAACCTAGATAAATACTATTCTAATACAAATAATAGCAGATGGTAAAAATATGCTCAAATTACAAATCATTTTGGTATTACGTTTGCATGGGAAATTCATCATCACACTCTAGCTATTTATGACGATCTTCATAATAGTCAAAAAGCGTCCCTTGCATCATAGGCCTCCGTAAAGATTGCTACAATATCACGCTTGGCGTATCCAACGATATTTAAACAAATTATTCACCTATACTTAAAATTACCTCTGATTTGTTCACAGATCAAAGAAGGTTATTTCTGTCCGTACTGCAACATCATTCTACCAACCATCAAGAGAATCAGCCTGCATGTTGTCGAGGCGAAACATAAAGAAAATAAGATTGCACAGGTAAAACCAAATCTTATTTGAATTAAATCAATAAATTAGCACTGCACAACAGACCTTGTCTTTTGTGTAGTATGGTACTATATTATAAAATGAAAATTGAGGATTCCAATGGTGAAAGAATTTTTTAAATCAGTCCAGTAGTTTTGGAGCCTAATCAATTCAAACAAACAATCAAATCTGTCCTCTTCAAAAAATGTCTGTTTCAAAAATTAAATTCACTGATAAGTATAGAGGTGTCCTCCGCTTACGTTGAAGTCAATCTCTATAATTATTGAACTATTTTATAACAGAATGTTTCGGCCGTTTTCTATACTTACTCACGATTAATAAACATAATAAAATACCTAGCTCCATAAAATATCTTAAAACTGATTCCGTTTATAATATGATAATAATGTTAACACCGTTATTAACCCACCTTTTTAGCTGTGGCTAAAAAGATGGGTAAAGAACGGTGTTTTGGGGCGTAATGTTAGTATCGTTATTTACCCACCTTTTTAGCTTTTAAGGTGGGTAAAGAACGGTGCTAAGCTAAAAACCAATGTTAACACCTTATTTACCCCCTTTTTAACCCGTAGCTAAAAAGGTAACAAACGGTGTGTTGTATATACACCTAAAAAGGTGGGTGCAGACCAACTTTAAGACGGCAAATAGTGCTATTATAAAATCTAAAATCCTCTTTACAGTCAATTTACATAATCTAAAATCCTTTAATCATCTTTACAGTCAATAACCCGGCATGCAGATACCATCTTCCTATTTGATATCGTAGTCATCGACCCCCGCTCCTGGCACGGAGTAGACGGCACCACCTGTTCTGTCTGCAACGAGGATTATGCTGATGAGAAGGAGCATACCAATGAACCTGGGCATGCGCTGAAGCTTATACAGGCTAAGTGCGAGTTTGGGGATAATTATGTATATAGGAATGTGAGTTGAATGACCAATATTATATAGAAAAGATAATACTTTAATGCACAGCGCTTATACAGGTTTATAAGTAGATGATCAATAACTTCTTAAAGGCTACTTGGGTAGATCAAGACGAATCTAACAAGCGGCATCGTGCCGCTAGTGTATCATCATATTCATCATCAGCCTATAATAGTCCACTGCTGGACATATGCCTCTCCTAATGAGCGCCTTAGATGGCATTATTTATCATTTGGGGGTTATTGCCCATAATCCCCACGCTGGGCATGCTAGTGTATATGAGCACTTAAATCAAATAGAATTTATATCAGATAGTCAGATAACTCTTTATTGTACCACACAACCACAAAATACAATATTCTGTCTTTTGTTATGGGAATGGGAAATTAAAATCGAGGCAGTTTAAAGGGCAGCATATTGTTTTGAGATATCTCTTCCAATTGGATGAATTCAGTATTAGGTAAATTTTACGGTTCCAAATCCTTCAAGGAATATTTTTTTATTTATTAGTTAGAAAACAGTATTTAATCTAATAATGCACCTTTTACGACGACATTGCGACATTCGAAGGGAGTCGATTGTTCATGTCGTTGTTCGGTGGAGGCCTATGTCCAGCTCTGGACATTATACGGGTGATTATGATGCACCTTATAGTTCCATCATATCCGACCGTCAGTTGTCTAATCGTTTTGTAATCCATGAAGTCCTAAATCAAAATTTTACACGCCCTTATGATTAAGGACCATATTACCATCAATTTAATACGACATTTATCATATTTATTTATTTTATTACAGATCGACGAGGAGTTGTTTTTTTGCTTGATATGCAATAAAATTCTCCCCATCACTGAACAAGAGTCCCACAGTCAAAATAATACACATCTGGGTCTATACAAGAAATCATCGATAGAAGGTGCTGCTATTAAAAGTAAAAAAACATCTGAACTTAATAATAATATAGCTGAAGAAAAAAGCGATAGTGCTTTACCAGAAGTCGAGCTTAAAGATTCTAACACTCATGACAAGTCTATGAAAGATTCAAAAGACACTAATAATATCGAGAAACAAGAAAATAAGGTTTACAATGGAAGCCCTGGCGACATCGACGACAACAGAGCAACAGTTAAAACAGATTCTCAAGAGTTCAACCCAATCAATGTGAATTTAAATACTGAAAATGCACAGACTCCTCATGTACTTAAATATGAACCAACTGATAAAACTCAGTCTGCAAAAGTATCTACTCAGATTAAGGAATCACTAATACAAGAGACACTCAAAATAAATCCCCCACCACAAGATAATAAGGTAATCCTAAAAAGTAACGAAGATACATCGAAAGTTTACGAGAATATAAAAAATCAGAACAATGAACCTCGAAATACACAGGATCAAAACGGGGTCAATGAGTCGAAAGACTCGAATGAGAAAGCTCAAGAGACAACAGAAATAATCGAAGCTCAAACTAATGAGCTAAAAGATGCCACGACTCTTGGAGTCATGGCTCCTAAAGTACCTGAAACAAAGACAAAAGAAACAGCTAAACCTGCTTCCGTTAAATCAGACACAAACGGTACTGCGAAAGTTCCAAAAAGCGCGGAACCGTATTTGTACGAATTCCTAAAATCACGGAATTTCGTCATCAGAACGGTTGATGGTGAGGCGTTCTGCACACTCTGTGATGTCTCTGTCGACGTAGCTGAAATAGCAGTTCACTGTATCCATAGACATCACAACATACTCTACCAGAAACATATCGATAGGAAGAACAAACTCACTGAAAAAAGCCGACAAGATGCAGCCAAGGAAGAAGCAACCAAAAAAATCGGAACGGACAAAGTGTCACAGGCAACAGAATCTGCGATTGAAAAAACAAAAGCTAAGAAAACTGCAAATAAAATTCAACCCATCGAGACTTCTACAAATAACGTTGACAAAGTAGCTAAAGTTGAAGAAAGTACAGATAAAAATGATCAAGTCCTACAAAAAGAAAACGTAGCAGAGAGTAAGGTTGGAAATGAGCACATATCGGTATCCCAACCCACGACCGCAAAGAATAAACCTTCACGTGAGAAATCTACTAAAAAGGCAAAGAGAAAGGCTTCTAAGGCTCGCACGGCACTTCTTGGTTCACAATCGGAAAACATTGGTGAGACTGTACTCGATGATGTTAAGCCTTGTGATACAGCGCTTGATGTCAGCGTAAATGAAAAAGCGATAGAAACAAATGGAACATCTATTAATGGAAAAACGGCAGAAACAAATGAAATTTCAGACACTGTAAGTGATAAAGCGACAGACAAAAATGATATCTCTATCAATGAAAACGAAAAAGCGACAGAAATTCCAGAAATAACGCACCCGGAAACAGTTAACGGAACAGAAAACGGCACAATGGCAGGTGTTAACCCTAAAACGGAGAACCTACTGGTGTTCATAAAAACAATATCGCAAGTGAACAGTACGCCAGAAGATGTGGTCATCAACTGTAAATACGTGGTAGGGAACCTAAGCTTTGTGCTACTAGTCCGGACAGGAGGCAAAGTGGAATGCGTAGCTTGCAACGAAAAGTTAACTGTTGATGTACACAAGCATATAGCTACTGAAGAACATAGGATCAACTTCGAGGACTGTCCGGTTGTAACGTCTTTGGATGAAGAATTCATCAGACAGGTAATATATTGAATATTATTAGCTCCGTCACTGTAACTGAAAGAAAAACCGCTGGGGAAGATTTCACTTTTTCAGATTGCAATAGCTTTATTTATTTAGGCATGCAAAATAAGTACTTAGACAAGTCAAATTCCATACTTCGCACGGGTATTAAACAAAAATTTCAGAAATTATACACACTAAAACGATGGGTTTCACAGTTTTCATACGGATCTTTACTTTTTTTAACAGCATTGGGGTTTTTGACATTGACTCGACATTTCAAAACTGACACTGGCCGTAGAGAAAAAGCAAGCACCGTGCGCTATAAAACCTCCTTTTCTATTCTGACGCGCCATAATAGAAAAAGAGGTTGAATATACAGCCCACGGTTCAATTATTGAATTTTTCATGCGGATCCCTAACTTTTTTGAAAATATTATATAGCCTATGTTCATCACGGAAAATTAAGGATTCTAATGGTGAAAGAATGTTTTAACTCGGTCCAGTAGTTTCGGAGCCTATTCAATTCAAACAAACAAACAAACAAACAAACATACAAACAAACAAACAATCAAATCTTTCCTCTTTATAATATTAGTATAGATAAGAAATAAGTTGTTATTGATATTCTCTTCGCTTTAATTTTTTTACCACTACTGGAAGAAGTGTATGTGAATAACTTATGTGTCTAATTCAAAGTTTGTTTTGCCTATCTAAATCTAAGTTTAATGTGATTTAGATACTTGTCAATAATTATTTAAATAGGTACCTATACCAGAAGATAAGCATAATATTCAGTTTATTACAAGCTATTGTCGGTGTGGAACGGAGCGACATCTGGCCAAGCATTAACATCATAAATAACATCAATACATTAGTAATCATCAATCGAATAAGAGTAGACATGTCCGTGACTCGGCAAACGTAGTAGAGCGATATCCGGGCAGGTGGGATTACGATCTGCGAAAGACTTACATATATCATGTGTTATCGCTATGTTTCACGTGATAAAGCCGCAAACATAAGATAGTTTAATAAAAAACAAACTTTTTGACAATGTCGATGACGACCTCTGTGGCGCGGTGGGCGAAGGTGCCTCCTGCAGACGGCTGCTGGTTCGATTTCCGCCTCGGGACAAATGTTTGTACGATCTGCAGATATTTGTAAAAACGAACACTAGGGTTCGATGGCTATGTATATTAAAAAATATCTATGTAATATATTCTATTAAGTATATCAGCCATCTAGTACCAATAACACAAGATTTGCTTGCCTTGTCGCATTTGCGAAAGACTGCAGGCATGCTAGATGCGACAAGCTGAAGACAGGACGCTAGGGGAGGCCTATGTCCAGCAGTGGACTAACATGGGCTGATGATGAATTATTTATTTTCAGGTGAAAACGGAGAAATACCATTGCGGCTACTGCAATACGACTCTTGCTGACTGGTGTGAAACCAAAGCACACTTGGAGACCTACCAACATACCGACGCGAAGACATCAGCTACTTGGAGGCTAGAGAGGTACCTTCCACATATGAAGCATTGCGAGAAAAAGGAAGTTCGGTCGATACTCACTGCTGTGTTTAGACGGATTATGGATTAAGGTTACATTGTTGATAGTCAATGTTAAAAATAAGTCTAACCAAATTAACGTTTCAAAAAAGTCCGTTCTGCAGTGACTGAGGTATAATCTGCTGTATTTAGAAGGATTTTGAATGTATTAAGGTATGAATAGTCAATGTTAAAAATTATTGCTTACATAAGTTTATTTTACGATACAAAAAAGTCCGTTCTGCACTGACTATGGATGTATTAGGGTATTAATAGTCAATGTTAAAAATTATTGCTTACATAAGTTTATTTTACGATACAAAAAAGTCCGTTCTGCACTGACTATGGATGTATTAAGGTATGAATAGTCAATGTTAAAAATTATTGCTTACATAAGTTTGATTTACGATACAAATAAGTCCGTTCTACACGGACCGTGTAGACATTTAGGCGGACAAATGAGGTATAATCTGCTGTATTTAGAAGGACTATGCATGTATTAAGGTATTAATAGTCAATGTTAAAATTATTTCTTACATAAGTTTGATTTACCATACAAAAAAGTCCGTTCTGCACTGACTATGTAGGTATTTAGACGGACCGTAGGTATAATTTTGAGTATGACCAGGTATAGCGATTGACACGAAAAGACGTGCTACTGCCATTTGCATTTGACATAAAATCATACAAACATAACCGTTGAGCCAAAAATTACGCATTAATTCGGGTACTGTGGAGGTCTACTTTGAAAAACTAAAATTACCAAGCTTACATTTTAGATAAAGAAATAACGTCAGAACGATCTTCATAGTAGAGAGATCGGATTTGTGTTTAGATTATGAGTCAAATATAATATGACTATACATACCTTTGCTCAAGGATGTTTAAAACATTATATGGACATTGTCTTGATCCGCCTGCCACAAAGACTGGTTTGGCCAAAAAATACTTATAACTTCAATTCAATTCATTTATTTAATACCATGGCCTCACAAGGAGCATTTAGTCAAGTCAAATACTTAGATTTATTACATCACTTAGTCTTTCTAATGGTCTGGAAGAAAAAGAAGTCAATTCTGTAATAGACCGTCGTCGCCGAAGACCTTTAAGCGACAGCGCAAAAAGTATATTATTAACCTGCACATATATAAATTTATCATTTCTCTAGTGGTTACTGAATGCAAAATAAACAGTTTATTTCCGTTCTCACTTGGCTAAGAATCTGTTCCCGAAGACAACTAGGACTCAACGATACGGTTGTGACACCACTGTACCTTCTTTTTTTTTCTTCAGCGAGGAAATTCATTTATGAATAATCTAGTCTATGGGGACCAGAATTATGTGGGACTCAACGCCCTGAGAAGGACTTAATACCCACTAAAACCTCTCCAGTAACCCTCTCTCTTAAAAGCCTGTGGCAGGAACCTAAATAAATACTCTTCTAATATAAATGATAGCAAACCATCGTGAAAACATTCTCAATTTACAAATCACTTTGGTACTACGATTGTATGGGTTTATCGGTCGCCGGAGACTTAAGAAAGACTCATGACAAAGCTGTTTTTTCTGAGTCCTATCGTAAAGTACATATCTGTAGAATGCATGTATAGTGGACGTGTTTTGAAAGTCATTAGTAATAGGATAAGTCAGTATTATAAATATCGATGTAATTTAGTACAATAATTATAATTTATGTCGCAAAAACTATTAATTCGACAGGACTTAAAATGTTGGCATCCCTTATCCCTTTCATAAAGATATAAAAATGGTGGCAGCATTTGAAGCGCTGTCAAATTGAGTTAGTTTGACGATATCCGAATTAATACCGTTGTAATAAGATAAAATATTCAAAATAGGTACCTAGTAATTCCTTGAATTTTGTTGTTATGATGATGCTCATTTAAAAAGTCTGTATTTTGTGTACCATTCCGTCATTAGGGTAACGTGAACAGTGTAATTAATACTTTTGGATGTTAGTCTAAGACTATTTTACAAATTTAGGTATGTAGGTTGCATAATTCCCTTGCCATACTTATCTTTTTAAGAATTTCGTTACAATATAGTTATGTTAGGATAAACTAGTTCTAAGATAGATATGGTCACTAGACTAAGATATGTTTATTCTCAGATATTTTCATATATTTTTTTAGACTGATTAATTGTATTTTGTTAGAATTTCGTTACAATATAGTTATGTTAGAATACCAACAATATCAACTAGTTGTACTAAGATATGTTTATTCTCAGATATTTTTATATATTTTTTATACTGATTAATTGTATTTTGTTAGAATTTCGTTATAATATAGTTATGTTAGGATCAACTAGTTGTACTAAGATATGTTTATTCTCAGATATTTTCATATATTTTACAGACTGATTAATTGTATTTTTTAAGTCCAAAAATACTGAACTATTCCCATGTATGTAGTCTTTAATTGAGTAAGGTCTAAGAATGATACGAAAGTTTGAAATGTTCAGTGTTTATTTTCATAACTATCGACAATTTTTAAATAATAACGTACATACTGGCAAGGGATTGTTGCACCTTAACTTTTCGATGAATATTTCGTATTTTAACTCTGAATGTTAATTCGTATAACTAGATACAAAATGAATGTTATTTAAGACAGTATGTATAATTAGTTTAAGAAGTCAAAGTAATTTAGTTAGTAATAGTAAAACTGTATTCAGAGACGCAGGTAGTCCGGAATTAAATTGATGAAAATTTCCATGACAATTGAGAACCTATGAGAACTAACCAGTTAAAAAGTAATGTACATATACTCAGGCCACTCAATGTAGAATATTTATAAACAACACAAGAATCCAAATCGAAAGTGTTCGAAAAAATCAATTTGAGTCCAATAAAATATACAATGAGTAACACAAATTGACAAATAATGCAAAATCTGTCCCAAAATCAACAACAAGAAAGTGATTTAGTTTGGGTGCAATGTTACAAATATTATTATACAGTTTGGCCCAAGTAGAGATACAAGACCAATGCACATTTTTCATAGCACAAAGAATATCTAGCTGTGCTTAAATCATAGCATTGTAAATGTATCTTAGATTTTGTTTAGAATGAAGTAACACATTTGAAATTAATACCTACTATGAATGCACATAAATATTAGTTTTGGTTTTGACGCATTCGCTCTCTAGACAAGGTATATCTTACAGGCAAACTGAAGTCAAATCTTCGGGTCTATCTATAATTATTGCAAATCGCTTGTATTCAGCGCCAAATATAAAAGTTCAAAACAAAAATGTTTCCATCCAACTGCGCCAAAAGTTTCATTGTACTTAAAAAAATCTGTTTTTGTTTCAAAGTGATCTCTGCTACAATACGCACACGGTACCTAATAAATAATTAAAATAGATGGCATAAATAATTAATTTAACTCGAGTATAATGTGTGTTGTTCTAAATGTCTATTTAATTTAAATAATAAGCCATTAATATCTAAGTTAGCTAGTAATCGCCCGCTTTCACCAAACTTTTTAACGCGATTAACACTCATAAATTCAGCTAAGATGAGGCAAAACGTGCGTAATATTTGGAGTAAGTCTCTTAAAATGCGTACTTTTAACAGATATTACAACACATCGAGTCACACAAACAGAACTGTTTATAGAGAATTACTTTAAACTCAACGAACTACGACCGTTTTGCATCAGTCTATGATAAGATTTATCGTACTCGCCTGTTCGATAAATTTTACGCGATTGATTTAGCTTGTAAAAGATAAACGTAAAATATTTTTTGGTGGATTCGGGCCTTTATATTCAGTCATTTTGCTTTAAGTGTTGTATTGTATGTGTAGCAAAACTTTCTAAGTAAGTAATTTGTGTTAGGACGTAATGCAAACCAATTGGTTTTCGAAGCATCAGTTACATACCTAAAGATTTACCCCCTTGATTCATAATAGTATGCTAACTCACAACTGTTATATCTCTTTCTGTCGTTTTCTATTGACATATATAAGTCAAAGTAAGAAATACGACTGCTTAATTGCTGTTAGTAAATTAGCGAACCATTTTCTTTATAATTCTGTTCCTCTAACCTAATCAGAGACTTTGTACACATCCTTAATCCTATTCTCTTACGTCTATTGTTATTTTTACTTACTCTTATCTAACTTTACTTGTATACGTATTCTATATTATATATTTCAAAATATAAATGAATCTTTCCATCCTTATCTATCTATTTCGTAAGATTACTTTCTTTGCTAAATTGAAAAATAATAAAAAACCTGAGATATTGGTTATATTGCTTTTGAATTATTGATGGCAAATTGGAGCAGTTTACTTCCATGTCCAGTTAATTTTCAACATCGAACCTTTGCGACCTTAACGGGCAATCAAAAAGAATGTTGCACGGTTTCTTGTGTGCCTGGTTCATAGATGCACATGGTTTTCCTTATACTAAAATTGGGCTGCCTATGATAAAATAAAAATAAATAAAATAAAATAAAAAGAGCTTTATTCCATATCACAATCAAACAGTTTCAAAGTCTTAATAAATATTAAGTAATCATGCATTATAGTAAGTATATAGAATTGAACAATTTAATTTTAATTAGATTTCTTATTTCATGTCATTATATTTTTTAATGTCAATTTTTTTTAATGATATGGACCGCCTTCATCGGTGTATGCCTCCTCCAAGGATCTCCAGTGTTCTCGGTCTCTAGCTTTCCTTGTCCACAATTTTCACATTTTTTTTTTTTGCCAAATGGCTGGAAAATTGTGGACAAGGAAAGCTACCTATGATAGCGAACCATTATGAATGAGGGGGTAAATCTTGAAGGTAAAAAACCAAGGATTATTTTTGTACTTATTGTATTCTTCAGTATTATTTTATAATTATTGAAAGAATCTTGATTTTCTAAACGTTACCTTTAAGTAAATGTATAAGAATCCCTTTCTGTCTTCGAAAAGTTTATATGTATACTTACAGTGGTTCTGTCAATAAAAAAATCTTATTTATGTAAGGTCAAAGTTACCAAGTTTTTTTTTGTGTAGGAAATTGCGGCTGTAAATTAATGATAATAATTGTTAAACGTGGTAAATGATTGTTAAATATATTAATTGATTTTATTTAAATAAATATTTTAGTTTGTTGGTACTCATTAATGTTATAAATTTGGCCTCATAATGGATGTCTAAAGGCTCTATATTATTATTATTGATTATTAGTGTTGTAAGACAATTGTAACTCTAATATAAGTGAATATGGTCGTATAATCTCCAAATAAAAAGTAGAAAAAAAACTGTATTTTACTAATAAGTCCATAAATAAAATTCATCGGGTTTGTCCTCAAAGCCTCTACTCATGTTACTGAACTGAACCTCTTGTTTCAAAGATAAGTCTTGATAATATTCTATAGTCTATGTTCATCTGGGATAATGTAGGATTCTAATGGTGAAATCATTTTTCCTATTCAATTCACACAAACAAGAAATCGAATCTCTCTTTATTATAGTATAGATATAGGGCGTACCATGACTATGCGATATGAAGGGAAAGTACCTTGAATATTGTTGTTAGGTAATCTCGCTGAAAGGAGTTCTTTTTTTAATGTTTGTAATCCTGTACTCAACGATTTTCTAAAATCTGCTTCCTTTGGGATTCGGATCGACTCAAATTTGATAAAATTCTGTATTTTATATGATGTCAATCAGAAGAACAAATAAAAAGTAACAATTCCTCTAAGTGATGTGATGATACTATCGATAGAAGTAGAATGTTTTGATTCATTTGTAAGAAAATTGTTGAAAAATCTGCAATTGAAAATTGCAGACAACATTAGAAAAATAGCAGTATTATTCCATTCCATAAACAGCTTTGATAATTAAATAACTACTTCCTTGCAAAGTTTTCTTTATAATAAGTGCATGTTCAGTTAATCTTATAAAAACTACAAAACTTTCTGTGCTTTCCTTTATATCGCATAACTAGTTTTGGGACGCCTGTAAATCATAAAGGAGATACTTAATAGTTCTAAAAGTCACGAAACGGAAAAATAATCAAGTTAAAAACTAGAACAACAAAAATATGAGTAGGTAATAATTCTAAATAATTGTATTCTTTTCCGTCGTTATGTAACAACCACTGTTCCTAGGTGCGCCGCCGTCTATGAGTAAAAAGGTAAACCTAAGAAAGCCCAGTACACCTTACACAAGAACCCCGAGTAGACTGAAATGCACAGAACACTAATATCCTAACGGAAAGAAGTAAGACTCCATAGAATAAAAATGCGAACACTAGAGCACACTAGCGCCGCTACTTTATGCCCACGGTAACTAAAGTTTGGCGGGAAATTTGAATTGAAAAGGCGCAGGTGCTTACTTTCTTTGCGACTATTTATCTATTAAATGAATGGTGAATATTCAACATTTTGTTGAATATCCGCCATTCACCTGATAGATAGTCACACAGTAAGTATTTTATATTAAAAAACAAGCATTTTTAAATGTTTTGTAATAATGTTTATTTTCTTTTGCAACCATAACAATTTTCAAGCAGGTCTTAGTTTAGTCATCATGTGGCCAAGGTCTTCACACCATACCATTTATCCAAATTTTTAGGTGCTCAACTGCATTCGGCGTTCTAACAAGACCTGGCACCAACAAATCTCATTGAAAGAATCTCTTCATTTCGATGAAGTGTTTAAGAAAGGGACTCAAGTGTCCTGTAAGGTCTAAAGGAAATAAAGCACTTTAATTTTGACTCCTTTGGGTCAATTTTTTTTCCCTTTTTAAGATCTGGATTGTCTCCATTCAACGCATCAAATAATTGCTCCATTTTTTCGATGATCATTGTTGTGCTCCTAGCTTTTTGTGAAAGTTCACCTGAAAGAAAGATAACATAACATAATAGGTAATAAAAGTTTTGTTGCAAGCTTTTTAAAGATTTTTCAGTGGACCAGTCCCCAGCTGGAAAACAGAATTAAGCCCATACTCGTGCCCTGAAGTCATGGAATGAAGTCATTGAAGATGGTTCGACATTAATGAACTTATTGAGGGTGGATCGATGGACGATAAAGACAAGGATATTAATGTAGAAGTATATTAATGTACTCACCTCATAGTAGCGGAAACCTGTGAAAGCACAAGTTAAAACATCTGCGGTTCCGTTTTTGGTGGAAATACGGCATTTAGCGCACTTTCGGTTTTAAGTCAATCGAAATAACCTTTCAAAAAGTCGAAATCTTTCAAGATTATTAAAATGTTCTGTTGTTTACGATCACAAAGTAAGCAATTAATTTTACTCGGTCTACCGTTTGGCGTTTGGCACGGCTTTCATTCATTCAAATAATGACAGTGTTACAGGGACATTTGGGTGTCATGTCAAGATTTTATGCATAGATTTTCTTTCTCTTTCTAACGTATAGCGCCATCTCATCTGATTTTCTAAGCCCAAGTACTTGTGCTGTTGGCGTTTTCTGCTTAGCGAGTTGACAGCCCCTGCTGAAATGTAACCATACTTCTATCTGTGCAGTGGAGTCATGCAATTGACACAAAGATAATAAAACTATCCAATAGATGGCGCGACTTGCCCTCAGAACGGCGTTCAATAGCCTCGAAGCGTGACCTCTTGAGCTACAAGTCTGAATCGTTCACAACACAATATTTACAAGCCGAGCCATTGTAGTATTCTCTGCCCCACAATACGGTCGTGTTTCAATAAAAATCGATGGATAAAGTCGCGAAAATAATCAATCTATTAGAAACGGTGTGGTGAAAATGGATTGAATTGAAGTTAGGCTTAGGAAGTGACAGTTTATTTCCCGCGGTTTTTGTGACTGGAAAATGTGAGGACTGTGTTTTTGCTGACCTTTTTCTGTGAACTTCCGGCCTGGACTACTTATTTCGGAGCGTCTCGGAATCTTTATTTTTCGTATTTGTAAGTAGGTACCTACTACGACTATACTATACATATACATGTTTATTGTAGGTACTTTGTTTAATTATAACGAGACCTAAGTTATTTTTAGCAAGACATAATCAGCTGATCAAGTAGTCTCGACTTAGAGTAATTGTGAGTGTATCACTCATTTTATTTTCGTACATAAAATACCCAGGTAATAAGTCGGTAATAGGAGGTAATTATTGCCAACTCAGACACCTACCTAAGTACCTAATATTTTTATCATCTGAGAAAGAACTTAGGAGCGATACAAAATCTAGCTTGGTACTTCATTTTCTAGTACTTATTGTAAATATTTATTAGAATACGCATGTTAGCCGTGACGTCCGGCGCGGCGTGAGAATCGACCCCCTGGATGTCGTAAGAGCCTATAGGTATGATCCCTTCTATATATAGAACTATATAGAAGGGATCATACCGGGGTTGGTAGGTGGTATTTATATGTACGAACGTCAGATCTCCTAGAGCCCGGTTTCACTAAACCAATAGTTATTGACAAAGTATTGACGTAGCACAAAAAGTTTTTATAGTTTGCAATGTATCGTAAAAAAGTTTTATTGATTTGTTAATTAGCTACACAATACGACAGCAATACGACTCAATACGCAATACGTTCGAAATTCAAAACTTTTTGTTGGCACTCCCATCATCACATCATAGACAATGTTTAGTAAATTATTCGTACAGAAGTAAACGGAAGTAAGAAAAAAATCAAATAAAGACGTAGCTAAAGTAGGGTCAAAAAGGTCCACCTCAGCATTTGTAGCATTCAGCTAGGCCTGATGCTACGCTGGTTTTCAGGTGGAGCCCGGACATGGAGTGATGCGTAGGTAGGTAGGTAAGTACGTTTCATTACATTTCAAATCGAGTGAGATAAATTTCAAGCCATAGCGACTCCAATAATTGAACAATAAAGTTTAAATTAGTCTGAGGCGTGGGGATCGGAGCGGGCCTTACCGTAAAATCTTTTAGCGTCAAGTTTGGCGATACTTGACGGTAAAAGTTTTGCTAGCCCTCTCAATCCCTGAGAAGTGTAAACTATGCTTTCTGTTTGGTAAAGTTGGCTTCTACCTTATCGGGCGCGAGATGCGACACTGTTGTAAACGAATGCTCTGTAGTGTTCCTTTGTGTTGTAGATATAATGTTTTAGTTCATTCTAAAAATAAATAAATATGTACATATTAATAATGCGGTACCAATCCCTAAGATATAGATAGATAAAACGCCCCTTTGTTATTTATTATATTATAGTGCGTTAGCATTGGGGTTAGTCTAGGAAGTTCTGTGGAAATACAAACTAAATGCTAATGCTATAACTAATCATGGTAAATATCCCGTTATAAATGACTTTAGTGAAATACAATATTATTTTAATTTCATAGAATGCTCCTTCTTTGGGGAGGCAGGCTCAGCTGTGGACAAATAAGTGATAGACGGCATGGTAAAGAAAGAAAGAAAGAAATAGCCACTCACGCCGCCGACTGGTAAAAATAAACGTAAAAATTTAGAAAACATTATAAACTATCATGCGCTTATAAACTAGCATATGAATCAAAAATGCACGCAGCATAATGTTGCTTTAACAGCGTTGCGCGACTCATTATGACCCATTATGCCTCGGCATGAGTCGAGCAACGCTCTTTTTCTGGCAGTAAAGGGGTTACCGTGCCCCGGACTCAGTTGACCCACATGGTTTATATTTGTTATTAAATTGCCCTTTGTTATAATAATACTTAAGTATCTAGTCCCGCCTAGGGCATGCAAAATCGGAAAACCGGAAATCGAAAAAATCGGAAATCGGTAAATATTCCTGGATTTTTTAAAACCGGTTTTCAAAGTCAAAATCGATATTTTTCGATTTTTCCGATCTTTACCATTTTTGTTATAAATTCTCCGGCAGTGGCAACACCACACTCAAATGTTTAAGGGAATCACCGCCAGGACATGCTCTGAACCTCTATGAACATAATATAGACGGAATTACATAGATATTTAAAGATATTAAGTGGAAATCAGGAGAAAGTGTCTTGTCTGGCGACAACGCAGCGCGGTATGTTTATTTATTTTGTAACTAGATACTTATATTTTATTGTAGGTAATTAGGTAGGGTAGGATGCAGGTCATACAAAATTCGGTTTTTTGTTATGAATTTGAGACTATACTTAATTAATACAATATATTATAAAACCGTTTTAGCTTCCGTTTCTTTGTCTGTTTGTGCACAATAAATAAACTCAAAAATTGTGGGTGTGAAAAACTATGACCTATGGATGTGAAGTGAACCAACTACATACACCGCACTGAAAATCCAATTCAGAGGCTAAAGCTACCTACTATTTGTTTGTAGTTTTAGTTTTGACTTAAATATGGCGATGTTTCATAGTTAAGTTGTTAATGTTCAAAATATACCTGTATATACCTACATTTGCATAAATTATTGACCGAGCAATTTAATGTTTTATTGAATGTTGTTCAGAACCTCGCTCCTCAATACGTCGAGTGTGAAAACACCGCGCTAGTTTACGCCGCGCGAGAGTAAAGTGAGCGATTTTGATTCGAACTACTTATACATAACCGCGTGCTCATTGAAGTGAGGATTGGAACGGTGCGCTATTTGAAGCCGACTCTGAGAACGTCTCGCCAATTGAAAGCGCCTGCAATTGCTGCGACACTGAGCGAGATGCCATGCCATCAGGAACTACGGTTCAGTAGCGGCGGGACTCCCGCCGCTTCTGAACCGTAGTTCCTGATCATGCAATCACGCTTTGGTTGAGTTATGTTATGATAGTAAAGATTGCGCGTTCGGCTCTCGCTTATACCGCACGCACTCAAACTATACCCCTTATTCTCGAACCGGTCAACATCTCTAGTGATGTACTAGTGTCGATAAAATGGATAAATACGTTACGCGTTCCAACCCGGACCGATCGACGGCCATAACGGGTAAAAGACCAGGAGGTGAAATTAATCAGTGGAATTTCCCAAAGAGGTTTGCAGCTCCAACCCGACAGCTAAGCGGAAGCAACACCAGCACCAGCAATCGCTTCGGCAAACTGCCAGTGGATGAAGAAACTGAACTATCTGAGCCTTATAAATCTGCCACCAGAAAGAAGTCTGGACGTGTTCCTCCAATCGTCATTGAGTTACGCGAAGACTGGACACACCAAAATCTCAAGGACGTCATCGAGAAATATGATAAAAACTACCACCTCGAGTATAGAGGTAGAAACCGAGTTAAGATCCAGTGTTACTCTACTGTTGCCCACCAAGCAATCAAGGATGGGCTCCTCACTGAGAACGCATCATTTCACACTTTCACTCGTAAAGATGAGAAACTACCTAAAGTAGTAATTAAGGGACTGCCTGGCGACCTGCTGGACTCCGTTGCTGACGAGCTTGAAAGTCTTGGCTTCCCGGGAGCAACTGCCACCCACATGAAGATTAGCAAACCGGTACAATGCCCACCTATCATTGTTCAGCTACCATCTGGAACAGACATGGCAAAGTTTAAGCAAATTAAATATCTTGCTAATTGCGCTGTTGGCATTGAACGCTACAAAACGAACAACAGAAACTGCACTCAGTGTTTCCGTTGTCAGGGTTTTGGTCACGCGTCTCGCAACTGTAACCGACCAGCTAAATGTGTCAAATGTTCCCTGGCTCACCAAACATCGCAGTGTCCTAAGAAGGGTTTTATCGAATCCGTCCGCTGCTGCAACTGTGGACTCGATCACGCCGCTAACTTCTCGCAATGCAAAAAGCGGCTTAGCTATCTGGAACGCATCAAATCTAAACGCCAGTCATTCCGCAACGCTTCAGCCGTTAACATCAAAGGGTCGAAGCCATCCTCTGACAGGACCCTAAATGTGCCGCCGACTCAAATACCCGCCAAGCTGCATCCCATGCAATCGAAGCGTCCTGTGCCTCTTGACCTGCCTCAACGCCCCTTCTCGACCGAGAGTGACGGCCCGCAGCTGGACGAGGCTACAAACGAGATGCTCCAGATACTGACCACTATTAAAGCCCTTAAACAGGAGTTCATGAAATGTGAAACATTCATGGACAAAGTTATCTTAATTATTTCTCATATTGGACATCATGTTTAACGTTAATGACTTGCGCGTACTTTATTGGAATGCTGATGGTATTCACAAAAAGCAACGAGAACTAGCGGCGTTGGTGGTAAGTGATATTAAAATTGATATTATCGCGCTCAACGAAACGAGACTCACCAAGCGGCTCAGTCTTGGTATCCCTGGTTACCATTGCTACCGTCTTGATGGTCGTTCTGATGGCTCTGGGCAAGGTGTGGCTATCATGGTGCGTTGTGACATTAAACACGCTCTTGTTTCTTCCACCCTGACCCAAAACCTAGAAGCCATAGGCATTTCCCTTAACCTGCCTAAAGGTAATATTATTCTTTATTCAGCTTATCAATCACCTAACAAGACCCTTCTTGCCAGTGATGTTAACGCTCTCATGTCCTCAGGCAACAAGGTACTCATTATGGGAGACCTTAATGCTCGACATCCCTACTGGTCTCCTGGTTTCAAGTAACGCACATGGTAGAACACTGTACAATCTTATACTTCATGAAGAGCTTATCATTCATGGCCCTAGTGAGCCTACCCTTGTTCATTACAATGGGGAAAGCTTACCAACTACCCCAGACTTGCTCCTGGCTAAAAACTTATATTGTGTTGAATCTATTAGTACTATTCATGCACTTTCCTCAAACCATTTACCTGTTTTTGTTAAGTTCGCTATCAAAACCCATCGAGACCCCATCCAAAAGCTTAATTATTCTAAGGCTGATCAGTTTAAGCAAATTAAATATCTTGCTAATTGCGCTGTTGGCATTGAACGCTACAAAACGAACAACAGAAACTGCACTCAGTGTTTCCGTTGTCAGGGTTTTGGCTAATGCTTGCCTTCCACTATTCCTATCGCACAGATGCCTGAAATTGCGATAACCATTCCAGGTTATCGCAATTTCATGAATAATAATATCCACCTGTATCATCAGGTTCTAAAATCTCAAAATGATATTGATTCGGCCATTTCCCACCTCCAATCTACTATTATCACAGCAAAAGATACAAACATCCCCAAAACAACCCTCAAGCCCTGGGAATCTTCCCTACCAAGGTGCATAAGACGTAAAATCAGGGATAAAAACCGCCTCCGCCGGTATGCCGCTAAAGAAACCGATAACTCAACCCGTAAATTTTTTAACCTTGAGCTTAAACGTCTCCAGCTTGACATAAATTCTGCGCTAAAAGCTCATCGTGATAGAATATGGGATCTAAAACTTAAAAAGGTGGACAACCCCTGCACGGATCTTTGGCGCATCGCCAAAGGGTTAAAGTCTAATCCCTCCTCATCTATTCCCCCCCTTAAATCTACGACTGGTTCTCTTAGCACCAATAGCAAAGAACAAGCTGACATCCTAGCTCATACTTTTTATAATAACATGCTCCTTACTCACGATTGGATCAGTGATGAACATGATAATGTTGTCGATTCCTCCAATTACTTGCTTCACGAGCCTTTCGACCATTCTCAAGTCAAACTAGTCAGACCCGCTGAAATCACTAAGTGCGTATCCTCGCTCAAGTTACGTAAATCACCTGGACCAGATACAATCTCCAATCATCTTATCAAACACCTACCCCGAAAATGTATAGTCCTCCTTACAAAAAATTTTAATGCGTGTCTACTCACCGCCTACTTCCCTAACCAGTGGAAAACCGCAAAAGTCATTCCTGTGCACAAACCAGGAAAGGACCCTAGTGATTCTGTTAGTTATCGCCCGATAAGCCTTCTACCATGCTTGGGTAAACTATTTGAAAAAATATTATTTTATCGACTTAATCGGACTTCTGAACATGTTTTAATAGACGAGCAATTCGGCTTCCGACAGGCTCACTCCACTACCCAGCAATTAGTCAGGGTAGCCGAGACTGTGTCTCATCGACTCAACATGAATGAATCCACCGGAATGTTCCTCCTCGACATTGAAAAAGCGTTCGACACAGTCTGGCACCAAGCTCTTATCCACAAGCTACTTCGGATTGGTGTCCCTAGCCCTCTTATTAAAATTATCCAGTCTTATCTGTCCCAACGCTCGTTTATCGTACATGTAAACAAGGCATGCTCTGAACCTAGGCTAGTTCCAGCTGGTGTTCCGCAGGGCTCGATTCTCGGACCTCAGCTCTTCCTGATCTTTCTCAATGATATCCCCATACAAACCCGCACAAATTTGGCCTGCTTTGCAGATGATACAGCCTCATTTAGCTCTTCTGAGGATACTCTTCTTATAATTGATCGCCTTCAACTATCTCTCGACCTACTGTTAGACTTCTTCCAGCGCTGGAAGTTAAAAATCAACGCCTCAAAGACCGAGGCTATTATGTTCTCCAGACACAGGTCACAGCCCAAACGCATGCTTAAAATTGAGAGCCACGTAATCCCGTGGAGTCGCTCTGTTAAATACCTGGGCACATTGCTAGATACTAAATTAAACTGGACTGAAAACACTAAACAGTTACGGTTAAAAGGAACAAAGGCATTAAACGCATTATCTCCTATCTTAAATAGGTCGTCTTGCCTCAGTAGTAAAACTAAATTAAATATTTACAGTACCTTAGTCCGTCCCTGTATAACATATGCATGTCCCGTCTGGAGCAATACATGCCGTACTAATTTTAATAGTCTACAAGTCATCCAAAACAAAGCATTAAAATACACCTTCAATACTCCTTTCTTAACTAATATACGTAAATTACACACTAGCATTCAATTTCCTACCTTGTACGAACATATTTTCAAAGTATCCAAAAAGTTTTATTTACATAATAATCATTCTAACAGTAAAAATGAACACATTAAAAACATTTGTAAAACTCGTACGAAAAACCTAAACTACAAAAAATATCATCGATATGAATTACCCCATCACTTGTTCCTCGACTGCGATGAATAGGAAGCGTACACTGGCCCGCGCATGCGATTCTCAGCCTCTTACCTTGTGTATAAGTGCGAAAACCGCATGCGCCGTGCTCGCGGTGGTCGCGCGTGCTTGCCTACGACCGTTCTATTGTTCTCGTTGCTAGCTAAATTAACTGGCTCTCGTAAAATACTTTTTTCTTTTACCCGCCTTTTTGCGTATTAAATAATTAAGTTTACATGTTTGTTATAATCTTTACTAAAATTTATTTATGTAAAATGTAATGCTTAACTAAAGCTTGCATGAATTTTTAATTAAGATAAGTCTTTTAAATGTTTCAATAACTATTACTTATTCCTTCGTTTTGTTTATTTTTATAAGTTTGAAAAAGCGCATAACGCTTAAAACGTGTTTAAATTAAGTTTAATATTATCTAGGAAAAATGTACACTGGATTTATATTACTATTATTTGTTAAGTTCATGAATAAAGATCTTTTAAAATTGAAATTGAATTGATAGTAAAGATTCTTGTATAGATAATTAACCAGGAAGACATAAGCAGCAATAATAATCGGTAATCCAAGCTATATCTTTGACTACCGACCCGCTCCTGCTTCGCACGGGTGTAATACTGGTACAAAAACCTAGCTCTTGAAACACTTTATCTATTAAAAAAAACCGCATCCAAATCCTCGACTCGCAGAAGGACCCGTGGTGCTTCATGGATCTGTAGATTAGGAGCATGGGCAAAGATTGTGTTAGTTTGAAGAGGTGGACATAGACAAGCAAAATATGTATAAACACATCGAAAGTATAGGTTTTTGCTTCGCAGCATTATTCAATATTATATTTAAATGTTATTCATATTAATATTATACTACTACTCTACTTATAGATATAATTATATTATTTATTTTACGGTAAAAATTATGTCTTTGACTCTTCCGATCAGTATTTCCTTTTAATATCCAACTGGCAACCCACTTCAAACTTTACCAGATTTCAATCAACAATTTTAGTAGGTACCTAGGTATACTTACGTTCTACATAAGTGAAAACTTTTAGGCTTTAGTTGTACCATTGTTTCAAGTTATTTAAGTGTTAATAAGATGTTTGCTTTCCACCTTAGTAAATAAATAAATAGCTTTAGGTCCAACGCGTTCCGTTACAGCAGTCGGTACCTGCCTTTTAAGGCATAAAGACGTAATTTCCCGACATTACCGAAATAACTAACATACAATGTAACATGAAAGGAGCAATAAATATTTTTAAACTTACGCGATCTGACTATTAAATGGGATAACCCATGCCGTGACCACGACAGCGTGTAACCTGTTGAAACATAGGTTTTTTTTTTAACATAATCGCGATAAATACTTGCTAAAATAGTATTATGAAAAGAGCATTTTACGAGAAAAAAAATATCTGAGCGTCTGGTGGAAGCGACGTGAGACCCAAGAGCTGGTCAGTATCTGGCGCAGCGCATCACCGTTGCCCTACAGCGAGGCAATGCAGCCAACATCTTGGACACTTCCGACTGGTATTGATATGAATCATTTGAGTTACCTGTAATATTTCTGACCAGTCTGCAGTTAGCTCAATTCTTTCTATTGTAAAATACTCGTTCTTATTTGGTTATCTCCTTGTAATTTTCTTTGTTTACAAAGGTTTTGGCATTAGTTGTGTTCAAGATTTAAGGTAAATAATATTATATTCTTTCTTTCTTACTCGCTACTGTTTCCGGCATGTGCGCGGGGAACGTAACTCAGTAAATGATGTATTATCATTATCATCCATCATTGAACTCAGCCTGCCAAGAACGTGCGTTCCGCAGTTCAGACACAGAATAACTATAGGTATATATAGTACTAACGTACAGACGAACTAGTTGCATTTCGGGCGTACCTAGTCAATTTGGAGTAAAAAACCAAAGGCAGTAGGTACGTGCGTGCTGCGCGGCGAAATTTGGTCGGATCTGGTGCGTTGAGAAATCAAAAATCAAATTCAAAGTGCTTTATTTCCTTAAGACCTTACAGGACTCTTTGGACACGTCACAAAATACAAATTACATTAGTAATACTGGGAAATAAAGAGATCATAGATATAATACCTACCTTATATATAAATAAACAAATACAAAATTCCTAGGTCTTGTAATTGACACACAACTTAACTGGAATATACAAGCTGAAGAGCTATGTAAGACGCTTAGTAAATTCTCATAAATGCTATACAAACTTCGGAAAGTAGTTGGTCTAGACGTACTGAAAACTGTTTATCACAGCTATGTTTGTTCAAAATTACGCTACGGCATTATGTTTTTCGGAAACTGTACTGAAAGAGAAACAATCTTTAAGGCACAAAAGCGGTGCATAAGAGCAATGTATGGCCTGAAGACGACCGATAGTTGTAGACCCTATTTTTTATCTTCAAAAATATTAACCGTTCCGGCACTGTACATATATGAAATAGCTGTATTTGTAAAAAGTAACAGTAATATGTTTGAAAAATCAATTAATACCCGCAGTAGGCGAGATCAACAACGTCTCTGTTCTACAAGTAGTAAAACCGCACTTGTTCGGAAAAGCTTTTGGGGTATGGCACCAAAAATTTATAATAAACTGCCCAAAAATATTAAGTTGTTACCATTGACATTATTTAAATATAAACTTAATAAACTATTGACTTCAAAATGCTATTATAATATAAATGACTTTTTATTAGACAACAACATAAATATTGATAAATCAGTGAAATGAATGTATTAATTAATTATTATTTAACCACTTTATGACTTTTAATGTAATATTCTTATTGTGTTTTATATCATTATTTTCATTTATACTTAGCATATTAAAATTTGCATGCCCTAGATCTAGGCAAAACATGTATGGTGCTTACCTTTTACTACTCATCTCTGTGACCCATGTTTGCGAATAAAGAATTTGATTTGATTTGATTTGATTTGATTTGAACAAATTAAAATTGGCAAAGACGTAAAGACTTCAACAGTCAGCCCGTCCACTCTGGAATAAGGCGGCGCTCCTTGCAAACTGCGTGCCCCTTTGTGTTCGGCGAAAAAATCGACAAATGACGGATTTTTCTTGTACTCGAATCTCTAAGAAATTAAATAATATCCCAAAATTTACAATTTCGGCGGGGCTTGAACCCGCGACCTTCGTCCAAAAAACTATGAGAATCATTATTTTGTTACACTGCATGATTCATGGCGACAATGACGGCAAATTTTGTTCATTTACAAGTCTGTACCCGCCAGCACAACACTAAGAAGATTGCCTTCAAAAAGGACGACCACTGACTGTTGCAGTCGTGTCGTGATAAATAATATCTACCTTTATCTATATAGGTGTACTGTGGTACCTAACACCAACCACAGTTAATACCTAAGTCACACACACGTAGGTGATTTAGCTAGGTAAAAAACTTATGTGATTTGTTAGCATAAGGGCCAACACGTGATCAACGTGTCGGCGGGCGTGTGTTTTTGTGATTAGATTTTTTTTTCTGTTTTTACAAGGAAAAATCAAACGGTTCCGTATTTTGCCGCAAGTCGTAAATACCTTTTTATTAATTTGCAAAAAACAAAATAAATTTGAAGAACTTGGGATGGGTGCACTTGTATTTTTGAAGCATTTGGGAATTTACAAAATATTGGGCCAAAAATTAACATTTTCCCAAATTCCGAGATACGATCGAATCGGAGTTGGTAGGTATTCATGTGTTCATAGGAAATGGTTATTATATTGTTTTTTGGCACATAATTGACATTACCTAAGCACTCCACTAATGGCGCTATGGCGTTCATAAAAGGAGGACTTAGTCCAGCTGTGGACTAACATGGGCTGATGATGATGATTAGCCAAAAAGGGTCGATGCCCTTACCCCCAGAAAACCCTTAGCATGTGCCTGCTCAAACTTACTAACCCATCTATAAAATAAATTTACCATTAATAAAGTTGTTGATCGTAAATTCTTTTTTAAATCATGTTTTTTGCCTTCTGACGCTAGTCGTTCGTTACATTCGAGTTTTTGAGCAAGTTTGCTAATTGGCAGGTTATTTGATTTTTACGAAATCTATATTTGTTATATGTACTATAATATACCTACACTATAATGTAATATAAAAATATTATAAAGAATAAAGAATTAATTGTTTGTTTGAATTTAATAGAATCCAAAACTAATGGACCGATTTGAAAAAAAAAATTCAAAATAGAATCCTACATTATCCCTGATGGCTATAGAATATTTTCAAAAAAGTTAGGGTTCCGTATAAAAACTTCAATAATTTGACCTTCATAAACATAAAACCGTAAAATTTATAATTTTTGTGACCCTTGCGAATTCTTGCGAAAAGCTAGTTTATTATTATAATTTTTTTATATATTTTTTTTGGATATTCCAAACAAGTTTACAACAATTATACCATTGAAGTTATAGATCTAAGAGAAGTATATGAAATTGCCGCAATTAACTATTTACCGGTTCGTACCGGTTCAAAACAGATCAATTAAGCTTTGTTGGGTCTGTACTTGCTTAGTAACTAAATTATTAATAGTAGGTACATATACACCGTTATACACATTTGTACTCTGGTAAGGAAAAATAAAACCTTTTTAAAAAAGTATACAAACTTAATACCAAAATGATTTGTAATTTAAGCATATTTTCACCATGATCTGTTATTATTTGTATTAATCTAGGTTCCTGCCACAAGATATTTTGAAAATACTTGATTATCGACACAAATAATAAGAAATCCGATTTCGTTTAGTTTCTATTCATTATAGAAAAATTTGTAGGAACCTAGAAAAATACAATTTTAATACAAATAATTAATAATAACAGATCATGGTGAAAATTATATGCTCAAACACAGAATTTTCAAACGTAGCCAAACAAGTAAATTTTAGTTATTGGTATCGTCGTTTGTTTGCAAATATTGTACATCGTTTTCCGTTGTTTATTTGATTTATTCTTACTTGTTTGTTGACCCTTTGGTGTGACGCAGTAATCCTAAGGATTTTATAAAACCAGCTCCAAAACACGAAAATAATATAAAAAATATTGCTAAACAAAATGCGCACTGATGACCCTTGCCTAATTTAGTGCTCATTTTCATTTTATTTATTGAAACGAATACTATCCACCTAATGGCCGGGGTTTTTGAAATATTTTCCGGGATTCTTTGATCAGCCCCTGAATGTTTGATGCACCCTTTAGAACCCTTTACACCCTTTAGAAAACTCTTTTTGTATAATCTATACTAATATTATAAAGAGGAAAGATTTGATTGTTTGTATGTTTGTTTGTTTGTTTGTTTGAATTGAATAGGCTCCGAAACTACTGGACCGAGTTAAAAAATTCTTTCACCATTAGAATCCTTAATTTTCCGTGATGAACATAGGCTATATAATATTTTCAAAAAAGTTAGGGATCCGCATGAAAAAATCATTATTTGAACCGTGGGCTGTATATTCAACCTCTTTTTCTATTATGGCGCGTCAGAATAGAAAAAGAGGTTGTATAGCGCACGGTGCTTGCTTTTTCTCTACGGCCAGTGTCAGTTTTGGAATGTCGAGTCAATGTCAAAAACCCCAATGCTGTTAAAAAAACTAAAGATCCGTATGAAAACTGTGAAACCCATCGTTTTAGTGTGTATAATTTCTGAAATTTTTGTTTAATACCCGTGCGAAGCCGGGGCGGGCCGCTAGTAATTAATAAACTACCTCTAGAAATAACGCAATAAACCCCTAGTCCATTCAAAAAAGGTGAAAAACAAGTTTTTTCAATGTCATCCTTTTTCTATACTAATAGATATTATAAAGAGGAAATATTTGATTGTTTGTTTGTTTGAATTGAATAGACTCTGAATTTACTGGACCTATTTGAAAAATTCTTTCACCATTAGAATCCTACATTTTCCGTGATGAACATAGGCTATAGAATATTTTCAAAAAAGTTAGGGATCCGAATGAAAAATTATTTTTTTGGTAAATATCCGTGCGAAGCCGGGGCAATAATGTACATAGATAGACATTTTTATTATATATAGAAAAAGACAAGAACACCCTGAACATATATCTGCAGATCGTAGAAATTTGTCCCGAGGCAGGGATCGACCCCGCAACCTCCTGCGTTGCAGGCGCACCTTCACCGCGCCACAGAGGTCGTCTATACTAATATTATAAAGAGGAAAGATTTGATTGTTTGTTTGTTTGAATTGGCTCCGAAACTACTGGACCGATTTGAAAATTTCTTTCAACATTTTAATCCTAAATTTTCCGTGATGAACATAGGCTATATAATATTTTCAAAAATTTTAGGGATCCGCATGAAAAATTCAATAATTGAACCGTGCGCTGTATATTCAACCTCTTTTTCTATTATGGCGCGTCAGAATAGAAAAAGAGGTTGTATAGCGCACGGTGCTTGCATTTTCTCTACGGCCAGTGTCAGTTATGGAGTGTCGAGTCGATGTCAAAAACCCCAATGCTGTTAAAAAAAGTAAGGGATCCGTATGAAAACTGTGAAACCCATCGTTTTAGTGTGTATAATTTCTGAAATTTTTGATTAATACCCGTGCGAAGCCGGGGCGGACCGCTAGTCAATATATATAACTGGCAATGCAATCTGTAACAGTAAACAAACGGTTTCGCTTCAGATCTGTTATTGGATGATTCTATTAAATAAATTGCTTTGTTTGCTGCGGTTACTCCCTGCTATTGTTTGAGCTGAAGTTTCTAGAAAAATCTACGTCGTAATGTTTGTAGAAAGACACCGTAAATAAATGACGAGGCAGTAAGTTTGCCGTGTGGTGCCGGCATAGAATTACACCACCCCAACTCTTCCCTTGGGTGTAAGAAGCGACTCAGGGAGCCACACCAGGGGCGGGCAGCAGCGCCCTCTGCAGAACAACTCCACCGAACTGCGATCCCCAACCCGCATGCCCAGCGTGAGGATTATGGGCAATAACCCCCAAATGATGAATAATGCCTTCATCATCAGCCTATGTTAGTCCACTGTTGGACATAGGCCTCCCCTAATGAGCGCCATAGCGCCCTGTCTTCGGCTTGTCGCATCCAGCATCTGCCAGCAGTCTTTCGCAGATCGTCATCCCACCTGGCCGGAGGGCGTCCTACACTACGTTTACCAAGTCGCGGTCTCCACTCAAGAACACGTTTACCCCAGCGGTTCTTCGCGATATATGGCCGGCCCACTGCCACTTCAGTTTGCTAATTCTCTGAGCTATGTCGATGACTTTAGTTCTCTGTCGGATCAATTCGTTACGAATCCTATCCTTCAGAGAAACTCCGAGCATAGCTCTTTCCATAGCTCGCTGAGCGACTTTGAACTGGTGGACCAACCCTATCGTGAGTGTCCACGTCTCAGCTCCGTAGGTCATGACTGGTAGGACGCACTGATTAAAAACTTTCGTTTTTAAACATTGCGGTATGGATGACGAGAAGACTCGACGTAGTTTTCCGAACGCTGCCCAGCCTAGCTGGATCCTCCTCTTGGCTTCCTTCTCGAAATTGTTTTTACCCAACTGCAAAATCTGCCCGAGGTAAGTGTACTCAGAAACAATTTCGAGAAGGTGGCCATGTACGATCACCGGTCTTGGATCAATGTGGCCATTGATCATGATTTTGGTTTTATCCAAATTCATGCCAAGACCGATACATCGGGAGGCTGAAGCTAGACTGTCCAGCATCCGGTTCAGCTCCTCTAGCGACTCCGCCATTAAGACTATGTCATCAGCGAATCGCAGGTGTGAGATGTACTCGCCGTTTATGTTGATGCCCTTGTCTTTCCAGTCCAGCGTCTTAAACATATCTTCCAACGCGCTCGTGAACAGTTTCGGGGATATAACATCCCCCTGCCTCACTCCTCTGCGCAGTTGGATCGGTTTAGTCTGCTGGTCCTGTACTCGGACACTCATCGTAGCGGCTTCGTAAAGACATCTCAGCACCTCGATATAACGATAGTCTACTTGGCATCGCTGTAAGGATTGTAGAACAGCCCAGGTTTCAACGGAGTCAAAGGCCTTCTCATAGTCCACAAAGGCCAGACACAGGGGCTGATTATACTCTTCGGACTTCTGTATAATCTGCCTCACTGTGTGAATGTGGTCTATGGTACCATATCCTCCACGAAACCCAGCCTGCTCCGGTGGCTGAAACTCGTCGAGTCTCCTAGCGAGACGGTTCGATATAACTCGTGAGAATAGCTTATAGACGTGACTTAGGAGCGAGATGGGTCTATAATTTTTAAGGAGGGTTTTATCTCCCTTCTTAAAAAAGAGCACCACCAAACTCCCACTCCACGCCTTTGGAGTTCTCCCACTGTGAAGGACGGCGTTGAAGAGGCTCTGTAACTCCTGTATAACAGGGTATCCTCCAGCTTTTAAAAGCTCTGATGTTATTCCGTCCTCACCGGGGGCTTTTCCATTTTTAAGCTGCCTCAGAGCTAACACAATCTCGTCTTGACTGATGTCTGGCAGTTCGTCGGTATAGTGGCGTATCAAGGTGGCTCTAGAATCGTGGCCGTCTCGTTGGGAACGGGGAGCATGAGCAGCGTATAAACGGCCATAAAAGTCCTCTATCTCGGCCGATATCTCCGGCTTCGACAATACGGTCCTTCCGTCGTGCGTTGTAAGCTTCGACAGGTGGCTCCTGCCAAGCTGCTGAGTGAATACTTTGGACCCTCGGTTTCGCTCTATCGCCTCTTCAATGAGGCGTGTATTGGAGCTCCGAAGGTCGCGCCGTACCATCTTCGCAATCCGCTTGTTCAGGTCTGACCTTTCTGACGAAGTCGCTTGGGTGGTTTCCCGTCTTTTTGTCATCAGCCCAAGAGTCTCATCCGAGAGTTTGGACTTCTTACCAGTACGCTGCTTTTTGCAAAACTTGATGCCCTCGTCCCTCAAAGTTTCGACCAGATTGTGTAGGGTCTCGTCAGCGTCATCAGTGGGTTCCAAGGCAGCGAATCTATTCCCGAGAAGCTGCTGAAACTTCTCGGTGCCCGCCAGGATTCTTATTGGGTTCGGTCGGAGCGTGGACTTCATCAGACGGTTTCTTTCAAGCTTCAAATTTATATTCAGAGAGCCTCGAAGGAGTCGCTGATCAGATCCGGTATTGAACCTGTTGATCACTGAGACATCTCTGAATATATGCTTGCTATCCGTCATGATGAAGTCGATCTCATTTTTAGTCACAGAATCGGGACTCCGCCATGTCCACTTCCTTTGGGGCTGTTTCTTAAAGAAAGAGTTCATTAAGAACAGCCCCTCCTTCTCAAGGAAGTTGACAAGCATTTGTCTCCTGTGATTTCGAACACCAAAACCTATTCGGGCCTATTCGGGATTCGTTGCCATTTTGGGTTCCCACCTTGCCGTTAAAGTCCCCCATAACAACGTTGAAGTGAGCCTTGGTGGTGTGATGTAAGGCTTTGGATATGTCTTCGTACATATCCTCCACTTCATCATCCGAGTGTGCCGAGGTCGGTGCGTAAACCTGAATGACCTTCAAGCTGTAGCGCTTAGACAGCCGAAGGATCAGGTACGCTACCCTGGTCGACACACTGGAGATTTCTTCAACGTTGTTAGAGAGGGCCTTATTGACGAGGAAACCTACGCCACCCTGGGATGTTTTATCACCCTCGCGAAAGTAGAGAAGATGGCCCGAGTCTAGGGTTACGGTGTCCTCCCCCTCTCTACGGACTTCACATAACCCTAGAACATGCCATTTAATGTTCTCTAACTCCACTTCCAACTGCGCTAGATGGTGATCAAGCCTCAGAGTGCGTCCGTTAAACGTTGCCAGGGTCAGTTTGTGTGGTGGATGGTAGCCTGGGGTAGCCCGGAGATTCTTCGCACCCCCTGCCCCGCCGTTACCATGGCCGCTACCATGGCCAGGAATAGCGAGGCGGCCGGGAACTGGGGGCCATTTTATGGCTGGTTTTATCATAAGGGGGATATTGCCCATAATCCCCACGCTGGGCATGCGGGTTGGGGATCGCAGTCCAGTGAGATTGTTCTGCAGAGGGCGCTGCTGCCCGCCCCCCGGTGTGTTTCCCTTAGTCGCCTCTTACGACACCCACGGGAAGAGTTGGGGTGGTGAAATTCTACGCCGGCACCACACGGCCTATGTATATAATAATGCTTATTGTTAACTAAAGAACAATGGCAGAATTTGGTCTGGACTTTTTTTTGCGTCCATGGATCTGATGTATATGAATCAAATTTAATACATTTTCTACGATTTTTCAATTATTCACTCCTTCTCGTAAAGGCCGGAGTTATTTTATGATATTTAAAAGATTATCAAATGATATTCGAATTAGGTACAGTATTCGAAATGTTACCATTTTATTAGTGGTGCGGGTACAATTATTGAATGCAATGTATCATTTGTCTTTGATTTGTCTTTGATAGTGTCATGTTGTCAGTGGTTGTCTGTCAAGACGCCACAGAATCTAGAACGTAGTGATTTTATTCTCTTTGACAGAATCCTTCCGAGGCTTCGGCGTTTTTCATCTCTGCTGTGTTTTGTGTTTATATTTTGGTTTTCTATTTATTTTTACCCGAATTACGGAAGCCACAGGCGACGTATGTAACACCCGACCTGGATGGACTGTTTATGGACTGATTGATACTGCCCTGTGTCTGGCTAGTGCGTGCCCTTAGGACTCCGATATTGTTGTTTTGGGTGTTCTGGGCATTTTCTATGTAAAATAAAAAAATATCTATTAATATTGGTATACCTATATATATTGTTTTAAATACCTATATAAGTTATCTAGTAGGAACTCGTAACATAAAACAATCTCTGCTTAGCTTCGGGCTAGATGATGCTGTGTGGATTGTCCAACATTATTTATTAAAATCCTCAGTTTTTTGTGTTTACGGGGCAAGTAGGTACATTTTTTTAAATACACGCCCAGCTTTCGTTAACATACAAGAAGTTTAGAATTTGTTTTGCTCATTTTGTTTATCATTTCTCATTTCGAATATTTAAGGTGGCGTGGTCTTATTGATAAGACCAAACCCAAGACCAAACCACTTTATCCATTTCTTTATGATTTGATTTCAATCTGCGATGTTTTATAGACAAATATTGTTTGACGTTCATTCATAACCAAAAAATTCAACAAACACACTGAAATCTTTTTTTTCCGGCTTTCCCCAAAGAAAATAGTCTCATTTATAGATTCTGGAGCTAACGCCAAATCTTTTAACATTTTTTTCATTACGGTACGCTTCAATTTGATCCCAGACAATTCTTAGTATGGAGACTTGCCATTGTTCTTTTAATTATTCTAATATTTACTGTAACGCTGTGGTTGACCTCAATAAATACCTAAATAAATGCCATCTATGGCGCTCGTTAGGGGAGGCCTATTTCCAGGAGTGGACTATTATACTATTATACTGCCTCATCTGGTGATGATGATGATGATGAGGTAGTAAACAAAGTCTATAAGTTTCTCCATTTATCTCCATTTTTTTCACGCTGAACGTGACTGGAGTACCGTGGGAGTCACAAAATTATTGCACCTATGTATTTAGTCTAAATGGGGTTATTAATTACCCCGGGGCTCAACATTTGTTCATCTTAATTTAGTGCGGCAGTGGTTGCTTTTTTTTTTTATTTATTTTTAAGAAATTATACCTGACTATTTCACTGCCTGCTGTTACATATACACGTAATAAAAACAAAACATTCTAGTTATGTTCCTTACTAAAAATTTAATTAACAAAAGTTAGGTAGAGTTAGGTCTACCTAACTTTAGACCTACTTACCTACTTTAACTTTTTTAGAGTAGTGATATCGAAACAGAAACCTAATGCAATAAATAATATTTGCACGTATTTTTATTCAAATTCATAAAATGTATATTAATGTAAAATTATGTAAATATTTTAAAGTTCTGTTTGACGTTTTCTTAAATAAGGTCAAACTCCGTTTTGCAGTGCCCTTCCAAGGGTTTTAATGTACCTAGTCTAGGAAGGTATTATTAAGGTTTGAAGGGCTTCTAGGTTTGAATAAAAGATTTTATTTTGACAATCACATCTTTATTCAACACGGTACAGACAGGAAGAGAAAATAAAAGATGGAGGCAATTTTTTTTATTACATTGTTCATTATAAAAATGAACAGGCGAAAGCCACAAATTGAAAGTCAGCGCCATCTATTAGCGAAGCTATACTTAAACAAGGAGAACATTCCACCTTAAAGCCATATTGCCTAGTCTTACGTTTATCTTGTTTTCTTTAAGTAAGTGTAAAATACACATATTTACTGGTCAGCCATTTTCTTTTTTTCCTGATGAAGGGAAATTGCAAATATCGGTCAAGAAGGGCCTATAGTCATGTCTATGATTCCGTTTAGATATGAACACCTAGTGAAAACTTATCTAACCATTTACTTAGACCTAAGAATAAATGGACATTTATTTACTGTCATAGATGAAAAAACCAAATTTCATGGCGTGAAACTACTAACTTGCGGGACAAGAAAATATGGTGGTTTCTATGACAATTTATAGCGCATAAATGGACCTGCGGCTCTATTGTCTACTCAACTGGTAATCGTAATCGGCTTCAGTTTGGCATTAAACTAGCCTGGACTTCGATTGTCACTCTCGTCTATACTAATATTATAAAGAGGAAAGATTTGATTGTTTGTATGTTTGTTTGTTTGTTTGTTTGTTTGTTTGTTTGTTTGTTTGAATTGAATAGGCTCCGAAACTACTGGACCGAGTTAAAAAATTCTTTCACCATTAGAATCCTTAATTTTTCGTGATGAACATAGGCTATATAATATTTTCAAAAAAGTTAGGGATCCGCATGAAAAATTCAATAATTGAACCGGGGGCTGTATATTCAACCTCTTTTTCTATTATGGCGCGTCAGAATAGAAAAAGAGGTTGTATAGCGCACGGTGCTTGCTTTTTCTCTACGGCCAGTGTCAGTTTTGGAATGTCGAGTCAATGTCAAAAACCCCAATGCTGTTAAAAAAAGTAAAGATCCGTATGAAAACTGTGAAACCCATCGTTTTAGCACAGTATACATATGGACCAGTATCGAAACTAAGCCTAGTTGAAGAAATAAATACCTACGCTCCATTATAGCACTAGGGTTGTAACTTTACGGCGGCGCGCAGGTGGCGCGTGGGCAACGCTCATGAGCGGCTGCAAACCGTACCGTGTTTCAATCCAAAAATGCATGTGATTTCTACCTAGCAATTAAAAAAACATTTCTTAATATGTCAATCTTAATTATTACAAATGATTCACATAAAAGTACTTGCGTCTACTACGACACGTCGGAATTCTTTATAGGAATTTTTGTATAAAATATT
The DNA here is from genome assembly GCA_963931895.1 of Eupithecia pulchellata. Lineage (NCBI taxonomy): Eukaryota > Metazoa > Arthropoda > Insecta > Lepidoptera > Geometridae > Eupithecia > Eupithecia pulchellata. Next base: position 6,503,967 of record OZ007544.1, read on the forward strand.
CTCATTCTAGCTATACAACCTGAAAGACGGCGGTTTAACCGCCGTCATTCTGGATTTTCAAATAAATTCAAGAATTACACAGACTCATTATTCGATAACAATAATATTATTAGTACATTTTTCTTATATTAATCAGCAGGATGTTTAAAATACGAAAGCTCCGGTTTCGATGAAACCGAGTTCACACAGCTGTATAGAACGCAATATTATCGAGCATTTTTCAAAAAACTAAATTACGCATGAACGCTCGTCGCGACGCAACAACCGCTACTGACAGCACTGCGAAAACCCCTTAGAGCTCTCGTAAATGCGCATGCTTGTGTAAGTGAGCCGTTTCGAGCGTTTGTAGGTAGTTTCCACACTGTCTATATGTACACTGTGGTTTTAGTGTGTATAATTTCTGAAATTTTTGTTTAATACCCGTGCGAAGCCGGGGCGGGCCGCTAGTATTGTATAAATAGCTGAAACTGAAGACCAGTTGAATACCTTAGACAATACCGACAACATTCTGTGTACAACTGGTAACCGGTTTAAAGTTCACTGGTAATCGATTTCAAGTTAGACAATAAGGCTCCAGGGCTTGGATTTTTTGGTATGTACCAATCCGTGACGCCGCAAAGTGGATATACTATTCTGTAAACCATTACTTCACCCACTACATGGTATTAAACAAAGTCGCTTCCCGCTGTCTGCCTGTCTGCAATATATATAAATATATTATTAACTCATTTATTTCAGATCACAATCCATAAAGCATGATAATAAAATAAAACATAGTACAAGATAAAATAAAAATTCAGTCTAAAAAAATTAAAAAATTAAATACAATAAAAACTTCTATTGATATATCTATCTTCTACTGATAATCAGTTATAAAAAAACACATAATATTGTAAATTATCTTTTCTGCTGCTTTTAATATTCCTCTTCTAAATATTTTTTCATGTCATAAGATGATTCTTATGACATTCTATTATTATCTTTAAAACTACACAACGAATTCTAATGCGGTTTTATAGATAGAGTGATTTAATAGGAAGGTTTTTGTATCGGCGTTGCACCTTTGCGAAGCTTAGCGGGTCGCTAGTAGTTATTAAAGAATAACTTAAATATTCCAGGCTCAAAAAAATCTAAACGAAACGTTAACTAATTTATTAACTTGCTATTTAAGTCTGGGTTTCTAGTCCAGTGCCCATAGGTTGACCGCTTGAATGCTTAGGACACGAAGCCTAGCTAATTATAAATTTAAGTAAATGCACTATTAAAATACGACAGCCATTTTTTGTTCTTTGAACACAAAAACAATGATTAAGGAGTAATTCTTTTGTGGAATACTTTTCCATTTGGTTTTTTAAAACAGAAGATGTAGGTAACTTAGGATTTTACTTATCTATAGTTTAAGACTTTCAGTAAAACTCAAATAATCAAATATTTTATATGCTTTTGATGGTTTTTCTAATTGACATTTATTATTAGCAAAATTTAAAACGGTACGCAAAATGGGTAAAGCTCCTTGAATGTCCCTCGACCCCATAAAGACAGAGATCCCATATAATATATAAATATTATTTAGAACAGTACAGACTTGTACTAATATTCGCACATTAAAATCAATAACACCTTATTTGCCTGCGACACAGGAGGTTGCGGGTTCGATTCCCGCATCGGGACTAATATTTTATATTTTGAAAAAAGGATTTGAGTTCTGGATAAGAAGTATGACTGTGATAAGTTCAGTAATAATAATAACAAATAATGAAATACATTTCAATACAGTAGAAGTAAAGAAAAGAAAGAAAGAGTAGGCAGGAGTAGAGTCAAAATTTAATAGAAATAAGAATAATTATTAATACAGTACACAAGTTACAAGACATCAATTGTCGTGCGTGCGTGTACTGTGGCTCACAAATAATCATAAAACATTATCATAAAAATTCTTTATTCGACACAAATACAGTTTCTGTTTCTCTGAATCCATAACTATCCTAGGCTGTATTTTAGGACCCAGGGATTCTCCAATTAAATTTAATATTTCGTGTCTTAAAGTCTTAGTCTTAGAGTTAGAAAAAAACCTAAACCAATACAAAACAAAGAAAAGTCAGAAAAAACCCTACTATTGAAATTAACAATCTAATGTACAATCTTAACTCGCCTACATAATGGACAATCATTTACCTGTTTTCTTGACTTCCGGCATTCATTTCCTGGATTCCTAGCCAAGTCACTTCGCCACGCGATGGACATACTGACAGACTATTAGCCATGGGTGGAATATATGCATTCAACAATCAATAACACTGTTTTATGGCTTTTATAGTGACACTAAAAGGTAACATTACCTTATGTGCGATGAAAGGTATATAATCGTAATCATGTAGGTAATTTATTAGTATTTTTTATACTGGACATCTTGCCTCAAGCTAAGCAGACCTTGTGTTGTTACTAGAGGACTGATTAATACCTATACTAATACTATAAAGAGGAAAGATTTCATTATTTGGATTGAATAGGCTCCGAAAGGTTTTGCACGTACTGGACCCATTTGCTAAATTCTTTCGCCATTTGAATCCTACATTTTCCGGAATAAAATTAAGCCAAATTTGTTTTTTTCAAAGTAAACACGTTTTTTTGTTTAGATATGTAAGTATTTTCAAAAAGCTTGTGGTAGGAACCTAGATAAATACTATTCTCATACAAATAATAGCAGATTATGTTGAAAATATGCTCAAATTACAAATCATTTTGGTATTACGTTTGTATGGGAAATTCATCAGTCGCTGGAGCCAGTGGCAACAGCTAAAGGTAACTTTTGCATTTTCTGAGGCACACTTCTTACATACATTTATGTAAGTATTTTGACGACCTCTGTGGCGCGGTGGGCGAAGGTCCGCCTGCGACGCAAGAGGTTTGCGGGTTCGATTCCCGCCTCTGGACAAATATTTGTACGATCTGCAGATATTTGTTCAGGGTGTTCTGGTAGTTTTTCTATGTATAGTAAAAATATCTATATGTTATAATAGTGTATTATGTATACCTATCAGTCATCTAGTACCCATAACACAAGCTCTGCTTAGCTTGGGGCTAGATGATGCTGTGTGGATTGTCTGGCATTATTTACTTCCCATTTCCGCCATTAGTTTCCTACATAACTCGCCCAGTAACTGTAGCTACTTACGCGATACCACAAGTAATTTGTAGCCAGCCATGAGGCGAATCCCTATTGCAATAAATAACTTTATTTTATTGCTTTTATAGTGACACTAGCTGGGTGCCTGCTGTTTCACCCGTGTAACCTGGCCGCGGCCGTTTATCTCCCGTTTCCGTAGGATTTTCGGGCTAAAAAGTGGCCCATATGTTATTCTAGGTCATAAACTATATGTGTCCCAAGTTTCATCAAAATCCGTCAGAAGTTTTTCATTGAAGCAGTAACAAGCATCCATCCTTTTTTTTCTTCTTTTTATGTTATATATAAGTACTTATGAAATAAATTTATCTTTCTTTCTTTTCTTTCTTTCATCCATACTTACAAACTTTCGCGTTTATAATATTAATAGGATTAATAGGCTTAAAACATGCAGTATCATGTACCTATTACAAATACCTAAGGGTTAACCAAACTTCTGTTTTTGGTTTCGTATGCATTTTTTCTGGAGATTTTTTCTATAGCCTAGCTTTTTTCCATAGCCTTTGGTTATCGATCGGAACTTCTTGTAGATTCAGCGAGCTACAAATGCTTACTTAGCGGGCGCGGTAGCGGCACATTATTATATTTATACTTTTCTACTTATGCGTATATGTTAAACAATAAATAGATTTTCTTTCTTTAATACAGGAAAAACTAGCACGAAGAGGGTGGAATATTGTATCTTTATGTATTTATTTTTAAAGGAAGGCCTACACGCTGTTTAAACAATATCGGTCCGCCTTCTCCGGCTTCAAACGGGTATTTAACAAAAATGTCAAAAATTATGAATTTTTACACAAGCTGGGTTCCATTTACAATACCTATTGAAGTTTTGATATTGCTCTCGTTTTTTTGGGTAAAATCTTATCTTGCGTAAAATAAAAAGTATATTAGTATAACCCAAGAAACTTACTAAATATTGAGTCGGCAAATGTTTTCGAGTCGAATTATTATCCCGTAGCGGCGACCGACGGCTTGGTAAGGGTAAGCCCTCCCAAGTAGAAATTAAATTATACGACAGTATACGAGTTTCTCCTAGATGTCTCTATCTACTAATGGAAGTAATTCAAAATGTCTTTAACTAATTATATGGCTTAGGCAAACCCAATATTATTTAAAAGCATATTATCAGCTCTATTACGACCTCTGTGACGCGGTGGGCGAAGGTCCGCCTGCGACGCAGGAGCAACAACAGACAAATATTTGTTCGATCTGCAGATATTTGTTCCGGGTGTTCTGGTCGTTTGGTAATATCATAAAATATCTATCTATTTAAAATATTGCATTAGGTATATATCAGTCATCTAGTACATGAAACAAGTTCTGCTCAGCTTGGGGCTAGGTGATGTTGTGTGGATTTATAATTTATTGTTTTACGCCTACGCTAATAAATAAAATAACGATAACAGAACCAAATTAAAGTCATTTATAACGGGATATTTACCATGATTAGAGTTTTGAGTTTTCCAATATTTCGGCACAGTTTAACCGAGATGACTGCAGACTATGACAACAAACTATAGGTAGCTCAACTGATCCATATCCAGTCGACGTGTATCCATAACTCAAGCTCTGCTTAGCTCGCGCCAGATGATGTTGTGTGTGTGGATTGTCCAGCATTGTTTATTTGGCTTTATTGTACTATGTGTAAGTAAATACGTTTTAGTGGCATTGTGGTCGAGTGGATGACTTGCCAGTCCGGTCACGAGGACGGAAGATCAAAACGTGACGTTTCTCCTTGAACCAGCTCGTGCTGAGCCCATTTCGACGTTATTAGTTTTACCAATAGAGTCCAATGTACCTTACCTTAGGTAAACACTTACTGTTTATTGTTTACCTGCATGGGTTTACATGTGAAATAATGGTAATTGTTTTAATAATCATCTTAGTGAAATAAATAATTGGATACAGGTAAGGCAAAAAGTGAAAAGGAGCAATAAGTATTAATAAATAAAAATAATTTACTTCAGCAACATTGGTAGGTAAGGTACCACATTTGGTTTAGCTGTACTTAAGTGAACTTGTAAAATGAAATAAATAAATTAAAAATCTTATAGCGCATTTAGAATTTAAAGCTATTATAAAATTTCAAATTGAATATAATCGATAATAACGAAAACAAAAAATTATACCTAATAACAAAAACTAAGCAATTATATATTTATTTATTGTCAACCGTGCTAAACAACAAAAAGTCATTACTTAATAATTTTACTCCCTTCATAACTCCCTTTTGGTTTAGTGTTACTCCCTTTTGACGAGTACCTTGTATTGTGGCGATACAACTAGCTCTATTTACGTATCTACTAGGCAAGGCCATACCTAATCTATCTATTTAAATACTCTAAATACTATAGATCTTTAACCTTAGGTCTGTACCCACTTAATAAAAGTTAATTAAGAGTAAAAAGGTAGCAAACGATTCCTTAATTCATCAATCAATTTAAAATCGATGAGTTCAATTCAGTTGTTATTCTTCAACCTACGTAACGTATCTATTAACACATTAATTAGTAAAGACTTCCAATAAGATTTGTCATAAAACTTTTGGAATTATCATGGTTATTAATACTAAAGTTATTTATAACGGGATATTTTACCATGATTTGAGTTTTGAGTTATTAAAATTTTTCGTTAGTACAATATTTCGGCATAGTTTCATGCGCCAGATCACGGAACAACGTAAATATGCCGTCCTAGATGACTTAAGATGTGTCGTCCTAGAAATAAAATACGCATAACCAAAATGCTAGAAACAGTGGTTCAAGCAAGAACAAGTTCCCTAATTTAGGGAAAAATCCACAATAATCTGAATATTATTCGGATGTCTGTGGAAGAATCTCAATTGATATTTAGTCCCGGAGCTTATAAAATAAGGATTAGCCCTAAAAAGATTTAGGCGATTAAAAATAAATGATATCAAATTGTAATATAATATTCTGTAGGACTGTTAGATCTTTTGTTTTTAGGCATAATAAAAGTTATACTAAATAGAAAACTTTTTATTCTTTGGGAGCCCGTTCCCCAACATAGATATAATAAATAAACAATGCTGCAAAACTCCAAACAGTATCATCGAGCCCTAAGCTAAGTAGAGCATGTGTTGTATCAGATGACTGATTAATAATAGTCCACCAGTCTAGCCGATAAAATGAGACGCTGTGTTTTGGGTAGGTATGAGATGGGTTGCCGTGTGGTGCCGGCATAGAATTTCACCACCCCAACTCTTCCCGTGGGTGTCGTAAGAGGCGACTAAGGGAAACACAGCGGGGGGCGGGCAGCAGCGCCTTCTGCAGAACAACTACACCGAACTGCGATCCCCAACCGGCATGCCTAGCGTGGGGATTATGGGCAATAACCCCCAAATAATGATGCCATCTATGGCGCTCATTAGGGGAGGCCTATGTCCAGCAGTGGACTATTATAGGCTGGTGATGATGATGATGATGAGATATACTGCTTTACTTTACATTTACTTAGTAGGTACATAAAATCAAACCAACATACTCGTATAATATTGAAACAATGTTTTTTTTAATACAGTAAATGTTGAAATTGTAACAGTACTCTTCAAACTCCAGCTCTGATGCAGGCAACAGTTAACTCCAACTGATGTAGGCTCGTTGAATGAAATTTGTTTGATTAATCCCACGGAAGCTGTACCCGGAACTAAAGCTAGCGCACATGAGTCCGAGATACAAGTCCATTTGTTTAACACAGTAGCAATAAAGTTGTTTACTGTACTTGAAGGTTGTTGACGAGGCCACTAATCTTGTTTGCAGTGACATGTATTTTTTGCGAGTTAGAAAGGTTACATTCTTATTGTGATACATAAAATGTAAGTGGATGAATATCCATAGAAATATTATTTTATCAGTTGGTTCGTTGGTTTGGTTGGTTAGTTGGTTGGTTGGTTGATTGGTTGGTTGGTTGGTTGGTAGATGCATTTTTTTTCTCAGTACGGTGGGAAAGAGATCTATTAGTATCAATTAATGATATACCATTAGAGCAAGTACACTTGGCAAGCTTCTTTGGCTATCAAATCTATCGAACTTTAACATGGAGTACGGTATCCATATTGGCCAACTGTTTTCGAAGCTTGGTAGTGCAAGGTTCGCCCAACGAGGACCTAAGATAAAATCGCGTGTTGTCAAAAATGTATTAATTTACCTATGTTGTACGTAAACTGACTTGTTACTAACATTTACTACAAAAATTGTTTGTTTGGTTGGTTGGTTGGTTGGTTGGTTGTTTGTTTTTTCAGTAACTCTGTAAACAGTTTAGTAACAGAGGAGACCGACAAGGAGGCGCCTATTTGACGATAGTCATAAGTTTCAAAATAGAGGTAAAAAACATAATGATATCTAAATACCTTTTTGGTGTGGTTAAGATAAGCATTTAAGTGGTACAATGACCTCAAAGTCCATAAAATCTCAGATAACTTTATTGTAACATTCATAATTATCATGTACCAAGGAAGTCTATTTATATATAGATTTTTTGTAGATTTATTATAGATTCATTTGTCTATGAACATAACTACAATCATCTCAAAATTATTTATCTAAGTTTATCTCCGCGCATTTATTAGTCTCCTGCCTAAATAAAGGTAGGTACATAATTCATAATTAATTCGCCAAAATACGAAACAATACGATGGTTTTTATAGTAAAAAATGTTCATAATGCAATATATATACCTCTGAGGTACAGAAATTGTATGAGACATAAAAATATTATTAGACAGGATTGGTTTATTAACACTTCCATTGCCACGCACGTGTCGATCAGCATGTTCAACATCTTGCGCGCCCCTGTGGTTTATTATTATTATTACTATTACACCCCGCTGAGACTAAATAGGCAGTGCTAGCGTTACCACATTCACTTCCCAGACTGCGTTACACACGGGCGGGCCGCAACTAGTAAGAGTCTCAGAACTAGATGAGTTTCGTGGGCAATAAAATTCTTTGCATACTGAAGACGAGGTTTAGGAGCCGTTTTAGGGGACATTCTCCTATTCTTCTATCAGGGTCTGTTAGGGTGGTCTGAGGCTTCTGACTAGCCTACCATAGCTCATCCCACGCGTGCTCAATTCGGTCGGTCCTTTTTATTTCGAAAATATATCTTGTACTTAAAAAGTTATTGCTATTTTAAAAGTGTAATACTTACTTAGTTTTTCGGAGTTTCGGAGCCTATTCAATTCAATTCAAACAATCAAATCTTTCCTCTTTATAATATTAGTATAGATATGGTCTGTTTACCAGTAAGCAAGATTTTGTAGTTTTGTAGATACTCAACGGTCAAAGTTGAATCGATCGATATTTTTCTACATACGGAAACGTCACAATCGATTCGTGATGACCAGTTAAGGTTGTCTTGTCTACACTCATTCAAAACCGAGGAACTTATACCCAAACTGGAATGTGCACAAGCTGCCGATACGCGGTCCGAGCGAGATAGCTTCGCGAGAGCCCTCTGTCCCTTTCAGGATCAGGATCACCAATCACAACAAATGAATATGGCTGACGGGCTGCCAGTCTAACTTATATTATATTCTACTTATAATCTTTTCTTTTTTATTGACATTTCAATATTGTAGTGTCCAAATTATTGCTAAAAAAATGTTATCATTCTAACAGATACTTGGAAAATATTCGAAAATTAAAGAACGAAAATAATGCTTTTTAGTAAGACATGTCAAATTTATTTGTTCCTACCACTTCTACTAAATTCGGAAATAATCCGCGTGGCAACACTTTAGAAAGGGACACAGGGCTCTCGAAGCGCTTTCTCCCTCGGACCGGATTTCTCTCTGACCAAGTGATTGTCTGTAATAGACCTAAGGTCATACACATAAGGTTTATTTTATATTGGTGTGAAATTGACAATGCACATTCCAGGTTGGGTATAAGTTCCTTGTTCAAAACCGAGTCGTGTGTCAGAGTAATAAGGATCGTATCTGTAAGTGTCCATTGAAGGTTCACTTTGCAAACTTGACCTACTATCCAATGTCAGGGAGACGATTGATGGTTGATTAAAATGCGGATTACGCCCAGCAGAGACGTAGCTATATACATAACTAGCGGTAAGCCCCGGCTTCGCACGGGTATTAAACAAAAACTTCAGAAATTATACACACTAACACGATGGGTTTCACAGTTTTCATACGGATCCCTTACCTTTTTTAACGGCATTGGGGTTTTGACATTGATTCGACACTCCATAACGACACTGGCCGTAGAGAAAAAGCAAGCATCGTGCGCTAATTCAACCTCTTTTTCTATTATGGCGCGCCATAATAGAAAAAGACGTTGAATATACAGCGCACGGTTCGAATATTTAATTTTTCATGCGGATCCCTAACTTTTTTGAAAATATAATATAGCCTATTTTCATCACGGAAAATTTAGGATTCTAATGGTGAAATAATTTTTCAAATTGGTCCAATAGTTTCGGAGCCTATTCAATTCAAACAAACAAACAATCAAATCTTTCCTCTTTATAATATTAGTATAGATATAGGTACCTAATATTAATATTATATTAATATTATATTAATATTATATCACGGTATATTAATAATATACCGTGATATAATGTATACTAATAAGCGAATAAATGCTGGCAGATGACGGATGCGACAAGCTGAAGACCCTAGGGGAGGCCTATGCCTAGCTGTGGACTAACATGGGCTGATGATGATGATGATGATGAATGCTCGCATCGGAATCATTCCGATTCGAGCACTCGCAAGTAATGCTTGCGAGTGCTCGCGGTGTGGGAGCGCCTTTAGAGAAATAAGAAATTCTCTTTGATCCTTACTTAACCGACACCTCGGGTCAGTTCGCACTTGACCCACTTCGGGAAGATATGTGCTGTGTTAGCTCTAATGAAATTATCATTATTTATGGAACAGGCCTCTCTTGTTTTAATATTGTACGATAATATTTTATACGGTAAATGTGTAATATTTGTGAAATTAATTATAAATATACGCTTTATTTTTATTGCCCGCTTGATCAAAACAACCGATGTTGATGTCCTTTAACCCAGTACATTAGTAAAGTACTTATTTAGGTTGATTGCATTGCACTAACAAATGGGACTTTTTTGTCTCGTTCGTAATTCGTCAATTAAGCGCTTGATTGGAGTAGCGGCCTGTAAGCTAAATGATTAATGTTTGAACATTTATCGAATAACGTAGGATTAAGGTTCTATCCACTCTATCACCACACACAGTCTTTCGCAGATCGTCATCCCTCCTGGCCGCCTGCCAGGCTACACTACGTTTACCGCGTTAGTCGCGGTCTCCACTCAAGAACAAGTTTATCCTAGCCTAGCGGTTATCTATCGTCTCTTGGCGAAATATGGCCGCCCCACTGCCACTTCAGTTTGCTAATTCTTTGAGCTATGTCGATAACTTTCGAGCATTATACTGATTATACGAGCATTATACGAGCATTTCAGTGCTCGGATCATATGCTCGCTACCCAACAACTGATTCGACTTAGTAACTGACTGCAAATCGAATAATTTTGGATTGTTATATTGTATTAACAGGCTCATCAGTCAGGGAGGCTGTATTATTCATAATTATAACATAATCGCAAAAGAATACATTACAGACAAATGCTCGCAGTGAAGTGTCTTTAGAAAGATGCCGTACCTACATATATGTACACTAGCGGCCCGCCCCGGCTTCGCACGGGTATTAAACAAAAATTTCAGAAATTATACACAATAACACGGGTTTCACAGTTTTCATACGGATCCCGCGGATCCCTTACTTTTTCTAACAGCATTGGGATTTTTGACATTGACTCGACACTCCATAACTGACACTGGCCGTAGAGAAAAAGCAAGCAGTGCGCAACCTCTTTTTCTATTCTGACGCGCCATAATAGAAAAAGAGGTTGAATATACAACGCACAGTTCAATTATTGAATTTTCCATGTGGATCTCTAACTTTTTTGAAAATATTATATAGCCTATGTTCATCACGGAAAATTTAGGATTCTAATGGTGAAAGAATTTTTCAAATCGGTCCAGTAGTTTCGGAGCCTATTCAATTCAAACAAACAAACAAACAAACAAACAAACAAACAAACAATCAAATCTTTCCTCTTTATAATATTAGTATAGATACACAGCAAGCTATAAGAAGCTGCCCCTCTCCTACAGATTAAAAAATGTACCTAGCCAACTGCAAAACAATCAAAGTCCTAAGGCCGTGCAATTGTTTTGTATCCATAAATTTAACTTACCCCCCCCCCCCCCCCCCCTGGGCCGGAGGCTGGCGACGCCCATACTGATGCCTTTAATTTTCCTTTGTCTCTACACCTGGCGGATATCATCATTGGATGTATCATAATGTGCACACGAGGATGATACCCGCTAGTAGCCCCCGCCTTTAAAATTAGCTGTAGTAAAGGGCCTCTGTATACTGCTGGCTACGGCCCCACGCATGCTTCTTAAAGGACCGGGTCACTATATGGTCCGAGATCACGGAAATGAGATACATTAGGTATTAATGGACTATTCTACATAGCATCATCTAGTACCGAGCTAAGCAGAGTTGCTGTTATGGGTACTAGATAACTGATAGAAGTAGGTACTTTATTACATAGATAGAAAACACCCAGACGGCACAAACATCTGTAGATCGTACAGAAATTTGTCCCCATACGGGATCGAACCGGTAACCTCCTACGCCGTAAGCGCCCGTTGAGCACCAGAGGTCGTCAATGCAGTTTTGTTTTAACAGGAAAACTAAAAAACTTGAGGTTCAGATATATTGGAATTTAATAATCCGCCGCTTAGTTGGCGGCGGATGTTATTCCAGCAATATAATTTAACAGCTAAAATGAATTTCATGCTAATTTAACGAAGGCCTTATCTGTGACGCATTTATCGACGGCCTCTATCAGGTCAATCGTCTCCTGGGAGCAGTCCTCAGCTGTGTACGGTTTCTTCTCCAGTCGCATCTGACACGCTCGCAGGGCAAGGGTGAAAGCGCGGACGTCGCAGTTTTCTGGAATAAGTATCCTATTTAATAAATCTACCTACAGTGATAGTTTTTTTCAGGGCTACTAAAGGAAAGCCTAAAAACGTGCTCTATTCTGAAAAATGAAGTTCTGCATTAAAAAATAAGACGAAAGACTTTTTAGATAGGCAAAGTACCTACGTTTTTGTAAAAATAATCTGAAACCAAAAATTTTCCTTTTTCAAAATCTCACTTTCGAATTCGTCCAGTAGTTTCGGAGCCTATTCAATTCAAACAAACACATCTTTCCTCTTTATAATATTAGTATAGAATATACAAAGATACCATTACAAATATACATACATGCTTGCTTAGGTAGGTCGATCAGGTGAAGTGTCAACCAAATGCAATGTCTGAAATATTGACTTACTTGTCATACACTTTCCCCTTTCCCTAGTGAGTGGATCTTTCGAATTCTGAAATAGATAATAAATTTATTGTTTGAATTTTGGGATCTAGTCTCTTTCGTCAGGATTCTATGACCAGCTTCAGAGCTTACTCGGAAGAGGAAAACCAAAGGGTCTGATTAGTATTTGTGATAAATGTGATAATCTTTATTTACATGAAGTTCGATAATTATGTTTTTGTGCTAATCTTTATCTATGAGTCGGACTTGTACGAAAAAGAATCAGAAACTTCGTTGTTTAATTTCCAAGTAGGCCCTGCTTCGGTAGTTTGAACAAGCAGCATAGACAAATCGGTGTCGGAACACAGACTATGAGAAATTGATACGCCCCCGGAGTTCAACTGCGAAAATGGATGTAGGAACTTAGGTTGTAAAACCTTTAATAACAAAGATAAATACAATTAAATAACACAACCAAATTAAAACTAGTATTTACAACTGAAACGATTAGAAGATGTGCAGCATCTTCTAGTGGAGTGTGAGCGGAGCGAGTCTATGAGATCAGAACATAGTGATTTGAACAATTTTAACTTATTAGATAGGTACTGGTGTTATCCAAACAATTTTAGCCGCACCACTGAGTGATGCGGCAGTAAAATTATTTCGGTTAGTTTTAGATGTTATTTAGTTTTTCTTTTATAATAACTATTTTGTGAAAAGACGGGACTGACATAGTCATAACAATGACTCAAACATGACTCTAAAGTCCCAACAACAATAATGAATAAAAATAATTTTTCGATTGAGCTAACTACAGACTACTTGCAAATTGCAGACAAACTACCAGTCGAAATTTCCCCAAGACGCTGACTGAAATGCATCGCTGTATGGCAATGCTGATGCGCTGCGCCAGATACTGACCAGTAGGGCAAGCACGGGCTTTCTTGTCTAAGGTAGAATAGACAAAAATTACGTCAGTTTGTCATCGAATGCGTAAATTATTTGAAATTAATTTCTTCAACTTCAATAATGTACGCAATGTATGGCGATGCGATGTCATTATTGTCTATTCTACCCTAGAGAACAATCCCCGTGCTTGGCCTACAGCTCGAAAGTCACACGTCGCTTCGGCCAGACCCTTAATTTTTAAACAGGTGATCCTCGGGTATTTAGATAATCTAATAATGTTTTCAGTTTCAACGAAAATGGCTTCATGTTGTTATAATCCAAAGAAACAACTACGTATGTGGATCAGTCCAAAATAAGATTAATAGAAAAATTCTTTCACCATTAGAATCCACATTATCCGCGATGAACATTGGCTATAGAATATTTTCCAAAAAGTTAGGGTTCCGTATGAAAACTTCATATCCCAAAATGTGTATAAATTTATGATTTGTCCAAGAGTTCGCTCATAGCGATAAGGGCGCTCTGTAATGTTTTCTTTCTTTGTAAGGTATAATAAAGTAATTTATATCTATCATCTATCTATTGGAATTTTGTTAAAACCCGTGCGAAGACGGGATGGACCGCTTTGTAAGAGTGTAACAACACGAGTGGTAGGTAATTAATGACCTTGTTTCTTGTTACAGTAATTTTACACAATCATGGCTACCACAACAATGGTAGTGTCACCTCTTGCCAGCCAGCCTTCGCCAAAGAATAAGCGCAGATTGTTTGCGGAGGCCAGGCAGAACAGCCTACAGAAACTCAGCATCATTTTCGACCATGGCCATAAAAACGGTAAGAGCGTATTGTAAATAATAATCATATAATAATAATAATAATATCTCCCCATAGCCAAATTACCCAGACCATCTAACCATCCACAATAACATGGTTTTAGTTTCACATTTATCTTTGCAACAGTCTCTACAGATATCATCTGTGGGTGTATCATAATGTGCAAACGAGGATGATACCCGCTATGTGTAGCCCTCGCCTTCTAAATTAATTCTCATATAGGACCTCTGATCTGTTGGATACAGCCCTGGGTGTATCATACTGTGCAAACGAGGATGATACCCGCTATGTGTAGCCCCCGCCTTCTAAATTAATTCTCATATAGGACCTCTGTGCTGTTGGATACAGCCCTGGGTGTATCATACTGTGCAAACGAGGATGATACCCGCTATGTGTAGCCCCCGCCTTCTAAATTAATTCTCATATAGGACCTCTGTGCTGTTGGATACAGCCCTGGGCGTATCATACTGTGCAAACGAGGATGATACCCGCTATGTGTAGCCCCCGCCTTCTAAATTAATTCTCATATAGGACCTCTGCGCTGTTGGATACAGCCCTGGGTGTATCATACTGTGCAAACGAGGATGATACCCGCTATGTGTAGCCCCCGCCTTCTAAATTAATTCTCATATAGGACCTCTGCGCTGTTGGATACAGCCCTGGGTGTATCATACTGTGCAAACGAGGATGATACCCGCTATGTGTAGCCCCCGCCTTCTAAATTAATTCTCATAAAGGGCCTCTGTGCTGTTGGCTACGGTCCTACGCATGCCTCCCAAAGGAATGGCCCGTGATCATGTAAATGAGATGCAATAATAATAATGGCCGCAGTTCAGCTTCTGCCGAGCTATTGGTGAGTAGCGACACCACGGGTACCTACCAAGTGCTCCCGTGAAGTTCCAGTTTTTCGTCTGCGCTTGCGGAGTGGCATTCCAAGAGAACCAGCAAGGGTATTTTACTTCATTCGATTCGTTTCCTATTGAAAACCTTCGGATTCGAATTCGATTCCGAATAATCCATAAAACGCTATTTTGATTTCGTTTAGGATGATCGAAAGTATCCGAAGCGAATCCACGGCTTGATGTGCATTTACGGAGACTGTTTTGAAATGATCCCCACCTCTTGCTTGCCGGTCATAATGAAGTCGCATCTTAGGATGTAGACTCGGGGGTGGAAGTGTCTACTATGTCTAATGCTAACGTCGTAATATCGAGGAAACCTAATCACGGACAGGGACAGTAGAGACGTGCGGTCGTATAAATAAACAACCAGACTACCCAGTTCTATTCACCCATCATAACAACTTTTATTCTATGCCTTTCATTTTCCTTTGCTATTTATAGATAGGTACATAATCTAAACGAAAAATCGAAAATCTGCCCATCTTTTCTAGAAGTAGGTAGCTCGATCTACGTACATACGGTCTACCCTTACGAGAGAATCGATTAATTTCTCGTATGAATCTCGTATGACTTAGGTAGGTACGTATTTTTTAAAGATTATTTTTTATTGAGACATATCACTTACAATATCGAACATATCAGAGCTCATCTTGCAAACTTTTGTAAATAATTATGCGTAAATAAAATTTGCCGCGGATCTGACAAGGCGAGGCAAGACGCAAGGCAAATGACTTCTTCGTTAGGGAAAGAATGACATGAATATGTCAGTCAGCTGATTGAAGATTCAAAATTACATCAAAAGAAACCGCCGGAAGCGACCTTAGATTATAGGAGGAAGCGACTTGTTATTGATTTTCTAGTTTCAAGTTTTGTTTATTCAGTGACTGTCGAGTAGTCATGTTAAATAAAATCAATCATTGTAAATAAACAGTTTCTAGATACACTATTTTCTAGATACACTATCTACCAACAAAAATCCTAAATATAATTGTGTCGGTAAAACAGCTAGGAGTGTGTCGTTATTTAACTAGATAGTTATATAAACGGTTGACTGAATTCTTTAACGATAACGTTAAGCCGCTATTCAATAACTATCTATAAACGCTTTCGATCTAAACGAGCAAATTTCAACGATACGACGACACGCGTCATGCACCTTCGCAACTGAATGCACAAACTATATAGGGTGGACTTATAGTGTAATTTTTCTTTGCATAATATATGCATGCCGCTGGTAAAATAAAGTTTATTTAGACAAAGTATCGGCTGACTTGATTTCTTATTTCTTTTCCAGGGTCTGTATTTTTTTTGAAATTAGGTATGTGTTTTGAATGTTGAATTTCCTGCCTCGAGTTGGCCAACAATCAGTAAGAACGAAAGAAAATCGTATAGTCGGCTCACACATGAAAACATGTACAAAAATAACCTATGGGTTACAAATTTATTTATTTTAATAAATAAATTTGTAACCCATAAATTAATTATATTATCGTACCAACAGCGTACGTATGAACCTTAAACGGTCTTTACGTAGAGCATAATGTTGCTTGACAGGAATCGAGCAACGCTGGTAGGACCTTTCGTGCGAAAGTGTCTACACAGCTGACATTCTACAACAACTAAAAAACAAAAGAAAATAAAATGCAATTTTAATAAGGGATAAAGTAATGTTAAACACGGGATCCCTCGTAGAGCGAGTAGATGGTATAATAAATCTGTGGGATCCCCAGACAAACAATCAAACCGTCCGGACCAGACCAACAACTGACGTGATTAGTTCCCGAACGAAACCATTCAATTTTTTTGTTTCGAACGTCCGAACTGACAGCTCATTCTGAAAATATTTGACAGTTGACTTGACATCTTCGGTAAGGTAATATGACTTTGACAGTTATTGACTGCCAAAAAGTGACACCACTTGACTTGACTTCTTTGATAGGGCATTATTATGTGTCTGATTTGAAAAGTGCTGAGTTGAAAGTTTCAATCAAGCAAAATAGGACATAGGTTTTTGTTTTGAACGTCCAAACTTGAAGTGTCAGTTCGTTCGTTTTGAAATCAATCAATCCGTGGTCTTCAGCATTCGACTCTACTCTGTCAAATGTGGGTAAGAAGCGAACTAGAGTTTTTTTTCTGGCTTCAGCGTCGAGAAAAACGTTTTTTTTAATTGATGGGTTTAGCTGCTTCTATTGTTAAATTCGTGCCTTCTTATTTTTTAACGGTTTTTAACGATAGATATTTATTTTAACGGTTAACGTGGCCCATTAGATAGTTACGTTGTGTGAATGGAAATTCTCTTAACGACACACTCCTAAAAACAGCACAAACAATTTATAGTACCAGTTCTCACGACACAGACACAGATGGCAGCACGCTATCTGCCAATGAAATGCGCGCTTTTTTGCAAATATCAAGCTGTCATCAAGCAAACAGAAACTTGACATTCACCATTTAGGGTAGCCAACTAAAACGTTTTTCTACCATAGGAATTAAATATTTAATTTTATTTCAAGATGTTTAAAAAATTATGTTCAACCAGACTGCGAAGACCAGACGGTGCCGTGATCGCGATGATTCCATAATATGTTTATTTTAGCTTTTTGTCACAGCCTGATATTGTGTCATAGAAGGGAAATGTTTAATGCTCAGTTTTATGTTGAATGAATGCATTAAATCAAAATTATACCTTAAACAGATGTATCATCAAGGGAAAATCTGTTGCTAAGAATGCACTTTACATTGTTTCAGAGTGACAAAACTCTAACTTAAATATAATTTCACAGTTTCACGATAATAATTAATGTTTTTTTTGCTATCTTTTAGAAACATCGATTACCTGTAGTTTTATTCCGGTAGCATGTGTTTGCGCATTGTAATAATGTCCTGCCCACGACTAATCTCCTTACGTCGTCGTCGTCGTGCCCAAAATTCGTAAAGGTAGAAGGAGATGGTTTTCTTCTTCTTTTTGACTCTGCAGCTTGTTTAATGCAATTTTGCCAATGTAAAGTTAATGTAAGTCAACCTCAATTAATTTTATCTATATTCGTTCTTATATAGATAAAATTAATTGAGGTTAACTTTGGACTGTATGAAATAAAAACAGTGTAATTTTGATTTCAAACGATCGAATTGATTATTGAATATAATAGGAACGACATCTTCATTGTTTATATTTTGCCGTTTTGTATATTATTAATTTTTTGATCAATGATGATGAGTGACTTTTATAATCATTGATAATATTATTTTCTGTTTAAAAATGAAAAAAATTGTTCTGACATGACTTCTCTCTACACTGTAAATAGTAAAAAAAAAGAGTACCTGCTCGGAAAATCTGGATGGAACCAACAATAATGTATGGTAGAAATTTCATGTGTTATGGTGGCAACACCAAATTCTGCAGTAATTATTTGTATGTATTTCTGAGCGCCATTGCTTTTTACCGATGTAATGTTGAAATGTTTTTAATCCGTTTTCATCGGCAAATGTGTGTGATGTTTTAGCTAAACATTCAAGTGATTGTGTTATAAAACTATTGAACTTGTAAAAGTTTTAGTGCTGGGCTTTGTCATGGCCGGTAAGTGGTGACTTTTTGCGCCCGCTAGTCAAGGGCGAAATCGGATTTGGGAAATCGCAATAGTTGAAGATGTTTTATCGGTCGAACTCCGACGGTAAATGAAATATTAATGTCATTAGTTTGGTTTTTAATATCCTAATGTTTACTTCTTACTTCACTGTGACGAAAGCTTTGTTTGATGTTTGGTTATCATTAACACTTACGCCGATAGTTTTAACCTTTTGCTTTCGATTTTTACTAAAGATTATACAAATACTAGGTTCTCGCACAGATATCTATTGAATCGCTCTTTTAATATCATAAAAAACAACCATTATCTAACGTACGAAACATGAAAATAGTTGTTTGCTTGAAACAGATGATCGAACCGAATTGCGACTCTCTACCCAAATGTACCATAAACCGTTGGCGGTTTTTTGTGGTTCTCAAAGCTGACGAAGCAATTTGTTCGATGTAGCACGCGTAAATATCTGTAAATCAGCCCTAAATACCACTGACTCGTGTTTATTTATTAAAATATAAGAGGTTACTTTGTGACAGTTGGTCAAACCTTGGTTCATGAAATGCGTAGCTAACACTGGATACCGAGTTGCATTAATTGATATGCTCTTGATTCACAATGAACGTGTACGCAGTAGATTGCTATGTACACTACCCGACAGAATGCTGTTTTCATGTATGTAGAACATTGTCATACCATGAATCTATAGAACCAAGCTGAGAAGGTTGATGTATGTAAAAAAATTTCAATGAATATTACAGTCAAAGAATGGAAACCAAATTAGAGCTAGTATGTATCTACTTATTCACAAACTGTAGTGTTGCAAACAATCTACTGTTAGCTAAACTGATCCACATCAATACCAGTCTAAAGCATCCTCAAGACGCTGGCAATGCTGAAGCAATGTGAAAACATGCTTTGAGTAAATGTCATATTGATGTTAAGCATCTAACCTAACCAATGTCAGGCCATGGTGATAAGGTCACCTCAAACAATAATAAATCTGGTTTCTACTACTTTTCACGTTATATGTACACAAAACATATAAAATATTACTTTTATCAATAAATTCATGTAACAATAAACAATATTCAGAATCTTCAGTGTGTAATATTTCATCTGCACTCATATATTTATGGGATCAAAGTTCAGGTTTGTCATATGATTTGTGTTTACGTTTGATATCATGGAAACACTAAAGTCATGTTAATGCACGTTGATCAACATGCTTTTATCATTTTGTCAAAACTTCATAAATTTTCACTAAATTTTAGCGTGGTAAAATACCTTTTAGTGTAACCGCTATAAGTACCTGATAAATAGACATTTAATTTGGCCAAATGTTCTCTTTTTAGTTCAATACTCAATACTTTTTTAGATCACATGGTATTATTGGATTATTCTTTCTCATATTGATCAACACAACATAAAAAGGCTTGCACTAGCTTCTGCATGTAGCTTCGCTCATAAATCAGACCATTTTTCAGACAGTTTTTGGGATTTGGTACTCCTCTTATTCACACCACACAACAAATTTGACGTTGAATTTAAACTTGTCTAAGCCTGCTAGGATCTGTTAGCTAATGGATCAATAGTTTTGCATGCTATCTGAAGGACATATGTCTTTTTATAGATCCAATGAAATCCAAAAGCCTTGATAAAGTACCATGAACCTCACATTTTAACACTATCAATCACTAAATCCCAAAGCCTTGCATGAACTTGGCATTTCAACACTATCAATGTCTATCTTATCTTCTAATTCAAAGAATAATGATATATAATATACATAACATACCATACCAAACTGAAGAAAGGAATTTTGCACATGTTTTAGTGTTATTGAACCCACAAGCCATCTGCGGTGTGACCTTGAAGTACAGAGGAACAAAGGTATTCAAACCTGTCAATATTGTTTAAAATGTAGAATAGCGATGAAGTAAAAGACGAAAAATAGTTTAGTAACAAAACAATGTTAGTTACTTTTAAAACACTGAAGCAGTCAAACAATTTGGTAAATAATGTCTTATGGAATTTGAAGAGTTCAGTACTACTTTATAGTATTTTTTTTTTGTATTTCTTGTGGTATTTATTGATAAATAAAGAAAAAAATCTGGATTTGATTCAATAGGTATAAACTACTTAGATACTAGGTTAAAAATAATAGGCCTAGTTTATATAAAACCTTGTAAGTGGTATACATTAGGGGCTAAATTGAAATTCTGTAAGCAAACAGTGAATGTCATAAACTAAACTTGATTCTGTGCCAAATTAAATCTTATCCTTAACTTTTCCTTGTAGCACTGAATACTTTTTTAAAATACACAAGGTATACTACCTACCATCATGAATGACACAACGCTACCTACCATCATGTTCATGATTCTGGTGTGGTATGATTATAAAACCTTGTATGTGGTATACATTAGGGGCTAAATTGAAATTCTGTAAGCAAACAGTGAATGTCATAACCTAAACTTGATTCTGTGCCAAATTAAATCTTATCCTTAACTTTTCCTTGTAGCACTGAATACTTTTTTAAAATACACAAGGTATACTACCTACCATCATGAATGACACAACGCTACCTACAATCATGTTCATGATTCTGGTGTGGTATAAATATAAAACCTTGTATGTGGTATACATTAGGGGCTAAATTGAAATTCTGTAAGCAAACAGTGAATGTCATAACCTAAACTTGATTCTGTGCCAAATTAAATCTTATCCTTACACTTTTCCTTGTAGCACTGAATACTTTTTTAAAATACACAAGGTATACTACCTACCATCATGAATGACACAATGCTACCTACCATCATGTTCATGATTCTGGTGTGGTATAAATATGCAGATGTTATCTGTCTATTTATATACTCGATTGCATTTTAATTTTATCTTGTTATCTAGTTTATACTATTTTATTAACTGGGTCAATTTAAGTTTTGTAATAAGATGTACCTGTCTTCCTTAGGTAAGCAAAATGGTCAAAGTAAATGGTCAATAATATTCCAAAGACAGGATTATATTTATAACATTACTATATTATTATTGCATCAGCAAAACATTACTTATTGACCTATAAACCTCTTTTTAAAACTTCCTATCTCAATTTTTTTTTTTAAAATGTGGTGTTAAGAAAAACTAACAAAAATCAATAAAATTTTGTAACTAGGTAGGTATCATAGTTATTAACTCTGTAATATTTACCGTGATTTAAATTGTGCTAGATGCTAAATAAATAAACACAAATGATTTGAGTTTTCAAATATTTCGGCACAGTTTAATGCACCATGATCATGGAACAACTGAATACTTTGCAAGGCTCTGGCGGTGATGTATGAATTTCCCATAAAAATGTAATACCAAAATAATTTGTAATTTGAGAATATTTTCAGTATTATCTGCTTTTATTTGTATTAGTATACTCTAGTTACCTAGGTTCCAGCCACAAGCTTATTTGAAAATACTTACCTATCTATAAATAATAAGATAACGTGTTTTCTTTGACAAATCCGATTTGATTTAATTTCGCTTCAGTAAAGTATTTAAAAAAAAATCATTGAATCTTAATACAAATAATAGCAGATCATGGTGAAGCTATGCCTCAAATTACAAATTATTTTGGTATTACGTTTGTAGGTTATATAGCGACACGAATAAATTTCCCAAAGGTTACTTTATACTTTGGGAAATTAAAAAAAAATTAAAAAGTTTTTTTTGTGTCGCCGGGACCTTATATCATGTTAAATCTCGCGTTAACAATGATTTTGGTAAGTAAAATCTTAACACTTAATTATAATTAGCAGTAACCTCACAAGATGCAACTGTCGTGTTATTATCAAGCGCTCTATTTATATCATTCAGAATACATTAGTGCCAGTTATTCTACAAGGTGCTTCCTTTTCTATGCGTCATGGCTTGCGCCTTTTGTACGCATCCCCATTGTTTCAAAGCAGTCCACAATACCTCAAAAGAAGGGTGTACTATTCCATCAACAATAGTGTAAAGTTACGTTCACAAATGGAACTGGTTTGGAATTAAGTTTTTTTTGCCATTCAGTGACTTGGCTTGCCCATGTTTGGTTGTGTTTCTTAGTAATAATGTGCGTTGATCTCAATCGATACTGCGTAGTGATTTATAGGATAAATTAGCGAGAATGTTAAAGAAGGAGGTTCCATGGTATTCGAACCATCGGCTGCGGATTCAGGATAATTTGAGTAATTGGCGGCATCATTCATGCCGGCTGCATTGGAACACTGTTTGTGACTGTATGATGGTTTTTTTATCACTCTCACGCCCCTTTTTACAACACTATTGTTAAAGCTAAATTCACACATTCACAACCTTAACTTAGGTACTACGTAGTTTTGAGCTTAGACTTTAAGACTTTAAACTTATCTGCACAAAACCGTGAATTTTTTACGTACTACGTAGTTTTGCACTTATAGTATAAAATTATCTACACATACCTACCCGTGATTTTTCACTTATTTATTCTATCACTTTGCTAATTGGTGTGTGATTCCGACTTTCTTTCGCGCCAAAGATATTTGCACTCAGCTTATAGGTTTTAAATTTCAGATGTAAGGTAGGTCTACCCCTCTAGATGATAGTACTAGTGCGAGAACCTTGTCTTTTAAATAATAAACATCAAACATTTATTAATATCTTAGTCATCTTAGTTGATGGCAGGAATCCAGGACTTTAAAAAACACATGTCCTCATTTTGATTCGCGGGAATCGAATCTGCAATACCTATTCATCCGCCACAGTCTTATTTACAATGGCAATATTATTCTTTATTAATCGAACTACCTACCTTTAAAACTTCTTCCATTAAATTAATAATGCACATTGCATCAACACTGTCTTATCAAATGTATTTTTGGAACTGTGTGTTTTGTGATAATTATTTGTAATTTGAAGCTAACAATATTCTCACCTCACTGCCTGTATATTTTACCATTCGAAAAACATTAAATTGATGATAGTTTTATGGAGTTTTCTATTATCTGAAAGAAATTAGTTAAAAATAAATTCATAACATTTCATGATTGCTAAATAAATCAACTCACATTCTTGGTTGAAGTTTAACGGAGAAATCCATCTTTGTTTCAAGATTTATCTGAAGTTTTTTTCTCATAAAACAGACCCAGTACGAGTTCACTCTCACACAGAGGGTTTCGTACCATCATACACAATTATTTTGCAAAAGGACCGTAATTAATCGTATAAATTTCATATAAGGTTGGTAAAATTCGCTCGACGTTGCTTAATTTCGGTGATTGGTACCTAATCAGATTGGTATGGACGTTGGACCCATTAGTAAAAAATAATTGTATTTTTATTGTTTGTTTTTAATGCATTAAGTTATACATCCCTGTATACCTAACCTACTAAGGTTCTTTTCTCTAAAACACACATTTCCTTTAAGATAGTCTCGCATTTTTCCGCCAAAGCGTGCTCCGCTAAAACCAACCAACTAAAATGCTCGCTAATCAGAACCATCTGTTTGGAAATACCATGCGATTTCCTTTTTAATTGAAAAAAAAAATGCCCTACTGTACTCAGCAGCTTATCCTAAAACTTCTGTTTACTTGTTCCAGGCAATGGTGGGGAGACATCGTGGTGTTTCAGCCAGGTGAAAGGTACTCTGGAAGACGACGTCACTGAGGCAGACCTCATATCCTGCGTGGAGTTCAACCACGACGGCGAACTGCTGGCCACTGGTGACAAAGGCGGCAGGGTTGTTATATTTCAGGTTTGTCTATACTAATAAGAGAAAGATTTGTTTGTTTGTTTGAATTGAATAGGCTCCGAAACTACTGGACCGATTTGAAAAGTTCTTTCCACATTAGAATCCTAAATTTTCTACTAAATACTAGTACTACTAGTATGAGCGCCATAGATGGCATCATTATGTGGGGGATATTGCCCATAATCCCCACGCTGGGCATGCGGGTTGGGGATCGCAGTTCGGTGTAGTTGTTCTGCAGAAGGCGCTGCTGCCCGCCCCCCGGTGTGTTTCCCTTAGTCGCCTCTTACGACACCCACGGGAAGAGTTGGGGTGGTGAAATTCTATGCCATAGATGGCATCATTATGTGGGGGATATTGCCCATAATCCCCACGCTGGGCATGCGGGTTGGGGATCGCAGTTCGGTGTAGTTGTTCTGCAGAAGGCGCTGCTGCCCGCCCCCCGGTGTGTTTCCCTTAGTCGCCTCTTACGACACCCACGGGAAGAGTTGGGGTGGTGAAATTCTATGCCGGCACCACACGGCAAGCTTCTGGGTTGAGGCAATATAAATATATTATGTGATGAACGGTCTGAATCAATGATTTTGTATTCATTAAATAATTGTGTGTTTTAGGTTCGAAATTGTACGTCTACCTACTTTAAGTTTTAATACCAGGCTAGAAAGTTTGTTTCGTACAGGTTACTAGCAGTGTTTTATGTTCAAGCTTTTACTTCAAATTACGAATCCTAGGAAATGACTTGCATGTAAAAAATTGTACGAGATAGGTGTGTAACACCAAAGATAAGTAAGAACGTCAAGTTTCAGCATTGGATAGTTTTCATTGAAATAACAATAACTGATCAAAATCAATGTGAAAACTTGCAAAGTTCGTTCGAACGAACTTTGCGGCGAAGGTCCACTTGCGTTGCAAGAGGTTGCTGGTTCGATTACCGCTTCGGGACTTAAGGTTGTAGGATCTCCGAACTGTACCGATTTGAAAAATTCTTTCCTTTTGCCGCTAACTTGTCATATCTGTGAAACACGCTGGACAGTGAATAAAGGCCGATGAAGATATTGCTATTTTACGTGAAATCATATCTACAATATCTATATCATTTCTTGTTCCAGAGAGATCCAGCTTCCAAGCAATGTGTGCCCAAAAAAGGCGAGTACAACGTGTACTCAACGTTCCAATCGCACGAGCCAGAATTCGACTACCTGAAGTCGTTGGAGATTGAAGAGAAGATCAACAAGATCAGATGGCTCAAGCGCAAGAATCAAGCGCATTTCCTACTATCTACTAATGATAAGACTATTAAATTGTGGAAGGTATGTGCTATTAAGACCCTTATAGACGTATATAAGCTTAATCAGTCAACTGTGCTTGAGTAATGCTTATTCCATAGAAGAATTAGAGTGATAAGAATTATTTATTCAGGTTAAAAAAGCCTTAAAGCCTGTAAGGTTTAAGTAGACTTAAGACCGTTAATGAAATGAAGCATAATATATATAACTCAGCAAACTCGCATTATTTTGACCTTAGTATGTTTAAATGTTTATTTCAATAACAAGAAGAGGGAACTAAAGACGCCCAAAACAGTGTCGCACCTTTCAGTTACAAAATGCTGCATCCATTTTTAATGCCTCTATCATAGTTTTATTACCTCTCTGAGTTATATCTACGGACGATTTTGCGACGATCCGTCAGTCATAGTAAATCAGAAGTTGTCCCTGCCTTGCGTCTAGACAGATGATATAAACAGTGACCTAGTTAGTTCAGAGACTTTGTTTATTTAACACTTTTCATGAGTATTGTTATGTTGCAACTCTTCACAAATTAACATATCATTTCGCTATTGACGAGGACAGTTTGAAAATCTTAGAACGCAGACATAGCGTTCCCTGAACCCTTTTTTTGGTGAGAATTTATTTTCCTGATTCTCTTCTACGAGGTCAACAGGCGCGGCGGTGGGCAAAAGTCCGCCTGCGACGCAGGAGGTTGCGGGTTCGATTCCCGCCTCGGGCAATTTTTGTAGAATCTGATAATATTTGTTCTGGTCGTTATCTTTTGATAAAAAATATCTGTCTATAAAATTATACTGTACCTACTTACATTCAGTCATCTAGTACCCATAATACAAGCTTTACTAACCTCGAAGCTAGATGCAGTGCGGATTGGATTCCAGCATAAGTTTTTCTTCCCTCTAATTATAATAACATTCCTCTAATTATAATAACATTGACAACGCCCTCAGTACACAACGCCAATAAACGTCGACTAGTTTAGTTTTAAATCGTGCGTCACACGCATTAAAGTCTAATTTATTATCTCTTAGTTTGTTATCAACAACGTGAAACAGTTCTAATAATTACATGGCCTAGCGACATCGCTATTCAATTGGTGGAAATTAGAGTAAATAACTTACCTACTGATCGGCGATTTGCTTCCATCAGAAGTTTAACACTTTTTATGCCCATGACCCACCCGCCCGCGGATAATCAGGTAGCACCGCATAGGCAGTGAATTCTTCATTCCGAAAAACTTCTATACTTGATATTCTATACTTCTATTTTTGATACTAAAATAATGCTGGACAATTTACACAGCCATCTAGCCCCAAGCTTCTGGGTTGAGGCAATATAAATATATTATGTGATGAACGGTCTGAATCAATGATTTTGTATTCATTAAATAATTGTGTGTTTTAGGTTCGAAATTGTACGTCTACCTACTTTAAGTTTTAATACCAGGCTAGAAAGTTTGTTTCGTACAGGTTACTAGCAGTGTTTTATGTTCAAGCTTTTACTTCAAATTACGAATCCTAGGAAATGACTTGCATGTAAAAAATTGTACGAGATAGGTGTGTAACACCAAAGATAAGTAAGAACGTCAAGTTTCAGTGGAAATTAGAGTAAATAACTTACCTACTGATCGGCGATTTGCTTCCATCAGAAGTTTAACACTTTTTATGCCCATGACCCACCCGCCCGCGGATAATCAGGTAGCACCGCATAGGCAGTGAATTCTTCATTCCGAAAAACTTCTATACTTGATATTCTATACTTCTATTTTTGATACTAAAATAATGCTGGACAATTTACACAGCCATCTAGCCCCAAGCTAAGCAGAGCTTGTGCTATGGGTTCTAGATTACATAGATCGATATTTCTCATTAATAATTACATAACAACAACCAGAACACCCAGAAGTACTCGTAATATCTGCAGATAATATAAATATTTGACCTGAGACGGGAATCGAACTCGTAACCTTCTGCGTCGGAAGTGGATCTTGCCCACCGCGCCACAGTGATCGTTGATTAACAGTGTTAAGTATTAATATCCCAGCACTTCTATTATTGACTTTTTACACGATTTAAGCCTATCTGATCTTAGAGTGCGATATAATTAGATTGCCTGCCCCGTATTACCCCGAGGATTCTTATAATAGTTGTCACTGTGTAGAATAGTTCGAACGCAGGCTATTTAAAAAAAAAACTTCTCCATCATCATCAACAGCCTATACTAATTCACTGCTGGATATAGGCCTCCCTATTTTTGCGCTTTTTTGCAATCTATGGGCAAAAAAAAAACAAGTAATTTATTCCATACCACAAAATTAACTCCATTAAAATTTTAGGCCCATATGTTAATAAATCCTTTTATTTCCACAGGTGTCAGAAAGAGACAAGCGGGTGACGGGTTACAACACGCGCGAGGAAGGCGGCCGCGTCAGAGATCCTACCCGCATCACGCAGTTGCGGGTACCGACGGTGCGACCCGCGGAACTTATGGTCGAGGCATCGCCCAGGTAACTATGTTCTTATTACCTTAAAAGATAACAAAAAAGCCTTTATACGAAGATTTTTTTTTTTCCTTTTCTGTTCTGCTTTTTGGCGATCTGTTTATATAAACAATAATCCAATCTGCTCTCCGATATGATCCGCTTTATGTGTCGTTAACAAAGTTGACTCCAATGAGTCACCTCCATGCTTTTGTCTGTGAATCTTTCAACTAGGTACTCTACTGTGTCTCTTCAGTCTAGAGAATTCAAGAGTTCCGGTTCCTTGAAGTTGAGAGGCGACTTCGTTTTTATGGTTGTCTAGCCGGAGCTGATATTTTCTGCTGAAGGCTTCAATTTCCTGTTTCACTGTGTTTAGTTTGATGACTGTATGTTTGTAACGACTGCACACTGTTGCAAACAAGCACATAGCTCAACTGATCCATATCAATGTCCACATGTCCAAGAGTCCTTTAAGGTCTAAAGGAAATAAAGCACTTTGATTTTAATTTTTTTTAAAGTTGGAAGTGTACCCAAGACTCTGCGGTCCCTCGCTGTATGGTAATGCTGATGCGCTGCGCCAGATTGACCAGCTCTCGGGTCACAGGTCGCTTCGACAAGACGCTCAGATTATTTTTTGAAAACCCAGAGTGTCTTAGTCACACGGAACTGGTGTCTTGACTCCAAGGGGAGCAATTTGTAGGCTCTGTCGAGACCTGATATTTGCGCCTCTTGAGATCCTCGGCCAAATCTGCCGCCGCACCAGCCCTCACGGATGTCCTCGGAAGATGGGAGGAAGATTTTCTTACAATTAATTTCCCTACATAATATAGATATTCAACATGTTAAGATATTGCCTTTAGTAGAGCAGGCGTTTGTTCTCAATACAGCTGTCTGTGTGGATAAAAAGGCAACAAAAACGCCATGAGCTTGATAACCAGTTGCTGCTTATACCAAGCATCTGATGAAGAACTTGGCTACATTTTAATAAAAAATAATCATAATTATTAATCAAAACAATTCAGGGCTATTAATAAATCTTCACACTTATATAAACTAATATCCTTTACGAGAAGCTTTAATAAATATCGATATCTTATTGACTCAACGATTGGCTAAATTATTCATTTCCCCCACTCAACAAAATTCAATAGGTAAAACAATTCCGCTGTTATCTCAAGTGGTTAGGGTAGCAAATCAGTAGTGCCTCTCTTATCTATGCTATGATAATATTGACGCAAATGAGGACAGTTTATTGTGATATGACCTAGATGCATCAATTGATAGATAATGATGATAAAATTGAATCATGAACACAGATCCTAGATTTTGCACTAATGAATTTTGATTGAAGGTGGTCAAACAAAAATTGAAGAGGAGAAATCAATAACAAATTAATTCTTATTTTATAACAATGAACTGTATGAAAGAATGATGGCAAGAATTATGACCCATTTTGTGCATCGATCGCTAGGGTATCAATCGGTAGCCCTAAAAATTCTGAATAAAACTGCATATTTAGTTTTTCCATAATTTTTGCAGGAAAAATTAAATTATTTTTTGAAAATATGGTTAGTTATGGGTTATGGAAGGGTGATAACCGCCATTTTAATTTTGACGTTGACATTGCATGCTTACTTGACATCAATCAAAACTCACAATAATTGTCAAGCGGTTTACAAACCAAAACAAACAAACTCCGAAAAAGAGGCAATTTTTGTTTTGATTTTGTAGATTATAGAAAATAATACCACAGTACCACTACTTTCTTGTAGATTTTGTTGTGATTTCGGTAAAAGTATTTATTTTATAGAGATATTTTCGTTGGCATTATGATGATCTTTATTTATACTTAAATGAATCTTAGGTAAGCAAATCGACTGAATTAACACCATTATACAGTGTTACGCTTGCATTTGTACTCTTTTTAGGATGTACCTACTACTAAACTTACAATATTATTATAAAATAACCAACAACAACGTCAGTTTGATCTGTGCAAATATGAAAATAAGGTGAAATATCCAAATGACACTCTTTTTGTGGCCGGTACAGGCTGGCAACAGGTAAATTCCTTCTACTATGTTTGATTCCGAAGGTATTGAAGCTACCCGGTCAACTTACTCTTATAGTTTTTATCTAACTTTGCTGTACTTACCTACTTATGTAGGTAAGATAAACTGTATTGAAGTCCTGCAAAATGTGAAAATAATGATCAATCAGGTCAGGTTAATTATTGCATGCCGAATAGGGTTTTGTAGCTTGTTTGATGCCATATAATTAACGGCTAAAAGAACAATAGAATTGTTGTTTCAGTTTCCCTATTGTTGCCAATAACTCCCCTTATTCAATAGATGAATTAGCAAGTTAACTTGACACAGAACAAGACATCTCCCATTATAATGTAAAATAATTTGAGGTAAGTAAACATAAGATTCCAGGATGCTGCATAGACTAGGTAATCTAAACTAAATATATAAGTATAAGTAGCATCCTGCAATTTCATTTTGTGAAAACAACTGTATATATCATAGTTATCAATTATCATACTAATACTGTAACCTAGAGACTAATACTATATTTCTATAATCATTGCAGCCTTAAAGCTTCTCCGTTAGAAAACCCTGGTTTCTAAGAAATAAATATAGGGAAAGTTTCTTTTTGTTTAAAGACAGATGTTTTACTTGTTTTATGCTTCAAGTATCACAGAACTATTGATATTTTTGAATAGATACTTCTAACTAAGACTTGTTTTTTATTTTCATCGACAGAAATGCATTTTATTCTGTCTCCACTTCTTTTGAACTAGGTTGAGTTAGTGGGTTTAACAATACCTAGCCAGTCCATATCACTATACAACTATGAGCATTTGCTCTGCCAAATAGGATGCTGTGTCAGAGAATATATGGAATCTGCCGTCCATGCTGAGTGATGTGATGTCAGATTTTGTTTACTATCTCTCAACTATTATACATACCGCAAGCTGTGGAAAGAAAATGGGAGACCTATGCCTAGCTATGAAAAACTTATTGTATAATTATATATTTTCAGGATATATAAAAATATAGCCTGAAAAAACTAAAATATGCACCAGTTTTTATTGTCCATAACAGAATTGTTAAAAAATTATATTCTGTAAGAAGGTTCATAATATCAGTGCCTAGCTACTAGACAGGACCTGCAGTGTCCAAGAGTCCTGTAAGGTCTAAAGGAAATAAAGCACTTTGATTTTGAGTTGTTCATTATTATTAACCCATTCACTTTCTGTCTGGTTGTCTTCTATGTATAATAAAAATATCTATCTATTTAATAATATTGTATTATGTATATCAGTCATCTAGTACCCATAACACAAGCTCTGCTTAGCTTGGGGCTAGATGATGCTGTGTGGATTGTCCAGCATTATTATTATTATTATACCACTTCATTTAATTATTTATCTCGTTAAAAAATACATTTTTTACTATAGAAAATACAACAAAATTATTATAAAATAACTCTACAGTAAAAAATATATCAAAACGGTGGATCACCGACCGCGAAGCTAGGCTCAAGCAGTCGTCGGTGACTAGGGTTGCAGAGAGAGGAACTTCCTGACGATACGCGCAGAGTCCAGGAGTACCGCCTTTTGGATCTGACCCTTGATCCAACTTCCTAACGAGAGTCTCTTGAGATATTGGTCGAGACTCTTCGCTATTACACCATTAACTGAAACGACTATCGGGACGATGGTCGCTGAATCAACATCCCACATGCCGACAACCTCATTAGCTAAGTCAAGATATTTGCTAAGTTTATCTTTAAAAATAAACAAAATTATCTTTGAATCCACTGCTTAGAGGTGTAATTAAGTATATAAAATTATTTCGAAAGTATCAATAAGCCGAATAGCTGCGATAAACTATGATTAATAAAACTCACCTTAAGAAGAAACCAAAAAACTACCTTCAAATCACTAGCACAAAGAACAATGGAAAAATTATTATTATTATTATTATTCACTGCTTAACCTAGCTGGTGCAAGATAAAACCTACAGTGGTAATTATTCAACATGTTGCAGCCCCTGCTAAGTATTAAAAGTACTATAATATGAGGTAATAATGGATAAGAAGGTTTCAAACAACCTATTAGGTTGACAATATGTGTAGGTAATAGAAGAGGGTAGCAGGGCGAGGTACATAATATACCTTCTATACATTATATATATGTTAGTTCGAACATGTAGGGGACTGGTTCTTGGTACGAACAAGCCGGTGTGCATCTTAGTTACTTT
This sequence comes from Eupithecia pulchellata, assembly GCA_963931895.1. Lineage (NCBI taxonomy): Eukaryota > Metazoa > Arthropoda > Insecta > Lepidoptera > Geometridae > Eupithecia > Eupithecia pulchellata. The sequence continues at coordinate 6,536,559 of OZ007544.1, forward strand.
AGGATAGGCTCGATCGGCTTGATCCAAAAAAAATCAGCAGGAACTTTGGCTGAATGACTGTCTGGGCCGATTGTTTTACAGCGATTCATGTTTTTTATTCATCCAATGAATTCGTATACAAATAAAAAGTTGAGTAAGTAAAGGGTTGCGAGCCATAAGCAAAGTGGTTGAATTTGGCGCCATACCTAATAAATATTGCCTTCAATAAAATTAATATTCTATAAATTAAAATGACATTAGCGTTGTATTCGGAACATCCTCCTATATTAATCTACATACCTACTAAGGAGGAGCGAGACTAACAAAGAAGGTTAGTTTTTACTTAAAGTTAGGGTGCTGAGTGCTGATACCAACCTCTAGAATTTAAACCTTTTTCGTCACCCTGCCGCCGCCATTTGTAACAATAGGATGCTATGGAACTAAAAACATTCTACCTATTTTCAAAAAAATATTTAATTTTTTCTGCAAAAATCAAAGAAAAACTAAAAATGCAGTGTTCCTCAAAATTTTGAGATGAATCGAATGGTATATTTTTTATCCTTGCTCAAATTTTTGGGACAAGCATGTATGGAAACTTGCCATTGTTCTTTGCCTTTTTAAGTGCTTATTCTGTATGCCGAAAGAAATAGAGTTATTGAAATCTGAACAAATAAAATCGACATTTTATATGTACATTTATATTCACACTTGTTTAATAAATTCTCTTTATACCCTTAGATAAAATAGTCAGTTTCTTGGAGACGCTTCCGTCCGACTTATATTTGATACTGATATTTTGACTGATTGGTTGAGCTACCTGTTGATTGCTCAATTGTTTCAATTTTGTTAATAAATAATTGTGTACTGGTAACACAACAACAAGTAATTTATAACTACCATCTATACTAATATTATAAAGAGGGAAGATTTGATTGACAACAACAAACAAACAAATCGTTTGAATTGAATAGGCCCAGAAACTACTAGAATCCAATTTTTTTCTTGATGAACATAGGTTCTATATTAGTATCAAATTTTAAAAATAATTAAGGATTCGCATGAAATATGCAATTCTTTTTAAATACCGCCGGTCCGCTAGTCAGATATATCATCATCATCAGCCTATATTAGTCCACAGCTGGACATAGGCCTCCCCTAATGAGTGCCATAGCGCCCTGTCTTCAGCTTGTCAGATAATATATAACGTATGCTATTTGTTTCCAGACGGATATTCGCGAACGCTCACACATACCACATAAACTCGATCTCGCTAAACTCCGACCAGGAGACGTACCTGTCTGCGGATGATCTACGCATCAATCTCTGGCACCTCGAGATCACGGATCAGAGCTTCAATATTGTGGATATTAAGCCGGCCAATATGGAAGAGCTTACTGAGGTAAACATCTTATTATATTATGTTAGTCCACAGCTGGACAAAGCCAAATAACATGGCTTACCTAACCAGCTCAGCTACTTGAAGTACCGGAGCAGGACCTTTGGTGATGTACAGTCCGCGTCACATATAAGTACCCCCCCCCCTATCCCCCTATCTTAATGTATGTGGGACACAATAGTTGTTATTGTTGGGAATTTCGGACTTTGAGTATTATGGGTGGGCGGATCGATCCTGAGCGGCGGCGTGATAAATTTTTGAATGTGAAAATTTGTGATAAGTTGCAAGGGAACTAGAAGTAGTTGAAAAGTATTATGGGTGGGCGGATCGATCCTGAGCGGCGGCGTGATAAATTTTTGAATGTGAAAATTTGTGATAAGTTGCAAGGGAACTAGAAGTAGTTGAAAAGTATTATGGGTGGGCGGATCGATCCTGAGCGGCGGCGTGATAAATTTTTGAATGTGAAAATTTGTGATAAGTTGCAAGGGAACTAGAAGTAGTTGAAAAGTATTATGGGTGGGCGGATCGATCCTGAGCGGCGGCGTGATAAATTTTTGAATGTGAAAATTTGTGATAAGTTGCAAGGGAACTAGAAGTAGTTGAAAAGTATTATGGGTGGGCGGATCGATCCTGAGCGGCGGCGTGATAAATTTTTGAATGTGAAAATTTGTGATAAGTTGCAAGGGAACTAGAAGTAGTAGGGGGTTCTTAATTCTGACGCGCACTGTACATATATGTATAGAAAATACTTTATTATACCACACAAAGATGAATGTTATCTACTCTATACTAAAATCTGAGAAAATACTTTATTCTTATATACAAAGAAAAAAAATGAAGAGAATTGAAAATCTATAGCAAGTTATTGACCTATTTTTTACAATAATTAACTGTATGAAATATTGACTTGTCTAAGTGCTTACTTTGTAAGCCTAAAGAAATAAAGTTATTGAAATCTGACATACAGTTGCAAGACGTGTAGCGCGTCACATTTCCTCATGTACCGAGAAGCGACTGCGTCCGGGGTGTATAAGGCAAGGCCTTTATTTTACCGCAGTGAACGGATAAAACATGGAAGCATTCCTTGCGCTAGAAAATGACCCAACGCAAAGTGTGCTGTGATAATGATGATGTGACTGTGTAGAAAAGGACTTCAACTTCAACTTCTTTATTTATGGCGCCGCTTGCTTTTCGCCACGACTCTGCCAGTGTCTGTGTGTCGGAGTGTCATAAACTTAGATAATATGATCGGTTTTATGGTTTAACTGTAGAAAAGGACATAAGCGAACTAAACGATAAACGACAATTTAATCTCGAACATCAAGAGAATAAAGTCTACTTTGACAAGAGATTTAACAAATTGTTGCAAAATCAGCGACGTAGTTTTGACAAGTAGGTTTGTTTGCAATGTTGTGTCAAGTTGCGGGCGTATTTTCCTTGAAGGAATGTTTCCATGTTTTATCTGTTCACTGACCGCATCCGTCGTTGCCCGCTGATTGTAAATCCATCTGGCCACACTGGGGTGTTCTACACTGTTTTGCCAAGATACATTCTCCACTCAAGAACAAGTTTTCCCCAAGGGGTGCCTGGTTTCCGATAATATATGAACGGCCCTCTCACCACTGCCACTTTCAGGATAAGCTACTTCAATACCAATTTTTTCATTAAAGTTGTTAGGTGGGGGAAACCTATTTTTATACAACTAACAAAACCATAGATGAAAATGTGAAAATATTTAAGGAATATTTTTTATCTTATTACAGTGTCTCTTTCTAATTTTCAGGTTATAACCGCAGCAGAGTTCCATCCGACTGAATGCAATCTCTTTGTATATTCTAGTAGTAAGGGTAAGTTCATTTATATTATAGAATACTTGTGCTAAAGTTTCCATATTATTCAGTCTCCATATAACAAACAGGCTCCATTTTTTATGAATTTCTAGTATATTTCAAATTAATGTTGGATATTATATAGTGTCATTACACGCTAGCCAAAGATTTGGCTAATAGTTATTAGAGCTATGTTACCTATTAAGAACATGCCACTTTTCTTATTGCCTCTTTCTAACAAGGTGAAGACATACTTATGCTCTGCGCAAACTCTATTATTATGAATATATTAGTCACAGTCAATCTGCGAAATATGGCAAACAAACAATAAACTATGAAAATCGAGCAAGTCTATTGTTTCAGTTAGACACAGAGATATGAAAGAACTGTTAAATAGTTGAACTTAGACCACCCCGGTGAACCCTGGCATGTAACCTATAATGGCATCCTAGACAAACTTATGTCTAGCCTTCTGATTGCGCACTTAAATTAATGTGGCTTACATAATGAATTTACTTGTTTTACGCGCTGTACGACAATATATATAATATACACTTGCTGCACCAAGATTTGTTAACCATCAAGCGGTGAAGACCCGGACCCGTCAACAATGTCTGACCGCTTCGTCAAGGTCTTGTGCTGTAATGTGAAAATATATTTTATAATTCGATGGTTTTCACTACTCTGCTCTAGACACGTCGTCGTCTGTCTTTACCGAGTTTACAGAAAAGCATTTCTTGTTATTTATTATTATTAATTTATTCAGGTAATAAAAAAGTTTACTTTATGATTCCATTAGAAGTGCCATAAAGCCTATGATTGGTTAGAGTTCTCGCCTTTTAGTAAGAATATTATAATGTAGGTAGGTTTTATATGGATCTAAAAAAGAATGTAACATTTTTTAAAAATTTTGTTTTAAATTCTTCAGTGCCTAGATTGACACTCCATATCCAACCTTATCACAACCAAGCCGCCATTCAAAACTAAACCCTATCCCTTTCTCCGTAGGTACAATAAGGCTATGCGACATGCGCGCGGCGGCGCTGTGCGACCGACACGCGAAACTGTTTGAGGAGCCCGAGGATCCACACGCGCGGTCCTTCTTCTCGGAGATTATATCCTCTATCAGTGATGTCAAACTTAGTAATTCGGGCAGGTGAGAATGAGTCTTATACCTTCTGTTTTAAAGTTGAAATTGGCTAAAAATTGCTGGGACCACTGGGATCTCTGAGATCAACCTATCAATGATGTGCAACGAATCATAATCGTGAACACCACGTTTGTGTAAGATACGCAATCTATAATTTGTTCTCTGTATTAGTCGGTGAATTCTTTTTAAAACAAAATACCTACGCGCGTATTTCATTTCATTTCCAAGTCAAAGATATTTGCATGCCATCTAAGTTATAATAAATGATGATATTAAAAGAGCCTGACCTTTATTGTGCTAGCCATGAAGAAAATAGTAATAAGTAATCTTAAGTAATCTCATTATTTATTTATTTAAAGAAGCTTATAATTACAGACTTAATAGCTTCCTGGTATGTAAAATTACATACCAGGAAGCTTAATTATAAGTAATCTGTAACTGGCAACTTACTAAATATGCTATTCAGTTCCTAAAAGAAGCTGCTGTATATCCTCTATCAGTGGTGTCAAGCTTAGCAATCCTTAACTGCATGAAAATAGGGTAGCGTCTTGACTGGTCTCTGTCGACGAATATGCTACTTAATGCCTAAAGGATTGCTTCCTTCCAAGCCAATATCATTACATTATATACAGGGGACAGCGTAGAATAAACTTCTTTGTGTGTAATGATACCCCAGAAACACCTGTCGAAGACCTATCAAGCAGGGTTAATGACTACCTCGTAGATATTTCTACAGCTACAGTCATAAAATCTCCTTTCAGATACATGATGTCCCGAGACTACCTAGGCCTGAAAGTCTGGGACCTACGCATGGAGTCTAAACCAGTGGAAACGTATCCAGTGCATGAATACCTTCGCTCGAAGCTGTGTTCACTGTACGAGAACGACTGTATCTTTGACAAGTTCGAGTGCTGCTGGAGTGGAGACGACCAGCGACTCATGACTGGCTCTTACAACGGATTCTTTAGGTAAATAAGTCAATAAATAATGGAGGATAATACACAAGATTTATAAAGTAATAAAGGGTGAGACTATCGAAAAATTTATCGGTCCATGATTCGGAACATATTGTTCGATAAAAAATAAAAATATACCTGTTTTTTATCGTAAGGTACAGTGCGCGTCAGAATCAAGTACCCCCCTTGTCTACAAAATATTCTCGACTACTTGTAATTCCCTTGTAACTTGTCACAAATTTTCACATGCAAAAATTTATCACGCCGCCGCTTAGGATCGAACCGCACTTCTAAAATACTCAGTCTGAAATTACCAACAATAACAACTATTGTGTCCCACATACATTGAGATAGGGGGGTACTTATGTGACGCGCACTGTACGTACATACCCATTGTATAACACAGGAAAATATATCCACTCGAATACCTCATTTATAAAAGCATTAAAAAATAAATTGAAAAGAATGAAGCAATGTCTTTCAAAAACTTCAGACTGCAAACAAGCTATAGGTATTTTGCTATAAAAATTATCGTAGTTTGACGAATTCATTATGAACCAACGTTTCATCCCTTAACGAGGGACTTCATCAGGGTGAGTGCGGCCCACGTCGCACCCGTGTCGCTTCTCGCGCTCAGTGAGGCATGAAACGTTATTATTCTGCCAACACAAAATAGGTTCGTAGTTGACCTGCTTATATTGATAACAAAGTATAGGTATAAAATGATGGTCTCATTCGCAGGGTATTTGAACGCGCGATGTCCGGCGGTCGGCGTGGCGAGCTGACATTAGAAGCTTCTAGAGACGCGGCCGCGAGGCCCCGCCAGCCGCTTAGGGCGAGGCGCGTCGCAGCCACTGCCAAGAGGAAGAAGGTACATATCTTTCATCATCAGCCCATGTTCGTCCACAGCTGGACATAGGCCTCCCCGATTCCTCTTTCCTCTTCAGCTTGATCGAATTCAAATTTGTAATACCTATTGACAGCTCTTGAACTCGGTTTAGCGCTTGAACCGGATCAACTTTATATCGATAGAATCTGCTGAAATCGTTTAACGTGCTAAACTGAGTTTATCTTATGTGGAAGGTTTTCAATTGCAACGTGAACGCGTCATAAAATTGAATTCATAGATCCATATGACTGTATCTTAACGCGGGAATTCCATGGAACTGACTGACTGCCCATCTGAAACCTTTTATAACCCTTTACTGACATTTACCATTTTTTCCAATGCTAAACTTCTTTTCCCCAGGACGAAATAAGCGTTGACTGCCTAGACTTCAATAAGAAGATCCTCCACACGGCCTGGCATCCGCACGAGAGCATCATCGCCGTCGCCGCTACCAACAACCTCTTCATATTCCAGGATAAGTTCTAATCACTCGCGTATTTACCAACCGAACCGCTCTTCAGAGGACAAACGGGGCTTGATCCGACCTGGCTTGAGCTAACGTGAGTAGAGGCAGTGTAGTTTGAGTTGGCTAAGGCCAATGTAACATGAGCCAAGGTTAGAGCCAGTGTAATATGAGCCAAGGCTAGACCCAATGGAAGTTGAGCCAAGGTTAGAGCCAATGTAAGTTAGCCAAGGCTAGAGCCTATGTAAGTTGCACAAAGCTAGGCCAATGTAAATTGAGCCCTAGAGCCTGCGACGCTTTGCCAACGTGGCATCACCCACCGTAGCTTGACGTAAACAATTAACATCTAGACCCAAAGTAAGCCGAACTTGAGTTGGACACTTGACATAAAATGGCTACCATTTCGGCTACTCTTCTATACAACAAATTCTGTTTCTGGTCTGTAAACTAAAGTACGCAAGAGATGATCTTGTTGATCATGCAAATTAATGGCTTGTGAAAACACCCCCTTGGCCCATTTTTGTACACTTGCTGATCTCAATAACGGCTATTATACTTACTATCCTAACGCACCATAACACTAGCGACATTGATCTCTTTAGCAATACATATAAAGTACAAAATAATGCTTCTTTCCCGAATAATTTCAAGACTGTCGTATCAAGCCTCTGTGATTATGTCCTTCGAAGAGGGAGTAGAGAAATAAGTACGGGTATAAGTTTACATTTAGCAGGCGAACCGCGACTTTATTTGCTTAACATTTAGGTGCATTATCAACAGTCGTTATTGGAGACAACAAAAATTTAGTCCATTTTCCGGTTTGCATGCTAAAAGTGCACACAACATTGAGCCTTCTTTTATTCGACACACGGATCAGAATGGAAGATAGTCGATAGTTTGTTAAAAATCAATTTCAAACCTAATAAAACCTCGACAAAAGAATGTAAACTTACTTTCAGGCTCGTTCAGGCCAATTTGCACCTTATACTCCGAACATATCAATATTCAACTACACTTGCCTTCCCTTAGTGCTCAATTTCGAATGACATTCCTCTCTGATGGTCCATGTGCGAAGGATACGCTGACCGAAGTTTCAAGGCATTGTAAAGATACCACTATAGCTATTTTAGACCGTATTTTCGGTGTAACAAACTTCAAAATCATTTGAGTCATCCTCAAATATTTATGATATCACCTTTTTTCTCTAGTCTGAAAGTTTTCAATTTTTAATCTCACTTTTTATTCTCAAGTTTTTATTCTCTTGAACGCTAGTTACCGTATTTTCAGAACATGTCCTCGATTTCTTTGGTCAGCTTCTAAGGTTAGCGATAACTCTGTCAGTAAAATTCTACACCGTTATATAATTTTGCTATAATACCATTATTTGCAAGTCTTCCCAAAAAATGGTAAGAATGTTTAACATGAATTTACCACACAAGTTAAATTTATTTTACTGGCAGTATTTTATCGCTTTATGCAATTCGCGCATGTTGTATGACAGCCATCCAAGAATTTGTTTCGCCAAGCCATTGCTACCAGTGACAAATCATACATTTATATGACCTTTTGATTCAACACACGGCCATACATTTGTATGACAGTCATACAACATCGCTGTAGTTAAGAATTACCCGTTAATTATGATCTAATTTATACGCTTTCATACTTAAGGTTCTAAGCAATTAAGTATTTTATTTATGGTTTACGACGCGCGAGGATCGAACTTATCCATTGTATGAGATTAGTTAGGTATAACAAATGGTGTGAATTCACGACTGAAGCAACGATTTTGGGTTTCCAATGCACGGAATATAAAAAAAGGCTCGAAGGCCTCACTAGTTAAAGTGCAATGTGACAGAATTCATTGAGCTCTTAAATACGGCTTTTACTTAATAGATGGCATAGACAGGCGATAAAACCGCCTCAAAGCCCCTCATTCATACAAAAATGAGAATTCAAATATGTGCTTAAATTCATAAACTTTAGATAAATTTTGCGTGATATGAAATTAATAGCGCGTGGGCCATTCGCTTGCCTTATGCAAGTATTTTATTATATTTAGCCTATATTTGAGTTGTAGTGGGGTTGGACATTTGAGCGACAAACTTTACCTTTGTGGCCTCACCCTTTAAAATCAAAGTGAACCAAACGCAAAAGAATAAATTATCGATCAATTCCGTACCTTCGAACCTGAATCGTGCAAAATATAGATTGGGTATTAGTATTTGGTAATAAAAATCTATTTAGATCGTAAAACTTGTCCATTGTTGGGTGTAAGAAACTTCATGAATAAATCCACTGTTGTCATGGGATTGACGAACACCTTTGTCTCAGTTTCGACGCAAGGATGAACTTTCTGCTTTGTAACTCTATGGAACCTTCGCCCCATCTCACAAACAAAGGGGTTTTGTATGATAACCACGCTTGGCAGTCCGATTAGATAATCAAGCTGCTGAACTTTCTCTCGTAGGTGCCATACTCAAATGACGAATTTTTGACTGATTTTCATTTGAAACGATTAAAATGCGAATTGACCCCTAAATTTCAGCTGCGGTTGAATATTTGGCCGTTAGTCCGCCTTTAAAACGAATAATCTCTGACTTTCCTATGAGATATTGCAATGTTACATATAAACGATGGTTATATAACTTAACATCATTTAGATCATCTACTGGTAATACGAAACAGCACTTAAAACCAATACTCTTAAAACTTAACAAATACCCGGGAGTCTGATTTGCTGATAGTAGATTGTGACGTCACATAACGTTTTTGTAACAAATCTTCGTAGTTCCTTATCCGCACGGTAGAGGCGCTGTCCCAAATCCCATACAAAATGAATTTCCCGATACTGCCGAGAAACCTCACAGCAAGTTTATTGCAGAAATTGAACATTCTGGCAGAAAAACTAAGGCATTGTGTGCATCGTACCTTCCTGAACCGCATACGTAAAACCGGCGACGCGCATGAGTCCGTGCCTTATGTATGTTTTGTTATTATTTATTATGTACACTTTTTTTAATTATTTGTGATTGTTTTTTTGTGAACTCGATGGAATTCTGTTAGGAACTGGTTAGTGCTTTTGTTTGAGGATCAGCAGTCTTGATTGTGAACATTATTAAGTGAGAATTATCAATTTTACACAGATTTTTTGTCATGTAACTCTGTTGCAATCCTACAGCAGCCATTTTCATAATATTATCGTCAGAACCAAGTTATAAAATGTCAATTTGTATACTGAAAGCAATAGAAACAAGAGAGCCTTGTTATTTTGATAGAAAGGGTGAATTAAGCTAAGGAATGGCTTCACTCGAATAGGAAAATAGGCTGATTCACAAAGTGGATGTTCAATATTGGATAGACTCTTATTTCATCTAGGGATATACTGGGCGTACAATACATACTTAAATGAAATTTCTATTGTGATTTTAGTTCTTTTTACGTTAAGAAAAAAGCTTGAACTGTATGTTAAAAAAATGTATATAGCGAACGAATGATGGCCTGCATAAGTATAGGATACTGTCACAACACATTGTATAGTATATATATTTGTACGTTGTATGTGAAATATGGTGAAATTATGTTCAATAAGAAATATTTGAAATGAACTTTTTTGAAAACATTTTGTGGTATAGCCTGGTTGTTTATTTAAAACTTTGTTGATACTAGTTAATATTTAAAACTGTGAGTTTTTGAATGTTAACTATTGCTGTTTTTATATCGAGCGCTAATTTTGTAAAACTATGAAAATCTAAATCTTCATTTAGACGGAAGAGATGTAGTATCATCACAAAAATATGTAAGAATTAATTATGATTTGATGTATTTAGTTTTACAATAAGCGCAAAGTATAGGTTCTTACAGTGTGCTTTAATCCGTTCTAATCAGGCACTACCATTATTCTGTGTCGTTGATGAACAATATCTTTTAACATTATCTTTTAATAAGTATGTTAATAGATTATGTATAGGTTCGTGTTAAGTTTCAGTTATGTTCCCATTCGTTCTCACAATGTTAAGGGGTCGGGTCAATTCCTCACGCCGATCGCGACAACCTAATTATAAGTGAAATGTGTGATAATTAAATTATGCCTTGCAGCTTAAACAACCTCACCTTATAAGTACAAAAATCGCTTATAAGTCGAGGTATTTTTGTGTAAAATTTTGCTTGTGAAGCAATAATAGTGATAGGAATTGACTGTCCCCTAGGAGATATCATTTATATATCGAACGTTGTAGTGGTGTGTACAGTGAGAGGTGTGCTTGCGAGTGTTAGTAAATATAAGACTAGTTGTAATAGTTAGGCAAAAAAATCTGCGCGCATACAGAATTCTACCGCTCGAAGGGTCAGAGTCGCTTGGATGTGATAAGTCGCGTTGAGCGGTGACCTAGAGATATTGTTGACAACGAAATGAGCTGTTGTCGTGAGTCGCCCGCGCTGTTACTCGCTCTGTTTGGTCTGTCACGGATTATCTGTCAACTTAGAGCCGTCCGTGGCATTAAAACCGCTCGAAAAGTACGATCGGACGAAAGAGCGCATAGAAAGAGGTTACATTACATTGTTACTTGAGTATATCTCTCGTGTATCCTAGCCTATGTTTGTTGAAGGCAAAGAATTTGGAGAAATCTTGTAGCGTTCGTACCTCGGTTGTTGAGAGGGCCATTTGTTTAGAAACATATCTTAGGGAAGAATTTTGACGCGTTTTGATACAATTTTTGGGGATGCCATGAACTCTGCAGGCGAGAGCGCGGGCGTCTTACGCTGGTTGTTGTTGAATCCAAAATATTTCCTAAATATAAATTTTTATATCTGAATTTTGGTTTTTATTTACAAATCCTTGACGTAAAATAAGCTAGTCCTTAGTACATAGGGTACTTTCCAATAGTGTGCGGAACTATAATCTACCTATAGGTTTCTAATTTCTAATAGATATTGGGAAAATACAAGAAGATACAATTAAATAAGAGAACCAAATTAGGCTACTAGTATTTACAAAAATAATTGAGCTAACTGCAGACTTGCTAAGAATCTACTGGTCAACTGATCGATATCAAAAGGTCGGAAGCGACCCTCAGATGCGGCTGCATTGCTTTGCTGTATAGCAACGATGTTGCACTGCGCCAGATACTATCCAGCTCTTGGGTCACACGTTGCTTCGACCAAACGTCGGATATTTCTTACCCTGGCCTCTGTAAACCATGAACCTAGGGTCTCGACTTAAGGGAGCAAATGCGTAGGCTTTGTTGAGACATTTGCGCCTCTTGAGATCCTCGGCCAAATCTGCCGCACCAGCCGTCACGGATGTTCTCGGAAGATGAGAGGGCGCAGGTGTGTCGATGCAAGTAGCGTCCCACACAATGGGCCTCCCTCTCTAGGAGCCTTGGCCTAATACATACCTACTTCTTGGCTGTGTATAATATTGCAATGAAAACATTTTATTCTGTAAAACACATTTTAATTGTAAAATGAATAAGTATTACATAAATACCCTCATCACATTGGTATCACGAAACTTATAGTAAGGCAAAGTATTCGAAATTTAAACTAATTATAAAATATTGTCTATAAAATGCTGTATCTATCATAAACAAAATACCACAGATAGAGGAATACTTTCGCACTCACTGGATTAAAATGCCGAAACTAACAAAAATCATAACGAACCAAAAACATTGTCATTATAATAATTCATTATAAATATTACACAATCCAAATACTATGCCTAAATTAATATCCAATACACCTATTTTTAACTATAAAGTGCTAAAAATATACTGTCTTAACACATTATATACCATACTATATAATAAGATTGTCTACTAGTTACCTATTGCACTTTTCTTATAATCTAAACAGCACCTATAAAAATACTGTGCCCTGTTTACATTAGTCTGGCCTATCATTCCGGGCCAGGAAACATTTTAGATTCTAACTTTAACGCAAAAAAGTTCATTTTACAAAGGTAAATCACCTGCGCCAGAGCTCTAACTGGCTAACAGCCTGTCTTTTTGCGTCGCAATAGGACATCTACCTACACTAAACTGAGCGAGACTTAATTTGCTAAAAATGTAACACCAATGAGGCTATAGCCAAGACTTTTTCACTGTACAAAAAAACAAGTCAATTCTAATGTCGCCTTAACTAAACAGATTTTAAATCGCTAAAAATGTTGCGGTCCCTGACGATCGACATACAAATGGCAACATTTTTATTGCTGCCTTTTTGCGACATCTGAATTGGACACCACTGCCGTAAACTTCTAAAGTAGTTATTCATATTTGGTGGAGTTCACTCTTATCCACTTTAAGTGTATTTTAATAATCATCACTGTCATTTTATACCATCGTAAGTCGGTTGAAGTCACCCCCATTGATTCCTATTTTAACGGGAGGTGACAATTTGCTCTCACTAGAGGTTATTAACCTACTGTATTTTTTCCCGTTTGGTGGAATCTACTTAAAAACAAGTCTTTAACACATACAGTGCCCATAACATGGTGCAAATGTCTATGCATGTCGGCAGCGGAGCAACTCTTGCTGGTCGCTCCGCTGATGCTGGGCTTGCTTTAAAATCATCACTTACTAATTTTTTTCTAATTCTTCCTGAACTTTAGCCTCAGGAGAACTAAACCAAGAGTAATTAAAATCCATGCGATCGTAACTATAAAACCAATGTAGATCCCGGGTTCTGTGATTGAAGATCCTTTCTCGAAGAGGTCTCGAAGGGATTTCGAAGGTATCGTGAACGGGAGAAGAAGGGCTATGAAGCGAAGGCCGGTGGACATCCCTTCTAGAGGCCATAAGATACCTGGAAAATTGATTTAGGGTCAGTACATTTTTACTATATACTGTGGAATTACGATTAAAACATATCCTATATTAAATAAATAAATAAATAAATAATGCTGGACAATCCACACAGCATCATCTAGCCCCAAGCTAAGCAGAGCTTGTGTTATGGGTACTAGATGACTGATATACATAATACAATATTATTAAATAGATAGATATTTTTTATTATACATAGAAAACAACCAGAACCCCTGAACAAATATCTGCAGATCGTACAAATATTTGTGCCGAGGCGGGAATCGAACCCGCAACCTCCTGCGACGCAGGCGGACCTTCGCCCACCGCGCCACAGTGGTCGTCAATTTGGTATTTCTTCGCATCACTATCACTACATAGTATAAAACAAAATCGCTTCCCGCCGTCTGTCCCTATTTATGATTAATTTTTTATGCGATATGGAGGAATGTTTATGTATCTTTAATATGCATTAGTATCAGCATTGCACCCGTGCGAAGCTGAGGCGGGTCGCTAGTAATTAATTGGTGAGCTAAGCGAGATTGTGGGATCGACTCCCGCCTCGGAAAAAAAGTACGATCTGCAGATATTGGTCCCAGATTCTGGTAATTTTCAAACTATTAATGTAAAATATTGTATTATCAATTTATGTCATATAATACCAATAACATAAACTCTGCTTAGTTTGAACAAGTAATTTGGCTATGGGAGAGAGTGCGGACGCCTGCGTTAAACATAATAATAATAATAATGCTGGACAACATAGTATTATTGTTATTTAATAATAAGTTAGATTTAATATATTTAAGTTATATTTAATAGTATCACTTACCACAAAGCAGTATCATCGGGTAGAAGCTCCCAGTAGCGACAAAGAAGGACATCGTATGACTAGAGCAGTACACAGACAGGAGAAAACCATATGACATCCCGGACAATCCTTGCAGGAACAGCAGGACTCCAATCACGAAGAAATTACCGCGAGAGGGTATTCCGTAGCCCAGGAACGCGAGGACCATGATTTCTATCGTCTGGAATGGACATGAAATTTATCTATACTAATAATCATCACATCATCATCATCATCACCAGCCTATAATAGTCCACTGCTGGACATAGGCCTCCCCAAATAATGAGCGCCATCGATGGCATCATTATTTGGGGGTTATTGCCCATAATCCCCACGCTGGGCATGCGGGTTGGGGATCGCAGTTCGGTGTAGTTGTTCCGCAGAAGGCGCTGCTGCCCACCCCCCGCTGTGTTTCCCTTAGTCGCCTCTTACGACACCCACGGGAAGAGTTGGGGTGGTGAAATTCTATGCCGGCACCACACGGCAACAACATACTAATAATAATAAAGAGAAAAGTATGATTGTTTTTTTTTGTTTGTTTGAATTGAATAGGCTCTGAAACTACTGGACCGATGAAAAAATCTTTCATCGTTAAAGTCCTAAACTTTAACTGACGAATATTTGAAAAAATAATTTGGGTTCCGTATGAAAAAATCTATTTTCGTTAAATACCCGTGCGAAGCCGGGGCGGACCGCTAGTATTATAAATTAGTAATTAGCTTTTGAGATGTGTCCTAAATCCTGTAAGGTCTAAGGAATTAAAGGACTTAGATCAAATCGGTCCAATTTTCCAGCATTGGATATCCGTCCAATTGGACGGTAACAAAAAGTGACGGCCCTGTAGCCTTTTGCTCAGGGTCTATTTAGATTTTACATGTTAAATATTCTGTGTTTCAACATCATCACCATCAACATCACCAGCCTATACCTAATAGTCCACTGCTGGACATAGGCCTCCCCTAATGAGCGCCATAGATGGCATCATTATTTGGGGGTTATTGCCCATAATCCCCACGCTGGGCATGCGGGTTGGGGATCGCAGTTCGGTGTTTAATTTTATTTAATCCTTTGTGTATTTTTGTTATAATTTTTTGTCTATAATATGGGTCCTTAATTTTGTATTATGTGCCTGAAATAAACGATTATTATTATTATATTATTAGATATTTGATATTACCTATTGTTATAATAATCTTGAAACCTCACCTGCAGTACAATAACAGCTGACTGCAATGTAATATGCACATTAAGCATTTCCTTCGGCTTAACACCCGCGACCGCGCTGCGCTCCCAGACGCCTTCCAAGCGATCTGATATCATCAGAGTTGACGTCACGATTGATGGTAGGAAGAATATTATACTGAAACGACAAAAATGTGTACTTAAAACTCTGAAAATTACGTTTTTTGGAATTTGCTAGAAGAATTTGCAATTGAAATGGCAGTGGGCCGGTTCAGACAATGATTCACACAGTAGACTATTGTGCCGCGGGTACCGTTGTGTTAAAATAAATTAGGAGAAATTATAAGATCCTGCATAGTAGATAGGTAGTCATTGGATGACCTCTGTGGCGCGGAGGGCGAAGGTCCGCCTGTTTCCTATGTATAATAAAAAAAAAGATCTGCAGCTTAGAACTATAATGTTATATGGGAAGTATTGGGGCAATGCTTTGCTAAACCGGCACCACAGAACAATTACATAACTTTCACATCACATCGTCACCCTATATCAGTCCACTGCTGGACATGGGCCTCTTCCAATGAGCGCCATAGATGGTTATCATTTGGGGGTTATGCCATAATCCCCACGCTTGCGGGTTGAGGATCGCAGTTCGGTGGAGTTGTTCTGCAGAGGGCGCTGCTGCCCGCCCCCGCTGTGTTTCCCTTAGTCGCCTCTTGCGACACCCACGGGAAGAATGGGGGTGGTGAAATTCTATGCCGGCACCACATAACTTTAACTCACGTTATAATAATGCCAGGGGCCATGTAGTTCACCATCTGAGCATCCTTCTCGCCGTAAATTGGTTCTTGGAAGTTAACTGGAATCTACAGATTAAAACAGAACGGTGTGTATTAAGTATATTATATTATCTATCTATTCGTCCCAAGATAGATAGACATATTTAATGTCAAGATATAATCAAAAATATATTGGGAAATTCAAGTATCTAATTCCTAAAAATACATACAATTCATATAAAAAAAATTAAACTTTACTTCAATTAGGTACTATGCAGACGCCATTTGAATAAAATTAGGATTCATTAAACAATAATAAATGCGGCGTTAAATAGCTGTTTGGTCTACACAATTATGGACCATACTCCCAAATTTTAATTTACATTATAATTTTTTTGTTTTCATTAATTATCTAATACAATCAGGTATGTGTATTCCGTCGTTAAATCATAGTTCGTCCATTTCTGTGTTAAATCATAGTTTTACTGTAGTTTTTGAATGGTTAAGTATTTAGAATAATTTTTTACGACTTTGCTTCTAACATTTTAAAGGTAAAAAACATACCACTTAAACTGTTAAATAAAAACGATAACTTAAGAATATTTATTATAAAATATACGTAAATAACTGCAATTTTATCGTTCATTACAAAAAAGTCAGTACATAAAACTCAATAAAAACTAATTTTTAAAGGCGTTTAGTTTTTTGAAGATGAGTTTATTAGGAATCTGTTAATTAACTTAATTAAAACGATGTACTTTAACTCGTCCCAAAATGTCGATAGATAAGATGGAAAGATTAAAATAAAATTATAAAAAGAATTTGGTTAATGATCACAAAAACTTAATACCTACTTTAATAAAGAAAACTTTATTAAAGTAGGTACTTTTATATCCTTGAAAGACGTATAAAAGTAATGAGAATAAAGAATAAATTGCGACATACTACAAGGAACGTTTTCGAATGCGTAAGAATAAGATTTAAATAAAATATTTACTACTCGAAAATAAGGCAGAAAAAACTTATAAAAACAAAATATTGGTGTTATTAGTAAATAGAATTATTAAATATAATTAATTTATTATAATTTATTAGGTAGAGATTGTTATTCACAGCACATTACCTGGTGCAGTTACAAATTGTCAGGTCCTGAAACTTGCATGAGGTAGCATAAATATATAAAAGCACACATGAAAATAAATAAAAGCTTAAGAAATAAATAATTCGCGGTAGATAAAGAAGCGAATCGTTTGATATAAAAATTAAAGGCATATCATGAATTAAGGATACACAATAAATAATCACACATCACAATAAATAATAAACATTATCTTATAGAAAAAAATATATAAAACTTGTGCTGAAGGCTAAGTTTTAAATAAGATCGTTTGCTTATTTTAAATATAATACAATGTATTTATGTAATATCTATATATGTAATTATACTATAGTATATACTTATTTTTAATGTAATTCTGATCATAATTCCTTAAATAACGATAAAGTTTATAATAGATAAACAGATTTACCTGAACAAGGTTTTCGTTTCGATCGCAAGATCTCATGGCTCGCCTAGTAAACGCTTCGTAAGCTTTATGTAGCTGGCTTTTCAAGAAATATGATATTTGGTGATCTGTAACAAAATTAGTCAATTCACTATTTTTTTATTATACAATAGCCGGCTCCGCCCGTCAAAGACTATTTATCGGGTATTTTGTAATATGGCAACAAACCGCGAAAGACGAAAAACCAAGCGAAAAACATAGTTCCTATGTATGCTTAGATCTTTTACGCTACGCAACGGATTTTGATGAGTTTTTTTTTTAATAGATTGAATTATGTGTTTAAGAGGAAGGAGTTTGTATTATCATTGCAGTCGTGTGAAGCCGGAGCGGGTCATTTTGTGAATTTTAATAATAAGGTACAAAACAAAGTATGCAACAGCTCAGCAAAAACAATATAACTCAGCGTTTAGTTTTTTTCAAAGAGCAAACTTATTTTCCGTACCTAGATTCCAGATATTTCCAGAAGAACAATAAATCCTACAAAATGAGTGATGTCTTGGTTATGTGTTAAATTAAGACACTGATTTACTCATGCAGTGTAGGAGAAATGCTTGCTGCAATTTGCACTGCTGGACGGCCTCCCCTAATGAGCGCCATAGCGCCCTGTCTTCAGCTTATCGCATCCAGCATCTGCCAGCAGTCTTTCGCAGATCGTCAATCCACCTGGCAGAAGGGAGTCCTACACTACGTTTACCGAGTCGCGATCTCCACTTAAGAAAACGTTTACCCCAGCGGTTATCGGTTCTTCGAAATACGGCCGGCCCACTGCCACTTCAGTTTGCAAATTCTCTGCGTTTCATCGCCCTCCCGGGGTAACCTAACCTAACCTAAAAGCAAAAGGCACAGGTGATTGATCATACCATATCATCCAAAATACTTACTTGTCATATCAAGCCACACGCTGATACTGCTATCATCCAGGATATCATCAGCTACTTCCCCCTCCGCGACCCGCCGGGACAAGCCATAGCTGAAGTTGCTATGAAAGTGCAAAGCTCCGTACACTTGGCCTTTTAAGACCGCGTTTTTGGCCTCCTCTGTTGAGTTGTAGGGTATCTGTGGAAAGGGTTCAATAATCATTACTCGGGCCTTTATTCACTATTGCCAATCCCAGCGTGTTTCACAGATATGACAAGACAGCGGCGTGGAATCGAACAAAATCGTATTTAGAACATATTGTGACGTCACACGGTTTGGGCAAGGAATATCCTATTTCATAGAGAAAAAGGCCCCTGTTGAACAAAATCTTTGACTATACTCATGACAAATTATTGTATATTTATTGGTGACATGTAATGTAATTTTTTTGTAACTTTAGTCACGATAATGACTTCTTTATAATAATAATAGAAATAGAAATAGAAATATTTTTATTATGCATCTTAAAAAACATGTATACTTAAAACTATAATAAGCTTACTTACAATAAACTAAACATAAAGTTAGTTGTTTACGCAAAATTGCGGTAGGCAACTTTTTCTAAGCATACAAGTCAAAGAGTCCTTACCATACCACCCGCGGTAGTGTAACACTGTGTTACGGCGTTAGATTAGACTAGAATTATTGCATGGGATTTCCTGCGGCCTTAGGCCTTTTTTGTTCACATGTTATAAGCTTATTTTTTTTTTCTATTTTCTACATTTTGAAGTTTTTTTTATTTTACTGATATTTTTTTTTGATAATCATGTGAGCCAAATAAACGATTCACCTTTCATCATCAACTTGTTTTGTTTGTTCAGTCTTCTTTTATCGTCTTCTTTTTAAGTCATTTACGTATCCTAAGTTATCATAGACAAGATAATTTATTATTTTACACCTTCAACGTAATGTAGAGAAAATAAGTAATGGCCGCTGATTTGGGTAAAGGGGCCTGTTACGTTAACTTACTTGAAATAAGTTCTTTTTCTCCAATTCCTCTAAATACCAGCAGCTCAACATTTGCAAGCCGCACGTATCGTCTTCATAAAGCGTCGTGTAAGATAAGCTGCTATTACTGCACGTGTCTAAGCCATCTGAAACAATATATAAATATTGAAAACACCTTTTATAATTATTAATAACTAGCGGTCCGCCCCGGCTTCGACTGGTATCCAACAACCATTTCAAAAATTATACACAAACTATTTCATACGGATCCCATAGTTTTTTGAAAATATTCTAAAGCCTATGTTCATTTAATGTAGGATTCTAATACTGAAATAATTTTTGAAATCGGTCCCGTAGTTGCGGAACCTATTCAATTCAAACAAACAATAAAATCTTTCCTCTATAATATAAGTATCGGATCCGCATGAAAAATGCAATTTTTGGTAGGTAAATATCCGTGCGAAGCCGGGGCGGACCGCTAGTATAGAATAATGGTGTTAGTGTAGATGACTGATAAATGACAGTGGAAGAAATATACGTGTTATGCCGACACCTCTAAGGCTCGGGTAACACGGATGAATTTCCCAAACGATGTTAGGAAGTTTGTGGTAGGAACCTAGAATACAATTTTCATACAATTTACCAAAACTTTTTTCCTCAAACTATGCAATCCCAGGCTAGCTTTAAGAGTATACTTTAGAAACACTTTTCTATCGAATTGTACCTTCCATTGTTAAAGGTAGCACTGAGAAATTCAGAGCAAAGCGGCACTTTTTGATAGGTATTTAAAGATCAGTGCATAGCGGGAATCGAGCATAGCGAAACTAACCGAAATAATAGCAGATCATGGCAAAAAAATGCTCAAATTACAAATCATTTTCGTATTACGTCTGTATGGGAAATTCATACGTCATCGGACACTTCAGAAGTAGATATAGGTACTTACAAATAGAACTCCGTGCTTCGTCATTGACCACAGCCAAGTGCAAGTCTCGGGGGTCGTGTCCTATCGCAGAGAAGAACGCTACCATCTGGATGATGGGGAATAGCACTGAGAATATCAGCCCTCTGAAAGAAAACGTTTCAAATATAGTGAAATCATTTGAAAACTGCACAATTCGATAGAAAGATAGAACATACGTTTATTTGAAACCAGTTACAAAATAGGTAGACGTAATATTAATAGATATGCACCATAGACTATTACAGTATTTTATATATTATATTATGTAGTAGTCTATTAAATCATTAGGTTAAGATTAAATCGTGTATACCCCCTTTTTGCACACGTACTCACGTTTTTATCTTTATAATGTCTCTCCCAGGTTTGCTGAAAGGGAGCTCTTTAGGGTTGCCATTTCTTTTGTATTTTTTTATAAAGAATAAAGAAATGGTTACAAAATACAGGGAACAAAGAAGATTACTTATGAGATACATCATAATTAACAAAAGAAAATCAAAAATAAAGAGACTGAGAATGTACATAATAGTTTTACATATTTAGTTAAAGTTTGTGCAGATACGAAGCTGCTCTATATGGCGACCAAACTCTACCTATTTTCCCCTTTTGAAATTTCTTTTTTAAAACGTAATAAACAACCCTTAAAAACTATATACAATAGCCTTAATATAAAATACAACTAACCACCATGGTCCTTCGAGTATTATTTATCTAAAAGGCATCTCAAGTAACGATGAACAATGTTTTCACAATCACTTACACTTTGATCGTTAAACTTAGTTTCCGACTTACCCAGGATGTCTGGAGAACTGCTGTATGCATTTGATAAAAACAGCATTATATCGCGATTTCGATAACTTCTTGCAGTCTTGTACTTTCTCCTTTGTTGTTAGCACCTGTGGGTATAAAATAATATATAATTAATGTAAGTCGAGTTGGAAACTCCCACCATAAAACTATTAAAACAATCATTGATGGTATCACTAAAGCACAAAACCCTAACTAATTATTCCGTTGTAAATGAATTTCATGTAGGTAAAAACAGCGACTGTAAAAATAATCATATGTGTGTATATAAAGTACCCTACACACCACACGTCAGCATATAAATGAGAAGGTCACCAAACTTCCAAACAATTATTTCCAAAAATTAAAATTAATTAATTTTTACACCTGTTTCAACAGCCTATATTTATTTAAAGTAGATTATAATACCTACACGTTATTTCAGTTTAAACAAAGCGTTTATGATAATTAAATGAGCTAAAATTTATTTTTAACAGCTTTGTGTACCTATTTAAAAAGTCTTGCTTATAGCTTGTTAGAATGTTTTTTATATTTACATTTTATATTTACATGAAAATGTTGGATGAAAGATTTCAAAATATAATAAGAATAAGCTCTACCTATAAGCTGCAACCAGAAAGGTAGACAAATAATAAATAATATATAAAATATATAATGCTGGACAATCCACACAGCATCATCTGGGCCCAAGTTAAGCAGTGCTTGTGTTATGGGTAGGGTAGACTGGGTACGGTTGTGCCAATTTTCATTTGATCGCGTATAATTTTGTTATTATTCAAATTAGCTGAAAGCAAGAGGGGTTATAGGGTGAAATGGATATTTGTCTACGTATAAATACTCCAATTTTGTCCATAAGTGCAATGTTTAACTTATAGGAATCATTTATAAAAAAAAGAAAAAATGTCACAATCGTCCCCACCCCAAGGACAGTTGTGACAGTGCCTGGGGTCAAAAGTGACGGGTTAAATAATACACTTATTATGTACTAATAATAACTTTATAGCATGAAATAAATATAGTATTTGTATCACTTACGACTTATAATACTATGACATCATCTTTTAATCTAAACAGTCTTTATATTGATGAACCAAACCTAAACTAGAAGTTTAGGTTACTCAACTCCTTAGCATTTGAAGTAAACATTTATGTTAGAATAAACATCCAGCAATTAAAAATCAACAAAATCTTTTTAAGTTCAAATTTTCTTCAAATTTGTGTCGGTAAGATTTTTCTTTACTTGATAAGCCATTAATCTTTTTTCTTTTTCTTCATATTCTTGTTTTTCACTGCTTTATAAGTATTTTAAAATTGTTGCAGGTCATACTAAGCTCTATCCGTCTTCCTTACAAGTTGGCGGGGCATCTAAAAACAAAATAAAATAGTTTCGTTGTGTCACAACGGTACCCAAAAAATATGGCACAACCGTACCCAGAGCATACATTCACAAAAACAGAATTGCCATGACTGTACCGAATAACCTAGCCTCAAAGTAATTGCTTCTATTTAACCACTAATGATTAAACTTTTACGGGAAAAAATACTTATGACTCTATCTATACACATAAGCCGTGTGGTGCCGGCATAGAATTTCACCACCCCAACTCTTCCCGTGGGTGTCGTAAGAGGCGACTAAGGGAAACACACCGGGGGGCGGGCAGCAGCGCCTTCTGCAGAACAACTACACCGAACTGCGATCCCCAACCCGCATGCCCAGCGTGGGGATTATGGGCAATAACCCCCAAATAATGATGCCATCTATGGCGCTCATTAGGGGAGGCATTATGTCCAGCAGTGGACTATTATAGGCTGGTGATGTTGATGATGATGTTGATGTTGATACACATAAAACAACAATCAAGTAAAGAAATCGAACAAAAAACTTACTTTCCATCGAAAAATACCAATGTGGTACTCTACACCCCGCTATGTCGCGCCTCGGATGACGAAATACTGTGGCACAGGTTCGGACAGGCACATCGCTCCTTTCTCCCTTTGCACCCGCCCCCATATTCCTTATGGTTTAGACAATACGACGACTGTCACGACCGTACCCTGGCACAACCGTACTCAGTCTACCCTACTTAACTACCGCTTTCTTCAACAATTTTTTCACTATACAAGCTACTTCTTTGGAAGGCCCTGGATATCAAATAACTGGAAAATTCGCTGCCTATTTTCAAAAAACTGCATCTTTATACTTAAAATCGTCAGTCAGTTATTTATTATTCATGTAAATTTATATAGCATTTGTAGGCTAAGTAAAAGAACTTATAGATATTCTAGTATTTTATTGTAAGTATTAGTTTATTTTTATTTAAGTGCCTCGTGTTCAAGTCCATCCCAAGGTTGCCTGGAAGAGATCACTCATAGCGCTCTTTACACTTCCTCTATTTAAAGCATGTCTGTTTGTTATGTTCTCTTTCTTTGTGTGGTAGGTATATAAAGTATTTTCTTCTCTATCCAAGTAAATAAATGCCTCCTATATTCGTTACAGGTGAAAAAAATTTAAATATATTTTATAATAAAAAATAATGCTGGACAATCCACACAGCATCATCTAGCCCCAAGCTAAGCAGAACTTGGTAATATAATTAATAATAATAATAATATATTTTTTATATTTATTTATCTTTTTTATTGGTTGCTGCTTATTGCTTATTATCTATTATCTTATTATCCTATATTCGTTACTCACATGCGTGCTGCTGGTAACGACAGTGAAGTCTTCTCTAGACTGGAACCTGCTGTCCGGCTCCGCCAGGCTTCTGGTGGGGATCACATCCGGGGACGCTGTTAGAGCTGGAAACATATTTAGATTCATATACCCACAGAAAATATTCAGAAATCCAGCAGTTGGGCGTTGACATTACCACACAGCTTCTGTAGTGTCATCGTTACAAAATGTATTTATGATGTTAATTGTAATAATGACCTGAATAAAATGATTTTTTTTTATTTGATATTTTTCTCTCTTCTGTTTTTGTGTAAATCTTATATAGTTTGTATAAACGAAAAATAGGAATTTTTAATTATCTCCCCCACCCCACAACTGATTACCATTGGGGTCTGAAACCTCCCCCTTCGGCTTAGTACACATATTTTGTTACACCTTGTATTACTGTTTCTTTTTGATTTGTTTTCATATATAAGTAGGTAAAAAAACCTAAAATCTGTGATTGTTTTATCTAACTACTGAATGTGACTGCCGTGCGGTTTGCCGTGTGGTGCCGGCATAGAATTTCACCACCCCAACTCTTCCCGTGGGTGTCGTAAGAGGCGACTAAGGGAAACACAGCGGGGGGCGGGCAGCAGCGCCTTCTGCAGAACAACTACACCGAACTGCGATCCCCAACCCGCATGCCCAGCGTGGGGATTATGGGCAATAACCCCCAAATAATGATGCCATCTATGGCGCTCATTAGGGGAGGCCTGTGTCCAGCAGTGGACTTTTATAGGCTGGTGATGTTGATGTTTATGTTGATGTTGAATGTGACTGGAGTTCCCCAAAAAAAGGAAATTATTTTCCGCATTCTTTTATCTCTCATTCAGTATTTTTTAATTCATTATAGCTATAGCGGTTCATAAGTTATGAACGATTTTGTCGAAAAGGTCGCGGTGTGCCAGTGCATTAGTAAACGACATAAACGTTTTTTTCCCTTTTTTCAAATGGGCTATAATGCTGTTGACCGCAGATGGCCATGACAGCGTTACCGGACTTTTAGCAGGCGCAGAGTGCGCCACCGGTAAAGTTAGGTTGGGGCAACACGCGCAAGGGACCTTCCAAACAACTAAACGACAAAACGATTTCTGTAAATTAAGTTTTGCTGAGATATTAAAGATTAACTATAATTATAAGGTCAGTCCGGGTATTCAACAAAAATTTGAATACGGAATCCTAACTTTGTTGAAAATATTGTATAGCCTATGTTCATCAGGGAAAACTTAGGATTCTAATAATGAATTTATCAAATCGGTCAAGTAGTTTCGGAGCCTATTCAATCCAAAAAAGAAACAAACAATCAAATATTTTCTCTTAGGTAATATTACCTATTGTTAAAGATTGAGAAAAAAAAAATAGACAAGGCGAGACCATAAGGATTTTAAAACCGATCTCAAAACCCAAAAAATATACATACAGTCGAAAACAAAACCTCTTATTTGGTAGACTTATAAAAAAAAGAATGTAGGTACTCACTGGACCGCCGTTTCGGAATGATTTCGTGCTGCCGCAACGCTAGCTTCAAAAACGCATCCTCAAGGTTGTTGACCTCGAACTTGCGGAGGATTTCTTCGGGGGAATCTTCGGCTAGGAGTTGGCCGTCTCGGAGTAGGCCAATCTGAAATAAATTTTAAGTTTTCAACATTGTTTGTGTGTTATTTATCTTTGAAGATAAATAGATAGAAAAATATTTGTATTTTCGCACACTTAAGAAAATAGTAAAAAAAAGAAAATTACAAGAGATATGTCAATTGGCGCTCTGATCGCTCAAGAGCAATCTAAAATCAAAGTGCTTTATTTTCTCTAGACCTTACAGGACTCTTGGACTAAGACAACCGCATAGCCATTCCTAATTCTTTATTGCACGATAAAAATACAAAATATATTAAGATGTGAAAGAAATGGCAAAGGCGAGCCTATCCCTAAAAAGAGTTCTCTTCCAATATTAGCCAATAGAAAGATGAAGTGGCATGGGCAGGTCATTTAACTGGGAGAATCATTCCAAAGATCATTTCAAAATTTGAACTACATAGACAAATTGTCAACGGAGGCGTCAAGAAATATCCATCGGAAAAACTGGACCTACCTACCTAAGAGCTTTAAACAAAAAAAAAAACAAAAACTGCGACAAATCGGAGAAAACCCGGACGAATAGCAACCCTACTCATAGGTCTTTGACTCATTATTATCATCTTTTTCCTCATCGCCCACGAAACCTGCTAAGCCGTTGGTGTCTTATTGCTCGCTTTTTAAAGATCTTTAAAAAAGATCAAAGATAATAAAAAAGAATCTAAAGGAGTAGGTGCATAGCTTCATGATGAAACATACAAAATAAAATACAGCACGATAGGATTCTTCAGATAATGTAACAACTACAATTATTTAATGACAGGCTTTTCGTCGGATGGTTTCGTTTCTCAACGTCCTCATTAAAGTTTTTACCTACTATTTAACTTTACACTAGCAAAACTCGATGTAAATAGTTTGTAAACGCTACCAAGCTAAGTTAGCGTTTACAAACAATCTGCGCGATAGCTCAATTTGTGGCACCTTTTAATAAAAAAATACTAGACCTAATACTACTTTGCATGTTATGTGATTTTTCTCGTTGGGAGTCGTAAATAAATAAATAACACTCTAAAATTCAAATGTATAAAAAGTTACGCCTTTTACATTTTATACACAATTTACATTACTTGTTGATTAGAGATTTTTCAAAAGGTCAAAACAATCTGAAAATCAATCCTAAGCAAGTGAGTTTAAGTTATTTGTGTCGTAGTTTGTTTACAAACATTCTACATTGAATTGGCCAATGTATAGGTTCGGGTTTTTAAGACCAACAAACTTCATACCGAAGGGCAAGGAAGTGGGAAATATCAAAGTGTCAAGTAGGTCAACAGGCCCAGTTTGTTACAAATAAAAAAAACGTTGGAATCCGTTTATTTTGGTCTTGATAATTAATGTCATTCGAGGGCAATGGGATCAGCATTGCAGGTATGTTCGTTCATACTCTACTGCAGAGCCACGGAGTAACCTTTTGTTCATACTCTCGGAGTGCTGATTATTTGTATTCTGGCAAGGTATGAAGATATTGTCTATGGTGAATGGTGTAATCAAAAAGACTGCATCTGATTAAAGAGCTTTGATTCTCTATGATAAGTCTATGATAGGAAATTGATTGAATTTGCCGTGTGGTGTCGGCATAGAATTTCACCACCCCAGCTCTTCCCGTGGGTGTCGTAAGAGGCGACTAAGGGAGACACACCGGGGCGGGGGTGGGCAGCAGCGCCCTCTGCAGAGCAAGTCCACCGAACTGCGATCCCCAACCCGCATGCCCAGCGTGGGGATTATGGGCAATAACCTCCAAATGATCAGTAATGCCATCTATGGCGCTCATTGAAGTGAAGAGAAATAACATATTTATTTCTTTTTTATAATAATTTAACTGTATAAAATTTGACTTGTCTAAGTGCTTATTTTGTAAGCCTAAAGAAATAAAGTTATTGAATCTGAATCTGAATCTGATTAGGGAAGGCCTAGAGGTCCAGCAGTGGACTAATAGGCTGAAGATGAAGTGTGACGCCACGTTATAGCGTTATAGACGCATACGCGATTCCTACACGTGTATTGATGTGTGATGGAAAAACTGTATTCTGTTTGGCCTTAATTGTATCTGGCCGAAAGCTAACATTTGTCCAAATCCGTGCCGATCCGAATCTGCGCCAAATATTTTAAGACATAAGCCAGTGTAAACGGAGAATAAAGAACGGAATTCGTCGAACCAGTTTTAAGGCAAACTAAGTTTTGTGTTAAGGCTCCGGTGACGGATGTATTCCCATACAAATGAAATACCAAAATGATTTGTAATTTGAGCATATTTTACCTTGATCTGCTTTTATTTGTGTTAGAATTGTATTTATTAAAAATCAAATAAAAATCTTCCTACCACAAGATTTTTGAAAATACTTACCTATCTCCACAAATCATACGAAAACGTATTCCTTGAAAAAATCCAATTTGTTTTAATTTAATTTCAGTAAGGTATAATTTTTAATATACTTTTATATAATTTTTAAGTCTTAGTCAAATTAGTATGTAGTAAATGTGCCATAAGTAACGCATCAGATTAAGAAAATCTGTAATGTTATAGTGCTTAAAAAAGTGAATTGAATTGAAGGTTTTTGATAAAAATATACATATATAGCAGATCATGGTAAAAATATTCCCAAATTACAAATCATTTTGGTATTACGTTTGTATATTTTTGGGAAATACACCTGTGTAACCGGACCTTAAATTGCAAACCGACCGGCAGCAACCTTCTCAGAATTTTGAGTTCATTGCATCCAACTTGATTGAAAAAAAAAATGAGATTCTTACAAACAGGTTTAATTTTGAGTGTTTCTGCGCAAAAATCGTAAAACTTGCAATATTTTGTATGGATTTAATATGATATGAAGTCCTAGGGGAATTTCAGACACGGCCTGCCTGAACGATGACTGTCCATGCGTAATAAAATGAATTTAATTGGTGTTTACTAGGTGGTAAGTGTACATTGGTCTTAAATTAATCTATTTAGTATCTCTAGTCTGCCATGGTCTTACAGCATTAGGTACAGTGCGCGTCAGAATTAAGTACCCCCCTTGTATACAAACTATTTTCGACTACTTCTAATTCCCTTGTAAATTGTCACAATTTTTCACATGCAAAAATGTATCAGGCCGCCGCTCAGGATTGAACTGCCCTTCCATAATATTCAAAGTCTGAAATTTCCAAAAATAACAACTTCTGTGTCCCACAAACATTGAGATAGGGGGGGTACTTATATGTGACGCGCACTGTACTTAACATAATAAACAAATTTTAAGTACAGTTAAAACAGTTAGACAGTGCACAAGTGTGTACGCAATCACAGGTGCACTCTTTTACCTTACTCTCAGTGCACGCCGAGTAAAGCTTGTCAACTAATCTGATGATTTATACATCTATACTAATACCTATGCCGTGTGGTGCCGGCATAGAATTTCACCACCCCAACTCTTCCCGTGGGTGTCGTAAGAGGCGACTAAGGGAATCACACCGGGGGGCGGGCAGCAGCGCCCTCTGCAGAACAACTCCACCGAACTGCGATCCCCAACCCGCATGCCCAGCGTGGGGATTATGGGCAATAACCCCCAAATGATAATGCCATCTATGGCGCTCATTAGGGGAGACCTATGTCCAGCAGTGGACTATTATAGGCTGGTGATGACTAATACCTATGAGAAGAGGAAAGATTTTGATTGTTTGTTTGAATTGAATAGGCTCCGAAAATACTGTACCGATTTGAAAAATTCTTTCATCATTAGAATCCTACAATATCCCTTATGATAATAGGCTATTTTAGAATATTTTCAAAAAGTTAGGGATCCGTATGAAAACTTCAATAATGTTACTCAATGACCTTTTTTACCTATTTAAGCTTATCTTTATTTGATTTTTCTCTCGTCCGTTTTTGTGGTTTTTTTTAGATTATATGTTTAGTAGAAATATATTTAGTTTATCTTATTAAGATTGTATACTTATTACAATTTTTTTTTTTGGTTTTAAATGGGTAAAAATAAATGTATTTCTTTCTTTCAACGTAAGTGTGTTTAAAATTTATACATTTGAAATTTTTGGGGCGGGCCGCTAGTTATTTTATAATTTCTGTTTCAAAAATGAACCTAAAATGAACTCCAATAAGGCCAAGGATGAAATTCAGCTCTAAACGGTCTGTGATTAGGTGATTACAGTTGACTAAGTCAGACAGTCAAGCCTTGCGTGTGATAAATAAGTAGGTACAAGATGGTACTTAAGCAATCACGCCAATTTTATTTCGCCTTGAAAAAACTATGGCTTTTCGCTCTTTTTTAACTATATTTTTCCGCTTGTTGGCAAAATATTTGTCGACCTCTGTCGCGCGGTGGAAGGTCTGCCTGCGACGCAGGAGGTTGCAGGTTCGATTACCTCAAGACAAAATATTTGTACAATCTACAAATATGTTCAGGGTGTTCTTGTCGTTTTCTATGTATACTAAAAAATCTATCTATGTTTTCTTTTATTATTATGTATTTATCTAGTACCAATAACACAAACTCTGCTTAGGTTGGGGATAGATGATACTGTGTGAATTGTCCATCATTTATATATTTATGTATTGATATGGATCAGTCGAGCTACCTATTTGCTTGCAACAGTCTGCAGTTAGCTCAATTGTTTCCATTATAATACTAGTTGTAATTTGGACACGAATGATATTTACCCTGTGTGCTTGCTTCGTCTCGTCGATGTAATGCGTGGTGACGATCACAGAGGTGCCGCCACGTGCCAGCTCTGACAGATATTCCCATATACTGTAACAACATTTAACAATTAACAACCGTACGTTGAAATATTAAGTATGATTGTAACAACAACAACATCAGCCTATAGTAGTCCACAGCTGGAAATAGGCGTCCCCTATAAGCGCCATAGATGTCATATTTATAATTTGGGGGTTATTGCCTATAATCCCCACGCTGGACATGGGGGTTGGGGATCGCAGTTCGGTGGATTTGTTCTGCAGAGGGCGCTGCTGCCCGCCCCCCAGGTGTTTTTCCCTTAGTCGCCTCTTACGACACCCACGGGAAGAGTAGGGGTGGTGAAATTCTATGCCGGCACCACACGGCAGTATGATTGTAAACCTGCTTGCAATAGGAATACGGATTTATCAGATTCCACGCCGATGTCTTGTTGTATATGTGTAACGCGTTTGTATTTGCATTGCAGGTCGAATCGCGTGCGTTCCACGTCCCTGCGTCTCTGCGATGGATAGCTAGATCCGCATTCATAGATGATCATTGGTGTTCTTCCAACAAAAACGAGGTTTGTAGATAACCCGCTTACATTCATAATGAATGAGTCCTTCAAGATCATCTTTGGACTTAATATGAGACATGAAGTGTCAAAGGGTAGCCTATGAAGACCAGACTAAGAACACCAAAGATCATCTATGAATGTCGCCTTTGACACTTCATGTCTTCGGTAAAGTCCAATGATAATCTTGAAGACTCATAAAGGACTCATTATGAATGGAAGCGGGTTATCTAAAAACCACGTTTTTGTTGATTAGCCTTTGACCCTTGAAGACATTTCTCTCTAAAATAAGTTTTACATCATGAAGTTGGAGTCACATAGGGTTAAATAGTTAGTTAGCTGGTATGTGTTTATTATCACGGATGCTCTCAGTTAAAAAACGACGTTGGTAAATAATAAAACGGAACCAAACTTAAGATTTTGATGTAGTCCCAGTTTTACTTCCTTTAATAGTAAAAACTTAACACCCAGCTGTTAGGACTGTGCGATGGCTTGTCTATGACTCAGCACACAGATTCTTTTAAGACCTTATGACTCAAATCATAGATTTAAATAATTTATTATTGAAAAAATGAAAATTAAAAATGTTTATTTCTTTCTTATCGTATAGAATTTCCATAAAAGAGAAAATTAAATAAATATGATTCTGTGTTTGGAAATTATGTTATTCGCAGTGTTTATTAACTGTGTGTTCAGTTTGGTTATTACAGTTATCAAAACTATTTAGAATCTACAAGAATCTTTAGTAGGTATACAAGAATACCCAACATAATGCTTACTATGTTAGATCTCTTATATCAATATAAGTATACCTATCCATATTACCAATTATCAATTCCCATGGAAAAAAACTATAGAACCCATTGTTCTCCACATTTATCACGGTTGTTCTAGATTGCACGATTTGTTATGTAAACGTGGGATCAGATAAGTGAATAAATAATACAGGGCAGGTGTGTATAATATGTCAATTATTAACAACCTAAAGTTTTCTACAGACCTCCCCACCTTCCATTCCCCTCGCTTTCTAAGGGTCCACTTCTTGTCCGAAGCGTCCGCCATTTCCATCTAGGCCTTCCGTGGCCGTATTCCGTTTAGGACCCAATCGGCTATCTTTACCCACTGCTAGTCTGACATAAGGCACACATGTCCAGCCCAGTCTTACTTGAATCTAGTGACTTTTGATTTGTGTTTTGGAGCGCAGTGTAGAGTTTCTGACGCGCAATAAGAGATTAATTAATCTCGAATTAGCCGACGACATAGTCCTTTTCATCTTCAGCGGTTAAACTTGGGGAGATGCTGTAACAACTCGGCAGGCAAGCCATGTTCGCCTACAGCTGGTCTGACCACCTGTGGGCGAAGATGGCCGCTGTTTGGGTCCCGGACAGACCACGGCCACGAAAGGCCTAGACGGAAATAGCGGGATCACTGGAGGATTTTCACAAGAGCTGGACCCCCAGAACACCAAGAGTGGAAGATGTGGAGGTCTTTCCGTTGGTACCTTTCAGGTGTCTTCACAGTAGGTACTATATATATTAGTCATTATTCGTGATAATCATAGCAAGTCAAAGGTTGAATAGTAAAATATATTAGAATGATATATTCCCATCCACCCCATTAACCTCCTTATCAATGGGGTGGTCGGGAAAAAAAATCCCTTCCGCCCCATCATTTAAGTCAATGGGGTGGATGGGATTTTTTGCCCCATTGACTTTTTAATAATATAAATATTAAATCTCACTATTCATATTAATATGCTCATTTTCCTATTCACGAATTATAAAAGTTTTAAAATAACTAAACATTATGTATCACTTAATATAAATGTATTCATCGAAGATATACCTCCGACCTCCTTTATTTACTTTTATTTTGTCTAAGTCTTAAGTTTTGAGAATAAAGAATTATTATCTTATCTTATCTTATTTCCATAGGAACGTAGATAAAAGTACAAAACAGGGTATAATAGGAATAGTCAAATATTCTATTTTAAAATTAAATTATAGTAGGAAATCAAGTGCTTTTATTCGTTTGTGCCAACCTTTGATTAAGTATACAATCAAAGGTGCCAACTTATCGTGGGTTTAACATTACTTTGGTTCGAAATATCTTTTTTTAAACATCTGGTAAGAAACTGTGTGTTGAAATAACAATTGCGCAAATAATTAATTTAATATCAAGAAAATTATATTAACTAGGTACTTAACTGAATATTACAATTGCCTAAATGGGGTTGTATTGTAGGTAACCAAAAATCATGAATCTCCCGCTTTTTGAATTCTGTTAAAATTTATTATTCACGGCCATGATGGCTCAATATTATTTTTAGACTCGGTAATATTAAGAAAATATTAAAATTAGTAAAACCTTTTAATCGTAGGTAATTTACCAAACGATAATTAAAATGTATTTATTTATTCTGTAATTGTAGCCTTCTGTTTCGAGACTGCTTTGATATTGCTATAGAAGGCGGAAAAAATCCTGAGAAAAAATAATGATCATGAAGCATAGAAAGATTACAGTGGTAAGTTTCCATAGGAAATAGAGTTTATCTCTGATATACATCTAAAGTACAGTCAGCTTCATTCAATATTATTGACAAAATAATCATTAATAAAATATAATTGTCTCCATCTGGTCTCTTAGACAATTCTATTGAAGAATAATCATTGCGTCTAAAATAATCATTATGTCTGAGAAGCAAAAGACTACAGTGGTGAGTTTCCATAGGAAATAGACTTTATTCATCCCTGATATACCTACATCTAGAGTACAGTCAGCTTCATTCAATCGTGAAGTCTTTTCGAAAGAGGATTTATATACAATTCTATTTACTTTAAACTCAATGGACGGCTATTTCACGCAAGAATGGAATAAATAGAATAAAATAATTTTACGGATTTACAGTGGTAACAAATTTACAAAATAAAAAAAATACATATAAAAGTTCGAAAACCTGGCCTCTACAAGAACCAATAAAATAATACAAAGTATTGGGAAACCATGACAAAACCCTTTTATTATTATAACTTAAGCTTTTTTTACCATCGCTGATACTGACTATACAAACTAATGAACAATTAAGTGGGTATTAAATTAGTATTAACTACAATTAGTTATCATTATCACGCAATCATGGCGAACCTCACACTCAGCGGCTTTTCTTTTGCACCTTTTCCCATAACATTTTTCGGTTTAAAGATCTTTATTTATACTAAAAAAAAAATTTTTAGATTCAGATTTCAAATCAAAATATATTTATTTATAAACGGCAAAGAGGATACACAAAACGCACAAACATAAAAATATATTATAAAAAATTTCATTATCTTTTTTTTTCGCTTACAAAATAAGCACTTAAAAATTTTAAATAAGATGTTATTGATTTGCTCTTCACTTCATCAGTGGACGTATCTGCTGAGCTTTCTTTCCAGCCCTTTTGAGGGGACGGAGGGGGCCTCGAGGCTATGCCTTATAAGTAACATGACGCTTGCTTCAACTCGAGGGTCCCCGTAGGTCCTTCCTGGGGTTTGGACAATTCACTTTTTTGTTATTACGTTTTTAAGCTGCAGTTTTCTTTATTTCTTGTAATTTTTTTTTAATAATTTTTTGTTCTTGGATGTATCTGGTGCCAAGTAAGCAGGCACCCACCACAGTACTGATTTCGCAATCGCTGCTCGGTCAGTGTGACCGCGTCATTGTGGAATTTGCATAAATAAAGTCTATTGTTCTTTTATCAAGATTAAATTCTTTCAGGATTTCAATGAACTACAGGATACCTTGGAACCTTGTTGTCAGCAACGCGATTGCAGTGCCGTAGCAATTACATTTAATTTTTAAGTTGGCATATGAACGAGCAATGGCGCCGGATTATGAGGCCCAGGGCCTGCTATGACAACCACGACCAGAGTGGTCATGGTCGTCAACAATAAGTAGAAATTTAATGATCAAGAAGAAAGGATGTTTAATTAATTGTATATTTTAATTACACAAATCACCTAGACACAGAGATTTGTATATTTGACGTTATTTTTAAATAAATTCGAGCTCAGATGTGCAGTGCTCTTTCCACCATGTCCTTAGTGAAAACTGAACTAACCTTTCAAATAAATGATGTATGAAATGTAGGTTCGAAAATCTGATAAAAAAAAATGGGCAATTATGGGCATTTTCAGACAAATTAAAATGGGTTAACATTATCAGCGAGCGAAGCGTGCCGCAGCTTCCGGTATCTACATATTAGACATATTGATAATTTCTGACTTGTTGTCGATTCGGACAAAATTTGCTCACTCAATACTCAATTATTTTTTGCACTCTCTACCGTGTAGGTATGTGTATAGTTTACAGTGCTAGAGGTTCTCTTATCTACATAGTTAGTAAGTTAATCTAATTAGGTATTACTCCTTACATATTGTAGGATCTTACAGTAGGGTCTTACAAAATAATGTGTAAGGAGGGAATGACGTCATTGTTACTAGATACATACATATTTTATTCAAATTGATTCGTCAATAGTGTTATACGCTTTTGATTATTAAAAAAATAAAGTGTTAAAAAAATCTCCTTTTTCTAATCTTGCAACGCGTCAGGTAATTTTATTAGAATTTAATTGTCAATAGTGTAATTTGGCCGTTCGTGACCATCACGGCAACAGAAGTGGCGTGTTGTCATATAGTCTATTCTAGGTCAATAAGGTAGGTTTATTTATACCTCAAACAATAGCCTGTATATTGCGTACCTAGAATTAGTTTCAACACTACGAGACCGCGGTAACGTCATGCATGGATGCAATCAAATTTAGTACTTATCTTGAAGAATGCGGAGATAGAAAAGAAAGATAATAAAATATATTTGTTCTGATAGGTCTGTACGAACAAATATATTTTATTATCTTCGTATTATTGAACTAGCAACCCGCCCCGGCTTCATACGGGTGCATGCTATGCGTATAGATAAATAAAATATACTTATTTTGACATTTATAATGAGAACAAACCACATCATTTCCATTGCGTAGTTTTAAAAATCTAAGCATACATAGGGACAGACAGACAGCGAAAAGCACAATAGCAGATAATTTATACTACACTACCGGCTTCGCAAGAGAATTTAACAAAAAAAATTTTTTTCATGCGGATCCCTAATTTTTTTGAAAATATTCTATAGCCTATGTTCATTACGGAAAATTTGGGATTCTAATAGTGAAATAATTTTTCGAATCGGTCCAGTAGTTTCGAAGCCTTTCAAATCAAACAGACAAACAATCAAATCTTTCCTCTTTATAATATTATTATTATAATATAGTAGATACATACATTATGTATAAAAAGTAAAGTTTAGACTGGGTTAAATTAAGAAAATATTAAAATTAGCAAAACAACCTTTTAACCGTAGGTAATTTACGCAAACGATAACTAAAATGTATTTATATCTTCTGTAATTGTAGTCCTCTGTTTCGAAACTGCATTGATGTTGTTTTCTATAGGAAAAAATCTATAAAAAAAATCATCATGGTTGTGAAGCAGATTACAGTGGTAAGTTTCCATAGGAAATAGACTTTATATATATTATAAAAAATTATATACTAATATTATAAAGAGGAAAGATTTGATTGTTTGAATTGAATAGGCTCCTAACGGACCAATTTGAAAAATTTTTTCTACATCCGAATCCTAAATTCCTAAAAAAGTTAAGGTTCCGTATGAAAAATTAAATTTTTGTTAAATATCCGTGCGACGTCGCTATTCCCTGATATAAAAATAAATGATATTTATGTATCTGTAGTTGCTCCCGAAGCTTCTACAGCACACGCTGAGTTGCATGCAACCTTCTTGTTTTCACATATCATCACCATCACCAGCCTATAGTAGTCCACTGCTGGACATAGGCCTCCCCTAATGAGCGCCATAGATGGCATTATTAATATTTGGGGGTTATTGCCCATAATCCCCACGCTGGGTTGGGGATTGCAGTAAGGTGGAGTTGTTCTGCAGAGGGCGCTGCTGCCCGTCCCCCGGTGTGTCTCCCTTAGTCGCCTCTTACGACACCCACGGGAAGAGTTGGGGTGGTGATATTCTATGCCGGCACCACACGGCACATTTATAATTGTTTTTATTTAATCGTGTTTAGTTGTTTAATTTGTGGGTAAAGTTTTCTTGCTTTGTTTTCTTTTCTAGGTATCGTTCTATTTATCTGCCTCGCAGAACCATGGCCTCTGCCGATACCAGATTTCGGATTTCAATAAATGTATTTCTTTAGGCTTATAAATAAGTCAGCGAGCGTATGGAACGGTGGGCTTGCCGGCCATGAATATGTGAGGAAGAGGGGACGCCAGTCGAGCCGCGGAAGGTTTATTATGTTCCCGTGGTTCGGCAAAAAATGGCGAGAGAGGAGAGGTTTTAGTGAGTATTACGTCATTATCAGGGCGTTGAGTCCCACATAATTCTGGTCCCCCCCAGACCAGTTTATTGTAAATGAATTTCCTCGCCGCAAAATAAAAGAAGCTTACAAATAATCAATTAGACCAGTCAAATTTCAAAAATAGTTATACGAAACTGTCAATTCTAAATATAAAAATGACATAAATTATTTAATTTATTGATTGATCTATCTGGAATGACGAGATCTTCGATGTTTAGCCAGCTGACAAATTACGTGTCTATGAAAAACTGCATTCTTTGTGTAGACGGAGATTTAAATGCGGATGGAGATAATTTAGATTTTTATATGGCCATTTAAATGTAAAAATATTCTATTTGTTAGCATACCTAAGTAGTTTTTGACGGCAAAAACTTAAAAACTAGTTTTGAGCCATTTAAGTTTTTCAGATCACGTTTCTATTTATAACATTTTAGCATTTTCAGCATACTTCATGTTTTTATATTTCACTAGCAGTCAGCCCCGGCTTCGCACGGGTATTAAACAAAAATTTCAGAAATTATACACACTAATACGACGGGTTTCACAGTTTTCATACGGATCCCTTACTTTTTTAACATCATTGGGGTTTTTGACATTGACTCGACACTCCTTATCTGACACTGGCCGTAGAGAAAATGCAAGCAACCTCTTTTTCTATTATGACGCGCCATAATAGAAAAAGAGGTTGAATATACAGCGCACGGTTCAATTATTGAATTTTTCATGCGGATCTCTAACTTTTTTGAAAATATTATAGCCTATGTTCATCACGAAAAAATAAGGATTCTAATGGTGAAAGAATTTTTCAAATTGGTCCAGTAGTTTTGGAGCCTATTCAATTCAAACAAACAAACAAACATACAAACAAACAAACAATCAAATCTTTCCTCTTTATAATATTAGTATAGATTATATTAAATAATTTGCCCGCTCTATTTTGGGAATACGTAACTATAATCTGGTTTTGTATTTCGTAATATTAAGTAGGTACCTAATTTGCTGGTTCTAGTGAGACAGTTTTGTCAAGGGTTTCGTACAAAATATATTATGAAGAAATGTAAAACATATAGGTACCATGTACCTAAAGTGGGTACAGGAGGGGGGAAATGGGGGTGGTAGACGCTAGTTTTCATTCTGCGACCATCAATCATTTACTTAAAGTCTTACTACTATAGGTTAGATGTAAGGGCAGGCACCTTAACTGCTATAGTTACAGAAAAACGCTTTTAGGAGTTTCCTAAAAGCGTTTTCCTCCATAATTTTTTAAAGATATTCTGAACTATTAATAATAATAAATAGCGGACAATTCACACAGCACCATCTAGCCCCAAGCTAAGCAGAGCTTGTGTTATGGGTACTAGATAACTGATATAGTTAATAATAAACAAGTATATATATATAGATATATTTTATTATACATAGAACGACCAGAACACCCTGAACAAATAATTGCAGATCGTACAAATATTTGTCCCGAGGCGGGAATCGAACCCGCAACCTCCTGCGTCGCAGGCGGACCTTTGCCCACCGCGCCACAGAGGTCGTATTATGTAGATATTCAGCAAGAAAATGGTCATTTTACACAAAAACTTTTTTGATGCCAATCGATCCTGTTTGCTCATAATGGTGATATTATACATAATGTACTGAATAACAATAAATGTTTGCTTAGGTGTCGATATATACATATATTGCGTTTTAAATTTTTAGTCATTGTACACATACCATCGTACTAACATATCTATACTTATATTATAAAGAGGTAAGGTTTGACCGTTCGTTCGTTAGGATTGAATAGGCCCCAAAAGTTTTGGACCGAATTAAAAAACAGTTTACCCATAATATCTTACATTATCACTCACTCATGGAGGCGGAGAGATAGGCTATGGAATATTTTCAAAAAAGTTAGGGGTCCATAATGTAAGTTCAATTTTATAACCGAACGTGTATGTGTTTATAAATTTATAATTTTTGAAATTTTTGTTTTACACCCGTGCGAAGCCGTGGCGGACCGCTTATAGTGTTAAGTAAATAACGCAAGCTTCGTATTTGGACAACCGGATATCAATAAATTAATTTAATACAATTACTTCATAATGTAAATACATTCTTATATAAAAACAGGTAAAACTATATCCATTTGCGTCATTACATTCTACCGTATGGTAGGTAAATTTGGGGTTTTAACTGAAGAGATCGTATAGTATAGGCCTTAAAATTCATCTACGTAAGTTCCTCAAACTTATACAGGATGTTTGGTACATCGTTTGCCAAAATGATATGGGGGGTGGAGGGGGGTTTTCTTCCCAAAAAATGTTTGGCCCCACGGAGGATATTTAGCAAATTTTGAAAAAATTTACGTTTAATTTACAAAATTGTGCCCATAAATTTGGATTAAAAAAAAAAATTGTAATCTAGCCTCTAAATTTGTGATTTATTTTGATTTGTATTGTTGTTCGGTTAGATCGTGACTATAATTACTCGTTAGCAATAGCTAGTATTTTTATAATCGTCTTACCTATAAAGTTTCTAAAAAAAACTAGATGATATTTAAAGGTTAACTATAAACGAAATTAAAAAAAACTACCTGTTGTTAAGTTCTTCGATCACGTCTGCCTTAAATGCCGCTCGATTCGAGGGATGGTGAGTATTGCCATAGGTTCTAGAAGGTTTGATAGGAACTCGAAAGCATCAGTAATTTTTTTTTACATTTAGTAACGTGTCCTGTAAGGTCTTAAGAATTGATATTCTATCAGCTTAATTAGCGGAGTGACAACACCCTACCATAACTTTTATTGACCGCAGAGCACTCAGCGCTCGCCAGAATCTGGTAGTAGTAAGGTCCATGCCTTTTTTGATGAAAAAGATTTCATAATATTTAAATAAAATATACTTGGTAAACGTAGGACGCCTTCCGGCCAAGTCTGCGAAAGACTGCTGGCAGATGCTGGATGCGACAAGCTGAAGACAGGGCGCTATGGCGCTCATTAGGGGAGGCCTGTCATGTGTGCTGATGATGATGAAATAAAATATGAAAATTACCTCTCTCTAAGCACGGGATCCAGCCCCACAGTAGGCTCATCAAGAATCAGCAGCTCAGGACAGTGTATCAACGCCGCCGCCAGCGAGACTCTCCTCTGCTGCCCGCCAGAGCAGTTCTTGATCAGCTTCCCTCCGCTGGGCAGTTCTAGAAGGTTCGATAGGAACTCGAAACGTTCTGTCATCTCCTTTGTCTTCATCCCGTAGATACGGCCGAAGTAGAAAACAGCGTCGCGGACTGTAAATTCTCCAACTAATGCGATATCCTGGGGAAAAGAAAACAATCAGAGGATTAATAACATAACAAAGTATGATGGTAACTTCTAAGCAAGTGGGCTATTTCCAATTTACAAAGCATCCCTCCATCAGCCTCAACTACTAAGGCAAAATATCAATAGAAGTACGGAGGGATTCTAGAGTAGAACCCTAATCGTAGTAAGGGATTGAAAGTACGTATCTCGAAGTTAAATAATTTTGGTACCGCTACAAGCTATAAGAAAAAAATGTCAAACGAGAATTAATTTTTATTTATGAATTAAATTGTTTATTTATTACAGTTTTCACGTTAAATAGATAGAGGAATAAAAAATATCTTTAATCGTGTCCGATATAAAAAAGTTGAGAAAAATATATAAATCAACGTAATAAATAACCGTGAATATTTATAATCAACATCATCATCATCATCAACATCACCAGCCTATAATAGTCCACTGCTGGACATAGGCCTCCCCTAATGAGCGCCATAGATGGCATCATTATTTGGGGGTTATTGCCCATAATCCCCACGCTGGGCATGCGGGTTGGGGAACGCAGTTCGGTGTAGTAGTTCTGCAGAAGGCGCTGCTGCCCGCCCCCCGCTGTGTTTCCCTTAGTCGCCTCTTACGACACCCACGTGAAGAGTTGGGGTGGTGAAATTCTATGCCGGCACCACACGGCAGCATTTATAATCATAAGCATATTATGTAACGATAAACCATTAAACTTTACAATCGTTAGACGTTTTATTATTCTAGTTTTTTTGATAAAAGGCACTTGATTACAAACCGGCTTAGCGAATAAGTACAACTATACAACACTATCACAGTATACATTATGGACGGAATGGAAACTAAGCCTGGTAGATAAAATAAATACCTACGCTCCATTATAGCAATAGGGTTGTAACTTTAGGGCGCACGCAGACACAGCAGCGCAGTTGGTGCGTGGGGAACGTTCATGAGCGGCTGCAAACCGTACCGCGTTTCAATCCGAAAATGCGTATGATAATTAGTAATCAAAAAAGACGCATATCAGCGCACGGTTCAATTATTGAATTTTTCATGCAGATCCCTAACTTTTTGAAAATATTATATCGCGTATGTTCATCACGGAACATTTAGGATTCTAATAGTGAAATAATTTTTCAAATTGGTCCAGTAGTTTCGGAGCCTATTCAATTCAAACAAACAAACAAACAACATACAAACAAACAAACAGTCAAATCTTTCCTCTTTATAATATTAGTATAGATTAAATTATTTGGAAAAAGGTATTATTTGCATAGCAGGCGCGTTGTTGTCTTTTGTACGCAAATTTCGATTTGCTAATGATTCCATTGAGAACAAAATGGTGAACAAAAAAAAATAAAAGTAGAAACTCATAATTTTTTTTATTCACCATTCATACTAGAATACGTTTTTAGAATTATAAATTCTACTTTAATTAGTTAATTTTAGGAACAGAATAATGTTATTGAAATAAGGAGTGTCATAAGTCGTTCAGAGAGTTTCTCTGAAGGATAGGATTCGCAACCAATACATCCGACAGAGAACCAAAGTTATCGACATACATATCTATTTTGGCGGCTTGCCAGCTTTATTTAATTTTCGTTTTGTATTTAATATTAACCATATTTTTCGTAACTTTAATTTGTCTCAAACATGGACATTTTATTTCTGTATATCAATTTATTGTTGTTTGAAATAAACGCATTGAATTGAATTGTATTGGCACCGACGCACACGGACTACCTACATATTATCAATGCGCCCTTTTTTCAGTCTGTGCGAAATCTTCGCAGCTTTTTTTACAAAAAAGCGCCGCATTCGCTTTAATTTGAAACGTAAAGCGCGGTAAAGCGACAATATCTAATGAGCTTCTTTGTTTAGAGTAAAATGTAACAATAGTTATTGTTTTTGCAATCTTCGTACTTGGTACTGACCAATTAAAACAATAAACAGGAAGGAGTTAATGAGTTAGCAGAATGATAATTTTTTGTCGACTTCCGCCGTATTTTATCTAGAACGAAGCCATGTGGTCATTGTTTACGGCGTGTGACGAAGCGGTTTTTAGGGTTCCGCACAGAAATGTCAATGGAACCCAAGATCAAGTGTGAAT
This sequence comes from Eupithecia pulchellata, assembly GCA_963931895.1. Lineage (NCBI taxonomy): Eukaryota > Metazoa > Arthropoda > Insecta > Lepidoptera > Geometridae > Eupithecia > Eupithecia pulchellata. The sequence goes on from OZ007544.1 coordinate 6,579,473, forward strand.
AAACAACAAGCGTGCTTTTGCAAAGAGCTCCAAGAAAAAAGACACTTGACAAATCAAATATTTGAATGGACATACCTATTTACGAAGATCCTATGCTAAACGCTTAGTTATAAAAAAAGCTAATATTGAAGTTGGAACTTAAGTATGTATCCTGCTGATGTTAAATTAGTTCTTGTCGTGCTAATTCAATTAACGAAATATTGTGGATCTGACTTAACTTACCTAAAAGCTATCTCAGAGCGGGTACACATTGGGCGCTCGTCGTTGCGTTAAGCGCGCGTTAGTCGCGTACATACACCGCACTTAGCACGGCGTTCGACGAGCGTTAGTACGGCGAACATAGCTTTTGGATTTCATCTATAAAAAATCAGTATCAAAATGCTCGATCTCCATTTTCGTATCGTGAGTCCTCTACAAAAAAGCGCAACGAAAAAATGTAAACGCGCGTTTGACGCGCGCTTGCCCGATAACGCGCGCTTCCATGTGTACGCTTCAATAGAATTCGGGGTTCTCAAAACGCGCGTTTCAAAACGCCTAATGTGTACAACCTGCTCTTAATTTTAAATCCCTGATTTAACGGTATAGAAGCGCCGTCGACGCATAATTTATAAATACTTGCGTGGTTTGGGTATACTCCTTACCAATGACCACGATTTTCCTACGAGTGCAAGGTTTCACAAAATAGTCGAAAAGTAAATAAATCCGCGTAAAAAACCTCGTCACATTCCATCAGGTGCAATTGAGCTCAAACGGAGGTCTATCAGCTATAAAAAACACAATGTAGCCGAAATTGGTTCTACGAGTTTTTTTACAACATCAGCCTACATCAGTCCACTTCTGGACATAGGCCTCCCCTTATGTGCGCCATAGGTGGCGTTATTGATCATCTGGGGGTTATTGCCCATAATCCCCACGCTGGACATACGAGCTGGGGATCGCAGTTGTTTTGCAGAGGGTGCTGCTACCCGCCCCCCAGTGTGTCTCCCTTAGTCGCCTCATAAGACACCCAGGGGAAGAGTGGGGGTGGTGAAATTCTATGCCGGCAACACACGGCAGAGTGTTTTTTTTAAGCTGTCCTGAAATCTGGAATTATACCTATTGCCTTTCAACCTCGTTACAAGTATTTCGAAGGACCTTGTTTGTAGTTCAAACAATGAGCTGTTTGATCTACGTATTTGACGTACCTATACAACCTCTGTGATGTAATGTGGCAAAACTACACTTGTGACTTAGGTATTATGCCGGGATTACACTTTTCGAGACGTATCGGGCGCTCGTTCAACGGCGAGAGGCGCACCAAATAAACAACACGCAATTTTTTGACTGAACGGATCTTAATTAAAGAAGAAATCAAGTTTCATAAATTTTTGGCCCAAAAGTTAAATGTTAAAGTGAATGATTTTTGTGTATTTAGGAGTTCACCTAATAGATAGCAAAAAATTATAATATTATGTAAGCATAAAAATACAACATAATATAATTTTTTGGTATCTCGGTATATTAGTATAGATAAAATCGATATTTTCGTTTACTATCTGATATTTTCATAACCAGGTTGGAGCTTTTGTGTTATTATAGTAAATGATATCTTGATAGGAACCTTATTTTGACAGGGAGATAGACAGGTTAAGGGCAGGGATCCCTTAGACGGGCATAGACCACATTTTATTCATCCCGGAAAAGAGCGTGTAAAGTCGCGCTCAAGTCACGCGCGTAGCAAGTCTGTTATAAGTGTTTAAGAAGATAAATAAATTCATACCTGTGGCATATACCCCACTCGAGGACCAGGCACTCCGCTGCCCTTTTCCCCCGGAGTACCCCCCAGCACCCATATGCTTCCCTCATCCAGTTTCCGTCTGCCCACGATACAAGACAGCAGTGTGGTTTTCCCGCAGCCTGACGGACCAAGGAGGCCGTATCTGTTGAAAGAAAAGAGGTTAAAAAAAAAGAATGTTTGAAGTTTGATTTTGAAGGAAAAGGTTTTTATGGGTAAAACCTTTATTAACAGAGAACAATACAATCAAATAACCAAATAAGAACTAGTATTTACAGTGTTACGCACGGCTAATGTACGGAAAGCGCTGCACTTGCATCGACCTGGATAGCGAGTGTTGTGCTGCGACAGCGGAACGTGCATTGACGTCAATCGGCGATGTCTTCATTTACTTAGATTATAAGAAAATTTGTTATTCTCGCTTCCCACTTCGAACGAGTCTCAACTCAACTTTGTACTTTTATGGCTAAATAAATTAGGTTAAAATAAATTAAGTCTTTTTTAAAAGCCACCCCGGAGCGTGACCTACATAATTGGCGCAGTCGGTAGGATAATTTCTTCTAGAAGATATCTAGAACGAACCTATTAGTGTTGCGCTTCGGTTGAATCCGAACTTAGATTCAGTGCAGTGGTACCAGAAATAATATGCGGTAAGTTGAATCTTTCATCCTTACATGCTCCCTTATTAATAATCCTATCCTTATTATATGTATTTCGTGTGTGTTAGTTATAATTGATTTTTCAAAATTTTTCATCCGAAAAATTCTAAGACTAGGTTAGGTAAATTAGATAGAAATAGTAGGCTTAGAGCTATAGACGAAAATAGGCAGTTAGATTTAGAGGAAAACATGTCTGTCGAGGAAAACGCCGCGCGGATCATAGTCACAAAAATGGACATGATCTATAAGTCCTTAAGACTTGTGCCAGATTTTGACGGCAACCCCCACATTTTAACTAGATTTATTAATTTGTGTGACCAACTTGTGTTAACGTATTTTAGCACAGAGCCAGGTAGCGAGCTTCCAAATCAAGCTCTTATAAATGGCATTTTAAATAAAGTGTCGGGGTCCGCGGCTAGATTAATTAATTCGAACGGAATTCCAGATAACTGGCAAGGCATTAGAAGCGCGTTGGTTAATAATTTCGCAGATCATCGCGACGAGACCGCTTTATATAGTGATCTATCCTTAGAGACGCAAGGATCTAGTACACCGCAGGAATTTTACGAAAGGTGCCAAAATTTATTTAGCACCATAATGACGTATGTCTCGCTTCACGAGGGAATCGGTACGACAATTGAGGCAAAAAGGTCACTTTATAGCAAGCTGACCTTACAGGCCTACTTACGAGGCCTCAAGGACCCGTTAGGCTCCAGGATTCGCTGTATGCGTCCCGAATCTATGGAGAGGGCCCTGGAATTTGTCCAGGAAGAATTAAACACCCTGTATATGCAGGAGCGCAGTGGTGGTACACCAAGTAAAAAGGAATGGCAACAACCCGTCCTTAAGACGCCCCAATTTAATTTGCCCCTAAATAATTTTGCCCCACGTCCTTCCGACGGCCCTGTGCTAGGACACATGCGACCTAGTTTTAACATGCCCGGTATGTCAAGGCCAGGTATGCCTACTCAAGGCTGGAGACCTAATCCAATGGCGCAATATAGACCACCACAAGGCCCTTCACGAACCCTTCAGATGTTCCGCGCCCCGCCGCAGAACTACAACCCTCAGAATAATGCGTTTAGGATGCCTCAGCCTCAGCCCCAACAATCTTTTAAATTCGGCAACCCTCAGCGTCCGACTCCCATGAGTGGCGTTAGCCACTACGTAGAAAAGAGACTACCCCTGACAGGACATGACTGGCGTAAGCACGGGAATCCACCCCCTACCAATTATTTTAAAACGCGTGAATTAAATTTAAATGAGTTCGACGACAGCTACGATAGTAGTTACTATTGGGATTATAATTCGTGCTATGACTTCCCGATTTATCAGGAGGAATTTTATTATCCGTGCGAACCCGAATACTACCCCGGGCCGTATTCCCATCAGGAGTCGCCCGTTGTTGAGGAAGTTAAGGAAGAAAAAGATGAAAATTTTCAAAAGGAGTCCTTGTCCGAAAAGCCAAAATAGAGGTCAACTTGCATATTCAAAGGCAGCTAGGGTACATTCAGATCGCTAATCCACCTTTAAAATTTTTAATTGACACAGGAGCGAACCAATCGTTTATCAGCCCTGACGCGGTAACGCGATACTTTAGCCACATTCCTTTGAATTATGATCCTTTCGAAGTGACGAATGTACATGCGACGAGTAAAAATAACTACTCTATTACGCTGCCTTGTTTCGAGGAATTTAATGACAATAATGATGTGACATTATACATATATAAATTCCACAACTACTTTGACGGTCTTATAGGTTTCGACTTATTAGATTTATGGGATTCTAACATCGATTTTAAAAATAGGTTATTAATAACCCGTAACACACAGATACCTATACATATGTACGATTCTAGGAACGTCAATTTATACGAGGAGATTATTCCAGCTAAATCTTCGAAGCTTGTCAGATTGCCGGTTAATTCACAGGATGGCGAGGTTATGGTGGAGAACCAGGCGATTTGCAATTGTTATATTTCAGATTGTGTGACAACGGTCCAGAACAACCGCGCGTGGGTGGAGATTACTAACCCCTCTACTAACGATGTTATTTTTTCTATGGATCGTCCTGTTGAAGCTGAAATATTTAATTTTGAATGTGACAGTACTGAAATTTTATCAGATCGCGCGAAGGATGTTTTATCTCGCCTTCGAACCGACCATCTTAATCCCGAAGAACTCGCTAATTTACGGCGTTTGTGCGCTAACTACGCGGATGTGTTTTATCTGGAGGGTGAACCCCTAACATTCACCAATCAGATCAAACATAAGATAAGAACAACTGATGAAATTCCAGTACATACTAAAAGCTACAGGTACCCTTACGTTCATCGACAAGAGGTCAGGGACCAGATTAATAAAATGCTTGACCAGAACATCATAAGACCTTCAGAGTCAGCTTGGAGCTCTCCGATTTGGATTGTACCTAAAAAGGCAGATGCTTCCGGTAAAGTCAAATGGCGCCTTGTCGTGGATTTTAGGAAAGTTAATGAGAAAACGATTGATGATAAATACCCCATTCCTAATATAACAGATGTCTTAGACAAATTAGGTAAATGCCAATATTTTACGACCTTAGACTTAGCGAGTGGATTTTACCAAGTAGAGATGGACCCCTTAGATGTTCATAAAACAGGATTTAACGTCGAAAACGGCCATTGTGAATTTTTAAGGATGCCGATGGGTTTAAAAAATTCGCCCTCGACATTCCAGAGAGTAATGGACAACGTCCTTAGGGGTCTACAGAACGAAATTTGTTTAGTTTACCTGGATGACATCATTGTCTTCAGTACATCCCTTCAGGAACACATTATTAATCTAGATAAAGTATTTGCAAGGTTGAGATCATCTAATTTCAAAATACAGATGGATAAATCTGAATTTTTAAAGCTAGAAACTGAATTTTTAGGCCATGTCATTTGCAAAGATGGAGTAAAACCAAACCCCAATAAAATTAAAGCTATACAAGATTATCCACTTCCTAAGACGACAACTGAAATCAAACGTTTTCTCGGACTTTTAGGTTATTACAGGAAATTTATTCCAGATTTTGCACGTCTCACGAAACCTCTAACACAATGCTTGAAAAAAGGTTCTAAAATTAATTTAGATCAAAAATACATCAACTGTTTCGAACACTGTAAGACTCTTTTGACGAACGACCCAATCTTGCAGTACCCTGATTTTAATCGCGAGTTTATTTTAACAACCGATGCCTCGAATGTAGCTATAGGCGCAGTTTTGTCACAAGGAACTAAAAGCTCGAATAAACCTATCGCATACGCGTCGCGAACTCTTAACTCTAGCGAACTAAATTACAGCACTATTGAGAAAGAGCTTTTGGCAATTGTATGGGCAACCAAGTACTTTCGCCCGTACCTCTATGGTAGGAAATTTCTAATTTTGACAGATCATAGGCCCTTGCAATGGCTAGTTAATCTCAAGGACCCTAGCTCACGTCTCACTAGGTGGCGCCTAAAGCTCAGCGAGTATGATTATAGAGTCGAGTATATTCAAGGCAAAATCAACTCTAATGCCGACGCGCTATCGCGTATCGAGGTGAATAACGAAGAGCTTATGTCGATTGTAGTAAACCCATCCGAAACGAACCCCGCGTTAGACGAGTCTAGGACCATAACCGCTACTGAACCCGGCGATGATTCTAGAACCGCTACCGTTCACACGGACAACGAAAGCCCCATCTTAGAGGTCCCTATTTCGGATGACCCCTTGAATAGGTTTACTAAACAGTTAATCTTAAATGTTGTCGGTGACATTAAAGGAAAGCCTCAAGTCACTAAGCCCTTTGACACGCACACCCGAATATCAGTGCAAATATCCGAGTCGAACCTCGAGGAAGACGTAATAAACGCGATTAAGGAGTATGTCCACCCTAAGATCAAAACAGGACTATTTATAAATCCTTACTTAGCTATGTATACTATTATACCTATAATACAGAAAACCTTCAAAAATTCGGCTATGAATCTTACGCTTACAAAAAAGGAAATAGAGAACGTTAGGGAATATTTAAGACAGCAGGAAATCATCAATAAATATCACGATGGTAAAACCAATCATCGCGGTATCAATGAATGTTACCTAGCGTTATCCCATAGATATTACTGGCCTAAGATGAGAGAACAAATCGCAAAGTTTATTAATGAATGCACTATCTGTGGCCAAGCGAAATATGATCGGTCACCGATTAAGCAACAGTTCCAAGTAGTACCGCCCGCTAGTAAACCATTCGAGCTAATTCACTTAGATTTATTAACTATTCAAAGTGAAAAGTTTTTGACCATAGTAGATTCATTTTCGAAATACGCGCAGGCTTACTACCTACGTGACGGTACAGCCGTAAGTGTAGTACAGGCCTTATTGAACTTTTGTACTCACCATGGTATTCCGATCACTATGGTTACAGACAACGGTACCGAATTCACAAACCAGGTTGTCGCGGAATTTGTTAAGATGCATAAAATCCAGCATCACCGCGTAGCTCCCCACACGCCTAACGAAAATGGAATTGTTGAAAGATTTCACTCTACGATATTAGAACATCTTCGTATCTTAAAATTAGGACAAAAATCTGAATCGGTAATTAATTTAATGCCCTACGCCCTTTTGGCTTATAATAGTAGTATTCATAGCTTTACTAAGTGCAAACCGATAGAAGTAGTTACGGGACATTACGACCCTCGGGATCCTTTTGACGTAGACCTTTCGGCGCATTTATTACAACAGTATATGACTAGCCATAAGGAAAAGATGACTAAAGCCTATAACGCGATTCATGACATGTGTACGACGACACGTAAAGACCTTACCGAACAACGAAATAAAGAACGGGAACCAGAGGCTGAATACTCTCCCGAACAACAGATTTTCGTGAAAAATCCGTTTGCTTCCCGACAGAAATTAGCTCCCCGTTTCACTCATGATGTTGTAATGGCAGACCTCCCTATTCATATTTATACTAAGAAAAAGCGAGGTCCGATAGCCAAATCTAGGCTAAAGCGTCTCCCTAAAAGCGCTCGCTTGTTACAGGATTCCCCTGACATTCCTCCTGCTGCTGGTTCCAGCTCAAACGCAGGAGATAAAACTTGAAAGTCTCGATGATGGACCTGGTATCTTACCATTTAAACTTGGCCCCGCTAGAATTATTACTCATTATCATTCCTTTCTACAATACGTGGACCTTACTGCATTGCGAAATAAGATTATTTCAGTCGAAAATCAAATTGATAATTTCAGCCCTCAGCTGCATAATAAAACTAACTTTTTATTCGAGCCTCATTTAATCTATTTAAAAAGTAAAATATCGAATGTACTAGATCAGTTGCAGACCTTCGAGATAAATCGTGTCAAGCGAGGACTCGTAGATGGCCTAGGATCCGTAATAAAAAGTATAACAGGCAACCTTGATTATACAGATGCGTTGCACTATAATCAGGCTATAAACCGTTTGGAAAATAATGAAAATAAATTGGCTATTGAATTAAATAATCATGTAAGCTTATCTAAAAATTGGACGTCACAGTATTCTAAAATTTTGGACAGTATTGTAGATAATCAGAATAAGATCCGTATTTTGATGAGTAAAATAGAGCAAGCCGAGGCTTCCCAGGACTATGATTTAGTGAAATATGCTCATTTCGCTCAAGTACTTATGGTACTCTCCGATAACGTAGACGCGATTTCCTTAGAATTAGTTAATCTGTCTTAGCTTTTATTAGAGCTTCCGCTACGCATCATTCGGTCCTTAATTTGTATACAATTCGCGAAATTATTCGTAAATTGAATATACTATATAGCAGTTCGCAGGTGTTAGATATAGATTTTAGGGAGTATTTCGATATAATTAGGTTAGGTTCTTACTATTTAGGAAATCAGATAGTTATAGTATATAAATTTCCCGTCGTGCTCCCATCCACTTACGACATGTATAAGCTATCCATTGTCCCCAACAAAAATCATGAAATCCTTACTCCTCCTTTCCCGTACCTAGCCATCCATGAGAAAGATTTCAACTACATAGAGGCAGAATGCCCGAAGACAAGTAAATGGTACCTCTGCGAGGAGAAAAGGAATCTGCAAAGTCAATCTTCAGATGACTGCATCCAGCATCTCATCTCTACTCAGCAGCCAAGCCGAAACTGCACACCCACTACCATCACCCTAGAAAAACCTGCATACGAAGAACTCGACGAGAAACATTACAGCATCAGCTTCCCGGTTTCTACGAAAGTACATCTCTCCTGTGGGCAAGATCTCTACAAGACGCTTCAAGGAAGTTATCTCGCTGTAATACCTCAAAATTGCTTCATGAAAACCGCCGAATTCACTATCTCGAACACTAAAGATCGCTTGAAAGGACAAGCACTGAAAATTATGGATGTACCTAACTTCAACTTCAGGACATCATCTTCAGCTCCAGAATTCAAATTAAACTCAATCAATTTGAATTATCTTCACGAAACTAACCAGAAAGTTCTACGCCAATTGCCATTGAATCTTGAAACGGACACCGGACACAGCCTATATCATACGACGATACCTATGTACGTCATCACTCTATTCGGTGCATGCACACTCGCGGGCCTACTCTACCGGCGCTACCGAGTAAAGACAATCAATTCACACGAAGTTTCTGGAGATAGCCAAGCTGAACTACAAGGAGTCTACACCATCCCTGTTCCTGTTACCAGAAGGGTTGATCCCAATCAACCCCCAGCTCAATTTACGACAAGCTTCAATAGTCGCTGTTCTTCGGGGGGAGGTGTTACGCACGGCTAATGTACGGAAAGCGCTGCACTTGCATCGACCTGGATAGCGAGTGTTGTGCTGCGACAGCGGAACGTGCATTGACGTCAATCGGCGATGTCTTCATTTACTTAGATTATAAGAAAATTTGTTATTCTCGCTTCCCACTTCGAACGAGTCTCAACTCAACTTTGTACTTTTATGGCTAAATAAATTAGGTTAAAATAAATTAAGTCTTTTTTAAAAGCCACCCCGGAGCGTGACCTACATAATTACAGTGTAAACAATTGACTGCAAACTGTTGCAAACAAACTACAAGTCAATAATGCCAAAGCTATGGTCAAAGCTCAACTGATCCATATCAATACCAGTCGGAAGTGTTGCCAAGATGCTGGCTGCATTGCGCTAGCGCATGATACTGATCAGCTCTCGGGTCACATGTCGCTTTGACTAGACGATCAGATGTTTTACTATAAAAACTATAGTACTTTGATGAATTCATCAAACTACGATAGTTTTTATAGTAAAATTCATTATGAATGTTCATTATGGATGGATGAAACGTTGGTGTTCTTACAACATTTACTAGGTTCGTAGTTAACCCGCTTACCTACATTCATAATGAGATCAGATGTTTCTTTAAAACATGGATAGCATCCGTATCCCTCGGACTTGGGGTTTCCACATCGGTCTCAACTACAAGGTGATATAAACACAAGATGGCCGTCTTGCAATTGCTTTATTCACACACATACACTAAGGCCCCGTACACACCTCTAAGGCCCAGTACACACCTATATCTAGTACATCTTTCCCTTAGAAATAAAGATAGACTTAAGACAAACAATCGTTACAATTACTACGAATATGGAAATAATGTGGTATAGAAAATGCAGATATAAAAACTAGTCCGCTATAGAAATCATTGTTTGTTTATCTATATTACCCAATATAGAGGCTTACAAGTTGTTGATAACTAATTAGTAAATTACTTTAATACCTACATCTAGTACATCTTTCCCTTAGAAATAAAGATAAACTTAACATGCATGAACAAGATTTTAGCATTATTAAATGTGATACAGAAAGTAATGTATTTTATATTACTAAGTATTACTCTATTCTTACAGAAATCTTACACAGCTAAAGAAGTGGTTTGTTGCCTTTTTTTTTTTTTTATATTAAGTACTTATTTATTCTTACAGATTATAATACTAATTAGTACATTCTAATGTTTTCTAAATACATCTAACAAAGAAATTATTAAACAATACTGACTTATTAGAGCAGCATCCACATTAATGGATGTCTTTTATAATGATTGACATTCATATAATATCTAGATGTATACAGGAACTTCAAAATTTTACATTTATAAACCAGGAAGCTTGTAAGAGCAAATAAGACATTACAATGAGAAGACATTCTAGGCAGGTGTCTCAATTACCTGTGATTGAGACTTTAAAAATAAAGGTAAATTTTATATTATTCTCTCATTTTCTTAAGTTTTTCTAGAGCTTTCCTTGCAGCCGCCCTTCGAGGTGACTTACTGTATTGGTGAGAGTCATTCGGTGAGTCATCACCTGTACTTTCACAAGATGAATAAGAGTCTCCTACGGTTATGTTGGATGGTTGTTCATAATCCGAGTCTTCCTCACACATGGTCTCGTTGGACAATGTCGTGGAGAGAGAAGGCTCGGGAAGTTTAATAAGGTGCCTTCTATTCCTGCGTAAAATTTTACCTGACTCGTCAGTTACAAAATATGATCGTGGTTCTGGAGCTCGTGCGGAGACGCGCGCGCGCCGCCGCGCCGCGCCGTCCACAGCTACCACCTCGTCCCCGGGACGAAGAGCCGTCGCTTCTAGAGCGTGTCTATCGTATTGTAAACGCATTCTTTCTTGGTTACGTAGTATATTCTTAATATCGGCCGCATTATCTCTGTCCGGCTTAAGGTTGTCAGGATGAATCGGTAGCCTTGTGTTCAACCTTCGACCCATAAGGAGCTGGGCAGGGCTGGCTACTCCATCTCTAGACGCTGCTCGATAATTGAGTAAAGCTAAGTAGAAGTCAGAATTTGATATGATGCTTTTTTTTAGTAAATCTTTGACGGTACGTACCGCACGCTCGCTACGACCGTTTGACTGTGGGTAATTTGGAGAAGATGTTATGTGTTTAAAACCCCACTCTTGAGCAAATTTTTTAAATTCTCGTGACGCGTATGCCGGCCCGTTATCTGATATGAGTTCTTCAGGAATACCATGCCTCGCGAATTGATCTTTCATTGCGGTGATTACCTGCATCGATGTGATTCCCTTGAGAGGGCTTACTTCAACATAGTTGGTAAGGTAGTCTACTATGATTAAATAATAACCTCTGGCATATTCAAATATGTCAGAGCCCAATTTCTGCCAGGGCATCTGTGGGATGGAGTGCGGATGCATGGGCTCGCGCGCGGGCCGCGCTGCGTGCTCGGCGCACACGCGGCACCGGCGCACCGCCTGCTCCACGTCGCGCGACATGCCCGCCCAGAACATGACGTCACGCGCGCGTCGCTTACACCTGTCTATGCCCAGGTGTCCTTCATGGACACGTGATAACATTTCATGCCTCAAACCGCTAGGAATAAAAACTAAGTTATTGTAGAATATTACCCCACTCGCGTACTCAAAACACTCCCGACTGCTCCAATATTGTCGCACGCGTTCATCCGTTTGAAACTTATTATCAGGCCAACCGTAGAGAATGTAATCGATTAATAATCTGGATTCGCTGTCATTATTTGTATATTCTTTTATTAGATTCAGCCGTTCGCTACTGAACCTGACGTTCTGAAGCAGGAAACAAGTCTGTTCTTCTATTTCTTCTGCCAGGTTTGTCTGCATACTTTCGGGCAAGGACGCCCGGGATAAGGTATCGGCGATGTACATGTATTTCCCCGGTTTATAGACAACTTGAAAATCATATCTTTGCACTCGAAGCATCATGCGCTGGAGTCTCGCGGGAACAGAATCGAGTGACTTTTTGAAGAGAGCTTCGAGAGGCTTATGGTCCGTTTCCACGGTTATATCACTCTTACCGAAAATGTACTGATGGAATCTTTCCAGTGCGAAGACAATGGCCAGCATTTCCTTTTCAATCTGCGCGTACCGTTGCTGCGTGTCCGTCAGCGCAATCGAGGCGAACTCGACCGGCCGCCCGCCCTGCAGCAGCACGGCGCACAGCGCGCGCGAGCTGGCGTCCACGGACAGCAGCACGGGCTCGCGGGCCGCGAACAGCGCCAGGACGGGCGCGCTACACAGCGCACTCTTCAAAGACCTTATCACCTGCTCCTCACAAGGTCCCCAGAGCCATTCGCTGTCCTTCTTCAGAAGGTTACGTAATGGACTCACTGTTTCAGAATAGTTAGGCAAGAATTTACTTACATAATTAATCATACCAAGAAATCTCTCTAAAGCTTGCCTATCACTTGGGCTGGGCATCTCTGTGATGGCCCTTAGTTTCGCTTGGTCTATTTTCATGCCTGCTGTACTAAATGTATGACCTAGGTAGGTGATCTCTGAAACACAGAATACACATTTAGCGCGGTTGAACCTTATGCCGACTGTCCGTGCCCTATCCAAGAGACGAGCGAGGCGTGCATCATGCTCCTCCCTCGAAGACCCCCAAACAATAATGTCATCAACAAAGGAGTCAACACCCTCCAAGTCCTCCAGCAGCTGCCGGACCTTGGCATGAAATACTTCTGAGGCTGAGTTTATGCCATAGGGTAGCCTTAAATATTGGTACCTACCAAAGAGTGTTCCAAAAGTGCACAAGTCAGCACTTTCTTTGTCTAGCTGAACCATCCAAAACCCCGATTTGGCATCTAACTTACTGAAATACCGCGCACCCTTAAGTTTGGTTGCTATTTCCGTCAGAGAGGGAAGGGGGTAATGTTGTCGTCTAATTACCTTGTTAAGAGGCCGTGGATCAAGACATACTCTGAGACTGCCATCCTTTTTGGCAACAACAACAATGCCGTTCACCCAAGATGTTGGATGTGTTACTTTCCTAATAACTCCTAACTCCTCCATCCGAATTAGCTCTTTTCTTAACTGATCGCACACACCTATAGGTATTTTCCTAACCGGGCAAATGCAAGGTGTAGCATTGTTTTCTAATGGTATTTTGTAATGTCCTGGCAATTTACCTAGGCCCTTAAACAAGTCCTCATATTTATCTAAGTTTATAGAGTAAATTCTATGTACTAGTTTGAGCTCTTCCAATGCATTTTTGCCTAAAATGCTCTGACAAGCTTCCTCTGATATTACAAATTTTAGTTTGTATTGATGTTGTTTATGTTCTATCTTTATAGTGGTTGAGCCCAATACAGATAAAAAGTTACCACAGAATGATTTAGCACGTACATTATCAGCAGACAACTGAGATGAGCAAAAACCTAATTTTTTAAAATTTTCCTTTGACAAAACATTTAGATCCGAACCTGTATCTAACTTGAACTCATGACATGACCCACATTCTGGGAGGAAGAATGATTCATGCCACTTATCATTATTTGTTTTTGCAATAGAATCAACACGTTCTATGGAAGCTATGTAGTACAACTCACCATCGGCATCATAGTCACTGTCCTCATTTACCTCATAAACCTTATTGTATTTTTTCATAGGACATTTTGCTCTGTAATGGCCTTTATTGCCGCACATAAAACACTTCACTTTTGTTGCCGTGCACTGAATACCTCCATCACACTGAGCATTCGTACAAGCGCCGCAAACACCCACGCGTGCAGGTCTGCCGCCGCCCGTAGCACCGCCGCCGCCGCCGCCGCGGCCGGTACCACCCGAGCTGCCGAAGAACGCGCGCGACCCCCGATCGCTGGCGCCGCCGCGAGTTCTGCTCGTCCCGCTGCCAACGATGTAGCCGCCGCCGCCGCCGCGTCCAGCCCCTCGCTGGGGCGCTTTGAAATTTCGGAGTGCATCCACTGATTTGGGTTCAGTTTTCATCCCTTCAATCTGTCGGCTTCCATCAATAGAGCTTTCACTTGCTTGACAGATTCTCACAGCCTTTTCTAATGTTAGATCGTCAGCCCGCAACAAGCGGTCCCGTACGCCTGCATCGGCGACGCCGCACACGATCCTGTCTCGTACCAGGCCATCTTCCAGTTGGTGAAACTCGCATTTTTGACTTAATAGTTTTAGAGCTGTAACATATTCGTCGATGCTCTCCCCGGTTTCTTGCACTCGGGAGAAAAACTTGAATCGTACCATTATTAGGTTAGGTTTCGTACCGAAATGTGCATCGAATGCCGCAATCAATTTATCGGGATCCTCTCTATCCGCCTCAACACTAAACTTCAATGTGGAGTATACATCATAGCCGTCGGGTCCAATTAAATTGATAAGTAAGCTGGCTTGTATGTCACCCTTTTCTTTGTGTACGCCCGATGCTTTTAGAAAAACTTGGAATTGTCGTAGCCATTGGCGCCACGCGTCGGCACGAGACACCGGCCCACCCTCCAGGACTAGTTGCGCAGGAGGACGAGCGTGTTCCATTATTTCCGTATGTGTGCACTACTTTTACTTTTATTTTTGATAAATATTTTGGTTATTTACGTGGTAATTACACAATCAATCACAAAAGTTTCGGTTCACCGCTGTCACCATGATATAAACACAAGATGGCCGTCTTGCAATTGCTTTAGTCACTAGTGTTGCCAGAGCCTACTCAGCCCAGGTTGCCATTTGTAGGTTCAAATGTTGCCATCTGACACAAAAGGTTGCCATTAGATAAAATCTGTAAAAAACTGCGTTTTTTTAAATTAATATAAAAATACTTATACCTATTGGGTACTGTTAATTGCTCTACATTTTGGTTGATAACAATTTTAATCCATAAAACCCTATTTATTTTGTTATCCTTAAAAATTTTAATCCATGTTATTTTAATCCCTTTCCTGTAAATAAAAATATTGTAAAATACATTTAGAGACAAAGATAAAAATGTAAATAATAAATAAATTAAGACTCCTATCACAACGCAAACATATTTATCTAGAAGCTGAAATGTTTTTTCATATTATAAATAAATTATGGGTTAGATAAGTGCCTTTCCATTTTAAATCCAATATTAAAAACATGCAAAAAATAAATATAAATTTCCCAGCACCTTTAATAAGTGGTTAGTATTTTAGTTTCCTATCGAACATGGTTTTTGTTGGCTCAAATGTAACTGCATCTTTAACAGATCATCATTATGACGATATTGTGTTTGTATTGAGACGGTTTCTGTTATTAGTCTTTATAAGTTTCAGTTGGCTGAAAATACGTTCTAAGCAGGCATTTGAAAAGGCAGCACGAAAAGCAAGTTCACAACTTTTATTAAATTGGGGAATGCTTGGTTATTTGAAGCATTTATAATTTTAAATATGGTTCTACAATACTCTTCGGCATTTTCTGTTTCACAATCAACAGAGTCCAACAGCGCAACAGCGCATGGCAACCAGTTCCAACCGTTCCGAACCCACCACCACTTTGTCATCGTTTTGTCGAGATGTTGAAGATTTTGATAATAAAAATCTTTTCATGGCGCTTTTAGATTTTTAATTTTTATAAGCTAAAACATGCAAAATAAAAAGAAAAACGTTTAATCTATACAGTCCTTCCCATTACCAAAAGCCAAAAAGCAGTGACAATAAATAACTCAAAAATAACACATACCTAGGATTTTCTATATGTTTTGAGTCAATTACACACACATTTGATTGGTGAACTCCAACTTAAGGAAAAAAAAACAATCCGAAAAAAAAGCAGCAGTAAATAAAACATACCTTTGCTTGCCTTAACCTATTATTGGATGAAATGAACATCTATTTAAAAAATAATAAGATGGCAACACTTTCCTTCTTTCATTTGTTTGACATTGACAAACAAAGAAGGACGGACAGACCAACCAATTTGTTTGATCTAACCAGCAGGGCTATTCCTGAGGGCTATTCACGATGGCTCGGAATGAAACCGAGGCTCGGAATCGAAAACAAATACGCGAGGAATTCAAATATTACGCGCGAAATTCAAATATTTTAGCAGTTTTAATATTTTCTACGTTCTATATGGAATTAAACGAACAGAAAAGAAGTTTTCCACAAATCTTAGACCTGTTTCTATGAACTTAATATAAGGTAAATGTTGATTTTTATCAATATTATATCTTTTTTAATAACAATTGCTCCAAAAGTAGCTATAAATCGAAATTTGTCAAAACATAGGTGTATAGAAAATATTTAACTTTTTGTGGAAAACTTCTTTTCTGGTAGTTTAATTCCTTGCAGAACGCAAAAATATTAAAAACCGCTAAAATATTTGAATTTCGCGCATAATATTTGAATTCCGCGCATATCTGTTTTAGATTTTTATCAATATTATATCTTTTTTAATAACAATTGCTCCAAAAGTAGCTATAAATCGAAATTTGTCAAAACATAGGTGTATAGAAAATATTTAACTTTTTGTGGAAAACTTCTTTTCTGGTAGTTTAATTCCTTGCAGAACGCAAAAATATTAAAAACCGCTAAAATATTTGAATTTCGCGCATAATATTTGAATTCCGCGCATATCTGTTTTAGATTCCGAACCTCGGTTTAATTCCGGTGAATAGCCCTGCAGATCCAACTGAATGCAACTAGGTACCTACCATTTGCCTAGTTTTATGTTTTACTAGCGGCCCGCCCCGGCTTCGCACGGGTATTAAACAAAACTGTCAGAAATTATACACATTAAAACGATGGGTTTCACAGTTTTCATACGGATCTTTACTTTTTTTAACAGCATTGGGGTTTTTGACATTGACTCGACATTCCAAAACTGACACTGGCCGTAGAGAATAAGCAAGCACCGTGCGCTATACAACCTCTTTTTCTATTCTAACGCGCCAGAATAGAAAAAGAGGTTGAATATACAGCCCACGGTTCAATTATTGAATTTTTCATGCGGATCCCTAACTTTTTTGAAAATATTATATAGCCCATGGATTTATGGAAAGTACGGATAGAATCCTGTCAAATCAAACTTGAATCCTATCAATGGCGGAATGACATTGAGTGTCAGTGTATAGAGAGTTGCCAACAGAAGAAAAAATTACCCATATTTTTATAAATATTCTTCCTAATAATTGTTCACTTATTAATATGAATATGTAAATTATAATGAAACATTTTAGGTACTGCTTTAGCCACGGTAATCGTGTTTATTAGACCTACTTTTTATAATTTTCAATTTACGTCAGCGCTTTATGGTGCTAACTGCAGTGAATTTTATTGTCCCACAAGAACAGAACAGAACACTGTGCTTCCCGGGATTAAATAGTAACTACCCCTATTTGCTAACCGAAGAAATTTCAACAAAATCTGTGCAGGCCTCTGAGTGTGTGTGCAGAAGTAACAAACACATCCAAAGTCTCATTCCATGTCTAATTTTAGTTTGAATAAATTACTCTTTGTGCCTATTAACTGGCTGACAACATTTTCTGCCTGCGGCTTCGTATACGTTGTTCCTATGGAAATGCCTAACCAATATATAAAAAAAAATATAATTATTTAAATGTACATTTGCAGCCATATTTTATGATTGTTACTGGGAAGATCAATGAAATGTTATGTGAAAAAATATACATTATTCTCATATTCATTGTTTATTGATACATTACATTATAAATAAAAATTTATGTATGTATACCATAATGCCCGCATGCTTTTACATGAAAAATCTTCATGCACACTGCATGCTACACTAGATTTAGTGGGATTCAAATTATTTTAATTATGAGATTCTCTGATTATGCGAATTCAATTTAACTTCCAATTTTCGTCACCCGGAAATCTGAAAAAATATTGACTTTTAGTTATGTCCCACGGCTATCGTTAATCTCGTTATAACATCTGCGTAGCATGATCGTCACTTAAAGTATTATCCAAATGGGTTCAGCTATTTTGGAGGTTAGCTCAAATAAAAAACAAACATATTTCGAAATTCGTATTGTATAGATATTACAAACTGAAATTCAATATCCTAATTATATTTCGAATACTTAATACATATTATTTTATAGGTATAACCAGGATGATAAAGAAATGCCTATATACCTGATTCATAATTTAAAGTCAATAAAATATGAGAATTAAAACATTTTTAATATCCTCCCACACTTACTGGAAAATTTACATGTTTACATGTTGTCAGCACTGGCGAGATTTTGTGCTTGTAGTTTGATTTATATGTTGATAATAATTTTGCGTCAAATCGATAAAATAAGTTGGTGATATAAGAAATTTATCTACGAAATGTGATCCGGTGTTTTTTACTGACAAACCCATTGTGTCTTTTGCAACATCTGACCACACAAGACGGCGTTTTCCGTTTATTTTGGTTTGTTTACAATAGAGTTCATCAGTTGGTGTCTATAGCCGTAATGGCGATGGCCAGCATACTATTTGATTGATTGGCATGCTTGCTTGATTGGAGTGCTTCATTTTATTTTGTTCTGATACTCCTTCCGAACTTATTTATAGTTTCATGATATAGCCTATGTTCATCACGGAAAATTAAGGATTCTAATGGTGAAAGAATTTTTTAACTCGATCCAGTAGTTTCGGAGCCTATTCAATTCAAACAAACAAACAAACTTATAAACAATCAAATCTTTCCTCTTTATAATATTAGTATAGATATAGATTAGAGCATTTTTTGTTTTACAAATTGTAGCTTCTTCGATTAAACCAAGAAAAAGAGAACTTACCAGCGAAAAAAAACTTCCTTTGCACTGCACTGCACACTGCACACATCTAAGTTCCTTGCTGTGCTGCACACAGACACACACATATCCTTAAATAATCCATTTTTGTTTTAGACTTTACCCTTATTTTTATCTCTAGCTTCACCATAATAGACTTTTTGTCTGTAGTAATACGGGTACAATTTGTTTGTCTACTAATTACATAATGTATTGTATTGTTTTCATTTTTGGGAATAAAAATGCGTTCAAGATTTTGATTTTGTTCAATTCGATGCGTTCAATTCATCTGCGAAACATATTCGATACTTTTTACTGATGATCGCGTGACAAAACGAAAAGTTGCCAAAAAGTTGCCATTTGAGCTTGGTTGCCATTTGGTTGCCACGAAGGGTCAAATGTTGCCAAAATGGCAACCAAAGTTGCCAAATGGCAACGCTGTTAGTCACACACATACACTAAGGCCCCGTACACACCTCTAAGGCCCAGTACACACCTATATCTAGTACACAAGGGAGCAAAGCATAGGCTCTGTCGAGACCTTAGCCAAGGAGGTTTTATCTAATGAAGGAAGTAGGTATGCTCTAAGAGAGGAGACGCCATGTAGGTTGAATATTCCAAATAAAATGGCGAGAACGGGTCACCGGTTTTAGTGCGTGTTACGTTCTTCTCAGGGCGTCGAGTCCCACTTTATTCTGGTCCCCCCAAAAGTTTATTCGTAAACAAATCTACCCGCCGAATGAAAAAAAAAGTTTTATGGTGGGGTTATACTCTTGTCCCCAACTCTTCCCGTGGGTGTCGTAAGAGGCGACTAAGGGAAACACACCGGGGGGCGGGCAGCAGCGCCTTCTGCAGAACAACTACACCGAACTGCGATCCCCAACCCGCATGCCCAGCGTGGGGATTATGGGCAATAACCCCCAAATAATGATGCCATCTATGGCGCTCATTAGGGGAGGCCTATGTCCAGCAGTGGACTATTATAGGCTGGTGATGATGATGTGATGATACTCTTGTCACGCATGCGCAATCACGAGAAAGGCTCGTGCTCGTGTGTGTAGGCTCTCGTTCGTACCTCGACCGTATTTGTATAGTTTGATAACTTCCTATTCATAAAGCCAGTTAAAATATTCTTGTGCAAGCTACATAATACACCAAATAGCGAATTGGCGTGGCTTGATGCTTGATGTTTGATTTTCACTTGATAGTCTAACAAGTTTGTGTTATCAGATTGCTTAATTCATACTTACCACGTTTCTGAATGAAACGAACTAATGAATGAACTAAAACTTTATTTCAACATTTACAAAAAACCTCAAAAAACATATAATCTTATAAACAAGTACCAAAATAAATAAGTTCAATAGGCGGCCTTATTTTTTCTATGAAAAAATTCAAACGTTTTAAAGTTATTTCTGTCCTGAACTTGGACTGGAATCAATTTTGTGCCATAACATGTAGCCGCATGTAGGCAGATTCTCATAAATGAAAACGGTAAATAATCACCAAGAAGGCTGTATGTCTCATGAAAAAAGACCTAGGAGGTTTTATTGTTAAAGGTTGGGTCCGAGGAGATTTTAATATGATAAAAGATGTTTAAGGTTAGGGATGAGTGTGGGACGGGTTTATGTACCTATGTCTCATAAACGGAGGTTGTCTATACTAATATTATAAAGAGGAAAGATTTGTTTGTTTCAATTAAATAAAACTGAAACTGCTGGACTGATTTAAAAAATTCTATCACCAAATGTAACCTAAAGTGTTAAAATTTATATTGCTGGACATTTTCGTCGAGTGAACTCAGGGCGGACCAGCAAGTAATAATGTCACGCAAATGCGCTGTAGAAGTGAATTACTCACATAGTCCCTCTCTCCACAGTCATATGCAGGTCTTTTAGCACGGAATGCTGGCCGTAAGTCTTGCTGGCTCTCTCCACGACCACAGCTGCTGGCCGCGCCGCCATCTTGGATTGGTAGGTCGCTTCAGTGGTTGGACATTTTCTGTAAAGATTGTTCAAGTGAATACCTTTGAAGGGAATTGGATAGTTTATAGCTTAGAATTTATGTAACTATCATCCCAAAAATGGACGAGCCAGACAGACAAGCCTTTCACTTAGCGCTATAAAAATAAACTGGTTAAGTGCGCGTGAGACACGCGTAATGAAGGGTTCTGTTGTGTGGTTATCTGCACGGTTTGTTATAATAAACTCAATTCAATTTTCTTTTGCTTTTATTGGTATCTTTTCTAGAGTGGGTATTGATTTTTTTTTATTGACTACTTTTAATTAAGTAATTTTAAAAGAAATTAGCATTATTAAATACTAAAATTATTATTATTATTTTAGATTAAGACAATTATCTACTAAGAACATAGACTTTATTACCTAGCACAAATGTTTGACAGGGGTGGGCATATCATGCTTCATATGACATTAAAAATAATTTTTTCATTGACATTTAAATTTTTAAATATTTTTTTCATTGACATTTAAATTTCTGGACATTCATTGAATTGCTTCTATAATTATATTTCATTGAATACTTAATAATACCTATAAATATTTTTTTTTTTGACATATAAAATATGATAAGCTTACAAATTGTGTGTATTATACTGATCTTAAACATTTAAATACTTATTAATAATATGAAATTGTAAAACTAAGAACTCAGAATTATGCCACGCCCTTACAGGGTTCATGTAATTTCTACCTATTAAAATGTAACATCTTGTAAAGGACATGAATGCAATAAATAAATAAATAAATAAATAAATAAAATTCGACGTCGAATAATTTTAAGCTGTTTTTAAGTTTCGCGGAGATGGTCCCATATAAATTTAATTACGAGGATTCAGTATTTATCCAGCCTATCGATTTTGAAAATTATCCATGTAAGTCCACAATTGCTGGCGAAATCTACGAACATAGTATGTTGTGTATGATATGTACGTTAGGTAGGTAAATAACGTACATCCACGTTACAAAGAAGCTCCTCCATTTTTCGAAGTCGGCTAAACACCATCCTTTTCCCGGTTCTATGTTCTAGTTCTAGATCATTGCCGACGTTAGGATTACGTATGCAGATTGTAACTGGGACATTAAACCTGTTCAATTGTCCCACTGAACTACACACACAAACATTGTATTTACTTAATGCCGATGTGTGTAGGTGTGAGCGTCAGTGCGTTTCCATTGTAAAAGGTATCCGCACGACCGAAATATTTTGACGTTCAAAATAATAAAATAAGTTTTTGATTATGAGTCGGGAAACGATACTGGCAATTTGGTGCTGCCTAATGAAACGTCCACCGGATCAGGCCAATCGAATCAAGGGCAATATAAAACTACTAAATATAAATTTACTATCACCGAAGCCTATTAGAACAGAAACAATTTTTTGTTTCGTCTCGGCCAATTTGGTGTACCTACCTACTCTTCTAATACACTGAATTAGAGTAGATACCAATTTGCACAAAAAAACGAAAAAACCGTTTGCGTGTTTTGGAGAATTAAAATAGTACCTAGATGTGACAGTGTCACGAAATAAATAAATAATTTTAATGATATTTAATAAAGTATTTGAATATTGTTTTAATGATTTATCAGACCCCTGTAAAGTCAAGGCAATCTAGTGAAGATTACGGTTAATGCATTAGAATAATCATCCAAACATTCCAACCATATACTTCACAATATGTTTTATATGATAATTTCTTTGAGAATATTTCATGTGTTAATTTAAATTTATTTTCCGATTTATAACGATGAAGGCGACATTTTGTATTGTAAAAAGATAATAATTACACATATATAGGTATATACAATGTTAGATAAGCCTTAAAAATACTATGTTTACTTTGTATGTATCTACCCTTTAACTTTTGTCAACGCCATAAATTTTTATGATCATAAATCTGACACTCGTGTAGTAATAAAGGGCTTTTAATCACCTTATAATTATGTAGTTGGAAACAATGATTATATGCATTGAAATAAATTACGAGCTGGCATTAATGTCTTCCACATTTAGTAAGGTCGTACCTACATAGTAGTACAAATGCTATTTTAGGACTATTGCTTTGTTTATACTACAGACTGAACATATCTATTATATGTATATTGCACATTATATACCTGTGATGTAGTATTTAAATTTAAATTCAAATTAAGTAATTGAAAAAAATCCGTAAAAAACGACGAAATCTCATTAATTTGCGACCTATGCGATTATAACTAAGTCAAATCCGCCAAAAAACTTTTTGAGTGATTAGAATTCTTCTCCGAAATCGTTAATTCGCGCTTCGATCAATGGAAACGCACGCAACCAGAGTTCTTGCGGCAATGGTTACGCATTCGGATGGCCGGAACACCGCCAACCCTGTTATGTCATCGACCTCGTGTCAAATTGACACTGAACGGACCTTTGATTTTTAATTAGAATCGCGGATTGGTTTATTTCAAATGCAACAGTTGCTGCTTTGCGACTAGAATGCAAGCGTAGATTTTTACTTTATACCCATGTTTATAATCCATACTCTAGGCGTTCTCAAGATTCAATGGTTATAAACAATAAAAAACAATGACTCTTATATGATCTCAGTTTAGAAATAATCAATAAGATGATCCATATTCACAAATATTTGGATTCACCGAAGTAAAAAAAATTCGTATTGTAAATTGCAGATTTTATGTTTAATCACTCGTAGTATACAACGTACCTATGTGCCGAATTTCATCAAAATCGGTCCAGTAGTTCAGGCGTAAAGACGGACAAACAGACAGAGTTACTTTAGCATTTATAATATTAGTATTGTCATAGGTCTGGTCTACCTTGATAAGCGCATTATTACAAACTAACGGTCCGCCCAGCTTCGCAAGGGTAGTTAACAAAAAAATCAATTTTCATGCGGAACCTTAATTTTTTTTTAAATATTCTATGGCCTATGTTCTTCACGGAAAATGCGGACCTTTGCCCACCGCGCCACAGAGAGGCCGTCAAAACTGTAATTGTCTTTGGTTGAGTACTCGTTTTATGTAACAAAGTATCGCCTGCTGCCCATGTACATCTCGGCTACATACATATTATATACTTAATGCTGTAATACGCCATGTCTATTAATTAACTTGCATAATTCAACTCATTGTGTTCTGAGTTCTGTTCTGACCCTCAAATGTGAAAGCTGGTGATTGTTTGGTTCAGTGGATAGGTAGTGTGATGGTCGATTATCCGAACTAATGGGGGACAGGGGTGTTTTGTCTACATCGATCCGTCCATCGATAAACAAAAGAACTTTGAACAATTGAATTGCGAATAAAGAATAATTTGTTTTCGGTTTGCTTATTTTACGCTAATCCGCTCGCAAATTGCAAGCGGGTGATAAATGATACTGGGACTCGCAATATCAATTACGTGACGTCTAAGGTTAAAAATATTAGCAAAATTAGCTAATACCCTGTTTTACACACGTGTTTAATAAGTATTCTCAGCAAGTTTAAAGCTATTTGGGTCAATGGATAAAAAGTCCCTAAAAATCGACGTGGTTTTTTATAGTTCAAATCCTGAAACACACATTTAGATTTTTAGTTTTTTAGTAGGTACCAAATTAGGATGAATTATTTATCCGGCATTAAAAAGTTACAGACACTTCAATACGAAGCCAGACTACGAATCTCAAATTTTGATAACCCGTTTCACCCATTTTCAGGAATATTGTGCAAAATCCTGTAACACAACAATTTTGTAAGTAACCGATTTAAGAATCACAAATAACACCAAGAAGTAAGAAAATAATAACTTATGCCAAAAATAAAGAAAAGGGCACATAAAAATCCTTGTATTTCAAGATATCCTTGATTTTTGCGAACTTGACCTGAATGGATATTAAGTATTTACCGACTTTTAAATAAAACCCAGATAAAGGTGTCAACTTCTTATCAAGTATGACCAAAAATAAATTATGTTGTAATGTTATACTAAAATAAATTCATTACAATACATTAAGGCGTCCAAACCAAAATCAGCGCTACGATCTATTTTATCTTATTATTATATTAAAGAAAAACAATATCAATACCCATGCATACTAATACAGTTTTTATGAAAATTTGACAGTGCCACAGTGTGTATTTTCACGCTAAAAAACAGCAAAAAACGCGAATTATCCAGCACAATTTATTTATATACTTACTTCTACAATGTAGAACTATTTAATGCATAGTTATTATATTAAACAAAATACAAAAATTAAGTAAGAATATGTATATTTCTCATGTTTAACACAGTCATACGGTAGGTTTTCTAATAACAAAAGTAACAAACTTTAATAATAACTGAACAGCCCGTAGCGAATAAATTACAACCCGTTTTTATTTATTTACCACAAGCCGCCCGACTTCTAACGGGTATTTACCAAAAATTTACACACTCACACAACACGTTGGATTACATTATTGAAGTTTTCGTACGGATCCACAACTTTTTTGAAAAAGTTCTATAGCTTATGTTTATCAGGGACAATGTTAGAAAATAATTATATTCTAGCGGTGAAAGAATTTTCATTTCGGTCCAATAGTTTCGAAGCCTATTTATTCAAACAAACAAAAAAATCTAAATCTTTCCTCTTTATAATGTTGTTATATTTCGAAAAGTTGACGAAGACGGAATGCGGTGGATAATCGAGCGATGAAAGAATTTTTCATTTGGTTTTTTCTCTTGTCTAAAAAGACGTTGAAGTGTCATCATAATGTTAACCAGCGATTAGTAGTCAGCGCACGTTATAGTTAAGTACTCGCAGTTAAGTTGGGTAGGTATTCAGGTAGCCGTTAAATCTTTATGCAGAAATTAATTTGGTTTTCCCATATAACTTTTTGCAAACGTTGGTATGGCTCAGATAATGAAAATAATACCCTTTTTACACGACTCAGAAGTCTAAGGTCATGTCAACAATCATTATTTAAGTAAAGTTAATAGTTTAGTAGTTCGTGCTCTATCGCATTAAAAATGCTGTATTAGTTATAGCAAGGCCATTTGTCAGCAAAAAAACGAAGTGTCATATTGCAAAGTCCCTACGAAATAGGGTCTTTAGTCGTTTCGCACCGCGAGAATGCGTCTTGATTATTGATTATTTGATGGAGCATTATACTTTCTACCTATGTACATTGTAGATACGTTTTCTTATCTCCAGTACACTTCTGCTCTCCTAGTACTCTGTAGGCATTTATGTACGTAAATTAATATTACAAAGGTAGGGGTATGAATTCTGAGAAACTACTGCCTCGAGACAAATGTTTGTACGATCTGCATATTTGTTCATGATGCTTTGGTCGTTTTCTATATATTACTAAACACAAACAAAAAAAATCAATCTGAATCGGATGAGCTCATTGTAATACATACCTACAAACAAAACTCTACAGGACGAGAAAACAAATGAAGATAGAATGGAACCTAGATCAATACTATTATAATACAAATAATAGCAGTACATGGTGAAAATATGCTTAAATTAAAATCATTTTGGTATTACATTTGTGTGGGAAATTCACCGGTAAGAGAGGTAAAAAGTATAATAGGTAAATTCTGAAGGTGCCAATTCGCTTGCACACTCGAGTTTCACGCGAGCGAGTTGACGAATAAGTCTTTTAAGACCTGTTGGAATAGGTAGTTCCCTTTTGGGATTCTAGATCCGTGAAACATCAAGGCTTGCTGCGTTTAAAAAAACATCTTAGCGTGTGGCGGAAGCAACGCGTGACCCGAGAGCTGGTCAGTATCTGGCGCAGCGCATCAGCATTGCCATAAAGGCAATGCAGCCAGCGTCTTGGGGACGCTTCCGACTGGTATTGATATATCTGATGCGTTTTTGTAGAAATACGCGTGCAAGGCCGAAAGCGGTAACTAGTGTATACCATAATATTATAAAGAGGAAAGATTTTATTGTTTGTTTGAATTCAATAGGCTCGGAAACTACTGGACCGTTATGAATAATTCTTTCTGAAGAATCCTAAATTATCCTTGGTGATCGTAGGCTATAGCATATTTAGAAAAAAGTAAGGGTTCTGTATAAAAACTTCGGGCTTTCAACTCGGGCTCATTTGGAGCGAAGTAAAGCATGAAGCCTCAGACAGAACAAGATGGCGAAACACTGTATCTGTTCTCTGCCCGACATGAGGACTTATGACACAAGAAGAAGAAGATTAAAACTCCAATAAACAACGTGCCCAAAGTGTGTAAAAATTTATAATTCTTGAATTTTTTTTGACCCGTGCCGTGTACCGCTGGTTCTCAATATAAAGAAGTCAAACAGCTTTTAGTAAAATCCCGAGTGGGGCATTGGACCTCAAGGCCACTTCGACGGCTACTTGCATAATCTGTTACATCAGTGAAAACATTCATTCATTATACAATCTGTATATTGCATTCTGTTCCTCTCAAAGTCGCCTTCCACTACGCCACATGGTTCACCATCATGGGTTGGCGCTAGTTTTTTGGTTTTTATTAGCAAAATAAGAAAAAAGAAAGATAATAAATTTATTGGAAACCCAGTAACACATACACACTAAACTAAATAAAGCAATTACGGTACAAAAAATAATAATAAATATACACAAAAAACACAAACGTAAACAGAAATAAAGAAACAGTGTTACAAGGGGTCCAATAAAATAGGTCCCTGTCTCAGCATTAATGCCGCTACAAGCAAATAGCTAATAGCGACGCTAATTTTAATAAATCATTAAATAATTTTTTAATAAATAATTTGCCGCTAATTGTAAACCATTTTCTGTGAACCAAATATTCTATTGTATTTTGGAAGAATTTTGCAAATGCATAAAATTTGCCTTTTTGTTGCCTTTGTCAAGAATTTTATAAAACCCGGAAAGAACATACGACATAAAATTAAACGTATGACCAGATTTCAAATCAGATTTGAAGCCTTGTAATAATGACAATTAAATTATATCTAAAAAACTATCTGACAAACTGAAAAAAACGACGAAAATATTAATAAAAATTTTAATTTTTGGTAACCATAAAATTATTTTAGAGAATTAACGAATATCTATCCGAAAATTAAGAAATTTTAATTAAATATTATTTGGTAATAATAACGAGAACGTCATTTTAATCTCTCCATACATATTGTTTGCCCGGCGGCAGAGTATATAGTGATATATAGATTATTTGTATATAATACAATACAAAAATGCTTTACTGTACACCAGAAAAACAACATAACAAAAGATTTTACATAAGACAAGTACGATCGATGTATGCCATTCGTCCCTAGAAAGTTCGGCCCACTTCAAAAAATCTCCTTTCGTCTCACTTTGTATGCCATATTCGGCCCTTAATATAATTTATTTCAAAAAATCTTCGTTTGTCCTACTTCGGCCTTATCGCTTAGAAGTGTCCCCTCTTGTAGTACTTTGATACCTACAGAATATAATCACCTTTGTACAAAGCTTTGTACTTTGATAACTACAGAATTTAATAAATGATTGAGTACCTACATATTGGTTATAATTATAATAATAGACAGATGCGACAAGCAGAAAACGGGGTGCTATGCTATGGCGCCATATAGGGCAGGACTATGTCATGCAGGGGACTAACATGGGCTGACGATGATGATGATTGAGTATCTTATAAATAAAAAAAAATCCGTTTAATGCGGGCACAAAAAGACCAGATTCACAAATACAGAAATCATAATATACCTAAAACTTAAATAAAATGAAATAAGAACTGATTTGAATTTTTTTTTTCACCATTAGAATAAATTTTGCGTGATGAACATAGGCTATATAATATTTTCAAATAATTTTTGTTAAATACCTGTCCGCTAGTCTATACTAATCTATACTAATATTATAAAGAGGAAAGATTTGATTGTTTGTTTGTTTGTATGTTTGTTTGTTTGTTTGTTTGTTTGTTTGTTTGTTTGTTTGTTTGTTTGTTTGAATTGAATAGGCTCAGAAACTACTGGACCGATTTGTAAAATTCTTTCACCATTAGAATCCTAAATTTTCCGTGATGAACATAGGCTATATAATATTTTCAAAAAAGTTAGGGATCCGCATGAAAAATTCAATAATTGAACCGTGGGCTGTATTTTCAACCTCTTTTTCTATTATGGCGCGTCAGAATAGAAAAAGAGGTTGTATAGCGCACGGTGCTTGCTTTTTCTCTACGGCCAGTGTCAGTTTTGGAATGTCGAGTCAATGTCAAAAACCCCAATGCTGTTAAAAAAAGTAAAGATCCGTATGATAACTGTGAAACCCATCGTTTTAGTGTGTATAATTTCTGAAATTTTTGTTTAATACCCGTGCGAAGCCGGGGCGGGCCGCTAGTCTTCTATAAATTCTATTTATCTTACATAAACTCGATGCCGAGAATCGAACCAACAACCGTCGGACCTTCGCCCACAACGCCACAGAGGTAAACCTATTCTAGAGCAAGTTGATGGTGATGACAGTGCATTAGTGTCACATTAGAGTTCTTCCTGCATCCGTAGTTTTTGTTGTCTTGTACAGTTCCTACTACGTAATGTAGTGTAGAAAATAGATCGCATGTGGATTGTCCCGCATTATACTGTTTTCAAAATGTGAGGTTGGTTGCAAGATTCAGATTCAGATTCAATAACTTTATTTCTTTATAAAACTTTTGAAACTATCATGGTTATACTAAAGTCATTTATCGTAGCAAAAGACAAAGAAAGAGAGTAGATCGGTATATCTGCCAATAAAAATCCAACTCGCAGTGATCTTCAGTTGTTCCGTGATGAAACTGTGCCAAAATATTGGAAAACTCAAAACTCTAATCATGGTAAATATCCCGTTATAAATGACTTTATTTCTTTAGGCTTACAAAATAAGCACTTAGACAAGTCAAATTTCATACATATAATTATTATAATAAAGAAATAATTTGTTATTGATTTATCTTCACTTAAATTTTTTGTCCAATAGTGGAAGAAGTGAAAAAGAAACCACCACGTAACCCAACGTGTACGCGTGTGTTAAAATATATAATCTTTGAATTTTTTTTACATGCGCCATGATCACGGAACAACATGTAACTGTGCCGATATATTGGAAAACTCAAAACTATAATGGTAAATATCCCGTTATAAACAACTTTAATCTTTGAAATTGTTAAATCAGATTTCAGTTTTAAATAACTTTAGGCTTACAAAATAAGTACTTAGACAAGTAAAGTTTCTTTACATTAGAGTTAACTGCTGAGTGTAAACAAACTATGGTTAGCTCAACTAATCAATACTAGTCGGAAGCGTCCCCAAGACGCTGGCTGAATTGCCTCGCTGTATGGTAGTGCTGATGCGCTGCGCCTGCGACAGATATTGACTATCCCACGTCAATGGGATCTAAAAGAGGTTATCCCTCGTAATCGCACAGCTCTGCAACCAATTTTCGCAAAGAGCTTATACACCGTGTAACACAATATGTGTACTAAGCGAAAGGGGGTGAATTTCCACCCTCCCCCGGGGACCAACTTTTGTTCAACGACTTTTCGAATTTCGATAGGTATCTCGGAAAAACTGCATCAAAGTTTCAACATGGACAGCTGATTTTTTACGAAGTGACAACCCTAAAGGTAGCCGTTTCTTGTATCTGTGACAATGACGTCAGTATGGTCACAGTGTAGAGTGATAGACAGATAGATTAGGTAGTCTCCCGCCCCGCCATAGCTGAACTCTACGAAGATAAATACCTACCTACCTGCAGTGGTAGTAGGTATGTATAGGATACCTGGATAGGGTTGTTACTTTTTAAAATTAAAACTTTTTGTATGGGAAATGAAAAATAGGAATTTTTAATTTTCTCCCCCCCACAACTGATCACCATTGGGGTCTCAAACCTCCCCCTTCGGCTTAGTACACATATTTTGTTACACCTTGTGTATTGTCCCCCTCTAACAAACAATAAACACATCTTATGTGTCTATAGCTAAACTATATTAAACAATAGACAGGAATTCCACTGTCTAAATCGAGAATGTTTGTTTAACATGGAGGTCACGACTGTATGCTTTACTTGGATGGGCAGATTATACGCGTGAAGACTTCAAGTTTAACAACTTATAATCATTGAGTGAGCTAGTCTTTTGAGCTACCTGTAGATAGTTTGGACAATCCACACAGCATCTAGCCCAAACCTAAGCAGAGCTTGTGTTATGGGTACTAGATGACTGTTATATTATACATTATTATAAAATTGATAGATATTTTTATTATACATATAAAACTTCCGAGGAGAGAGGAACCTGAAGAAATATATGAAGATTAAATAAACATTTGTCCCGAGGCGGGAATCGCACCTGCAACCTCTTGCGTCGCAGGCGGACCTTCGCCCACCGCGCCACAGATGTCGTTATCGTAGTCTCATAATCAGCGCACGATCAAAATGTGACAGAACTTTGTCAAATATGCTTTTGTTTTAGTTCGAAATGGTTCCATCCAATTCGGACCGCGCCTACGTTTTATAGGCAAGCAATGTGTTAATAAATCTATGGTAATTAACACCTGGCTCTAGGTTTAAATACAGGAAGTTCGATCCACCATCTGTTCATATTGGATTTAAGCCAAAGTATGTGATGGTGACGGTGCCTTTACAAACGTGTCTTCTGAATTTAAATTTGTATTTCAGTCAATTATTAGTTTTTTATTTATTTACTTCAAAGAATTAGATATTTTTGATAAAAACCATTGTAAATTTAAGCATAGCATAAAAAAGATCTTATTTATGTTCCCAAACTAAGTTTTTTTTTATAAATAGCAAAATATGGTTCATTCTCTTTTACACAATGTCGGTATGAGTGGTGTACAAAAAAAAATGTGCTAAATAAACAATATTAAACTATTAATATAGGAGTAAGAGTTACGTTGGAACCACTATCTAACACTAAGAAAAATAATAATGCTGGACAATCCACACAACTACATCTAGCCCCAAGCTAAGCATAGCTTGTGTTATGGGTACAAGATGACTGATATTCATAATACAAATTATACAATATATTAAATAGATAGATTTTTTACATAATAGAAAACGACAAACACCCTGAAATATCTACAGATCTAATAACCGTTTCTGCCGAGGCGGGAATCGAACCTGCAACCTCCTGCGTCGCAGGCGGACCTTCGCCCACCGCGCTACAGAGGTCGTCTTCGTCTATTATATGTTTTGAAACTATTATGGTTATTGAAATCACACAATCATGTCACTAAAGTAATAAATGACGGGATGAAACTCTGCCAAAATATCGGAAGCCTCAAAACCGAAACTCAAGTCATCATATATTTATAATGACTTGAGTTTCGGTTTTGAGGCGGATTTCCCGCCATTTACTTAACAAGATTCATTTGGTGAATGAACGAGTTTATCTATCACATACAAGGGCGCATTGCACCGCGTACGTGCTTAGACCATGCAAATACAGTAGCTATGTATGTACTTCAGCTCTAGTAGGCAATAAATACTTAAGGTAGGTTTCCACTGAGAGAATCTTAAACTATTGAAACGATCTTAAAAAGTAAAAAAAAATTTAAAAATTGTATTTATTGATAATGATTAGTTCTTCTTCTTCCTTTCTTCTTCTTCTTCCTTTCTCGACGTTTTAACAGGTTTGCACTCTGTCGTGGTCACGAGATGAGTCATCTCGATAAATACCCGTTAATTACTAATCATTATGAGTTCAGATCGCGTAAGTTTCAAAACATTAATTGTATTTATTGACATAACTAGTGTGACACATAATAATATAGGCCCATAGGCTCCTGAACTAGTTTAAGAACTGTGTTTCATGAGCCAGTGGCTTCTCCTAAGAATTTAAACTGATAATTACATCAAAACAGTATTACTTATAGCTAAACTTAATGGTACCTAGATAAAACAATGCAATATGATATTATATATATATATATATATATATGCTTATA
Source organism: Eupithecia pulchellata (assembly GCA_963931895.1). NCBI lineage: Eukaryota > Metazoa > Arthropoda > Insecta > Lepidoptera > Geometridae > Eupithecia > Eupithecia pulchellata. The sequence goes on from OZ007544.1 coordinate 6,612,423, forward strand.
CCTAGGTGTTTTTGAAACATGCAAAGTGATCATGGTTTTTAACATTAAAGATGGGTAGCTGCAGACTGTTGCAAACAAACTACAGGTAGCTAATTGATCCATATAAGTAGATACCTGTCCTGTTGGAAATGTATCCAAGATGTTGGCTCGCTGTATGACATTAAAGTAATTTTAAAGAACCCATAAATTACTTAAAACATTTGCAGGAAAATGGGCAAATTTTTACCATGGATGCAGCTTTCCAAGATGCATATAATTCTATCAAGGGGACGTGGGAGACGAAATAGAATATAAGAATAGAATATAACTTTACTAGCACACACACAAAAAAACAAGAGAAAGTACTTACAATCAGAACAAAAAACCTACACTAAAAACTCTACATGAAAGCTAAAACTAAACATAGATAACTACTAAAAACACAACATAAACAATCAAAAATAGTTGCTTAAACAACAGTTACTGTAATTATTCCACGAAACATTCTTTCTCTTTAAATTATCTTAAAAATGTCTGTGTTCTAAGGACTTTCTAACCGTGGAAATTTTAAATTCTTGTCTATTATTTCATTTCGGTGATTCAAGTAGGCAAGTATTTTTTTATTCCATAATTTACTTGCTTCTCTCCTCTACCGTTCATCAAAGACATGTTTACAAAAGTGTATAAAACGTCAAACTTCTAACTTTTTTTGCATTATTTTTCTGCAAAAAAAGTCCTCCTTATCCTGTATGATAATAACATAATAAAATAAATAAGTTTGTTTTATGTATTAATCCAGAGAGCCAAAAGTAAGTATCTCCCCTTTAAAAAAATCCCCCAATTCGATCAGAAATTTATGCGTGAGAGGGTAACAAACATCCTAATCCTAAACATCTAATCTTGAAGAGTTAGGGTTACTTGTGAGCCTATTATATTAATAAATAATAATATAAATTGAAATCATTCGAATAATAGTGTGATATTAGAATAAAGTTTTGGACAGGAACTCAATTGTAATTCGATTATATCAAGACTAATAGTCCGTTCCAGCTTCGCACGGGTGTATAATTTGTTACACAGTCATGTTGGATTACATAATTTTTTATTCGAATCCCTTACTTTTTGAAAATATTATACCTCTATAGGCTATAAGTTCATCAGGGATAACGTAGGATTCTAATGTTGTATGAATTTTTCAATTTAGAAATCTTACGAATATAATAGTCATTAAAAAATAGTCGTGTAAATGACTCATCTCGATTTATACCAAGAAAACATAAGGCTGAAAACTTTGTATCGCATATTTCCCCACTTCTCTAGTGGAGTCGCACCTTAGTCTTATCGCCACATCGGCACTACCACATATTCCACTGCACGTGACCAGAACTCCAATAGATTTTCAGTAACATTTCTGTACCAAGGTTAATTTCTCTGCGCCGGCGCATTTAGATGGTTAGTTTAGCAAGTTTCAAAAGTAACGGTCTAGCTGTATGGTTTTGTAATCGGTGCGAATTGTTTTTGTTTTTGACGGTTGTAGGTTGATCAATCGGTGATTTCTAGTACCTACTGTACCAAATACGTTTATATTTTTGGCTAAAGAGTGTGCTTAGTGACAAATCCTCCTGAATAACATGGTAACGGAAAGAGTTAGACCCATAGTTTCTGGTACGAAAATACACTTTGCATACATACTGTTGCTCTCACAGGATGGGCAGCAGCAAATTTCATTGTAGAAAACAAAAAACTCTATATTCGCCTGCTAAAACTCAATTACAATTTAAATTGACTTTATTTCATCGCATCGCAAACATTAAAAACCCTCAGAATTTGCATAAACATTTACTTAGTCTCAATAAATACGGTCAGTGGTCGACCTTCTCCCAGCAAGAGGTCAAGATCCTGTTCGACCTTATTAAAACTAAATAAATATTGGCACAAGAGGAGCCCTGATATGTATTTCAGGGCTTCGTTTACATTAAATGGCATTAACCTTCCGTTTTGTTTGACAAATATCGCTGGTTCGAGGAAGTAAGTACACGTCACGTGCAGTGAATGCTATCGTGTTCTTCCGAATGTCGATTGTTCATTGTTCTTCTCCGATAACATGTCAAGGAGGGACGTTTTTCAATTGTTTTTCAGACATCGGTTCTTGTTGGCTGTTGATGCGCTGGTTTTAACAATTATTTGTAGATGAATAAAGATTTTAATTTTGTAGCCACAGAGATTATATGGGGCATAGGAAAGAAATTTGAAAGGAACCCTGTGTCTCCAAATGTCCAATGTAGACTTGCTTGTAGAAATCACTCGCACATATACTAATATACTCGCACATATAATATTCGTTAATACTTATATTATAAAGAGGAAAGATTTGATTGTTTGTTTGTTTGAATTGAGTAGGCTTCGAAACTAATGGATCGATTTCAAAAATACTTGATAAAGAAAAAAATAGATAAAAAGAATCCAAAATTTTCCCTGATGAACATTATGCTATAGAATATTTTAAAAATGTTAGGGTATCCGCATGTAAAAACCAATTTTTATTAAATACCCAGGCGCAGCCGGGGCGGACCGCTAAATTTCACTATATTTATATTGTTTTAACGAACCGCCTTTTGCTTAATTTAGCTGTTCATATCAATAATTCACTCGTGACTCGTGTGACGTTGTTCGGTTCAACCAAACAACGCAGCAAATTTTTGCATCATTTATCGTCTTCTTTCTTAACAGAAGACATGATTAAAAATAGCGTTATTGTAATAAATCTACGAGAATCCTTCGATAGGACCAAATGATGACGCGCTGGTTTTATCGATCAAATTATCGTACTAGATTGCAGGTCAATAAGGTATTCGTGTCGTTTTGGGGCGACCTGAGTCCCTTGGACGTATACAGAGATGATGTTATGGTCGGACTACTAGCCACTAGAAGTTCCAGCGCTCGCTGCGGGGCGAGGCAACTTAAGGGCCCATACAACCTCAACTCTGTGTGAAAAGGCTAGACATATGATTTTGCGTTCATAAGAGCGGGACAGGGCATTGCAACGCAAGTCAAAAAATCAAGTTTTAGCTTATTACCCATTAATTAGGACATTATTTGAAAAAACCGAAACATATAACATTTTTATTTATACTTCATTCTTTTACCACGCTTATTGTCAAGATCTGAACTTCTGTATTTATTGAGAAATTTAGGTTTTAGTAAAAATTTAGAGGTAACTGCGATTTTTTTCTATCGAGAAAATTTTATGGAATCGTATTTTCGAAACATATGATCGATAGATTAAGTCCTGAACTTTACCATTAACGAGCATAACGAGAAACAACATTGTTTACTTAAATATTTATAGAATAACCTTGATTTATCAATACTCACCTACATTTAAAATGCTTAGTTTCAACAGAAATAAGAACTCATCGAGTCACGGGATTATTGATTTAGCTTGTGGAAGATAAACGTAGTATTATTTTTTGGAGAATTATTGATATATTTATTAGGTAATTTGGTTATTTGTGTTTGAATTTGTGTCAGAATATAAGCAATCCTGGACCCAAATTCCATCCGACCAAATTCTTTTAGCCATTTCAGCGTGAAGCATTTGAAATTGAAAATTGAAATTGAATATCGCAAGATTTTGTCTATTAATAAATAAATAAATAATGCCGAAAAACAAAGCATCATCTAGTCCCAAGCTAAGCAGTGCTTGTGTTATGGGTACTAGATGACTGATATACATAATACAATATTATTACATATTTTTATATTCTTTATTATACATAGAAAACGACTAGAACACCCTGAACAAATATCTGCAGATCGTACAAATATTTGTCCCAAGGCGGGAATCGAGCCCGCAACTTCCTGCTTCGCAGTCGGACCTTCGCCCACCGGGCCACAGAGGTTGTCGATTAATGAAACTTCCCACATTCCTTCCTCTCTATTTTTGTGGATAAGAATCGTATACCTAAGTGAGTTGACCTTTTCTATTCTGAACTTGGCTGACATGACTGTAGGTAACTGCCGTGTCTAGATTTCGTAAGGTCTATGGTTTAGGTACCGATTTCGTTATTATTCTCTGGTTGTCTTCTACATGGTGTAGTAAATAATTAATTATTGATTAATCTGCATTGTGTTTTATTTATAAATTATGACCAACAACACGACAATACGAATCAAATCATTTTATTAAGTGCTTTGTGATTGAATACGGTGAGGGGGAATTTTTTTATTGGTATAATTGCGTTTAATTGCGTTTCTGGACACAGGTCGTTTTGCTATAAAACGTATAGAGCAAAATAAATAACTTACAAGAAGGTACGACTAATTTGATTTGATAATTTTTTACCCACTTTTGGAGCGCAGAACGTTTTTTGTGGTAAATATAATACTAATCCAAAAATAAAAACATACAGGTAGTTAAAATAATTTAGGTTGGTTTGTTATGTTAGTTTTTAACATATTTGTTACGGTTCAGGTACCCTATCGCGTGAGTATTTTCGTCATTAAAATTTGATAAATCACGAATTCCGTATAAAAAATAGGGTTTGACAGCTTGTTTTGAAAACCAATAAGATTTGATTAATTGTTTTTTAACCCTTTATCATTATTTATTTTTCACATATTTATAAAAAAGCCGGTCAGAAATGAAATCAATGACTTTGATGACATTGCTGTGTGTTTTTGTCATTTTTGCTATATTTTAACCACATGGAGTCGTTTAGGTATACACTTATGAACCAGTGGGCTCTGTAGTACCCAGGACGTAAGTCGCCTACTTTTTTTGGGTACTGTAGTACCCACGGACGTTCAAGTGACTAATAGGTTTTTATGAATATAGCGTATAGCTTAAAGTATACGCCGTATACCAAGATTTACTTGCAATTAGTTTAACTTATCGATGTAAAATCAATTAATAAATTTAAAATTGAAAGCTTAGGTAAAATAGCGGTTTGAATAGATACTTACTTAGGTGAGTAGGGGCACAGATCATATAATACTATACTGGTACTATGTGGGGGTAAATGAACTACGCTGATGGGTGGAAATCTTTCAACAAGTGTGCAAGATTTCATGCCCTTCTATGCATCGAAATCTAAAAGTCGATTAAATTTTTATTTATAAAAAACTTATTCTAATTTGTAACATTTGAACATTCTCTAAACCCGTCAAAGGGGCACAGTTCATATAATACTATACTGTAACTACATATTTGGGGGTAAACGAACTACTCCGGAACTCTTTCAACTAGTGTGATTGATTTCATACCATTCTATGCATCGAAATCTGAAAGATAGACGATCACATTTTTATCTTTAAAAAACTTATTCTTATATATTTTAACATTCTCTAAATCCGTCAGGCGTGAGCTCAACGCTACATTCCTCGGGTTCGAGACAAATTAAGTGTACGTGCGAATATTGCTCCTATTGTATTGAAATGAGCATACTTAAATCTAACAAGATAAAGAGTATGTAACTAATAGCGACCCGAAGTGGGCAGATTATAACCTCATATACTTCGGGTCGCTATCATTATGAGGTATGTTATTATGTCTAAGTGCTTATTTTGTAAGCCTAAAGAAATAAAGTTATTGAATCTAAATCTGGATTATAAATTAGTATTCTATACTAATATTATTAAGAGGAGAGATTTGATTGTTTCTTTGTTTGAATGGAATAGGCTCCGAAACTACTGAACCGATTTGAAAAATTCTTTCACCATTAAAATTCTAAATTTTCCGTGATGAACATGGGCTATAGAATATTTTCAAAAAAGTTGGGTTCCGTTTGAAAATTTCATTTTGTGAAATACCCGTGCGAAGCTGGGCGGACTGCTGGTATGTTATATATTAGAAGGTACCTCGCATGGCCGAGCCTCTAGGTGCGTCAGAGGCCCTGAGGCCCTAAAATTCGATTGTTTCGTTTAATTTTTTTATGCAAATTGGTGCTCTATTTCGTTGTATTTGAGTGCACCAATTGGCCGACACAAATACGAAATTTCGTGTTAGAGAATTAAAAAGGCCGGGAAAGTTCGACATAAAAATACCTTCGACTCAAAAAATTATGCGTTTGGGATGTTCATTCGAACTGAAATATGTAATTTTCTCTACCCAAGACTACCTATTTCCGTATTTTATATTTATTACACAAATCATGTAATTTTGTAACAAATCTTGTAATTTAGTCTGAGTAATCACCATCGAGCCACCATTAGGCCGTGTGGTGCCGGCATAGAATTTCACCACCCCAACTCTTCCCGTGGGTGTCGTAAGAGGCGACTAAGGGAATCACACCGGGGGGCGGGCAGCAGCGCCCTCTGCAGAACAACTCTACTGAACTGCGATCCCCAACCCGCATGCCCAGCGTGGGGATTATGGGCAATAACCCCCAAATGATAATGCCATCTATGGCGTTCATTAGGGGAGGCCTATGTCCAGCAGTGGACTATAATAGGCTGGTGATGATGATGATGAATCACCATTAAAACTACATGCCGTTTATAATGAAAGAAAGTTGAGAGTGTTATACTTTCGAATAATATATTATGGACACAACTAGACATGTAGTTGTAATTATAATTATTATTAGCTACTGTTCTTGTATGTATTTATTTAATACCTTACGTCTACTTACTGTATTAAGGGAAAATCTAAGAATATATTTTTGAAATAGCTTAGGCAATAAGAAGTCTGAAACATATCAAAATAAACTCCAAACACAATTCAAGGTGTTCAGTTTATTGATCTGATTTTAGCACCCTTTAGCATCATGAAATAGTGGTCATGTTATGACGTCATATTGCCTTAACTAAAACGTGTCACCTGTCAGTTGATAGAGGCTTTGTACTTTACACAACCAACTGACATCATGAGCAATATGGCGTCTAAAGTTTTCATTAAATAAATAACATAGGTACGTAAAGCAAACTTATAAAAAAAAATTGTAGCTTTGTTATTATTACTATAATATTTGTTTTTTTGTTTGTCTCTGGTATATTTATAGTTTAGTTTTCGTATACATTATGTTTATATTATATTGATAGCAGTTTTTTTTTGTTTTTTATATAAGTACCTAATTAGTTTATTTTCTGTTGTACTACCAACTCTATTTTTGTTCTTATATCGCTAGCTACTAATAAGGTTGCCTGGAAGGAATTGCTTTGAGCAATAAGGCCGCCTATTGTACGTTTTTATTTAATTTAGATATAAGATTATGCAACTATTTATTTATAGCAAAAATTTCAATTAAAGTGTTTATTCATTCATTCAAAAATTACCACGAAGGTTCTGAAAAAAAAGTTTTGCTATAATGCGATCTACTCAAAACTCCTTGGTCAAATGATTAGTGGTAATAAAGACTTCACAGTTTTGCTATCGTGTGAGCCTATACTGGCCACTAAGAAACTCCTTGTCAAATAATTTGTGGTAATAAAGGCGTCCAGTCCATAGCGGTTATATTCTCTTTGGTCGAGTCTTGCGTGTTTCTATCGTAATGTTACGTGGATCATTTGGCGACTGATTTTGCAAATGATTATTAGATCGGTGTAATATTGACTGATAGGTGGCGCAAGAGTTTACTACACCAGTAATTTGGTTGTTCACTGTCTTGGTTTAGTGGGAGGTTCTACGACTTTTGTTGAAAGCTTTGGGTTCGAAAGTGACAGGATATGAAATCATAATACTTCTCTCATCAGCACGCATTATGATTTGTTTATATTTACAGACATGCTCAATGTCTGTGCTAGACTCGCCAGTCGAAAACATAATATTCAATATAGTCTATAGATATAAGTTAATCTACACTGTACAAAATGGTGCCATGGCAGACAAAAACATAATATTCAATAGAGTCGATAGATATAAATAAGTTTATCTACACTGTACGGTATAATATTATTTTGTTTGTACGATTCGTAACACGACCGCAGTCGCCGACAGACAAGGATCGTGCCGGGGAAGTATACGCGGAAAGAATAATCTGTCTGTTGTCTGGCTACCAGCCGGACAGTTTAAATAGAGCAGCGGAACAGAGACAGATGATGTCTTTTTAAACAACGACCTATAAAAAGGTGGTTGTTAAAGACTAAGTTAGACGGCGCTGAACGAAACTCAGTGTCATAAAAAACATAGAGAAACGATATATTTGTGGTTTTATGAAACTTGACATTACTTTAGTGCAGCGCCAACTAGTGTCAAAATAAAAATCAAGTTTGTTTTTTTTTAAAGATGGAATGTAGTGGTTTTTTTCTAGTTGTTTAAAGATTGGATTGAAAAGCCCTGAAAGTGTCTGAACATTTTCAACAGAAATATGAAACGTAGGTATCTATTAAATCTATTCAGTAACTGCCGATGTTAGCGGCCGATGCCGTCGTAGTAACTCGACTCACTTCTGTCACGATGTAAATAAACGGTGTCTGTCAGTGACTGCCACAGCACAATGTAGATATAAACGGACCTTTATGTCCACAGCTGGACACGTCGGTCCCAAACAGGCTTTGCGATGATAACCATGCTCGCATGTAATCGTATTAGAGGATCTAATGTACAGACACGGAACACGTGTTTGCAAACATATTGATATTTATGCGAAAGTAACTCTGTTGGTCTGTCCACAAGTACGCGATAAATACCCGATAATAATAATAGTCTTTAATAGATCTTTCCAAATGAAAGACTAAACGGATCAATTTAACTCTAATATAGAAAGGAGATAAATTATTGTAACTGACTTTGTATGCTGGAAAACATGTACGAAATCGAGTTTATATAAACGAAAAAGTTTTCGTTCCTACGCAGGCTTTTGATACCTAATGTTATAATTTTTACAACGGTGTACCCCAAGGATGAGTATTGCCCCAATTCTTCTTTTATATTTTTAAAAAAGGAATTTGCCAAGCCATAGTTACAAAAACATAATATATTCTTACCTGATGGCAATACAATTGTATAAAATGAAATATAAAATAAAGCAATATCTATACTAATATTATAAAGAGGAAAGATTTGATTGTTTGTATGTTTGTTTGTTTGTTTGTTTGTTTGAATTGAATAGGCTCCGAAACTACTGGACCGATTTGAATAATTCTTTCACCATTAGAATCCTAAATTTTCCGTGATGAACATAGGCTATATAATATTTTCAAAAAAGTTAGGGATCCGCATGAAAAATTCAATAATTGAACCGTGCGCTGTATATTCAACCTCTTTTTCTATTATGGCGCGTCAGAATAGAAAAAGAGGTTGCGCACTGTACTTGCTTTTTCTCTACGGCCAGTGTTAGTTATGGATCGTTTTTCTGAGGTTATGGAGTGTCGAGTCAATGTCAAAAATCCCAATGCTGTTAGAAAAAGTAAGGAATCCGTATGAAAACTGTGAAACCCATCGTGTTATTGTGTATAATTTCTGAAATTTTTGTTTAATACCCGTGCGAAGCCGGGGCGGGCTGCTAGTATATTATAATGATCTATAAAATGTAAATGACAAACGTCAATTGGTTTAGTGCCAATAATTATTGTTTACTATGAGAATAGCTCAGAATCTTTACATAACTATAATGCTTAATTAAAATCACTAAGAACTAGCTTTTGTCTGTGTCTTATTTATGGAAAAAAAATATTCAACAAGTCCTAAAAGATTTTTTAATGCTTAGATCTTTGTTTAAACTGAAAAGTGACGATTATAATGAATTACGATATTGTCATTAATTCAATTTAATTTAATTTGTTAGCCATTTTTATTTATCAACTGATTAATATTTTTATTTTAACTTAGTGAAATCCAGAACTTTAATATGATAATGTTGATTAATCCACACCGCACACAGAAATTAATTGCATTCTCATTTTTATCCAAATTTTACTCGCCTAGGCGAGATTTTGTCCTTTAAATTTATTATACTGACACCTTACATTATGTGATATATCACTCTAAGTTACTGTAAACTTTGTTGGTAATCATTAAAGAAATAAATAAATCATCTACCTACCTGGTTGAAGATTTATAACCAAGGTTTAGGTTGTACAACTTTATAGGTTGTTCAGTCTGAAGATAGTTAAATTGTTTTAAAGCAACATTGTAACAATTTAGGACTTTTTTTTTTACTATAAAAGCTATCGTAGTTTGATTAATTCATTATGAATGTAAGCGGGTTAACTACGAACCTATTATAAACGTTGGTGTTCTTACAACATATAGGTTCGTAGTTAACCCGCTTACATTCATAATGAATTTAGGACTTATTACAACAAAGTAAGTTTTTATTTAACTCATCGTTTAGCGGGTCAACTTCTACAAAGTAACATACGTTTCTATTCATAGAAATAGTTTAGAAAAAAATATATCGACGGTGGAAAGGAGAAACCCTTGAAGCGACTATTTTGGAACTATACATGAGAGCCGATCAAAGTTTTTATTTTACGAAAAAAAATCATAAAAAATTACGATTTGAAGTTAGAGCGGCAGGAAAAAAAACAGTTTCTTTATTTTGTATTTAACATCTACTATTTAACTCAGAAAAGTATGCTATCGTGATAAAATGATTTATGCGTCGCTTAATTATTTTATGGTAAATACAGCGGAAGGAAAAACACATTAAATGCAATTTCAGTATTTTGACAAACTCAAGGAAAAACACATTTTGCGACAAGCTATGCCTTATATAACTAGGAGGAAAAACAACTGAAGCGTATCGAGCTTATGATATAGGGTTGTGGAAAAACCAGTTAACTAAGAAAACCATAGTATGCTAAGTAGAGGAAAAACACGATAAGCGCTAGCTATGTAATAATTCAATGTTATATTTTAACTGAAGTCCCTACTTTGTTTCCCAAAAATACCAATAAAAAACAAGAATATTCGGATAAAACTGTCTTTTATTGTTTTAAAAGCTTAATTGTACAACACGTTGCACTAAAAAGGCATTCCAGTGGTCCTTCAAATATCAATTTACGTTTGACATGCTTGGGGTGTCCGCCCATTTCCAATATTTTCTTTTTAAAATACATCTTCCGGTCCATTGTGAAACTATAATACAAAAAACAGAAAAGTATGAGGGTAAAAATAATACAGCTACAAAATAGTTAAAAACTAAAACAACCTACATAAAAGTATTGAACAAGCGTTCACCGGTTGTTTTTATCATTTACTTTTGATACTTCGGGTGTCGGAGGCCTTCGTTCTTACTTGTAACCTATGTATGTATGAGAGGTGTGTGCCTCCCGACTACCTAAGTATTAAATTCGCAACCTAGACAGACCATGAAGGTAGCAAAATAACAGAATCACACTCATCAAAAGATCACGCGATCAAATAATAATACAATAGCTACTCATTAAGAATGTGAAAAGTTTCTACCTGATTGTAAATAAGGTTATTACTTCTTTATAAAGAAACATTAGTTTTGGATTTCGATTAACATTATAACACGAACTCTTAAGTATTTACAGGTACTTACATTTACTAAAACACGCACTCTCTGTGGCCGCGGTTCGCGATGCGACGAAACGTGACGTGCCTCGACGGCGGTTCACCGATGAATGAATGAAACGCCACTTTTTTTTTTTTTTTTTCGAATGGACTTTAATGCTGTTGACCGCAGATGGCCATGACAGCGTTACCGGACTTTTGGCGGGCGCAGAGGGCGCCACACCGGTAAAGTTAGGTTGGGGCAACATGCGCAAGGGCCACCACTTAGGTGCGAACCTCGGCTTGGGCTGTTGCCAGATGCTACATGAGGGTATGGAGGTTTCGCCTAGGTGCACAAGTGCACCTATGGGCGAAAGCGGGGAATTCTTCGACCCCGCATCCGGCGGGGTCGGTTTTTGGTCGTGTGTGTAGTGTGCGGAAGCGAATCGGTACTAGTTGACGTCACCTCCGGGTTAGCGGCGGTGATTGGGTCAACGGGGTCACCGAGAACGTGTCTCGGTCTACGGAGGAGAGAACTCGTGGGCGGATTATCCACGGGATAATCGGGAATGGTGGAAATCAGGGGATTGTAATGATCAGCTGCCGCTTCATAATGACGCTGGGAAGCAGTCTTTATGAAGTGGGCAATGGACTCGAGTTTGAGATCTCGATGGAGGTCTTTATTGCGCATGTACCACGGGCAGCCCGTGGCTTTGCGCAGAAATCTATTTTGGACAACCTGAAGGTGGCGGACATTGACCGAATGGCCAAATACCACTGAGGAGTAGGTCATGATAGGACGTACGACCGCTATGTAAAGTGTCACCTTATTTCTAAGGGACATTTTACTCTTCGCTCGTAGGAGGCTGTTCAGCCGGCTAAGTATAAACTTTGCACGGTTGGTTACAGCGCGAATGTGGGGTTTGAAGCTGAGGCGGTGATCTAAGATCACCCCTAAGTATTTGGCTGTCTTGGCCCAGGGAATGGGTTTACCAAATAGGGTGAGGGGTCTGGGCTTAGAGTAATTCCGTGAAAAGTACACTGCTGCAGTTTTCGTCGGATTCACTTCTAAATGAAACGCCACGTCACATGTCACTTCCTTTTATAGGCGACGCCATTCACACAAAGGAGACCGAAATTCATTGCTTGTAGCGACAAGACTTGTTTTGAATAGTTACTTTAAATACACAATGTCTTTAACAATGCTTACTCTAACCGACTATCGTATTTATTTATGAAGTCAGCGAAATTAAATGAACCGACGTTTCGGGAATAAAAGGCGACGTCGGTTAATTTAAATATTTATTGTGGTTTTTTTTGTGACTTAACTTTAACCGACGCCACTGCTTTTTACAGCGATTGCCAAAACAACTGAAATCCATAATATCATATAACAATCATGCAGGAAAAACACATCATTTGCATCATACAGATATTAGGTAAGCAAGGAAAAACGAATGTAGCGACTGGGCACCAACGGAATAGGAGTAAGCAAAAACACCTTTAGTGCTCAAAATAGAATTTCCTATGACGGAGAAAAACGTTTTAAGTAACCTATAATATCCGAAACAAAAAAGGAAAAACACATCAAATAACAATCTAACTATAGAGTTGGTACTTCAAGCGGTAAATGGACCAAAATTGCTATAATTCTTTGTCACTTCATTTAGCGTCTGAAAAAATTGAGCCTAAAAGTAACATTACTTGAAGCGACACCAAAGTGCTCAAATTGCTACGAAACCAAGACTAATCGACGCAGAAAAAATCGCTGATTTCAAATAAGTTAAAAAGTCATTTTCGACCACAGTGTCGGTTCAAGGGTTTCTCCTTTCCACCGTCGATATAATGGTTATTTAATATTAATGTTAGCTGGTTTACAATACAATAGGTACAACACAAAAATGCTTTATTTTACACCAGAAAAAGAACACAACAAAAGACATTACATAAGACAAGTAATGGGCGGCCTTATCGTTCGGAAGCGTTCTCTTCCAGGCAATCTTTGGATGGACAGAATTATTTGCATATATGAAAGGCGATATTATGATGGTTTGTGTTGGGCTATGTTCAGCCTCACAATATAAACTATCTTTATAAAGAGGAAAGATTTGATTGTTTGTTTAAATTGACTAGGCTCCGAAACTACTGGAGCCATTTGAAAAATTCTTTCACCATTAGAATGCTAAATTTTCCCTGACAAACATAAGCTATAGAATATTTTCGTAAAATTAGGGATCCACATGAATAATTCAGTTTTTGTTAAATCCCCTGCGAAGCCGGGGCGGATAGCTTGTATTAGTATAAATTTATTTGATCACTTTACAATTTTGTAATGCACTTTTATGACTTAGAATAAATGCATTAAACGACACCGATTTGAAATAAGTAAGAGACCCTGGCCTACCTGATAGTGAAATCTAGCCTTTTCATCTTAGGCATAGACACACTTTTGGCCTTTTGAATTAATTAAACCTTCTATTGAAACTTTGGCCTTTAGTCTGCGTCTATTCAAAAGTTTTATTATTAGTTCGATTTCATTTCAGTACGACTAATTTATTTGATACTAGCGGCCCGCCCCGGCTTTGTACGGCTATTTAACAAAAATTTAAAAAATTATAAATTTTTAGTCTCAAACACGTTAGGTTACATTATTAAAGTTTTTATACGGATACTATAGTTTTTGAAAATATTCTAGCCTATGTTCATTAGGTGTAATGTGGGATTCTAAAGGTAAAACAATTTTTCAAATCAGTCCAGTTTCGTAGCCTATTCAATCCAACAAACAAACAAGTCTTTCCTCTTCATAATATTACAATAGATATAAATTAATTTCTGCCCGCAGTCTAGCACGGGCTTTCTAGTAGCCTATTTCCCCAGCTACGGTAAATTTCTGGGAAACCTTTACCTCCCTGTCTTTAATTAAAGTTCGATTACACTGCCAAGGTATATGAATATCGGATTTGGAACGAATTTAAATGTCAAATAACAAAGAAGGTTAAGAAAGGAGTTTATTACATAATCTGTGAGTTTTAACCTTTTTGGTAAACAGTTAAGTCAGACTGAAAAGACCAATTACCAGAACGGGTATCTAAAGAATGTTTGAGGAAAATGGGACCGAGTTGTCCTGTTGGGACTTTCGTTGACGTTGGAGCTTTTTAGTTTTACTCAGTCCTTTTAAGTACCTAATAAAAATAACCCTGGTAAAATCACTTACGTAGGTCACATAAGAACAATTTACACCAGGTAGATGATAAGATATTATATAGACAGAACTTGCATTTTGTACGATTATTTGTTGAACAAATAAGAGGATCACTGGCCTTTTTGTAGGTCATAAAATACCCAACCTCTTTTCGGCCTTTCAACCTCTCCGGTGGCCGAAAACCGGCATTCTTGACCGACTGCCTATTGAGGTTATGATGTAACAAGCCTAGAACTTGTAGCTTCAAGATTAATAAGGTATCGCAATCATTATGTAGGTGAATGGGTCTCGATGATGTTTGCTGATTTATTTCTACGGGTCATATTTGGTGTGTAATGTTTTGTAATATGTACCTAAACTATTGGTTTTAGTTTATGGTATATGTTATGTAAAATAAATAGTGACATAAGGTTTTTTGTGTTGATGCGGTTTACAAGAAGTTACTTAAGTACTACCTAGATATCTAAAATTTTAGTTTTACTTTAGTAGGTAGTGAAAGTTATACTCAGCCGAAATTAGCAATAAATAAATTATTCTGGTATGTTTAAACAGTAAATTCAGGTCGCTAAAATTATTTTAATAAATGCGAAAATATTTAAATTACTTTTACTCAAGACTATAATAAATGTACGCACGACCTACTTTCAGTTGGCGCTGCAAGTAAACAAGTAAAAAATTAAAACGACAACAGGTCAGATAAGACTTCACTTACCACCAAAAAAGTATTGCAGTTTCACCTCCTTTTACTTTTCGGGCCGAATGCACCACAACACTATTTTAATTTTTCTTAAGTTGGTATCACAAATAAAAAATAATCACTGTTCTAATTTTTAAATTTCAAAAAGTTTTTATGGTTACGGCGCGCGTATGATATGTAGGAATTTGAAAATGGAACGGACAACGTCGCGTGCGGTTGGCCCGAGAGTCGACACTGTTTGATCGCTCTCTCTCGATCTTGGCAGAGCTATGAATGTTCAGAGGTGGCATTTTGTTTGTTTATGATTTACGCACGTACTAAGTCACTAGAATTTTATTGAACTATTAATGAGTAGAAGAATAAGGTGATAACATTAAATGAATAGGTACTAAAAATATATTATGTCTTCAGATTCAAGCGAATATTTTTCGAGCACGTAGCTAAGAATCTATACATATTTATTTTCATTATTGTGTGTATATTGGACATACTAATATATTTAAGGTTGAAATAAATCAGACTAGTTTTAAGATTTTATTTCTACGCCTTGTTAGTCGAACGTCCTTGAGCTATTGGGACCCTTCAGGAAGTGCGGGGTCCGGACTGTACGAGAACATCCGAGAGCTATCTAGAAGCTTCTGGAAGCTTGTGGAAATTGAATAAGTTCTGATCTGCTCTCAAAACCCTAGCCTGACGGAAAACTCTACATGGATTAATTTGAATTGCTGAAAATTCCAGTACTGTTTCAGTTCTTATAAGTGTATAGTTACTAGTCTTAAGTGCTGTAACAAGTCCCATAGACTAAATGTCATGAATATTTAGTCTATACTTTTTGTTTGGAGTTGCGGAAATAAATGTGCGATATTATTGAAAAACCGGACTTTCATTGCATCATCAGGGATTCTAGTATACGCTGGTTACTCGTATGTAGGTAAGATTATAGCTGTGTTGACTGTTAAAACAGCTGCTATCTGATGGTGCTTTCAACTGATTGCATTTGCCGCAAGATTAATAGTAATTTAGCTTTTAAGTTTATTTAACAGAAACCGAAGATTCAGATTCAATAATAATTATGAAACAGATACACCAGACTTTTTTAAATTATTTCCTTTTTTAATGACTTTGTCAGTTCTATAAAACATGTCAAGCAAAACAGCGGTCGTTTTATGTTCTAAAATTATTGCCTCATTAAATTTACTTGTAACTTTACAATCTATTGCTTATAACATCACCAGGAAAACTCAAAGCAAAAACACAAAGTTGTAAAACACAGTTCACACAAATAGATCACTAAAATCAATATTTGTTTATCGTTGATGCTAGGAATATTACCAATTGTTAAGTATTTATTCAGAACTTGAGTTTACTTATGTACGCTTTAGCAAGTTAGAGTACCTACATAAGTTTTTTGTTGGATTTAACATAATAAAGCAACGAAGATAGGTATATAAAAACTTTTTAACACGGGTACGTAACCCATTTTTGTAATCTGTTATACATCTTTTTCTAAAATAACTTATATCGGTTAGCTAAAATATCGTTTTTTCATTATATATGTACAAATAGCCTTTTTTATTGATGGTAAAGCGTTTGACCACCATCACACTCGAGAAAGCAAAGAGGTGTCCTAAGATGGAGCAGTTATTCTAGACCTCAATCAACATTAAGATGAAAGTACTACTCTAAGTACTTCATCCAGCAAATTTCAGCCAAATTCGATCAGAGGATTTGGTGAGAAGAGTTAACGAACCTCCAGTGAATATGACTCCCATTAATTTATAAAAAATTAAATGTCACATAATCAGAAAATGTATATTATAATATTGTAAAAGGTATATTATACATTATAATAAATTTTTTATATTATATAGGTATATATATTTATTGGAATATCAGGTTACTGAAACAGAATATTTCCTAATAGATAATTATATCCTAAGAAGTTTAAGCTACGGTTTTTACGGCTTCAAATTAATGTATGTCATTTTATACCAATACCAGGATGAGGCCAATCACCGCACACTCAGAGACACAATTTAGATTTACTAATTTGTACTCTATTCCAAAACAGATAATGATTATTTTATTTTACTCATTCGTCCCACCAAATGGACCCGCCCTGACAGTATTACAAAATACCCAGTCACAATGTCTGGTGATTCTTAGCTCTGCGTGACGTCACTTACCTTTCTCCAATGGACATCGGACATAGACAATCATTGTATGTAAAATATACCATTCTTCTTGCGATAGACGAATTATTTTGGAGTTGTGGTGTCAGAGAACCTTTTGGGAGGTAGCTCAATCAACAAAGTAGAAGAAAATATATGTACATACTTACGGCATACAGTACATTTTGGAGCCTACAAATTTGCTCCCCTTGGAGTCGAGACCCTAGGTCCGTGGGGTACCGAGGCTCTCCGGGTCTTCAAAAAATTATCTGAGCGTCTGGTCGAAGCGACGTGTGACCCGAGAGCTGGTCAATATCTGGCGCAGCGCATCAGCATATAAACGTACACAAACGCAAGAAGAATGGTATGTTTTTCCAAATTAAATGCTACCAAGTGTGTAGAAAAGGCAAAACATAAGCAGCTGAAAAAACATAAAAAAAATTGGGTGGTAATATGGCCCCTGCAGGTATTTTGAACCCCTTTGATATTTCCTTATTCAAAGAACTCTATGTCAAAGAAAGTAACTTTGCTCACACAAGCTAAAATAGGGGACCATATTACCTTCTTTACCAATTAATTTGCACAGCTGTTATGTACAATATTTTCAATCTATAAAAATCTTAACATTTAATTTAGAACTTTACATAATAGCCTGTTTCAAATTCGCGGGCAGACGTTAAGGCGAGGATTATATTATGTAGTTTTGAAATTCATACATATTTTCTAGTGCATCACTAGACAAAAACACGATTGGTGATATTTCACCCGATAGAAATAAATGACAAAGTTACGTCTAAATGAAACTTTGAATGATCAGTGTGAATAGAAAAATGAATAAAATGACACAAAATGTACGCCAAAACATTGCAAATGTTTTTACGCAGCATCACTAGAAAATATTTTTATATGCCATACAAATATTTTTCAAAACATGTAAATATGTACAAAATCGTGGTCGGCTGCCTGCGCGCCGTCTTGCTCACACTCGCCGAGGCGCCATAGAGAGAGCTCATGTCGGGAAACCTCGCCTTAAATGAATCTTGAAATTCTTGTTTATCTAAAAACTGCACATTAATTTAATACCTTAGTTTTGTGCATAAATTGAATAATCAATGTAAATTAGGCTCACACGTGGCTCCTTATTCTGTGGCCTTGAAATTGAAGTCTTTATGTACGATGTATGTGTGAATCTATTATGTACGGGCATATTTTGCGAATTTATAATTATGCTAACTCGCGGTCTACCCCGGCTTCGCACGGGTTTTTAACAAAAATTGAGTTTTTCATGCGGAACCCTAACTTTTCTGTTGAATGTATTCTATAGCATCAGGGAGAATTTAGGATTGTAATGGTGAAAGAATTTTTCAAATCGGTCCAGTAGGGCAAGCACGGACTTTAAGGTCTAAGGTAGAATAGAGAAAAATTACGTCACTTTGTCATCGAATGCGTAAATTATTTGAAATTAATTTCTTCAACTTCAGTACCGTACGCAATGTATGGCGATGCGATGTCATTATTGTCTATTCTTTCTACCCTAGAGAACAATCCCCGTGCTTGGCCTACTGTAGGCCATTCGATGACAAAGTGACGTACCTAATCTTTGTCTATTCTACCTTAGACAAGAAAGCCCGTGCTTGCCCTACTGTAGTTTCGGAGCCTGTTCAATTCAAACAAAGAAATCTTTGCTCCGTCCTTCCTTCACAGTTATTAATACCTTTTCGTGCATAAACATTTATTTTTATAGTTTTATTTATTTTATAGTAACAATATTATTGTTGTTGATTGAGCGACCTCGAAACGAAACGAAACTACATTAAAAAACACAACAAAAACACAAAACCGATTTGAAAATCCTTTCACCATTAGAATCCTAAATATAATTATCCCTGACGATTATAGGATATAGAATATTTTCAAAAAGTCAGGGTTCCGTATGAAAACTTCGGTAGTGTGACCCAAGGTGTGTAAAGATTTATAATTCTCGTGAAATACTCGCGCGAAGCCGACTGCTAGTCCACAATAAGATGTTTTTCAAAGAAAAATTACCGATACCTATGCGAACGTTTTCTTTATTTAGACGATTCTTAACTTAAAAATCACATTAGGTTGGTACCTATATGAAATATTACCTATCAAAGAGGTTATAAAGTCTGTAGAGACGATGATTCTAATAAAAGGATGTCCTAGCACCGCTACGAGTGGACATTAATTTCTCGACTAATAATGACCCCTAGTACGAGTACATAAGTACTAAAGGTCATTATTATTAAACTTATACTAACATAGTATAAGTTTGTACTTACAATAAATGGATCTGTGCCTGAAATAAAAACATTTTATTTAATAAGACAGTAACACACTGCCATCTATTGAAACTCGCCAGAACTAGAAGAATCAAGGCTTTGTTGATTTTTGAAGTCTCGAGACAACCTCAAGGCAACTCACACAACCTCCCATCTAGCTGTGTACTGAGCTAGTTCGTAAGTTTTTCCACAGGTGGCGCTGTCAGAAATTCCATAGTTTGCAATTAAAATAGTCGAATGTACTTTTTCCTGCATTCATTAACTATTTTTGTACGCAGGCAAAGGTAGATTGTGCTGACCTAAAACTTTGTTTTTGATCAATTGTTTACATACCACAATCACAAAATATTTAATGGTTTCAAATATCAATGGGCATCGTGATTCCAAGGTAGCATTCCTAGCGTATACCTAAGTAATTTCGTAAAAGTTGGCGCGGTTTTCCTTTCTTATTTAAACAACTATTCAAGCTGCGCTGTCAAATATCGAGGCTCCCAGTCTACGAAAAATAGAAGACAATCGCGCAAGCTTGTAAAAATACACTTATCCAGTAAAAACATTTTATAAGTACATAGATTTTTACAAGCTCTGGTCAGTGACCGGCACACATGTCATCACATACCTAACCTGCCTATGTCCACAGCTGAACTTACCTCCCAAAACTAGGCGACATCATCTGGTTAGGTTTGTAGGAACCGAATCTACGCACGCGTGACCACCAATCAATTTTCCCGAATGCTTATAGGTACACACAAACGAATCGAAGTCGGTTTCCACATGGTTACATAGAAAATGGTTACGATTTGCGGCAAATAACTTTTCCGTAGCTTTGTTACGTTTAGATAGCAGAAAAAAACTAAAGATTTTAATCTCGCGCCAACCCATGACGATTGCCTCTGAGCCTACGTGATTAAGTCACAATTTTAATCAGTAGTTTTCAAACTAATGTTAATTTAACGAGGTCATGATAATTAGCGTCGACGCAGACATTTGTTTCAACTTCCGTGATAAACCAAGTCGGATCATTGTCATTATCCGATTACAAAGGTGATCGGATAACACAACAGAAAAAAAACTATTTCCTTTACATTTAGACTTTACAGGACTCTTGGGCACATCTGAAATACAAATAAGCAAGGAAATAGAAAAGGAAGCAGGAGGTTGCGGGTTCGATTCCCGCCTCGGTACAAATATTTGTACGATCTGCAGATATTTGTTCAGGGGATCTGGTCGTTTTCTATGTATAATAAAAAAAAAAACTATCTATTTAATAATATTGTATTATGTACATATATCAGTCATCTAGTACCCATAACACAAGCTCTGCTTAGCTTGGGGCTAGATGATGCTGTGTGGATTGTTCAACATTATTTATTTATTTTAAATAACAAATAAGCTGGGAAATAAATTGGTCACTGTTTTTGTGACACGTATAGTAAACATATATGTCATAATTATAGAAACCACGATAGTTAGTTAAACTATAAACCAAGCTTTGATTCCGAACAAAGAAATAAGAAGATATTAAATTAACATATATAATGTCATAAGTTATGACATCTATATTTACGATACGTTTAAAAAAATCAGTGACTACTTTATTAAGAGTCACTGGTTTTAGTTATGAATTATAAGTAATACAATGTACCACATTATAAATGTGGTACATACTACATATTACCAACTACAACAAAATAAAAATAATAAAAATATTTTTCCCTAGATTTAGATGGACCGATTTGAAAAATTATTTTACCTTTAGAATCTTAAATTTTCACTGCTGAACATAAGCTATATAATATTTTCAAAAAGTTGGGATCCGCATGAAATATTAAATTTTTGTTAAATATCCGTGCGAAGCCGGGGCGGTCCGCTAGTACTAATATTCTAACGTACAATATAGAATTAAGAAGGCATACAAAATCAATGGATCATAATCATAAGCATTCGCTGCTGCTTCTCTACGTACAGTGCGCGTCACAATTAAGTATCCCACTTGTCTACAAAATATTTTTGACTACTTATATTAATTCCTTTGTAACTTGTTACAAATTTTCACATGCAAAAATTTATCAAAAAATTTTGATAAATTTTGTGGGCGGTTCCCGCCCACCCATAATTGACGACCTCTGTAGCGCGGTGGGCGAAGGTCCGCCTGCGACGCAGGAGGTTGCGGGTTCGATTCCCGCCTCGGGACAAATATTTGTACGATCTGCAAATATTTGTTAAGGGCGATCTGGTCGTTTTCTATGTATAATAAAAATATCCATATTATATTAATATTGTATTATGTATATTTAACATCTAGTACCCATAATACAAGCACTGCTTAGCTTCGGGCTAGATGATGCTGTGTGGATAGTCCGGCATATTTATTTATTTATTTTATTAATAATACTCAAAATCTGACATTCCCAACAATAACAACTATTGTGTCCCACATACATACATTGTGGTAGGGGGGGGGGTGGTAGGGGGTACTTATATGTGACGCGGACTGTACATTATGAAACGAAATAATAAATCCTTGGAAATCTTCTGCGAAAGACATGTTGAGCAATCTGAAAATAGTAAAATGACATATCGGCTGAGTCACTATTTCAACAGTGGGTCAAGGTTGAATATTGTACATACATTGGTCATTTCGCTGTTTTAGGGTTTTTTTATTCAACAATTCAACATTACTTAAAATAATGTTTTTGGTTAAAAGTAGCCGGCACAGCGCAAGTCTTTTTACTTTTAACAAGTAAAATTCACGACTTTATGCTGAACACCTTTATAATATAAAATAACTTACGGAAATTTGTCGGATGTATCAGTTTTTACATATCAAAACAGTTTTTGAAATTTCTGTAGTTTTAATACTTTTTGAAATATTTTGGAAAATGTCGAAAAATTTACCACTGATGATTGGTAAATTTTTCAACCTTTTTCTCCCTCCCTTTTCTCTTTCTTTATCTCCGAAGTTAGCAGAGAGTTTGTAGATATGAATCTGTATGTTAGAGGAAAAATAAAGAGAAGTCTGTAAAAAGTATACTTTTTGAAAACTGCTCCAAATAATGTAACCCAACGTGTAAAGTTTTGATAAAACCCGTGCAAAGCTGGGACAGACCTCTAGTTTAATTATTTTTCTTTGTTAATAATCAGATAATGAGTCAAAGTCAATATTATCATTTGGGGGTTAATGCCCATAATCCCCACGCTGGGCATGCGGGTTGAAATAAAAAAAACCCCAAATGATAATGCCATCTATGGCGCTCATTAGGAGAGCCCTATGTCTGGACTATTATAGGCTGGTGATGATGATGATGATGATGATGAGTCAATATGGTCTACGATTCCATTCTCAATAAAATAAAATAAAATAAATAAATAATGCCGGACAACCTACACAGCATCACCTAGCCCCAAGCTAAGCAGTGCTTGTGTTATGTGAACTAGATGACTTATATACATAATACTATATTATTGCATGTATAGATATTTTTATTATACATAGAAAACGACCAGAACGCCCTGAACAAATACATATCTGCAGATCGGACAAATATATGTCCCGATGCGGTAATCGAACCCGCAACCTCCTGCGTCGCAGGCGGACCTTCGCCCACCGCACCACAGAGGTCGTCTCATTAATCTCGTCTCGTCAATATTAGAGTAAACTAAGTAGATAAGTATATGCATAGTTATTAATTACAGAATGTACTTATCTGATACTTATAAGTAGATAAGTATATGTATAGTAGTGAAGTACATAATGTACTTATCTAATAGTAGGTAACAATTACAGAACGTACTAGTATTACCTACTAGCAATTTTGAATCACTTACTAAGAAACATCTATAGCTAATTAATTCGAAAATTTCCATTAATAATATGCCGGAACTATAAGTAAATCTTTGCCACATCATTGCGCAGCTAAGTTCCTATATCAATAACTACCTACATGTTACAAACTTAGTGGCGCTAGTGTCGCGTACTTAAAGCGAGGGGGTTATTCTGAAATAATTATCATTGAAGGCTTCGGCGACGGATAAATTTCCCAAACATCAACCATCACATCATCATCATCACCAGCTTAGGATATTCCACTGCTGGACATAGGCCTCCCCTAATGAGCGCCATAGATGGCATTATCCATCATTTGGGGGTTATTGCCATAATCTACTTACCATAATGATTTGTAATTTGAGAATATTTTCATTACTGTTTGCTATTATTTATTTAGTTCCATTGTATTCCAACAATTTGTTGACTATATGACTATTTCCAAAAAAATTAGGGTTCTACATAAAAATTACTTTTTATTAATACACGTGCGAAGCCGTGGTCTCCAGTTATTATTATATTTCCCTACAAAAAACCATTAGTTCCGATTTCAGCCACCGGCAAAGATAAGTTGGCGCTAGAACCGCAAATCCAACCATGGCCTCCGTTCGACTTTGACCCTTGACGTCAATGGAATTGCTCTCGTCATTGGTGATATTGCGAGAAACTAATGATTTTAGATAATGAATGAGCCTAACGCGTAACAAATACTAACATTTATTGTAAAATATTGTTAGTATTTGTTACGCTTTAGGTGATATTGATTTAATTGAACAAGGAATCGTAAAAACATGTGTCTTATTTTTTGACATGATGTTGAGGGGTCCCATAAGAATATTAACTTGAGGAATGCCTTATAGATTATTATTTGTTGCACAATATTTAAAAACAACCTTGAATTTTTATTTTTGAGGGATTTGAGTTAGTTTTTGTTTAAAAAAAATAATTTACAGGTGTGTATGTAAGATACAAAGGAAAAAGAGAGAAAGAAATTGAAAGTAAAAAAATGTTGGAACAACCGTTACCCTAATAAAAATTAGAAATCAAATCCCACGTGGACGAAGTCGCAACTAGTAAATAATAATAACAAATAACTTTTTATTTAATAAATTTCAAGACTAAGGCCGAAGCTACACTGCCCCGTTACGCTATGGCGCGTTAGGAAAAGTCCGCCAGCGTCGCAGGAGGTTGCGGATTCGATTTCCGCCTGGAGAAAAAATACGTACGATCTTCAGTGTATGTTTTCAATGTATGTACTTATAATAGAAGTATGTATGTATGTAATTATTTGTACCTATTAAGCATTTCAGTTATCGAGTAGGTATACCACAAGCTCTACTTAACGACGTGTGTCGTGTAGATCGATGTGCTGCATATAAGCTTATCTTACAATGAATTGTAATAAAAGTGTTTTTTTGTTGCTCCGGGGATGAGTAATGTATCTCAATAGCCTCCACACCACACTCATGTTCATTCAATCTTTGCGTAGACGCAACGACAGCGAAACGGAAAGAGAAGTGTGGCATACGTAACGCAGCGTCACCGCAGCGAAAACATTGCGACGACGTAACGCACGCAGCGCAACACTGCAACAAGAGCAGTGTGGCGTTGTCCTAACAATGTCACATTCGTATTAAATCCAAACTCCTAATTAATGCTGAGCCAACCAATTAATTCAACCATAACTAAATTCTTCCCACGTATCCATCCGAACCTACTGGCAACACTGAGGTTTGGAATTTAGCTATGCGTGAGGGGCAATACCACAGCACCCGGCGGAATTAGTAGGCTATTGTGATTCGACTAAATCCGGGCTATTTGGCAGTTGGGGGAAAATTTAGAAGACGAAAAAAATAGTACTTAATAAAGAATTTGAGTATTTTGTCAAGCAAAATTATTGAACTACAACTGATCGGCAAAAATAGTATAAGGTATACCGAGTACAACGCTCAAATATGACTGAAAAACTGCCTGGTTCTGTATATTAACTAAATTTGAAGGTATTTAACTGAATTATGAAGATTCATGTGAAATGGAAGCCTGATTTGCTAGAAAATTGAAGAGAAAAGGCCAAACCTTTTCGCTTATATTTTCTAGCAAATCAGGCTAGACAAAAGGGCTCAAAGGCACTACGGAAGGGTGGTCGAACGAAATGATCATAAAAATCACCTTTTGTTGCTCTCAGAACCCTTTAACGAGATGTTTCATGTTTAAAACTAGGGGTTCTCCCCGGCTTCGCACTGGTACCAATCTATACTAAATTATAAATAGGAAAGATTTTTATAATTTTTGAAATGCATGTTAAATTAGCGGTCCGGATTTGCACAGGTATGTAACCAAAACTTCTAAAATTATATATTTTTCACACATTGGGTTACATTATTGCAGTTTTTATAAGAAACCCTAACTTTTTTGAAATATACCTATACCATCAAGGATAAAGTAGAATTCTAACGTTGAAATAATTTTTCAAATTGATTAAGTAGTTTCGGAGCCTATTTAATTGAAAACAATCAAATCTTTCCTCTAGAGGTATAAAATGTTATTAAAGATAAAACAAAGATTTGAGTTCGTATGAAAATAACTTATAGCGAAGAAAGGAGTCTATTGAAATACCTCAATGATCTTTGTTGAATTTGCTTAACAACTCCAATCGTCTAATAGTGATCATATTTTAATGGTTTCATCAATTATCTTTATAAATAGCTTAAGATCTTCTTAATCAAGTAAAATTTATTGTGCGAGAAACAAACGAATTTATGGGTTATCAGCGCAGTGTGAGCTTAACTGCATTGTATTATAAGGTAGCTTTTTAATTGAAAGATTACTAAAATCTGTGAAGAAAATTATGATTCGAGATAATTACTTAATATTATATAGTAATATATTAAATATTATAATCATTAATAATAATTTAGAACCGTTATGGGTTCCCACATAGGGCTGCTTAGGTAGCTTAGGGCTAGATGATGTTGTGTGGATTGTTCAGTATTTTTTACTATTTTTAAAGTGAGTTGTATAAAGATAAATAAATAATTTATTTTAGGCAATATTAGTCAAGTACAAGATAAATAATGCTTTAAAACTACGGCCCATATAAAATATATTTTTATTCTTAGTCACACATAAAATAAACGTAACATAATAATGTTCGAGAGTTCTCGAAAATAAAACCCTGAGTCTTCCTTAATTTTAGTTTTTTTCAAGTATTTTTAATCTCTTATTCAAAGTAAAATAATTACCTAGGTACTATAAGAGTAATAGATAGTAAAAGTAGAACCAACTTTAAGAACATTGTATTACCAATTTACTGCATAGAAAGCTTTTTTATTTTTTTTATTTTATTTATTTATTCACAATAAGTTCTGTGACAGATTAAGCGGGTATTCCCCTTACTGTACTAGATTGACGTTTATTAATCAGGTTTACTTAATCAGCAATAAATTACGCACGCGGGAAAAAGCAATTTGTGCGAACTACTGAAAGGCCTTTGACATTCGCTGTATACGGAAACTACCTTATTCATAAAGGTCTGCTAATTTAAGGTCCTACCCGACTTAAATCAGCGCTTCCAACTATTTTATCTTAACAATGGAAATTTCATAATTTTTTGATCAAATGTTTTGATGTTTTTCTTAAATTTATGCGCCGGGGCGGACCGCTCTAGTACCTACAAAATAAAACTAAAAGGAATCAAAAAAGAAGATGAAAAACTAAATTGAAAATTGTTTACGATTTGCGGCTACTTCTTAGCTGGTTTTATTTCGTGTAAAACGCAAAAATAACACAAATAAGTTGTATCTCGCACGGGGTTATTCCCTGGCGGTCCCGATCCCAGAGGGACCCGTTTCTTAGAGCCCCGACTTCGATAAATGATAAAAAATGTACTTTTATTTTTTTATTATTTTCATCTTATAAAAGTGTTTTCAGGTATAGTAAAGTAATGTATAACCCGGTTCATTAAAGAAATAAATCTGAAATGGCGACGCTTATCATGTTCACTCGCTTTATGCTGTGTACGACTCTGTACGACTCAGTCACATTTTGAATCTATTTAAAATATAAAGACCCGGTTTGTTTTAATAATTAATTACAAATAAAAAAAAATACCTGAAATTTTATATGCTAACTGTACTATCTGTCAACGCAAGTACAAGCCGCCATGTTAGATTCGTATTTTTGAATCGGATTATATAGTTTATGGTCTTACGCATTTCGATCCTAGTTTTTTATTAGGGTTTTGCCATCGGTTGCAAAACCCTTATGAAATCGCTTTGGGTCTGTTTTGTGTTTTGAATCCTTAATATCTCAGAAACTACTGCAGCTATTGACTTGAAATTTGAAATAATAATACATTTTGTGCGCCCGCACATATTTATAGAAAAATAAATGAAAATAAATAAAAAATCAAAATGAAGATTTTCCATACAAATTTTGAAATCGAAATTTTAAATGGAACGTACAAAGTCGAAAGTGGTATCAAATGAAAGGTACTCGTTTGTAGATTTCAAAATAGTTTTTGAAATTTCGGTAGATTTCATACTTTTTAAAATATTTTGAAAATGGTCAAAAAAATGACCGTTCCCCCCCCCCTATCTCCGAAGATTGCAGAGCGATCGACGTGATATGTACCAAGTGTTTGTAGGTATTGATCTATATTTTACAGGAAAAATATAGAGAAGTCTGTAAAAATAATACTTTTTGAAATATGGTCAAAAAAGGGCGGGAAAAATTTCTAAAGGGGTGACTACCCCCCCGAGTTGGGTATCAAATGAAAGGTATTGGTTTGTACATTCCAATGCAGTTTTTGAAATTTCGATAGATTTTATACTTTTTGATATATTTTGAAAAAGGTCGAAAAATTTACCGGTACCCCCCCTCTATCTCCGAAGATTGCAGAACGATCGATTTGATATGTACCAAGTTTTTATAGGTATTGATCTATATTTTACAGGAAAAATATAGAGAAATCTGTAAAAATAATAATTTTTGAAATATGGTCAAAAAAGGGCGGGAAAAATTTCTAAAGGGGTGACTACCCCCCCGAGTTGGGTATCAAATGAAAGGTATCAGTTTGTACATTTTAATGCAGTTTTTGAAATTTCGATAGGTTTTATACTTTTCGAAATATTTTGAAAAAGGTCGAAAATTTGACCGTTCCCCCCCCTCTATCTCCGAAGATAGCAGAGTGATCTATATAAAATGTACTAAGCGTTTGTAGATATAGGTCTATATTTTACAGGAAAAATATAGAGAAGTCTGTAAAAACAATACTTTTCGAAATATGGTCAAAAAACTAATTTTCATACAATGGGGGCTATTTCATTGAGAGCAATATCAAATCAAAGGTATGGATTTCGACAATTCAAAACAGGTTTTAAAAATCGTCTAAGTTTCATACTTAGTGAAATACGTAGAAAAAAGTCGAAAAAATAATTGTAGGTACCAACCCACTTACCTACCCACTAATCTCTGTAGTAACTGTAATAGTAGGGTTCCACAGCGCCACGAAACCGTTGTTCTCAAAATTTTAAAGTCCATACCCAATGTATTCCACTGCGCTCGAAGAATACTTAGATAATAAGATTATTGAATTCATGAATTCCACCGTGCTCCAAAAAAATATGAGAAGAGTAATGTATCCTGGATAATCCACACAACATCATTTAGCGACAAGCTAAGCAAGCTTGTGTAATTCGTACTACTACGATATCTGTTATACTTAATAAAGTATATATAAGTATCACATTAGATGATTTATTTTTGTGTACGTAGAAAAGGACTAGAACACTCGAACAAATAATCTGCAGATCTTACAAATATTAGTCCCGAGGCGGGAATCAAACCGCAACCTCCTGCGTTGTAAGCCCACCGCGCTAACAGGTCGTCAATATACGTACCTACCTAAACGACAAAAGTTCAAAACCCTCGGCGCGCGAGTTACACTCGCACTTGTCGTACTTGTTTTTAATATGCTACGTCAATTCATTCGATTTCGTTTTTGCCAGCTTTTTGTGGTCTATAAAAAGAAAACCTGTTGATATCCTACGTAATAAATATTTTAAAACTTTTTCACATGTTATAATTTTGTTCTAATTGTAATTTCCTTTGTTTGAAAAGAAAGGATGATTTTGATCTAATATTATATGGGTTTGCAATAATATTCTGGGTCTACACGTCTACACACAAAAATTGGTGCACACCTTCCAAACGCGTTTTAAGTATATACCTACTACGTATATACATATATTGGAAATTAACAAAATTTTGCTCTTTTGTCAGTGACCAAGGCATTTTGCTGGTAAAGGGCATAGACTCATAAAATACTTAAGTATGAATCAGCCAACAAACGTCATTTCAAAATAGGTTCCGAAACATAATGAAATCAACAATCCAAGAATGTAAGGTAGTTGGAAAATCCAATAAATTATACTTTACAGGGCTACGTCAATTAATGTGCTATCCAAATATAACCTTTATAAGCAACAAGTAAAGGCTGTTTTCGCTTAGTCAGATTAGCTGAAGGTAAGCCAGCCAGTTACGAAGTCTGTCTGCGCGTACGCAAGCTTCGAACTTCAAGTTCAGTGTTATTTGGACGTTTGTAAGAATCGCGCGCGTTCGAATTTAATACCGCGCGCTTTTTCAAAAAAGGAATCAGTGTTGTTTGTGTAGTGATTTATTTTATTTATGTGTGTGTATTGGGGTTGACCAAAGAGGTAAGAATTATGTAAACTCTTTTGTAAATTTCGTGCTAAATAAGGTTTTAATGATTTGTGAAGTACTACAAAAGATGAGTCCAGGGTTTAGCCAACAACGTGATGCGATTTGTTATAATTATAGAAGGATTTTGCGTAACCGGATTCCTTCGAAAATTTGTTTTTTCGGGCTCTTATGTTGTACCCCATTTTAGGGAATTAGGCGACGGGCTCATCAAGACTATTTTCAAGTTCTAGAATTTCCAGACGATTTTTCCCAAACATAAAATCAACGACGTAACTAATATTACTATTATTCTTCCACACTGATTTCCTTAAGTATTTAAGTAAAAAACAGTTATCTACCTCCTTTAATTATAAACATTCGCCAAGGCAAAGACCTTCCGACTGATGACCGTCAGGTTTTTTTTATCGTGTTATGTTAATGCTGCAGCTAATCGAAAATATCGGTCATTTAGCGAAACGACCGGTTGGGTTGCGACATTTTAGTGCGATGTGTTTAAATAGTCTAGGATTGCTACACTTGTAGAATTGATGCATCATTGCCCACCTGTGGTATAGCCATTTGTGGTTATAAGTATTAAATAATTGACTAGCGACTCGCTCCGGTTCTGGTACAAAAATCTTCCCCTTCAGAACTTGGAATCACCTTATATATAAAAAAAAAACTGCATCAAAATCCGTTGCGTAGTTTTCGAGATCTAAGCATACATATGGACAAACAGGCAAACAGCGGGAAGCAACTATATTTTATATTATGTAGTGATGTTAATATACAAAAAAAAAACAAAATTCTAAAACAAATAACGACACAAAACCATTCAGGTCGTTATCCCTCTGAAACCTTAGCCGAAAAAAATACCTATACCGGAGGTGTACATTATGTAACTTTTTAATTTTTGTTTGTTTCTTTTTTGCTTATCCTATCCTGGACGCCCGGATTTGTCAGGATAGTTGCATGAAAAAACAAAAGCAGTCGCGCCAGCTTTTATAAATTTATCTGTACTACCTACGTAACTTGCTGCTTACTGGTTTTTTCCGCTAGTGGAAAAATATTAAACCAATAGAACCAATTATCAAAGTGATAATTGATTATTTAATTATATTTGGTTTGAGCTGGAACTAAGAAGTTATTTTAAGGGCCAATAGAAATAAATGGCAATTATTATATACTAGCGGTCCACTCCGGCTTCACAAGGGTATATTTAATAAAAAATAAAAAAATATGCGGATACCTAACTTATTCGAAATAATTCTATAGCTTATGTGATAACTTCCGTGATGAATATAAGCTATGGAATATTTTCTATTTAGGATTCTAATGGTGAAAGAATTTTTCAAATCGGCACAGTATTTTCGGAGCCTATTCTATTCAAACAAAAAATCTATAAAATCTTTCCTCTTTATTATATGTATTAGTATAGATATATATCTATACTTCCTATAGTTTCTTCTCAAACTGGTTTAAAGGGTGCAAACAACCCCAATATTTCTTGTCTATATGTTTTATGATGGAAAATACTTAACTATTTTGTCTACGAAGAGGGCGCTGGCTCCGCTATAAAGTTTCAATCTTTTTCGGTTACCCCCAATTGTACCTCATACAAATTACAATACATTACAATTTATGTGTTACCAAGTTGCAAGTAAATCGTAAAAAAGGTAAGCAATTAATGATCAATTATCCTTAAAAATAATAATAATAATAGCGACAAGTTTTTCCCTTTATGAAAGAGCGCATAAAGATTGCATAAACTATTGTACTCGCACCAATCGGTACTGATCTGTCCCCATATTATGTCCATACCTATAACCTGTATCTTTATGTTTGCATCCTAGGATGAGGTCCTTAATGCTGCAACTCCAACTGAGACATATAAACATATTCTATTACAACTTAACTGAGACACATAAAGATGCTATCAAGTACCAAAAGTGCTTCCTCATCAATCAAGACTTGAGCTGGTGGTAAAATACACTACCGAAACAACATTACCGGTATGCGAGATGACAGATCACCAGGGCTATTCTTAAAGGAGGTTACAGATTCGCGCAAAATTCAAATATTTTTGCGTTCGATACGAATAAAACTAGCGAAAAAGTAGTTTCGCTCAAGTCAGACATCATTAGGGTATATTTATAATATTTTTATTGAATTTTAAATTTATTTATTTTACAAACTGCCTTCAAATAGCGAAAAGTAGTTGCCGAGTTTTCAAAACCGAATCAGACACAGATTTGCGCGAAATCAAATATGTAAAGGGTTTTTTGTACGTTACATTAAAGTATTTCTGCCAAACTGTACAACAAAGAACTCATGTCACAAATAACTTCCTTTCGTTATTATTCTAGTTTTAAACCAAAAATTTGGATTATCTTGACAATCCCTTTCAACTGGATTAATGATTAAAGTGTTGCTAGCCACACGGTGATGTTGCAAGTAAATATTACCAACTTGGTTTCGTCAAGACCATTAGGTATTTTCCTCTCATTTTGTTTGTTAACTGAAAGTCATTGTTGTTACTTAAATTATGTAATTTGACATGTCTTACAATTGCCGGTTATTTTATGGCTTAACAAGATTTGGTTTGTATCAGATTGAAATCATAAAATAGTCTTAAACTTTGAATGGATTGACGATAGTGTGTAAATTTCACGTCCCTAAAACGATTACGGATATCGGTCAAACATTTGCAATTTAGTTCTGGAATTGCAGGGAAAAATCCGTTGGCGAATTGTCGACACCGAATATTACACAGATTCGCGCGAGTCACTTGATATTACCTGCCTTCAGATACCTAAAAGTAGTTTCCCGTAAATCGCAAGCGATTGTAATCTTCATGTTTTCATTCAAAACAAACTTCGATTCAGTGCTTTTTGGGGCAATTAAAAATGTATAATTGTACGTAGATATTTTTACTAAAAACGAATGCGAAGCAGCCAAAAGCCAGTAATAAAACAAGTTATTGTTTAATAACTGTTTATAGCATTATTTTTATGAATATTAGACAATCTAATATTCATAAAAATAAGGCAGTGCCAAATCTATTTTGATGGCCTCAACGCTCTCTGCTCTGGCCGAAGAGCGTCTGAGGCGCAGAAGATTATGGGTTAGAACCCATCGTAATACTAGAGCTTTAACTATGTACTATAATATATAATTGGCAGGCTGAAATGGCGATTAGCAGGCCATATACCTCGCAGAACCAATAACCACTTTGGAGTAATTGAGAGAGCGTCTAAGGCGCAGATGTAGAGTGTCAAATCCGCAAAATGTTATGGGTTCTGGAATTACAATTAAACACTGGTTCTGCGAACTCTTTAGAATTAACAGGCTGAAGTGTCGATAGGCAGAACATATAACTCGCAGAACCGATAACTGTTTAGGAGTAATTGGGAGCATGTCTAAGGCGCAGAAGGAGAGAGTGCTAGAGCCGCAAAAGGTTATGGGTTCTGCTAACTCTTTAGAATTAGCAGGCTGAAGAAGCGATAGGCAGAACATTATACCGCACAGAACCGATAACTGTTTTTGGTATATGGGAGTGTCTTGAGGCATAGAAGGTTCTAGAACTACAATTAAACTAGTTCTGCTAACTCTTTAGAATAAGCAGGCTAAAGTGGCGTAGGGCAGGCCATATACCTTGCAGAATCTTTACGAGTTGTGAACACGATGCAATGAAACAAAGGTATAGGAAGTATAGGAAAACTCCCACAATCAGAAGGCCTTTGTTCAGAATTTAAAAAAGAAAGAAATAAAAAAATATTATTATTTAAATTATACACAACTAAATAACTTAACAGTAAAGGAATCATAGGCAAAAATACTTTTTGTGCTTGTACAGTGGCACAAAAAGTATAATCATAAATTATATGGCTAAATAAATGAATTCCATTGTCCAGCATATGATATATTTCAGCTTTGTATGTGTATTTTGTTCGTGTGCTAAGCTTCTTCCTTGAAGCCGTTCTGAAAGTAAAAACAACTTTTGATAATTAATTTAACACTTTAACATTTATTTGATGATAAACTTAACAGCTATCACAATTTTTATATGTGGTTTCAATATCATCATCATCACCAGCCTATAATAGTCCACTGCTGGACATAGGCCTTCAATATCATATTTGTACCCTTTTAGGTATTTCAAACCTTATCTCGTTTTATTATAAACCCTGTTTAAGGTTTGACTTTGCTAAGAATAAGAATGCAGAAGTAAGAACATTTTTAATCATTTTGCATACCTTCGAATAAAGTTTCAAGTTTTACGAGTTTTGCAATTTACAAGTGTTGGTGTCATTAAATCTGTTTCAGGAAGTTAATGTTTTTTTATCCTGCACAGCCAAGTGATTGTTTTATTTGAAATCCTCAAAGGTTTTAGAAAAAAAAAATATCAGGTATCTAACTTTTTTGAAAATATTCTATAGTCTATTTTCATTAGGGATACTATAGGATTCTAATACTAAAAAAAAAACAAATTGATCCATTAGTTTCGAAGCGTACTCAATCCAAACATTTGATTGAGTACGCTTGATTGATTAGGTTTGATAAAATATATATCTATAAAACTTTAATCATTTATTATATATTTTAATAAATAAATAGCAACCCTATTACTGAATAAATTATATTTATTATTATTCTTAAACGAATTCAAACTTCGTTTTTCTTTTTCGTAAAATATTAAACACGCAGAACAAATATTAAGTACACAGAATATTTTCATTATTATAAAAAACCTGCTTGAGATAAAAAATTAAACTAGTCGCACTTTTTAAACTAAACTAAACTGTAAACTATAGATTACCTTCGTAAAAAATAGACACATTTTTGGGGACCAAGTTTATCTGTTAAAACATAGACTAAAGATTTCCTTCACAAACTTTAAGTACCTTATTTGGGGATCAATAACTATGCTGAGAATTTACAATATGTTATCTAGGTAAACAGATAAACAGATTTTCCGGTCAAATATCGAATATATTGTTTTAACTATTTAAATAATTGTTTAAAATTGCGGTTCGCGCAAATATTTACCCATCATCATCATCATCAGCCTATGTTAGTCCACTGTTGGACATAGGCCTCCCCTTATGATAGCCATAGCGCCCTGTCTTCAGCTTGTCGCATCCAACAACTGCCAGCAGTCTTTCGCAGATCGTCATCCTACCTGGCAGGAGGGCGTCCTACACTACGTTTACCGAGTAGCGGTCTCCACTCAAGAACACATTTACCCCAGCGGTTATCGGTTCTTCGCGAAATATTGCCGGCCCACTGCCACTTCGGTTTGCTAATTCTCTGAGCTATGTGATTACTTTAGTTCTCTGTCGGATTTATTCACTACGAATCCTATCCTTCAAAAAAACTCCGAGCATAGCTCTTTCCAAAGCTCACTGAGCGACTTTGAACTGGTGGACCAACCCTATCGTGAGTGTCCACGTCTCAGCTCCGTAGGTCATGACTGGTAGGACGCACTGATTAAAAACTTTCGTTTTCAAACTTTGCGGTATGGATGACGAAAAGACTAGACGCGCGTAGTTTTCCGAACGCTGCCCAGCCCAGCTGGATCCTCCTCTTAATCCTCTAAACCCACTGCATTTTATTACTTACCCACAACACTGTGTTGAGTTTGTTCGGGTAATTTTAAAATGTTGTGTAGGTATTCGTTCGTGCAAAAAATTATTACAACATTATGTAAATTTTAATTAGTTGGAATTAATCATACGTCATATTTTATTTTGCGTATGTGAGTTTTTGTGATGTCTTATACGATACGTCTGTTTATTATTAATGTGAACACTATAAGTAGAGTTTTGGAATGACCAATGATTTAAAATTGCTGATATTTCCTATAAAAGTTTATTATTACGGGGAACCCATAAGCAATATGTGTTCCCCGTAATCCCCTTTACCTTTGGAGTATTGTATCTAAAGCCAAGTTGACACAATCAGAGTCTGCTCGGACCGAGTAGACTCGGATACCTACTCGGATGCAATTCGGATTGTGGCAACCCTTATTCGTCATCCGAGTACGCTCGTATTATGGGTTGCCACTATCCGAGTTGCGTCCGATTAGGTTTCCGAGTCCACTCGGTCCGAGCAGACTCTTATCATGTCAACGCGGCTTAAAACAATCATCTATCTATGACAAACAGTGGCGCAGTGGGCGGAGATCCGCCTGCGACGCTGGAGTTTGCTGTTTCGATTCCCGCCTTCAGACAAATATTTGTACGACCTACAGACATTGGTCATGATGTTCTGACTGTTCTGAGTGTTTTCTATGTATCTACTTCTTCTTCTGTTATCTAGTACCCATACCACAAGCTCTGCTCAGCTTCGACTATGAGGCTATGATGATGTGTAAATTGTCTGTCGTTATTCATGTTGTTATGGAACATACGGTATGGAAATCATATTGGAAAATATTCCATGACCAATTCACCATTACTTAAATACATGATTATGTACCTTGAGCACTATGTTTACTATTTCCTTTTACATAAGCACACGTAAATGTACTGTAATGTCACGAAGTCACGTCATCTGTCAAGTCTTCATATGTCAAGGTCGTGTGCTGACGCCTCAGAAGCTGACGCAGAATTTTTTTGTCATTTAGCAATATTTATATGCGAGTTTCATCTTTTCGGTTTAAAATAAATAATTAATTATTACACGCTACAATCTCGACCCCCTCGAAAAAATACTAGCCTTTTTGATTTTAAGGCCAGGTAGGCCAACAGAGGCTGCACTTTTGTGGTTTTCAAAACCATCTGAGATGTAGGAATACTGATTAAAAATTCTGTAAAAAAGATATCGTCATTTATCTAACAACACCGCTCAAGTCGATTTTTGGCGGTATTGACATTTTGATGTCATTGGATAGATTTTAAATTCGCGCGTTAAACTGCCTGTCAGATTCAACGATATCAACCAATCAGAGGCCAGTATTCAAATAATAGTGACAGCGCATAAGTCGGTTATCCCGCCAACACCGCTCAAATCGGCATTCCGCCATACTGCGAGCGAAAAATACTTTACTGCTACTGATTTAAGTGGTTTTATAGTGTTATTTTTGTGGAATTTGTTTTAGGAAGTGCAATTCACAAAGATTAAGAGGTAAGTTACTGATTACATTATAAGATATACTGATTTAAGTGTTGAATTGAACCTAAAATTGAATGAGTTTGTTGGCATCTACTTAGGCGGTGTTACTAGGATTTTGCTATTGCATCGAGTATGACTTATGCGGTGTTACAAACTTTATTTCTTGCAGGGTGAAGTGGTATTAAAGACTATGGATGAAGAGGAATATGAGTCATCGAGCGACCAGAGTACAGATGAAGAATTATGTCAACAATTGCGAGATGCTGGATTAAAATTGGGCAGTAAACGGCGTAAGCAGAGCTTTAGAGAGTCAAAAAAAAGGAGTAAGCTTGGTAAGGCGTTTTTGTAGTTTTTTTAAATATCAATTTCGTGCAGTTTCGTGTTTGAGTAACTTTTATAAATAACTTAATTTTGTTTTATTCTTTTTAGATTTCAATCAAAATTTGGATACGAAGTTAGATATCATGAATGCTTCATTTTTTGAAAAAGTTGGTGAAGACTTCATAGAACTCAATGCATGCACTTCGGTTTCTTCACATAGAGGTTTTGCTGAGACGATACCAATAGACGTCGTGTGTACTTCAGCAAGCAGCCGAAACAACGTTGGAGAACCCAGTGCAGCCATGTCTTCCTCGCAAACTACTTTCATGACTCTCAGCGACGTACACGATCATGGTGATTTGGTAAATAAAGACGATGAAGGTTTCATTGAACTCTTAACGGTTGATCAAATAATTTCTGCGTCTGGCTGTGCGAACGCTATACTTGCTTCAAATGAAGTAATAGCTGAAACGGTACAAATTGACGTTTCTTCAGAGAGTGTCCTACAGGATGCAAACGTCACCAAACCTACAGAGAGCACTACAACAAGTAGTCGAGACAACGTTAGAGTACCCAAAGTAGTTATTCTCAGCGACGAACCCTATTACGGCGATTTGGTAAGTCAAAAACAACGGCAAAATAAAGCATCAAAAGATCCAAAGAAATATCTACGCAATCTCAATAAAGAAAAAAGGATGAAAGGTGAAGATTATTTAGGATTTAGACGAGACAGAAAAGCTAAGAAGGACGAAAAATTCAAAGTGAAACATGACGTTTTTAAGCCTGCTCGCTTTATGAAACCAGCATGCACTTCTTCGTTTTGTAAGAAATCAAAACTCAGAGCATGTGATAGTATAAGCGAAGAGCAACGAAAACATTTGTTCACAACATTCTGGAAATCTATGAATTGGGAACAGCGAAGATCATTCATATGTTCTCATGTTATGGCAGTTGAAAAGAAGATTACCAAGAATCCTGAATCAAAGAGAACTGAAAGCCGCGCTTATATTTTTACGATTGAAAACAAACGTTACCATGTATGCAAGAGAATGTTCTTGGATACCCTTGGAATAAAAGACTGGTTCGTGAGATATTGGTTGAAAAAAACCGACTGTTCGATGCCGCCAGATAGGGCCACATCATCAGTCAATCGAAATGTGCCAACAAAAACTGGTGGACACGAACATGTCGAGAAATTCTTAGCTGTTCTTCCCAAGATGCCGTCACATTACTGCCGTGCTTCAACATCACGACAATATCTGGAACCAGTTTTCCAGAACATGACAGATTTGTATAACAAATACAAAGAAGATTGCGAGTTCGCTTCTAAAGAATGTGTTGGCCGAAGACTATTCGATGAAATATTTATGAAACTCAATCTGAGTCTATTTCACCCTAAAAAGGATCAGTGTGATGTTTGCTGTAGCCATAAGACTGGAAACTTAACGGATGAAAAGTATGCTAAGCATATAATGATGAAGAATCGAGCTAGGAATGAAAAAGATTCTGACAAATTTGATGCGCAATCAGGTTCATGTCATGTATTCACACAGGATGTTCAGGCCGTAAAATTGGCTCCATATCTGCAAGCTAGTGCTATTTACTACAAAACCAAGCTGTGTGTACACAATTTCACTTTGTACAACCTAGCAACTAAGGAAGTAATGTGCTATTGGTTTGATGAATCGAATTGCACGCTGGAGGCCTCGGCTTTTGCTTCATGTTTAATTGATCATTTGCAAAAGGTTTTGAATAAGAAACTGTTGCCCGTCATTTTATACTCTGATGGCTGCTGTGCACAGAATCGAAACGCCACTTTAAGCAATGCCCTGTTACGCTTATCAATAGAAAAAAATACTATAATTACCCAAAAGTACCTGGAGAAAGGTCACACTCACATGGAGTGCGATTCAGTGCACAGCGCTATCGAATGTAAACTAAAGCGTAAAGAAATTTACCTTCCAAAGCAGTACGTATCGATAACAAAGACAGCAAGGAAAGATCCGATGCCATACGAAGCACGACTTTTGGATTACACCTTCTTTACTGATTTTAGTAAAGATTTGGTGTACAAATCTATACGCCCAGGAAAAAAGTCAGGTGACCCAGTAGTAACAGATTTACGTGTCTTACAATACAGACCTAACGGTACAATATGGTACAAAAATGATTTCGATCATGAACTACAGCCTTTACCACAACGTCCTACACCACTGTATCGCATTAAACCAATAAATCAACTGATGAAACTGAATAAAGCTAAAATACCGATTACCAGGCGTAAGTATCAGGACTTGCAAGACCTGAAAAGCGTCTTACCGCAAACGTGTCATTCATTCTACGATGAACTACCGCATAGTGAATAAGTATATAATTCTAAACGTATAAGTACCTATTTAGATTCATTAGAAGATGATTGTTTTATTTTATTAGTATTTCTGCTAACATTTTTCTTATTGTAAAACTCAACACAAAAAGTTGATCTCGTTAATGTGATTCCAGTTTCACAAACCAATACCTACCTGAGTAAAGTTCCTAATTATTATTAAGTTCTAATAAACAAAAAAATATTGTATGTTACCTATAAGTAATTCATTAAAAAACTTGAATTTTCATTGCTTTTTAATTCATTACAAATAACATTTTCTGATACATTTTCTTATTATCACCGCCTATGTCTCGTAAAATTTACACGCAACACCGCGTAAGTCAATTTAAAAGGTGTACATCGATAGAAATAATAAAATAGGCATATTAAAACATTTGTTGTATATATTAAAGCACATGTTAATAACTACAGCCTTAAAACTTTTAAATTAAATAAAATGTAGAGTTTTAAGTCTCTCCTGAAAAGTGAGTAAAAATTACTTGAGCGGTGTTGTTAGATAAATGACGATATGTAATAGTTAAGGATTTAGTCTAGTCAAATTCGCATTCAGATACAAGATTTTATAAACTTCGCTCGGGAAAAAAAAATCTCGAAGTTACCCCTTTTTGAAATGTTTTTTCAATATTATGACTAAACTATGTGATATTTTAAGTTTTTTTTTGTACTCAATTAAAGACAGTAACTATTTCTAGACAAATTCGCAGAGTTTGTCCTGATAAAATGATTTTCAAATTCACTATTTTGAAATAACTACAAAATTCACAAGCGTGGTGGCTTGGCAGACACGATCAGTCGCGCTCTGGCGCTTACAGACGACGGACCTATGTCAATTTTTCCGCTAATTTATGAAGTACGTAAATGTTTCATTTGTTATGCAATTTTAGTCTCTGACACAATGGCGTTAGATTCAATTTTACTTCAACCTTTGACATGATATGTGACGGTCGTAGTGCCATAGTATAAAATCATCGGTATGTAAGGCAGAAAATTAATAAAGGTTATTGTTCTAGTTTAAAAATATATTATCTACTTACTGGAATGATTTATTGAAGCCAATAATATTTAGTTAACTACATTAACATTTTATATATCTATAAAGCATTGACATAATTGTTCTCCTTGATGGTGGAGCCCCCTCCACCATCATAGGTATGGTTTTTTTTTACGGAATCGTATAGAGGGCATCGGGGGGACCTAAGGAAAATTCCGACTTTTCCAAATTTGCCCCTTCTCCCCCCCCCCCCTTTAGGGGGGCTCCCAAACAGAGCCATACTGAATGTTATTTTTTGTGGGGTTGTATAGAGGGGGTCAAATAGTTCAAAGGCAGGCAAAAATTCCCCCCTCCCTTTGCCCCCAGACCCCCCCTTTTGAAGTTGCTACCGGAAATAGTCGTTATAGAAAAATTTGGATTGCGGTGTCGTATAGAAGGTTTCTTCTAGTGTTGAAAAATAAAAAAAATCACCCCCCCTCCACCCACATTTTCACCC
Source organism: Eupithecia pulchellata (assembly GCA_963931895.1). Taxonomy (NCBI): domain Eukaryota; kingdom Metazoa; phylum Arthropoda; class Insecta; order Lepidoptera; family Geometridae; genus Eupithecia; species Eupithecia pulchellata. The sequence goes on from OZ007544.1 coordinate 6,654,017, forward strand.
CCCCTTTTTGTATCTCCCAAACGGATCGACCTAGAAGAAAAATTTTTTCACAGTTATGTAGAGGAGAAGAAATCATTTTGAACTCCAAAAAACGTTTGAACCCTATGACCCCCCAGACCCTCTTTTTTTATAAAAAACCGAAAATTGGCCAAATTTTGACCTTTTTTTTCGGGTGGAGCATTGCGGCGAGCGAAGCCAGCTGCAATGCGACTAAGAAGAATAGCACGGCGAGCGAAGCGAGACGTGCTGTGACCCCCACGACCCCCCTCTCCCAGCAAGCGGGTGAAGCACTGCGGCGAGCGAAGCGAGCTGCAATGCGACAAAGAGGAACAGCACGGCGAGCGAAGCGAGCTGTGCTGTGTGACCTAACACCCACTTATATGGGTATCGTTTTCGACTAAATCAAACACGTAGATTACGAAAAAGATGTCCATTTTCAAATCCAAGATGGCTGAAAGTTTACTATCGCAGATTTTACACATGGATATCGATTACCATCAAATCAAAGACGTTTTAGGTTATGAAAAGTAAAAACTCCAATGCGATAAGGCCGCCTAAGGCAAGGCACTCCCCCCGAGCTGCTAACCTCTAGTTTTTAATCTATAATTTTATTACATGTTAATAGGTTTCTTTTATCTATACTAATATTATAAAGAGGAAAGATTTGATTGTTTGTTTGTTTGAATTGTTCCGAAACTACTGGACCGATTTGAATTTTTTTTTTATCATTAAAATGCTAAATTTTCCGTGATGACCATAGTTAGGGACCCAGATGAAAAATTCAATAATTAAACCGTGCGCTATACCTATATTCTTTTTCTATTATGGCTCCGCTGCTTGTTTTCAGATTTTTTAAATTATTATATAGTAAAAAACTGCAATTAAAACATGAATAAGAGCGTTTTCTACTTTACGTAAAATAAGTTTTATCTTTTTTTCCCGAATAAAACCGCAATCACATCTTACAATAAAAAGCGAGATATCGAGGAGTGAGTATTAACCTGTTGCGATGTTGTTCGGATCAAAGAGTTGTTTTTATTTTTCGTTTAATAAAAAAGTAAAACCCATTACAAAAAGCCTATCTCAAGAACTACTCGTACGATTTGCCTGAAAAAAATTTACAAGGTGTAAACGCACCTCAGAAACAATTATTTCAAATAAAAACACTTCTATAGTAATAGTCGGTTACCATATTATGTATTCGGTGGGGGCGGCTTATTATGAAAATATTTTTTTTTTTTTTTTATTTTATTTATTCTTGAAAAACTTATTCTAGTTATTAAATATTAACATTCGTTAAGCCCTTGAGGATTTGACTCGAATGTTACATTCCTCTGGTTACATACTTTACGTTTTTTATTACGTGAGTGATAAAACAAAATTTTTGTGTCTTAAACTACTAAGGTACCTAATTGATATAAACAGATAAAGAGTAAGAATAGTTATTGAATAAACGCAGCCCGAAGTGTGCAGCATATCGATGCAGTGTTCGGGCTTTCTCGGACGGCCGAGCCTCCCGAAGTTCCCCGAACACTGCAGAATGCGCCGACCTCGCTCTGGTCGGCAAAAATGAAAAAATGAAAAATCAAAATAAAGATTTTCAGTAGGTACAAATTTTGAAATTGAATATTGAAATGGGACCCTACAGAGTCGAATGGGGTATCAAATGAAAGGTTTCAATTTGCACATTCCAAAACAGATTTTGAAATTTTGATGAATTTTATACTTTTTGAAATATTTAGAAAAAGGTCGAATAAATGACCATTCCCCCCCTTATCTCCAAAGATTGCAGAGCGATCGATGTGAAATGTAATAAATGGTCAAAAAATTAACCATTCCCCCACCAACCCCCTATCTCCGAAGATTGCAGAGTGATCGATGTAAAATGTACTATGCGTTTGTAGATATAGATTTATAATTTACAGAAAAAATATAGAGAAGTCTGTAAAAATTAAACTTTTTGAAATATGGTCATAAAACAAATTTTCATACAATGAGACTTTTTCATTGAGAGCAATTCAAATCAAAGGTATGGAATTCGACAATTCAAAACAGGTTTTGAAAATCGCCTAAGTTTCATACTAAGTAAAATACGTTGAAAAAGGTCGAAAAAAGAATTGTAGGTTCGAACCCATCGATCCGAATATCGTTGTGATTTCAAGATGAAAATGTAAATTATAGACTTCCTAGCCTTACCACAAATGGAAAAAATAATTATGTGATGTCCATAGCCTTATCATCTCCTGAGCCACTAACCGGGTACAAGCACGCTAGAATTGAATATTGGAGAATTTTGAGAAAATAATAATATTTTATTATAATTGTTTTATTTGATACCCTTTATTTTTTGTATTTATTTCAAACAAAATTTTAAATCATAGAAGCGAATGTTCTCTATTTGCTTCTTTGTCTTCTTTATTTGAGTAGGTATTTATTTCAAATTTTGTAGGTACTTGAAAAACGAAGTTCGGAAATTAACTATGCCTTTTGTTGGTCTGGTCCAGACGTTTTTCAGCGTTCTTGGTTTGGTTGGTTATCTTGGGATCAATTACTTTATTATTAATTCATTATCTATATTAAGAAACATAAATAGAGATGAAGTTGTAACAACTTCATTTATTTACGAAACTCTAACTGAAAACTATTAACAAAGTTTGATCATAGCAACAGCGTTTCTACTTTGTTAATAGTTTTCAGTTTAGCTAACCGTACCTACTTGTTATCTCATACGAGAATTAAAGCGATATAGCTGTGTTTCCTATTGTTAAAGAGCTAGATGTAGGATTATATTGTTGCAGTCCCGCTACAGACGTCGCGGCGCAGATAGCTCTGTGCACTATGGATACATATTTACTAATCTGTTATCTTTTCTTCCGGGTCTCGAGGCAGTTTATTCCCATTACGGAGTATTTTCTTGGTTTACTGCTTATTAGTTTTCAGTTAGAGTTTCGTAAATAAATGAAGTTGTAACAACTTCATTTATTTACGAAACTCTAACTGAAAACTATTAACAAAGTTTGATCATAGCAACAGCGTTTCTAAAGTGAAATAATATTATGCTACTGCTTATTTCTATACTATGTCGTTGGCGCTGCATCTGCGCTAAGTATTTCGCGCGCAACTTTAGACAGGACAAAATGCCTACAGCTGCAGGAATACCTCGCCTTAAGTTAATTTTTCAAATATTTATTTGTAATTTACAAAATTCTGCACTTAAACTTTTATATATAAAAACATGCAGTGTAGCCTTCAAATTTATGATTTATTTTAATTTGTATTGTTGTTCGATTGTGGATCGATCGAAACAATAATTACTCGTTAGAAATAGCTAGATTTGTTTCTATGGTCTTACAAAGTTTCTAAAAAGCTAAATGGAATTTAAAGCTCAAAACTGAACGAAATTTAACAAATAAATAAAAAAAGTAGTGCATGCCACAGTATTTCATTTTGAAAAAGTATAACTAGATTTTATTGTCTTTTCTTTTTTGAAACAGTTTCCTGTAATCAATTATTTGGCGGGAGCTCAGAAACTGGTAGGTACCAACCTACATTACCGGTTTTACAAACGACACTGACCTTTGGTAAAGGGACTTGATTCAAACTTTAGAATGTTATCGAAGCAAAACCCTGTTTTTATTGAATACCAGAAAATTCTTGTCAACATACGCCCATCTTATTCTAATTCTATGTGGGGGAACTGAGATCTCGCATGGGAGTGTATTGTGTATTATCCTCCTACCTAAACAGGCAAACCTAACCTAACCAGCCCAGCTCCTTGAAGTACAGGAGCAAGAACTTTGGTGATTTATATGGGTGTTTAGTACACCGCTTGCCAAATTGAAATGAGGGGTGGAGAAGGGTTATTGTTATCTTCTCGACGTCCCCAAAAATTTTTTGGCCCCACGGAGGATTGTATTGTATTTTTTTAAAATTTTGACAATATCTGACTGTGTCTTTATAGCTGGTTTACACTTTGTTTAGTGCAAGTGCGAGTAATAAGTGATTAGTTAACGTGTTTATTTGGTCTCAAGTGTTAAGTGTATTCAGTTCAGAACGTTCACACAGTGTTTAGTTGATTCTGCAGGTTCAAAGTGGCTCTGTCGTCGGTGCGATATGGAGGACGAACAGCGGAGAAATTTTAATAAATATAGTTGGCGTTATCGCCTCGGAAATTGAACATGAATTGTTGGTTGAAATTGAAAGACCTAAGAAGTTATAAAAATAAATAAATAAATAATGCCGGACAATCCACACAGCATCATCTAGCCCCAAGCTAAGCAGAGCTTGTGTTATGGGTACTAGACGACTGATATACTTAATACAATATTAATACATAATATTTAGATATTTTTTATTATACATAGAAAACGACCAGAACGAACAAATATCTGCAGATCGTACAAATATTTGTCCCGTGGCGGGAATCGAACCCGCAACCTCCTGCGCCGCAGGCGGACCTTCGCCCACCGCGCCACAGAGGTCGTCAAAGTTATGGCAAAGAAAATGGATAAGCAGAAGATCTGAGTGTGGAGCTAGTGTTAAACTTTTTGATGAACTGATTAAAGAGGATCCCATTGAGTTTTTTAATGTAATGCGAATGTCAGAAGAAAAATTTAATGAATTATTGACTTGTTCGGGCGGCGCTGCGAGTGAGGGGAAAGCGCGGGTGTGCGGGGGTAGCTACTTAACAGTAAAATTAGAGACGGCTTCTAAACACTTCACTTCGCACTCGCACTTGCTACCTGCACTTACCACTTAACAGCGTATGCGTTTACACGCTGATTTTACTACACACTTAACACTTGCACTTGTCACTCGCACTTGATACTTCACAAAGTGTAAACCAGCTATTAGGCTGATAATCAATCGGCTTTATGTTCACTGGTAATGGATTCCATGTTAGACAAAAAGGGTGCAGGCCCTGATAGCAGAATATTCCCCAAAAACGGCTCTAAAACCTCGTGTCCCATGACAATCCAACTCGATGCTGTAATAAGAGACCAAGGTCGCAATACCAGTTATTAAAAATTTAATAACATGTTAAATAAACTTATAAAATATGTTAATTGACTTTTTGGACAAAAATGGCTATTTTATTGTTATCTTTTTTATGTTAAATGTTACTAATAAGTTACATTATACTAGCTACACTCGAGAGCAATGAATCCGGGTCAGAAAAATCTCGGAAAGTAACCCTTAGTTGCATTAACCTAGCATTCTTACTTTCCGAGTTTTTTTTTTCTTTGAGTGACCATGAATCCGGGTCAGAAAAATCTCGGAAAGTAACCCTTAGTTGCATTAACCTAGCATTCTTACTTTCCGAGTTTTTTTTTTCTTTGAGTGACCATGAATCCGGGTCAGAAAAATCTCGGAAAGTAACCCTTAGTTGCATTAACCTAGCATTCTTACTTTCCGAGATTATTTTTTTCTTTGAGTGACCCGGATTCATTGCTCTCGAGTGTATATTAAAAAATTCTGATAAAATTTGCTATGAAATGTGTTTTTATTTTTTTTCTCTCACTTTTATAGTTTAGAATGATTTGATAAAAGTGTGAAACTTAGTTTTTCAAGCCGGTGTACATATAACTATTCATTAGTTTGCCGGTGTACATTTAACATTCAGTAGTTCATAATGGTCAAGGGAATCTTGTCTTTTAGGCCTCAGGAAATCTAGATACAAGGTTAGTTATTATATATTCTGTACCACAAGGTTGTATTATGCCTAATTATTTGCGTGCGTTTTGTCATAGAAATTTGACTTAACCAATAACTTATTTTGTAAGCATAAAAAATAAAGCTAGGTATTGAAATCTGTTGAATCACCCCATCTCTTCCCGTGGGTGTCGTAAGAGGCGACTAAAGGAAACACACCGGAGGGTGGGCAGCAGCGCCCTCTGCAGAACTACTACACCGAACTGCGTTCCCCAACCCGCATGCCCAGCGTGGGGATTATGGGCATTAACCCCCAAATGATAGTGCCATCTTTGGCGCTCATAAGGGGAGGCCTATGTCCAGCAGTGGACTTTTATAGGCTGTTGATGATGATGATGATGATGATTGAAATCTGTAACAAAAATCTGAAATAGTTTGCTAAAAAAATGTGGTCCGTAAATAAGTGAAAATAAATTAAATACTCAACAAAGAAATCAACAATTAAATAACAAAACGAAATTACTAGTATACACATGAAACAATTGAGCTAAGTGCAGATTTCTGCAAACAATAACAATAAATAAGACCCTAGGTCCAGGTACCGAGGCTCTCCGGGTTTTCAAAAAATTATCTGAGCGTCTGGTCGAAGCGACGTGTGACCCGAGAGCTGGTCAGTATCTGGTGCAGCGCATCAGCATTGCATACAGCGAGGCAATGCAGCCAGCATCTTGGGTACACTTCCAACTGGCATTGATATGGATCAGTTGACTACCTGTAGTGTGTTCGCAACAATAAATTAAAAATAATAATTTACTGTAAAGGAAATAAATAAAATAATAAGACAATAGCAGAATAAAGAAAAAAATTGCTCTACATTCTGAAAAATAAAAAAAAAAGTATTTCAGCGCGCACTTAAAAGTAACTGAATAATAAATATTTTAACCTAAGCGATCTGAACACATAATTATTACGGGATGACCATGACAGTGTAAAAACCAGTTGAAACTTCCGGATAAATAGGTAAATAAACGCGTTAAATACCTGTTAAAATATAACTAAACAATAATATAAATAATCAAACCTCCTAAATGACATTGAAAATATCTTCAGATGTTAACATGATACGGATACAGTAATTTATGTAAATTATCATTGTCGTTGAGACAAAGGTCATGATCATGATTGATCATACAATTTTTTTAAATAATGTTTTTCATGTAAGTAGTTACGTAGAGCTTGGGTGTAAATTTAGCTACTGGAAAACGAAGACTACAGAACGATTTCCAGTTTAAAGATCTCTATTTATTATCAATAAAGATCAAACAAATCCACTTATAAAGAGTATACATTGGGATCTAAAAATAAGTATTATAAATAAATAATATCGCGCCAGCAATCCTCAGTTTGGATGTGAAGATGGATGGATGGATGTTTGTTACTGCTTCACGCAAAAACTACTGAACGGATCTATAATAAAATAAAGACTACGCTTTAACCCATACATTATACATTATATGAATTAAATAATAATAATATTAATAAAGTTGGACAATCCACACAGCATCATCTAGCCCCAAGCTAAGCAGAGCTTGTGTTATGGGTACTAGATGACTGATATACGTAATACAATATTATTAAATAGATAGATATTTTTTATTATACATAGAAAACGACCAGAACCCCTGAACAAATATCTGCAGATCGTACAAATATTTGTCCGAGGCGGGACTCGAACAAAAAATAAAAATATAATAAATTATTTCCCATGTGATAGAAATAACCTCATAGTCACAGTCGTATATTTAATTCTCAGAAACATATATCTGCATACAACAACTCTTAATTAAAATAATGTCCTTTATGTTCTACCATTAAAAAGTTAACATGCATAATTTTTTATAATGACAAGTAAGTACATATTTAAAAAATAATAACGAGCTAGACAATTTAATTATACTATATGTTAATTACATGTAATTTTCAAAACGTATCTCATTGAAGTACATTACTAGCGTATTATATATATAGTATCCATAGAAACAGCGCATGCGAAGCCGCGGGTACAATTTAGTGTATCATATGAAGATCACCGCGGCTTCGCATGCGCTGTTTCTATGGATACTATATATATAATACGCTAGTAATGTACTTCAATGAGATACGTTTTGAAAATTACATGTAATTAACATATAGTATAATTAAATTGTCTAGCTCGTTATTATTTTTTAAATATGTACTTACTTGTCATTATAAAAAATTATGCATGTTAACTTTTTAATGGTAGAACATAAAGGACATTATTTTAATTAAGAGTTGTTGTATGCAGATATATGTTTCTGAGAATTAAATATACGACTGTGACTATGAGGTTATTTCTATCACATGGGAAATAATTTATTATATTTTTATTTTTTGTTCGAGTCCCGCCTCGGACAAATATTTAAATAACGTCTTCTTTCAGTAAAATGTTCAATCTTCAATATTTAAGGTACTTTCCCTCCATGTGGCATAGCTATGGGACGCCCTCCCAAGTAACACAAAAGTGCTGTATAAAAGCTGAATAACTGTCCACAATAGAATCCTTAGCTGTACAAGTCTGCTGAATAAGAGCGTTAGCAGCGCTGTTTCAGCTGATATAACTCTGTTTTGGGCACAAATTAAACAGCTATAGGCTGAATAACGTAACTGATTGCTGTATATCAGCATTATTTGAGCATTATTAAAGGTAACAGTCACCCCAAGAGCTGAACATTGGCTGAATATCAAAGTATGTGTTACCTATTATACAGCACAATGCTGATTATCAGAGTTTGTGTTACCTATTATACAGCACAAAGTACAGACCAGGATCTTAATAACGCTTTTATGGAGTTGAAAATTCACAAGTTGCAAAATTGTGAATAATTTTCACGTTCTCGCCCCTACTTGCTACCAAGTGAAACAATTTGACAAGTGTTTTGTGATGCTGATATTATTTTCGGTAAGTAAAATCTTGAGTTTTTCTTCTAAACGCGTAAAATTCGAATGGGAAAGCATTTTTACTGTCAAATATCATATAAATATAGATGAAAATTTTCATGCGCTCTCAAAATAGTACCGTTTACTTGAAAATTATAATTTAAAATGCGCTGATGATGATAAAAAAATAAAACAGAAATCTTATTATTCTGTCCATGTTATTTGACAATAAGCTGTTTACTCATAAATCACAGATTTTCTCTTCAAATCCAGTTGTTATTTTCGTTGTTTTTGTTGTGTTATTAATACAATGGACTACCTTGGCTTGGTCACAAGAATTCTATTAGCTAATGTGATTTCCCAATACGTTGGTCAATTCACACAGGAACGCTGTTTAGCTTGCTTGTTTAGTGATATCTTTTCACTTTTTCATTTGTTGGCAAAATGTTTGACGACCTCTGTGGCGCGGTGGGCGGAGATCCACCGACGCAGGCCGTTGCGGGTTTTATTCCCGCTCCGGTATACGAGGGATCGGATTGCACAATCTGCAGATTGTACAAATTCCGATCTAGATCTATGTAGATCCGAGATTTTTCTTGGTGACCTGGATAATTTCTGTGTAAGAAAAATATTTATTTTCGCAGTATTAAGTAGGTATAACTTAGTAATAACCTAGTTATCTAATACCATTAACACGAGCTCTGCTTAGCTTGGGGCTAGACAATGCTGTGTGCGGATGGTCCAGGGTTATTTATTTATGTATTAAAACTTTATCTATAACTAGTACCATCAAATTCATTATTAATCAGGTCTTCTCAAATCGGGGCTAAATGATTTAAACTATCCAGCATAATCCATCATTATATTCAATTTTGCATTGAACACAAAAACAAAATAAATGAGCGGCGAAAAGTTTAAGCTAAACCAACACAAATTGACATACAGCAGTGTCGAACCCACGACTGGTAAACCCGCCACAAAACCGCGATAGCTGTTTAGAACCTATTAAGCTATAACCACAGGACATCATAAGCTTAATGGAAAACCACAGCATTAGCAGCATTTAGCAAAGCAGTGGCGTTTTATGGCAGCAATATAACAGTGTTTATGTTATTGCGGTAATTCGTTGCTTAAGTTTTATTGCTATTTTTCGCTTCCGGTTTTTACAATAGGAACCAGCTAAGTTAACTACGTTCGTATTCTTAAACGAATTTAAATTTATTGGGTACGAATTCGGAATATCTTCATAATCGTCTGAAAATAAATCGTCATTATTCTGTCTGTTTTGGCTTAGGTTAGGTTAGGTTAGGTTCTATAAAGTTACTGCATAGTTTTTGGTATCGAGACTTATATATTTGAATTTTATATTTGTAATAATATCCGCCGGACCTCCTACCTAGATTTTTTAAATATAGGAAGTCTCAACGATGGCTTGCCATGCGTGCAATATATTATTATTATTATGCACAAGTGCATTGTCTATTCCCTCACTCTCATTTTCCGTATGGCAAGGCAACAACACATTTTTGCATGCTAATTTTCGCAATGTATCGTATAATATTTTTCTATTCGTAAAAATCGTTACGGGTATCGTGATAAATTGAATAATTATTCAATAAAACTTCAACACAGTGTCTACAAAACCAAACACTTCTTAGTCATAATTCTAAGGCTGCCACATAAAATGGGAATACCCAACAGTATAAATCCAAAATGGCTGACATTACTTTGAGATCAACGAAGGCTGAACTGCATCTCAAGGTTCACATTCACTTTACTCTAATTAGGCACAACACAGTCTACAGTCTTCTCGTTTTGGAGTATCATAGTGAAATCACTAGGATAGTATTTGGCTAGAGGATTCATGACCATGGGTATACACAGCTTCATCCTCATTGCCCATTATGTCCTTTTTTCTATCTTTGTTTCTATCTTTATTTCGTTCTTTTCTTCTTTCTTTACTTATTCAAAATCAGTAGTTGGCTAACAATCTCAAAACTCATCAGTGCTTTTTATCCTCTAGACCTTACAGGATTCATGCGGACCCACACTAAATACTAATAAAAATACATAAGTAATAATGGGTAATAAGTGCCCACTTCGATTTTTTTATTCACTTCAATCTTTATAAGGTAGAGTAAAGAAGCGAACAAAAAACCTTTACCTTGTCAGGTTGTTAGTTTTCGTGTTGGAGCAAAACTCGTTCCAAACCTTTTTATAGCATAGGTAAATCTGATATTTTATAGTAAGCCTTTTGCAAAGAATAATATATTTGTTTTTTTTTTTAATTTTTGTTTTCTTTTTGAGTTTTGTCTATTTGGTCTCGTACCGTGATCGTGAGACACAGAGAGACAAGCAAATTATTATGATGAGTATCAACTTATAAATGATATCAACTAATAACTATCTTATTAAATGCTTGTGGATGTAATCTACAATCTCCTTTAGATGTGAATTCACAACAAAAAATAGACACCAACAATTGTATTATGCTTCTGCGGATTAAAAAAAAAAATGACCCAAAACACAACGCAAAAATATACACCAACGCTTCTATATATCTTCTAGTTTGGAAATTTCAAATAAGAGGAAATTACCAAAAACGTAACGCAAAAAACCATATCGTACGAGCAATGAGTAGTGAAGCAATATTGCCAACGGAACCGTGCTGGCTATCCACGCTCTTGACCGTGGTATTCAGGGCATATCTGTGCAGACTTGTTATGCAACTGTTTTAGTCTTAATGTGATAACTTGTATCTTGTATCTATACATTGCTACATTTAATTCAGATGAGATGAAATATTTTGTAAGCAATGTTTCATCTATGCAACACTACTCGCGGTATTACGCACGCTTGCTATTTTTCCGAGATAAGTACATTTTATTACTAAACTTACTAAAGTAGATAGGGAAAGTTCCCAGAATATTCTTTATCCTAGTCAAGTTTTTAAAGTATCCGTTCAGGATCTTAACTCACTATGGCCAAACTACACGCGTTATACAAATACGACAAGCAGCGACGGCGTAGAAATTTCTACGCCGTCGCTGCTTGTCGTATTTGTATAACGCGACCAAACCGCTTTACAACATACGGCGGATAAAACCGTATGTTGTAAAGCGGTTTGGGCAAGGAATCTTCTATCATAATTATAGAATAAGGCCCCAGGCATAGTTAGAGACGGTAAGTAGAAGACGGATAGAAAAACAAAATTACTTTTGAATGACTTATTTTCTTTTCTTGGCCAAAACTACTTTTTAGCTATCTTTAAAGGCTAGTTCGGACTAGGCTATTAATTTAGTAGAGTACCGAGTAATTTAGTGGCTAAAAGTGTGTGAACCACAAAAATTTAGTCGAGTAGTTTAGTGAACGATTAAGTCGAGTCGATCCATTTTACTCTATTTTTATCGGGCGAGTAGCGCCTCCCACCACGCGTCCGTGCTCTCTGGTTCACCGGCGAAACAAGTCCGAACCTGTTGATTAGTCGAGTTCATTAGTGGACTTCTCAAAATTGTATCTTTACGCTGAATTTGAGAGTGTATTTTCGTTAACAGAAAATTCACACAACTTTCGGACATTCTCAAACTATCGAAGTATTCTTTAGGATCTTCCAATGCTAATTCCTTCAGAAGACAATTAGTAGCTCCTAGTGTATCTCTTCTATTGATCCATTTTCGTACCTATAACTTCTTTTTCTTAATCACACAAATTTCCTTATCCACCTCTTCTAAAATAGCCGTTACGATTAGTTTAATCAGATTATTCACTCTATTGCGTTGCAGCCCGTTCATTTTGCGAAACACCACTTACTTGTGTACTATACTGGACCGTAATGCGAACGATTTCAGTGTAGTAGCGAGTAGTTTAGCCACTAAATTATACGTTACTTTACTAAATTACTAAAGTAGTCCGAACTAGGCTTAAGCGATAGCTACAAGACGCTTATTTTCTTCTATTGTTGTAAGTCAAAGTGAGAATAAACCAAATACTGTTAAGCAAACTAAGGAATTGATAGATTTTTATGAATAAGGGTGTATGTACGGATTATTTGATTATTCATCACATTCATATCCAGTTAAAAGTCACTTTAAACGGGGGCAAAATACGTCATAACAAAATATTAATTGATCTGCCCATCATGAAACTATAAATAAGTTCGGAAGGAGTATCAGAACAAAATAAAAGAAGCACTCCAATCAAGCAAGCATGCCAATCAATCAAATAGTATGCTGGCCATCGCCATTACGGCTATAGACACCAACTGATGAACTCTATTGTAAACAAACCAAAATAAATGGAAAACGCCGTCTTGTGTGGTCAGATGTTGCAAAAGTCACAATGGGTTTGTCAATAAAACACACCGGATCACATTTCGTAGATAAATTTCTTATATCACCAACTTATTTTATCGATTTGACGCAAAATTATTATCAACATATAAATCAAACTACAAGCACAAAATCTCGCCAGTGCTGCCAACATGTAAACATGTAAATTTTCCAGTAAGTGTGGGAGGATATTAAAAATGTTTTAATTCTCATATTTTATTGACTTTAAATTATGAATCAGGTATATAGGCATTTCTTTATCATCCTGGTTATACCTATATAATAATATGTATTAAGTATTCGAAATATAATTAGGATATTGAATTTCAGTTTGTAATATCTATACAATACGAATTTCGAAATATGTTTGTTTTTTATTTGAGCTAACCTCCAAAATAGCTGAACCCATTTGGATAATACTTTTAGTGACGATCATGCTACGCAGATGTTATAACGAGATTAACGATAGCCGTGGGGCATAACTGAAAGTCAATTTTTTTTCAGATTTCCGGGTGACGAAAATTGGAAGTTAAATTGAATTCGCATAATCAGAGAATCTCATAATTAAAATAATTTGAATCCCACTAAATCTAGTGTAGCATGCAGTGTGCATGAAGATTTTTCATGTAAAAGCATGCGGGCATTATGGTATACATACATAAATTTTTATTTATAATGTATCAATAAACAATGAATATGAGAATAATGTGTATTTTTTCTCATAACATTTCATTGATCTTCTCAGTAACAATCATAAGATATGGCTGCAAATGTACATTTAAATAATTATAATTTTTTTTATATATTGGTTAGGCATTTCCATAGGAACAACGTATGCGAAGCCGCAGGCAGAAAATGTTGTCAGCCAATTAATAGGCACAAAGAGTAATTTATTCAAACTAAAATTAGACATGGAATGAGACTTTGGATGTGTTTTGTTACTTCTGCACGCACACTCAGAGGCCTGAACAGATTTTGTTGAAATTTCTTCGATTAGCAAATAGGGGTAGTTACTATTTAATCCCGGGAAAGTACAGTGTTCTGTTCTGTTCTTGTGGGACAGTAAAATTCACTGCAGTTAGCACCATAAAGCGCTGGCGTAAATTGAAAATTATAAAAAGTAGGTCTAATAAACACGATTGAAGATTTAGCCACGGTAATAAACACGATTACCGTGGCTAAAGCAGTACCTAAAATGATTCATTATAATTTACATATTCATAAAGTGAACAATTATTAGGAAGAATATTTATAAAAATTATGGGTAATTTTTTCTTCTGTTGGCAACTGTCTATACACTGACACTCAATGTCATTCCGCCATTGCTAAGATTCAAGTTTGATTTGACAGGATTCTATCCGTACTTTTCATAAATCCATGCTGCCCATTAAGACTTGTAGTAAGGTAAGGTAGTGTGTGTGTGCACAAACACACACTACCGCACCAATCAATATGTATAAACTTGTTAGGACTCCACTAGACCGATTGATTAATCTCTGATTATTTTTCATGGTAAATAATTTCCAGAAAACGATATTCATTTAGTCTTTTCACATAATTGAAATTAAACCTACAGAGAGCTCAAAGGCCATTGGGCCATTGGCCATATCAGGGGGCTGATACGAACATGCTTTTTAATTTTTTCCATTAGGTGACATATTGAAAACATCTTCTTAAAAGATTTAATTATTCCACAAGTGCTAATTAAATTGTACATTGTAATAAAATACCTGCGATTACACATAAATGAGTGCCGTAGGTACCTAGTGTATAATTGTTTTCCCAGTCTATTAGTAACTATTTGTAATATTTTTTTACGTACATTTTATAAACTGGAATCATATGATATGGAATGATTTTATAAAATAGATTCAGATTCAATATCTTTATTTCTTTAGGCTTACAAAATAAGCACTTAGACAAGACAAATTTCATACAAGTAATTATTATAGAAAAAGAAATAAGTTGTTATTGATTTCTCTTCACTTCAATTTTTTTTGTCCACTAGTGGAAGAAGTGAAAAAGAAACCACTAGTACATTAGTATATAAATTATGTATCTAATACAATGTTTGTTTTGCCAATCAAAATCTAAGTTTAATAAGTTTAATGTGTTATGATACATCTCAATAATACTGGTCTAATTCGTTGAATATCTGCCTGATATTGATCAATTCTTAAATTTTTCTGTGAAGCTTTGTTAAACTGTAAATTTTGTTTACTGCCTATCCTTAAGTACTTAAATGGCTTATTTCATTTTCACCTCTTAGGTGGTACAATGCCTTTAGCTTATTCCACAGCTAACAAATTATTTAGCTTGCAGTGGAAAACAACCATTTCAAATTAGTTTTGAATCTTTTAGTCAATCATTCGATTATGTTTTTAAACGATTCCTCCAACAAATAAGATTGCAACAACTTATATGGATTTACTGTTTTTAATTAAATTAAGTATCGTAAAGTTGATGGTTAGCAATAAAGCTTATAATGTAAATGCCAAGGTCATTCCAGGGTAACATAAAGTCATACCTTGCATAACTGGTCTACAAATGAATAGGGCAATTACGAAATTAACTTAGGGTTGCTTAACAAAGGTGTCATTTAAAAATATTAGTAAGTGGCACTAATTAGCCTTTCCTAATGAGAATGAGTCATTGGGACTAGATGATGGTGTGTGGATTATCCAGAATTAATTATTTATTTTATTTTATCTAACTAAATAAAAGCTAGTATTTACAATTGAAACAATTGAGCTAACTGCAGACTGTTGCAAACAAACTATAGGCAGCTCTACTGATCCAAATCAATACCAGTTGGTAGTGTACCATTTTATTTATATATTTAAATCACCACAGACTGCTTAGCTTGGGTCTAGATGATGTTGTAAGGATTGCCCAGTATTAATATTTTTTTTTAAATCATACTAATCGTTATAATTATATTATAAATCCAAAAGTTTAGATGTATGGATGGATGGATGTATGTGCAGACATACATTCGTAAAAATTTATGTCCTAAATGTCTACCTTTGGTTTCCATGGAAAAGTATAAAGGCTAAGTCTATCCCACGGAAAGTCATATAGGAAAAAATAGCTTTAGTATCATTTCAGATTTATACCTATTTATATAAACATTTTTTGGACAACGGTTTTTTAATTGGTATTGTTTCGGGGTGCTGCACCACCCTCTTTGTTTTCGGAAGTGGTCTTGATACATACTGTATACAAAAAAAATCTGACCGATTCGTTCAGCAGATTTGGGGAGAAGTAGCATAAACCGCGCATCCATCCACCCATCCACTCATACATCCATTGTATAAAGTAGATTAACTTAGGCTAGATGTAAAAGGATATAGAATCAAAATAACAAATATTTTTGTTTGTTTCTTTGTTAAAATATGTAAATCTGTAACAATTTTAAATAAGAACGAGATTCTCTAACAAAAGTTTTTTTACACTCATTGTATAAATGTGGGTCTCAATTATAAAATTACCTATTGTTATTTTTTTATATTGTTATAAAACATTATAAATTTATATTCTTGTCAATGAAATAATTTATTAACAAAAACATATCAGAAAGTTCTTAACAGGATATAAAAAATTACTTTAAGTCTAGACAATAATTATATCGATAAGGCCGCCAATTCCGTTAACTTTTAGTTTTAATTTGTATTAGTCATAAGTTTCGTGAATAAAGAATTATTATCTTATCTTATCTTATATTCTATTAAAAATATGACCTACCAATATTATCATAAAACAAAGGACATGGACACCTTCAGCTAAAAATAGTTACCTACAAAACAAGTTGTGGAATCAAGAATGGCAATTATTTGCATATCCACCGGTCGAAAAGACTTTGTTAATGCTCGTGGCGGAGTGGTTATCAGCTGTTATGTAGTCAATGGGTTTAATTTACAGTTAATTTTTAAATAAATAATGCCGGACAATCCACACATCATCATCTAGCCCCAAGCTAAGCAGATCTTGTGTTATGGCCATTAGATGACTGATATAAATAATACAATAGATTACATAGATAGATATTTTTTATTCAAAAAACGATCAGAACACCCTGGACAAATATCTGCAGATCGTACAAACATTTGTCCCGTGGCGGGAATCGAACCTTCGCCCACCGCACCAGAAAGGTTTTCTGTTTGAATAACTAAACATTTTATATATTTTATACTTAATTCTGGATTCTGTATTGCACGATAAAATAAAAGTTTTGGATACAAAATAATGACAAAGGCCTAAAAAAATCCCTAAAATCGATCTCTTCCAAAAATCTTATTGGAAGATAGTAGTAAAAGTGGCTAAATTATAAAATCATGTGCATAAAAAGGATGAATGATTGATTATTTATACAGACGCAGTTGGTGTTTTGCGTAGCCTGGTGAAGCTTTAGTCGTTGGCAAGGGTCCTGTTACCATAGAGATATAGACCCTTCTGTCTTTGGTTCTGTCAAAATGACACTGACAACTGAAGTGGAGCCTCCCCGTATTCTGGAAATCATGATAGAGCAGATAGAAAAATGGCGCTCGAGGCATGACAATTGGGAAGAAACCACGATTGTAGCGGGTGTTTTATTGAGTTTTGGTATAGACTTCCTCTAATCTTGGCTAGCTGGTATCGGCGAGCCTAAATATATTTTTAATACATATAGATAGATACCTATTTTAACCACCTGTTGATTAACGCCTTGTTTTATTCCGTCCGAGTCATTAAGATTCACAAAGCAAGGCGTTATTAATTTCCAAGTTTCACCCGAATACTTTGGAGGTAGGAAAGGGTCTAAGTTTCATGGACCTGTATTAAACTATTAGATCGCCGTAGGACTACGAAAATTTGTTCCTCTAAGTATCCGTTAGAGGCGCTACAAGACGCTAAATGTAATGTTGTAAACGTGAACTTTCATAAATAATTTTGGTATATGCGCTAAACCGATTTTGATTGATATAATAATTTAATTATATATTGAATTTAATTTTGTTTTGTACTTGTTTGATTTTTTATTTATAGACTCGAAGATGGGCATTTTTCCCTGGCCGCGATGTGTATCCGAGTTATTCGTACTATTACATTAAATAAAATACAGAATGAAACGCGAATGCCGAACAAAGTGCCACAAACAATTTTAATGTTTAAAAATAAAAATAAATTAATTAAACGAAATTATAAAACAAAACATGGTCTGGGCCACGGATGTATAAATATGAGAGAGCACGTACTCAATATTTTATTTATCAGTCCAGTACACAATAAATTAAACCGAATCTGCGTTTCTCAGAGCGAAGTTACTAAAAAGAACGTTAACTTTTGATGCTGACTGTACAATTTTAAAGCCTCAAGTTCCCGTTTTTAATGGAAAAACATAATTATTGGCAATGAACTCTACATATTCTTTGGTCTCTGCATATTTTATAACAGACGAACCTTGGCATAAATCCGATTCGCGTAATGTCGACACAACGAAACTTGTTGACTTGTTATGACTTACATCGTCTTTTTAAGGCATTCTTTACATATTTCGTTGTTCATGTTCATGACTGATGCTTTGCATGTATTTTCCATTCTATGTTCTCAACTATAGGTTTTTTCTATTCTGATTTATGGGGTTAAAATGTTGCCTATATGTTATAGCGCTGGAATTGTTGTCTTGGGTAAAATATAAACTACGTTATTTTGTGATAGAAATAAAGTATCTATACTAATATTATAATGAGGAGAGATTTGATTGTTTGTTTGAATTGAATAGGCTTCGAAACTACTGGACTGATTTAAAAAAATCTTTCACCATCCGAATCCTAAATTTTCCCTGATGAACATAGGCTATAGAATATTCAAAAAAGTTTAGGATCCGCATGAAAAATTCAATTTTTGTTAATCACCGTGCGAAGCCGGGATGGACTGCTGATGTAGAAAGGAAAAACTTCGTCAATTTGTCATAGAAATAAACTATTTTACTATTTAAAATATCGTTGTTTGACAAATTCATTATGAATTTACCTAAGCGGGTTATCTACGAACCTATTTTGTGTTGGAATAACAGCAACCATACTGGTCCTCCTGCTATCTTGATACCAGCATTGCATTACCTACTGCTATTAGTGAAGGATCATTTAAGATGTTCATTTGTGTGGAAGAAACCCGAGGTGATGTTATAAATTTTGTTTTTGTGAGGCTTATTTTGGCACTGAGAACAACAAGCGTCATCACATGAAGATGATGCAATATTTGCTTGGAATATAAAGACCACGTTTTGATCCAGGTTCACTATATTCAATATTCAATATATCTCAAATACCTCAATGTTTTTTACATTGCTGTGTTTATTTATCTCTGTTGCTGTGTATATTATCACATGTGTTACACAATGGAAATTATTTTGGTTAATGTTTATTTTAAATTTGTAATTTTAAGTATTATGTACCTACTGTTTATTTCCTAAATAAAACAAAACAAAACATTCTTTAAGTTTGAGAACAGAGTTTGGAGCAAGATAATTTTTTATGTGGTTTTTCTGTGTTTCTGATTTTTTTTCTAAAAGGAATAGCTCAATTGAAGCGTCCCCAAGGCGCTGGTTTTATTGCCCCGCTGTCGTACCGCAACGCTACAGCTGAAAAAGTAAATCATGTTATTTTATACATGCTAAGTCAAAAACGTTGTTGTTTTGTTTAATCTGAAATCCTGTCCCAGGAATTCACTGCCAAGCCTCTATTTAGCGTTCGTTGTCCCACGTATGAAAGGCGCTCTTCGCTCTGGTTCAAATAGGTCTGGAACTTACTTATGGCGGACTTATCGTCTGAGTCATCAAGAACGTCGTTGTAATAATTGATTTAAGATCCTGTCTCATGGTCATCGAAAGGGTTATCCTAAGTAAATCAAGGTTTGCTTTGACTTGTTTAACTTGTAGATGTGTTTTTATGTTGATTGGTCTATCTATACTAATAGTATAAAGAGGAAAGATTTGATTGTTTGTATATTTGTTTGTTTGAATCAAATAGGATCCGAAACTACTGGACCGATTTGAAAAATTATTTAACCTATAAAATCTTAAATTTTCGGTGATGAACATAGGCTATAGAATATTTTTAAAATAGTTAGGGGTCCATATGAAAAAAATAATAATTAAACCGTGCGCTAATATATTCAACTTTTTTTTTTTATTATGATTTCGCTGATTGCTTTTTTTACGGCTAGTGCCAGTTATTAATGAGTGCCAGTCAATGTCAAATACCTCAATGCTGCTAAATAGTTAGGGATCCGTATCAAAACTGTGAAACCCTACGTATTAGTGTGTATAATTTCTGAAATTATTGTTGCGAAGCTGGGGCGGACCGCTAGTAAGGTATAAGTTGTTGCTTACAAATGTAGTTTTAAATGACTTACTCAGTATTAAGGAACATGGCCTAGTATGGTTACCATATTAAAGGGACAAGATTGCCCTGACCTGACCTTAATTTTGGGCGCATCGTTTTTAAGTTGCTGTAAAAGTATAATTATTAAATGATGATGTTCCTGCAATGACTGCGACATAATTGATGGCCAAATGGCCATGTAACAATTTACAGCGCAATTTTAATAACTTCCAAAAAAGATGGGAATTAAAAATAATGAGTAAAAACTGACTGAATGAAACAATCCATCGTAAAATAAATTATTATTTCCTTAATAAGGGCAAAAGGTAATTTATCTGTCCTTTGTTACCTTTTGGTTGTTTTGAGAAGGCCTGAATACTAAACGGATTAAGGTTATGGGTCTGGCTAGATTTTGAATTACATTTTGACCCAACCAAAAGTACAGCGAGGCTATACATTCAGCGCAGCGTCTTGGGGACGCTTCTAACCGTTGTTGGCTTATTCCCAGAGGTTCACGACTCCATTGTTTTCAAAAAACTTAGGATCATACTTTGATTCCCAAGAGGTCCCAAGTTTTATAAAGATTTTCCACATTTTGGTCGAAAAATAATGTCGTATGCCTGACGACCGATCTGACGCGGGGCGGGTGGAAATCTGCCTCAGATGCCGGAGGTTGTGGTTTCGATTTCCGCCTTGCGACAAATGCTTTTACGAGCTAAAAAATATTGATTCCGGGGGTTCCTGGTATTTGCTATGTATTATAAGATATATCTATTGGTGTAATATATGATATAAGCTCTGCTTAGCTTGGTTATTTATTTGTGTAACAAAAACATCCAGAATCTAGTCGCCCGAGGTTCGTAGCAAACGCCTCACCACAATCAAACTCAAACTTAAATGCTGGCTTGTCGAGCAGACATTCTAAACCTTCGATGAGCTCACGAGCCTGGAACTAACTACTTAATTAAAATTGAAAATTTGCATAATTTTACTTTAAAATTGACTTGTAGTGTATCATCCATATTCCATATCCATTAATCTATACTAATATTATAAAGAGGAAAGATTTGATTGTTTGTATGTTTGTTTGTTTGATTGTTTGTTTGTTTGTTTGTTTGAATTGAATAGGCTCCGAAACTACTGGACCGATTTGAAAAATTCTTTCACCATTAGAATCCTGAATTTTCCGTAATGAACATAGGCTATATAACATTTTCAAAAAAGTTGGGGATCCGCATGAAAAATTCAATAATTGAACCGTGCGCTGTATATTCAACCTCTTTTTCTATTATGGCGCGTCAGAATAGAAAAGGAGGTTTAATATATACGCACGGTGCTTGCTTT
Source organism: Eupithecia pulchellata (assembly GCA_963931895.1). Taxonomy (NCBI): domain Eukaryota; kingdom Metazoa; phylum Arthropoda; class Insecta; order Lepidoptera; family Geometridae; genus Eupithecia; species Eupithecia pulchellata. The sequence goes on from OZ007544.1 coordinate 6,675,663, forward strand.
TTCTCTACGGCCAGTGTCAGTTATGGAGTGTCGAGTCAATGTCAAAAATCCAAATGCTGTTAAAAAAAGTAAGGGATCCGTATGAAAACTGTGAAACCCATCGTGTTAGTGTGTATAATTTCTGAAATTTTTGTTTAATACCCGTGCGAAGCCGGGGCGGACCGCTAGTAACAAATAAATGAAATGAAATGCGTAGTTTCAAAGTGAATGATGTGCATGTGTATGTTATGTATTAATAGAATACAAGACTGGTACAGGAATGTCTTCTAACTGGTTTTATTATTGAGACGTCATCAGCGTCATTTAGGTACGTCAGTAATAATCGAATAAGTTTGTTGATAAATAGCCAACAAACTTATTTTCGTTGATTTATTTGATTAGCTCTAAGTTAGAGCTAATTTATTATTTCATTAGCTCTAAGTTAGAGCTAATGAAATAATAAATCAACGAAAATAAGTTTGTTCTGTTCAATTTTGGGTACAATGTTAGAGCCTCTAACATTGTACCCAAAATTACTATAAAATTACTATAATTACTATAAAAAACAGGACATTGTACCCAAAATTGAACAGAAAATGGTGCTTTATATTTAGTTTACTGTTAAAATAATTTTACGTATTTTTAATGGAGGAAGTTCAACTGAAGGACAATAATAGCGGAATCGATATTACGTTTACCTATATACTTACATAAACTTACGTATAACATTAGGTGGGAATCGAACCAGCAACCTCCTGCGTCGCAAGCGGACCTTCGCCCACCGGGGCACAGAGGTCAACACTAAATGTAATTTGTGTGTATTTAATCCCCTCTAGCTAATCCACAGGTTTATTTTTTTAATCTTGACGCACTCTTATCGTTAGCGTCTTGTTATTTGCTAATTTTTGCTAGCTAATGATTTTTAGATTATACCTACTATTCTTAGTACAAACTGATCTTTGTTATTTAGTTTTTTGCTGTCTTATCGAATCTTATAATTAGAATCTTGATGTAAAAAATTGGGAAATGTGAGTTGGAGCGACTTGCAAAACCTGTTTTGGTTGATTCGATTTTGAATTTATGCTACTATGTTGAACATTCAAAATAATAAGACTATTAGTTATGTGAATTACTATAAATACCCATTTTAGCGTCAAAATTATAATTTACCTACGCTACCAAAACTGCTTGTATAAGTTTGTGATAAATTTGGATATTTTTAGGAATTTCATTCTAAATGTGGTAAAACCTGTATGAGCAACGTAATGACGTAAGTTTAAAAAAACTTGCTATAAATCATAGAATACTGGGAATTATCACACTATTGATAACCGATTCTATAAACACAAGATGGACACAAGTTATTTGACGCGTTATAAATACTTAATGGAAAATGAACTAGGCTGAACGAATACCAAACCAAAAGTTTTGGTACGGTCACAGAAATAATTTATTTTGCTTTCAAATAATTTAAGATTATGATCATAATTTATAACTATAAAAAACTCTCTTTTCATTCATTCCGACATTTTTATCTAAAAACTGAACGAAACTATTGCTGTGTTTTTTAGGTTTCTTTAGTGACTGCGATTGTTACCTATGAAATAGGTATCGTTTAAGAGTATTTCATAAAATCAGTTTATTTTTATTATATAACAAGTTTTAATGATAAAATTTTTGTATTAATATGTAAGAAAGAAATAAAGAAATATTTATAATAGATAGTACAGCCCACATATAAAAAGTTAGACAACTATAACAAATTTAACGAAAAGGAAATTTAAAATTTTAGAAATATTTGTCTTGGACCTCTTGGGAAACACGAAACAATAGAATCATGGACCACTGGGAATATGCCTTCGGTAACAATATTTCTGTCAAAGATTCTAAACATATCACGAGCTTTTAAATTATTGCATAATTTTGCTAAACCTCCAGTATAAGGTCAAATTGTGCGCAATAAAAAAAGTACATACCTACATGTTGTGCCTAATGTAATTGTAGGTAGCATTTTACACCTAACAATAGTTATATAAAACCTTGAACCCATGTACAGCCTTGTACAGAAATGTATAATAGTTGATGTTTTTATTTTACCTACTTAGCGATTCCTAGGTACCTACTTAGCGATTTACCTACTTAGCGATTCCTAGGTATTCATGCTCACAATATTCTAGCGGACGAGTCTGTACATACCACATTGCTTCATATCTGGTCAAGTGTGAGTCAGGGGGATAACGAGTAAACGTAAATTCCTTGTCGTCCCCCCAGGGGAACATCTTCGATCACGAGTCATTTGCGTTGAACTTCACTCTTGGATTGGCGTTAAATCCGAATCTAACTCGAGAATGCGATGCGTCAAATAGTTTATGCTATGTATCTATACTAATATTATAAAGAGGAAAGATTTGATTGTTTGTTTGAATTGAATAGGCTCCGAAATTACTGGACCATTTTGAAAAATTCTTTCACCATTAGAATCCTTAATTTTCCCTGATGAACATAGGCTATAGAATATTTTCAAAAAAGTTAGGGATCGGCAAACAATTTAATTTTGTTAAATACCCGTGCGAAGCCGGGGAGGCCCTCTAGTATAGGATAATTTATGTAATCCAGATTCTACGTCATAGAGAGTTGGCAGAGGTAATATAAAAGTTCAAACCGTAGATAATATAAATTCCAATGACAAAGAGCAGAATAAAGTGCCCATAAAAATAATAGGGTTAGGTATAACGACGCTTCTCGGCAATAAAACATATTCAACAGCACAAAGAATATCATAATATTAAAGTGCACCGAACTTACCAACACTTATTTTATTATTCTTATTTAAATCATATTATAAAAAGGTATGGAATAGGATATTTTTAAACTTACGCGATCTGAACACATAATGATTAGTTATTAACGGGTATTTATCGCGTTTTTTTTTTGTTTTTCTTCTCTCGACGTTTCAACAGGTTTGCACTCTGTCGTGGTCACGAGATGACTCAACACACGAAAAAAAACGCGATTAATTAGGTACTAATTATTATGGAATAGGATAATCATTAATTGCTTGGAATAATAGCAACAAAAATTGAAAAATTTTGTTTATTCCTTAACAAATCAAATAAAGAAACTAAAACATAAATACATAGTAATTGCATATAAATGCAAGAAGTGCTGCTTTCAGGCTCCGTCGACGGACCGCCGACGGTCCTCGGACGGAATTTCCCATACAAACGTAATACCAAAATGATTCGGAATTTGAGCATATTTCATGCTATTATTGTCAAGGTGAAAATATGCTCAAATTCCGATTAAATAGGAAATAATTTAATAATAATTTAATAGTGGGGATTACGGGCAATAACCCCCAAATGATAATGCCATCTATGGCGCTCATTTGGGGAGGCCTATGTCCAGCAGTGGACTATATAGGCTGGTGATGGATGATTATGGATGCTATTATTAACACGATCTGCCAATAGTTGTTCAGGGTGATTTTGTCGTTTTCTATGTAAAGTAACAAATATCTATGTACTCATAATGTTTATCATTCAGTTATCTAGTACCCATAACACAAGCTCTGCTTAGCTTGAGACTACATGATGCTGTGTTCATTGTCCAGCATTATTTATTTATTTATATCAGTCCACTGCTGGACTTAGGTCTAATGAGCGCCATAGATGGCTAATAGAACTACTTACTATAGATACCAATAAAATTACCAACGTCAGCTCTACGTATAAAATCACCTGCTTTGATTATTTTACAAAGAAAAAGCATTGAATCATCAAAACAAAGGAAGTTAGTATTTTTCCATACGGATACAAAAACAGATGGTTTTTACCACAGATTATAAAGCTAGTTTATTACGTACTAGTGGTACGCCCGGCTTCGCGCAAGTATTTAACAAAAACTATGATTTGTACACAAGTTGGGTTACATTATTTAAGTTTTCATACGGATCCCTTACTTCCAATGTGTCGCTAACAAACGGTTTTCTTTTCTGTATTTTTTTTGTGTGTGATGCATGAGTCACTTACGAACGTTTCTATTTTATTTCTACTATTTCAGCCAATATACACACGAAACCTAACATTCCTTATCATCACTCTATCCATTGATGAAAACTGTATGGAAAATCGTTCGATAGTTTTTAATTTTGTCACGTTCAGACAGACAGACAACACAGCGTGAGACTTTGCTTTTCAATATAGTGAATAACGCAGCGATATCGCATGGGTTAGACAAAGAGCAACAGGTTATTATCTAATTATACTTCTGTCAGGTAGATAATGAACCCTTGCTCTTGAACTTTGTATATTAATGCATAATGCATTTAAATATCGAGAAGCAAGCTTTGTGGAAGATTAACTTTTTGTGTTTATTGTTTTCTGTTGAGTTTTGTTGCATTTGTGTGAATAGTGTAGTGAGATATTTCGTTGTAAAAAAATCTTACTAATACATAGGGTATACCTTTGTTAAAAGACAAAATTATAATTAGATAACCAAATTAGAACTACTTTTCAATTAAAACGATTGTTCTAACTGCCGACTGTTGCAAACAAACTATAGGTGGCTCAACTGATCCATCAATACCAGTCGGAAGGGTCTCCCAAGACGCTGGCTGGTTAAACTAAAACTAGATAAAATTATAAGGCAATTCATACGAGAAATTCATAGAAACAGGTATCAAACTCAATACTTCATTAAAAAAAACTAGTTTTAGTTACTTTACGATTTATGTATCTTCTTTTACCATTCGAGTTCTTATGTATCGCTAAAAATAGAAAAACAAACTCAGGAATGTATAAATAATAATCATAAAACGAAACAGCAAGTTTTTCATACGGAATCACGTTAATGTAATGAAAAATGAAGTTAAAGGTTAACTACGAAGTCGATTTGATGAATCGTCACATAATGAGAATATATATGGAAATAGTCATTATGAATCAGCATAACTCTGGTCGAAGCGAAACGTAATATCGATACTAATTATTAGAAAAAAATCCTAGGATACAAAATATTTAGTTCTATCAAAGAATCTCCGAATTCTGAACCAAAAAGCTCCTCAGCTTACAAAAATATGCTCAACTGCTCCATAACAATATAATTTGGAAGCGTCCCCTAGCTGGCTGCATTGCCTCGCTGTAAGGCAATGCTGATGCGCTGCGCCAGATACTAACCAGCTCTCGTTCAGGTTTTTCATCCAAAATCCTATGCTCCAATAAAATAATTTTAACTCCACTAAAAATTATTGCTGAGCCGAGCCTTTTTGCTGCTCTTACACACAGTTCTTTTTTAGGGTTTTGCCATCGGTTGCAAAACCCTTATGAAATCGCTTTGGGTCTGTTTTGTGTTTTGAATCCTTAATATCTCAGAAACTACTGCAGCTATTGACTTAAAATTTGAAATAATAATACATTTTGTGCGCCCGCACATATTTATAGAAAAATAAATGAAAATAAATGAAAAATCAAAATGAAGATTTTCCATACAAATTTTGAAATTGAAATTTTAAATGGAACGTACAAAGTCAAAAGTGGTATCAAATGAAAGGTACACGTTTGTAGATTTCAAAATAGTTTTGGAAATTTTGGTAGATTTTATACTTGTTAAAATATTTTGAAAAAGGTCAAAAAAATGACCATTCCCCCCCCTTATCTCCGAAGATTGCACAGCGATCGACGTGATATGTAGCAAGTGTTTGTAGATATGGATCTATATTTTACAGGAAAAATATAGAGAAGTCTGTAAAAATAATAGTTTTTGAAATATGGTCAAAAAAGGGCGGGAAAAATTTCTGAAGGGCTGACTACCCCACCGAGTTGGGTATCAAATGAAAGGTATTGGCTTGTACATTCCAATACAGTTTTTGAAATTTCGATAAGTTTTATACTTTTCGAAATATTTTGAAAAAGGTCGAAAAATTGACCATTCCCCCCCCCCCCCCCTATCTCCGAAGATTGCAGAGTGATTGATGTAAAATTTACCAAGCTTTTGTAGATATAGATCTATATTTTACAGGAAAAATATAGAGAAGTCTGTAAATATAATACTTTTTGAAATATGGTCAAAAAACTAATTTTCATACAATGGGGGCTATTTCATTGAGAGTAATATCAAATCAAAGGTATGGATTTCGACAATTCAAAACAGGTTTTGAAAATCGTCTAAATTTCATACTTAGTGAAATAGGTTGAAAAAAGCCGAAAAAAAATTGTAGGTACCAACCCACTTACCTAGTAACTGTAATAGGAGTATCCTAGATAATCCACACAGTATCATTTACCCACAAGCTAAGCAAAGCTTGTGTTATTGGTATTACTACGATAGCTGTTATACATAATAAAGTATAAGTATCACATTAGATGATTTATTTTTGTGTACAGAAAAGGACTAGAACACCCGAACAAATAATCTGAAGATCCTACAAATATTAGTCCCGAGGCAGGAATCAAACCTCAACCTCCTGCGTTGTAAGCCCACCGCTCCAAGAGGTTGTCATACACGTACCTACCTAAACGACAAAAGTTCAAAACCCTCGGCGCGCGAGTTACACTCGCACTTGTCGTACTTGTTTTAATTTTTTGTGCCTGTATAAGTTAGTGTTTATGTTATCTCTTTTTTTTGGTTCCTTTTATTATAACTTATAAGCTACATGTTTATGTTATTTTTTTTTTACAAAATGTATTTAAAAATCTTATTTTTTGTAATTTGTGACCACGAAATAAATAAATGTCTATGTCTAATAATAAATAAATCTCTGTCTTTCCAGAAAAATGCCAGCATACGACAATGAAGGCGCCACGATATCCATGGAAGACGTCCGCGCACCAGACCCTCCTATCACCATCAGCACCATAGAAGAAGAACTGGCAGCCAGAAGGAACCGTATGCTGAAACCTCAGAAAAGCACAGTAGCTTCTAGAAAGGAACAAGCGGTCTGTGTGAGACGAGCGCACAAGAGATATGGGTCGTCGAAGAACCCTAATATTATTTTGGATGGGTTGAATATGACAGTTCCTAAAGGCGCAATGTGAGTACAAAATATTTTACAAGAATTCAGTTTAAGAACTTGAAAATATATACAAATATAATAATAATGGAATAGGAAACAACAGAAATTTTAAAAGTTTCGTCTTCATTACAATACAGTTTATTAGTGAATTCCAAAATATTACGGAATATAAAATCGTTATACGTATGATGAAGTAGATAGATGTTAACTTTTGAACACAAGCTCTGTTTATTTTGGACAAAGAATATGACTAGCAGTTCAGTCGCTATTTAACAAAGAATTCAAAAATTATAAATATTTAAACACATACTATATATACTTTGGGTTCCATTATAGAAGTTTTCAAACGGATTACTAAATTTTTAAAAAAATCCTTAGCCTGATGCTCATTACGGGTAATGATTCTAATGGTAAAAGAATATTTTCAATAAATAGGGAGCAGTTTCAGACCCTATTCAATTCAAACAAACAATCAAATCTTTCCTCTTTATAATATTAGTATACGTAGATGTACTCATAAACAAAACAGAATTGCTTTGCCCAAGTAAGTGTTTGCTTGCTCGCTGTTTGTATAACATAACATTTTTAAATTATTTTTCCCTGTTTAATTATTCCCATTATCTCTAGTCATCGTTTCTAAATTAAAAATTACTGTGTTGTCCGTTTTTCGGACCATTGTAGAGTGCGGGTTTTTTGCTTATATCTTACTAGCGGTACACCCCGGCTTCGCACGGGTATTTAACAAAAATTTAATTTTTCATGCGGATCCCCAACTTTTTTGAATATTCTTTTGCCTATGTTCATCACGGAAAATGTAGGATTTTAATGGTGAAAGAACTTTTCAAATCGGTCCAGTAGTTTCGGAGCCTATTCAATTCAAAACAAACAAAGATACAAACAAATCTTTCCTCTTTATAATATTAGTATAGATTAATTAAAACGCTTTTCGTCATCATATCAGCCCATAAAGTCCAGCGCTGGACTAATAGCAGTTTTGAGCTACTTCCGCGTATCGATTTATGGTTTTGTTGAGAACATTTTATCCAAATCATTTCACCATGTCACTGCGTAGTTTTATTTACAGTTGGCTATCTCAAAGATATGTATGATTCTTTGTCTCTTATTCATGTATTTTGTTTCTGACGTCGTATTTAGAATGATTTGAGTAACATTTCGTTTTCATTTATTTTAATTATTCCAATATTCCGACACAAACGTACGTTTGTTGTGTGTGAATGTACTAAACTGAAATTTAATGAAAAGCCAATAGAAATTATGCTAATAAGCTTAGAAATAGAAATGTTTTAAGTCCTGAAATCTCTTATAAAAAATCTTGATGTACGAACACAAAAGGTCAAGTAACCGATAGTCTCCGGATAAATCTCAAAGTATAGCTAACATAATATAAACGACATAACAGCCATATTCATGGTTAAATAATTTAAAAACGCGTGGTTATAATGATGATGCTAAGTTAAAATAGCTGTGCAATAATTTTGAAATGTGTTTTGGTGGCAAATACGTAGCAGATGATTTATTCAATTACTTAACGAATAAATTGTGTCTGTCTGTCAAAACTTAACATATTCCTGTTTGAAGAACAAACAAAAAATACACGGTAATATATATATATTTATAATTAAGTGTTTGTAGTGAAAATGTTTTACCTATGTTTGCAACACTTTTCTTGTTATGTGTACATCTAGGTCTACAATCTGGCTCAATACTGTAACTTTAGTTTTAAATCTGTAAAATATGATTATAAACTGCTTTGTAATCTTATCACAATAAATAAAAATAAATAAATAAAACAAATCGAACCTACATGAAAACAGCGCACTGTTTTCGGTATTTTGATAGATAGATAGATAGTAGTTTTACCTTTCTTTGCTCTGGTTCCCGTACGGTCAAAAATCGAATTTTTACTGTTTTCTTACTGTGATTTCCTTCTCGTGCTGATATACCATTCGAACAACCTATAGATTATCAGATTAGCAACATTCTGAAGTTATGTAGATAGATAGATATAACTTGATTAGACACTTCAGACACATACATACAAAATACAATAATGATTAAACAGTACATTTTAAAAACGGACATAAACAAAATACAATTAACATAATGAACAATACCATCTACTCTAATTAAAATCTAAGTAAAATGTCAGTACGTCAAATAGGATTTTATGTTAAGTTAGGGTTCTATATGAAAACTTCAACATAACCAAACTTGTGTAAAAATTTATAATTTTTGTCAAATACCCGTGCGAAGCCGGAACAGGCCGCCAGTCTATTATTAATAAATCAAATACCCGTGCGAAGCCAGAGCAGGTAACAAGTCAAGATAAATATATAAAAGAAATAAAATGAAAATCTTATTTTTCCAGCTACGGTCTTCTCGGCGCATCAGGCTGCGGCAAGACAACTCTCCTCTCGTGCATAGTGGGCAGACGGCGGCTGAACTCAGGGGAGATATGGGTGCTGGGAGGCAAGCCTGGCAGCCCAGGAAGCGGCGTGCCTGGCCCCAGGATCGGGTATATGCCTCAGGTAAGATCTTCTTTCTTTAGTTCTGTAAAATCACATAGGTACACATGATTTCTTCGATACAGGCGCCTTTTAATTTAACTTAGTGAAGAAATCAGATAATGCAAAATTATATTAGTACCAAGATTTTTTTTTATTATAACTCTAGCGAAGCTATCAAATTCAATATTCCCCACCCCACGATCAACAGAGCATTTTCGTCGTAGTCGTTCAACACACGGACAAAAGTACACTTAGTACAGCATACTTTATGCTTACGATATACATTTTTTAGATCCATTGACGTCTTCGAAATCAGAGAATGATAGTAAATCAAGCGATGTTACTGCTCTATCTAAACTTTTATAACATCAATGGCGCGGGCTTGATAGCCATGTCATGTCAAAGTGCAACAAATCGCTCAAAAACTATTAACAAGTTCACAAGAAATTAATGTCATACAACAAAAAGCTGTTCCTCTTGATCTTGTATAGCAGCGCTGCATGACGCGTTATGTATAGATAGGACTCGAAAACTAAGAAGGAAAGTTTATTTTTATAACTGATCCTCAGTTTGACCACGATCTTATCTGCTGGAAAGTGAAGATGTGGCCGACGGTATCACGAAGGTCTAGAAGACACTTATTCATTCTAGTTTTGTAGAGACCCAGGTTGTAGTTAGTCGGGAAAACAGAAGCAGCGAGTTCCACCTTTGCAGTGCGAATGATGAAGATGGAGGAAAGTCGCTTTGAGCGAGTGGAGGGTATTATAAGAGATATTATATTATTATAAGATATATAATATTATATATAATATAAGAGATGTTATATAATATAAATGCGCACCGCTCGTACTAGGCACTCAGAAGTATTCTGAAGCCACTTAGCAGTACATAAACCAGTCTTGCGTATCCGCGATATCTTACACATGTCACTGATATTATTTAGGATGAGGGAAAATTATAAATCAACTAACCTAATTATAACTATTTCCTGTGGATTATGAGAGGGGTTCGTCTGGAGGACTACCGCTGTGTTTTTATCGGCGCTAAGCATTTTTTTTTCTAGTTGAAAGGGTTAGCCGGAAAAATTAGATACGTAACGATTTGGCATGAAAATCTATGACCAGTTCCACTGAAAACTCAAATATCTAGCAATTCACCTAAAATGCATCCCTAATAGTTTAGAACATAATTTGTTTTAAACTGATGCATTTTGGGTAATAAGCTAGATTTTATGAATGAGGGCTAAAGCTTAACATCTAAGCTTAGGTTTGAGCTAAATAATGCTACACGCAATAATTTGGCTACGATAATCAAAATGGTCATCGTGTTTTACCTAACTAGGTAAAATAGCGCTAAAGTGAACCTAGAAAATACCGATTTTAACTATACACAAATGATACCAGTAACACCTCAGAATCTACCGGTTATGAATATCGTGCATCAATGAACTTTGGTCCTTGGCAATATATCACTCCGCAGGCCTACTCTAGAATCCAATAAACGATATTATCATTATCATCATTACGTCATCTTATATTTATGTAAGTATATAAAGAATTTTTTTTTAGTATCCATAATTTATAGGGTCTGAAATAATAAATTATTGAATTATTTATAGGTTTCTTTGATTGGGCCATTTGCTTCGGTAAGTGTTATGGATGCGTTTTTGGTTTACAAAATCAGAAATCGTTTTGGACTTCACGACTTGTCGTTATCCAAACTTCAGTTGGTCAAAGATTTGGGAACCGTTGGTATATATTAGTGATCTGTCAAATTTCTTTTACAGCTTTACTTGAGAAAATATGAGTAAGGAAAATAATTAATGACGAACGACGGTTACCTACTGTGTCGACCTTGTGAAACATGTATCGAATTAGGGAACTTATTACATAAGTCGTCCTAGAAGTGCAGCATCTTTTAGTAGTGTGAGCGGAGCGAGTCTATAAGTTCAGAACTTAGTGGTTTGTACAATTTAACTCTACGGATACTGTTGTTATCCAAATTTACCCGCAGCACTAGATGTTAGATGCGGTAGATAAATTATTTAGGTTAGTTTTAGATCTTAAGAAATTTTTTAGCAGTAGTTTTTGAAAGACGGGACTGACAAGGTCTTGACACAAAGTTCCAAAATTTATAAAGAAAGAAAACAATCTTTGGAACATATAAGTATAGAGTAGGCCTCCAGAACGAGAGCTTGATCTTTTCAGCGCCGGTATATTTCCATGATCGCTGCTCCAATTTCACATTCTTTAGTATTTTCATGCGTCACTGATTTTTCTAGCACCTTTAATGGAGGATATTCCTAAAATATCTTTCACGGTGCTTTTACTAAGTAAATTGAGAATTGATAGAAAAACATTGAAGATACCATAATAGATACCTAGGTACCATTTTACCCTGCCCAAACAATGCCATAAAAAACTAATTGTCTCAGAGCTTCCGAGTCGAGTTAGTCTGTGTACTTACTATCTAAACATAGTGTGATTGAAATTAAAAATCTTCTTTCTTTTCAATTTGAGAGAGAGAGAGAGAGAGAGAGAGAAACATTTATTGACACAACCCAGTTACAGCACAGAACAAAAACAGTAATAATTACACGAATGCTTACAAACTAATACTAAATACTAGAACAAAGTGAGCTACTGAATTTAAATAATAAGTAGACCATAGAACTCTGCTACGGAATATAAAGTATCCTCTAGGAGCTATTTCTTCATTTGTTTTCCACCACGGAACATCGAATGAACCAGCGTATAGGAGTAATACGGGCGCGACGTGAACCGCACTCACCCTGATGAAGTACCTCGTCAATAGATGAAACGTTGGTGTTCTTCCAACATAAATTAGGTTTGTAGTTAACCCGCTTACATTCATAATTAACCATAGTGGAATTTGCGTCTTAAATTATGTTCTGTTATAGACCGAGAGACTAATGAGTCCCTCGGTCTATAACAGTACTACGTACATAAAGATGTACGTAGGTACCTACATATAGGTATTATGTATCCAAATACATCCATCTACGTTTATTAGTATTTTAGAGATGTAAACAACGATGTGTTACGTATATTATACATAATAATAATTTAAGATACTAATACTATAGATGCGAAAGTTTGGATGAATGGATGGATATTTCTTACATCTTCACCCCAAATACTCTCCACAAATCAGGCTGAATTCTCCCATAGCTCTTTTCCTGCAATAAAACAGGCTTTGAACCCCTAAAATATCGGTTTCCATGGTAACGGAATAACCTGTAAACATTTCCATGGAAACAATGCGTGTGAAATCGCGGGTAGAAGCTTGTATGTCTATAAATATCTACGTACAGGAATGACAAACTTGAACTACCTACATACTGAAATTAATGGATTTTAGAGCCACTAAGAAATTGAGAAGGCGGTTTTAATAAGATAAATTTATTAAGGTATAAAAGATGTAAATTACACTAAACAATTTTATTTATTTCGTTAAACACTTAACTGCACACATAAAAGGATACAAAGGGTGGGTATAATGCTGATGGCATTGTCTACCTACCAACCACACATGTTAGAACGAAAGAATGGTGTTCAGAACCTCGCTCCTCAATACGTCGAGTGTTAAAACACCGCGCTAGTTTACGCCGCGCGAGAGATGAACCTATAATTTAAGTAAAGTGTCAATAACGTTAGTTGTACAAAAGTAAGTAGGGAAATTATAGGTTCATAATAAACGGGACGTTTCAATAAAAGTAATATAGCGCCTAGGTTGCGTAACCCTCCCCGTAATTTTAGGTTTTTAAAGAACAGCGCTTCTACAAAATATGTCACTCAGTGTCGCAGCAACTGCAGACGCCTTCGACTGGCGCGACGTTCTCAGACTCGACTTCAAATAGCGCGCCGTTCCAAGCCTCACTTTGATGAGCACGCGGTTAAGTCCAGCTCGAATCAAAGTCGCTCGCTTATCTCTCGCGCGGCGTAAACTAGCGCGGTGTTTTAACACTCGACGTATTGAGGAGCGAGGTTCTGAACACCATTCGTTGTTTGGTAGAGATAGAGTTTGAGCGACAACACCGTCAATTGTCACATCCTTTGTAATGTGTTGCTAAAATTTTTATTTGTTTTATTAATTTTGCAATAAAGAATTTTTTTACAATCTATTCAACCAATTATAGGAGCTACTAACTTAACTCGTACAGCCCGCGGGCTCGATAATGAATGCAATCAGTAAGTCACGGATTCAGCGTGAACCTCGTCCAAATGTCAGAAAGAAAGAAAATACATTTATTTTTACCCATTTAAAAGCCCGGACATGGAGTGATGCTACAATAATTAATACTATATAGGTATTGATATTGTATTATGTATATCATATCAGTCACATACCACAAGCAACCATAACACAAGCTCTGCTTAGTTTGGCTCTAGATGATGCTGTGTGGATTGTCCGGCATTATTTATTATTTTTTTATTATTTATACTTGGTATAAAAGTGGACTAACACTACTAAAAGAATTTACAATAAATGTGGACTAGCATATCCTGATGGTGATTATGCTTAATAAATATTTTAATTTCGCCATCCTGTTGGCAACACCACACGAAATATGGGAGTCAATTTATTTAAAATTGCGGTCCGCCCGGACGTGGCACGTGTGTTGAACAAAAATTTAAATATTAAAATAATTATAAATTTTTACTCACACGTTGGGTAATTTGGGTTACATTTTATTGAAGTTATTATACGGATCCCTAACGTTTTTGAAAATATTCTATAGCCTATGTTCATCTGGGATTTTAAGGGTGAGATAATTTTTCAATCCAAATAAACACACAATCAAAACTTTCCTCTTTCTAATATTGGTATAAAAAAGATCCGGTATCAGGTAGCTATTTTTAGATAAGTATTTATTAGTATTTTGTCATAAAATTAAATTAAATTACGTTAGTCTGCAGCATTATAGTTAGAAATGTATGTACAGACCGCGTCACATATAAGTACCCCCCTATCTCAATGTATGTGGGACAGAATAGTTGTTATTGTTGGGAATTTCAGACTTTGAGTATTATGGTGGGTGGTCCGATCCTTAGCGGTGGCATAATACATTTTTTCATGTGAAAATTTGTCATAAGTTACAAAGGAATTCGAAGTAGTCGTAAATATTATGTAGACAAGGGGGGTACTTAATGCTGACGCGCACTGTACATACAAGTAGTATACAGGGCGCCCCATCGCTATGCCACATGGAGGGAAAGTACCTTAAATATTGAAGATTGAACATTTTACTGAAAGAAGACTTTATTTTAATTTTAAAAACTAGGGTTTTTATTTTATTTCTGACACTTTGTTATTTAGCAAAAAATAATCCTGATGAAGGCTTTCGATCGTTATGATAAAGCTACAGGGTAATTATTTTTCTCGTGCAGCGGGTTCGGTTCCCGGTTCAAATACCTATGTAACTATTGAAAAATCTATGATTGCAATTTACCTAAATTGTTTTTAAAATTTAAATAATCTCTTCTTTCAGTTATATGTTCAATTTACAATATTTAAGGTGCTTCCCCCGAAGTGGCATAGCGATGGGACGCCCTGTATATATATTACGGCACTCTGAATATCCTAAGCGGTATCAATCACATCCTATTCCCTATTCCAGGAACCTGTAAATTGTTTACAAGATTAATGTATGCAGGATTGAGACAACCCTGAATTACTTACCCCAGATAAGATAATTTATAGCGAGAAGATGTTGATAATTATTGAATCTTGGATGGCTGTAGGGTTAATTGGCAACGTTACGTACGTTGTGATTTTGCCGCATGATGAAACTTGAATCAAACAAATTTTGTGCTGTATTTGATTGATAGTTTCAAATAATGATCACGGTTAAATATTATCTGTATAATCTGTAAATGTATTATTTATGGTATCCGTTGTCTCCTTGGTCGCATCGAAGAAATTGCTATAAGCGATAAGGCCGCCATTGCCATACTGTAGAGTAAGTTAATTTAAGTCGTTAGTCTTGACGACCTCTGTGGCGCGGTGGGCGAAGGTCCGCCTGCGACGCAGGAGGTTGCGGGTTCGATTCCCGCCTCGGAACAATATCTGTATGATCTGCAGTTATTTGTTCAGGGAGTTCTAATAGTAGAATACCAAAAGGTGTAAAAGGAGATAATTGATAGGCGATATCATTGTCATCGAGAGGAGATAGTATTAGTGGAATTGGGCCCCTGGTCGGGGTATGTTTTTCTATGTATAATAAAAAAATATTAATCTATGTAATAATATTGTATTATGTATACTGTATATCAGTATTAGTAATATTGTATATCAGTCATCTAGTAGTACCCATAACACGAGCTCTGCTTAGCTTGGGGCTAGACGATGCTGTGTGGATTGTCCGGCATTATTTATTTATTTATTTAAGTGACGATTGTTTTCCTTATATAAGGCTTTGAAATAAAGCATTATTTATCTATCTATAGTATAAATTCTATATCGTCGAGGTAAATTTGTCGCCAGTGTACGGTCTCACCTAATGTGTATGTACATAACTATGGTTCTTGTCAAACTACCGTAGGTATATATATAATTATTTACATATTTATCTCATCATCAGACTTTACTAGTCCACAGCTGGACATAGGCCTCCCCTAATGAGTGCCATAGCGCCCTGTCTTCAGCTTGTCGCATCCAGCATCTGCCAGCAACATACATATTTATCTAAGGCCCATAATTCCAGGAAACGGGTATAAATGGAATTTTATGGGCTAGCCCGATCAGAAGAACATAACAATATAATAATCATCAATATCTCAATACGTAAAGACGACGGAAGATGTATCTATTTGGTTCGGAAGGTACATATTAATATAAACACCAGTAAAATGATCCTTATTGCGAAATAATTAAGGTAGGTATTAGTATGTTAGTTGGCTGCGTCCGGTCCGTCAATGCCAACACATGTGAATAGTCTAATAGACCTTAGGGAAAATGTATCTCACCGTTTGTATAAATATTTCAAATATATTTATCGACGAAGAAAATAACAATACCCGAACAAAACAATAACAATTAGTATTTAATATACATATACAAGGTGTGAAGAATGAAGTATGTTTAATAATAATAATGATAATCCACACGCATCATCTTACCCCAAGCTAAGCAGAGCTTGTGTTATGGGTAGGTACTAGATAACTGATATACATAATACAATATATTACACAGATATATTTGAAAACGACCAGATCACCCTTAACAAATATCTGCAGATCGTACAAATATTTGTCCCGAGGATTCGAATCCGCAATAGTAATAGTAATAATAGTTATACTTATTTCCTAAAAATCTAAGCCCTCACTAGAAAGCGGAGTTCCCTGAATACTGGTATTGTAAAATATAAGCCAGCATTCTGATCACCTATGGAGTCTTTATGAAGTTTTTGAAACGTATCGACGACTGACAGCAAAAATGAAACATTATTTTTGGCTATTTTCTATGTCACAAAAAACACCACAGACAGCAATGTCAAAAATTCTTACCTTTATTATCATAAAACACAATGCGTGTGCGCAGACGTACATATTGTTAAATGTTCAAAGTAACCTTCACCGATTGGCACATAATTTAAACAATAGACGCGGATGCTGTCGTCTCATAAACTACCTATTATGTCAATAAAAACGTTAATAACACATATCATTTCATAAGTTCTTTATTCGCGCAAAAGTTATATACTAAAAAACACACATAAAGTTAAATGAATAATAGACAAAGGCGAGATTAACCCAATAAGAGTTTTTTACAGGAAACTTCACGTAGGTCAAGTCTTAAGAGAATTTGTAAATTTGTGTAATTAATAAGTGTACTAAGAAAAGGAAACAGAATTTGATGAAATACGTAAAAAAACTAAAAGTAAATTAGAAAACCAAAATAATAAAAAAAAACAAACAAAACCTAAGATAATATAAACATAAAAATAACTGTATAAAAAACAAGTAAATAAGTTTAATAATCTACCGCGAGCAACTTTGAAATGCATGTAAATGTGTTATTGAAAGCAATAATTTTAATCGATTGAAAGTAATATACTTACCCGAATATGCAGTAATACGCCCGGTAACCAAAAAAATCTTAAACAAAAAAGTTATAAATAACAGAAATACTATACAAAAACTATCACTATCAGGGTCTTGAAATCTAAAGCGATTATTTATTGTTTTACAAATAAATCCGAATCCTTATTATGATAAAATAAAACTCACCACTATCTCCTGCACTATTGTGCACCAGAGCGAGGGACCCCTCGTATATGTTTCATATGATTATTATCTGCAGGAAAATACCATAACTTCCATATTTATTTAATACACTCAAAATCAGTGAAAAAACTACAGTGTTAAGTAGAGCGGAGCGAGGCATTGCTTCTACGACCAAACCCATTATAAAAAAAAACCTATTCTGTACAAAAAAAATATACACATTTGTTAAGCTTAACACTTACTGCACTACTGTCCAAGTAACTTTATTTAATTTGTGCTACAGTGCCTTGTGTGCGAGGGATTGCTTGATAAATTTATGATGATTATTATCCTCACTACCTTCCATATCTTCCATATTTTACTATAATATAATATTAGGTCCTTACATATGAAATTGGCGTTTTGTATGGGAGGAACAAAAAGTCGAATATTTTTTAATATAATATATTTAATTAATCAAAGTATGAACCATTATTTTCTATGCACTTTTGCCATCTTATAGGTAGTTCATTGATCCCTTTACTAAAAAAACCAGTCGGACGGGAATCAATAAAATCTTTGAAGGCGATTTGGACTGCCCCATCGGAGTTGAATTTTTTCCCTTGCAAGAAGTTATCCAAATTTCGAAAAAAATGGTAATCTGTTGGAGCAAGGTCCGGGGAGTACGGAGGATGTCTTAGACTTTCCAATTGAAGCTCTTCTAATTTAGTAGCCGTCTGTTGCGCAGTGTGTGGTCTAGCGTTGTCGTGAAGCAGCAGTGGCGTGGAGCGATTGACCAGCCTAGGTTGTTTAGCCGCTAGCTTTTCCATCATGGTTTGCAATTGCTGACAATAGACATCAGCCGTAATAGTCTGGCCAGATTTGAGAAAACTGTGATGAACAATACCGGCACTAGTCCACCAAACGCTTACAAGTAACTTTTTTGGGGTTAATTTTCGCTTGGGGCAGGATTTGGCTGGCTGGCCAGGATCCAACCATTGCGCTGAGCGCTTCCGATTATCGTAAAGAACCCATTTTTCATCACAGGTAATGATTCGGTTTAAAATACCTTCATTATTGTGCCGGTTTAGTAATGTAACGCAGCAGTCGACGCGCGTTTGCCGGTTTGCTTCAGTCAATTCGTGAGGTACCCACCTTTCAAGCTTTTTAATCTTCCCAATTTGCTTCAAGTGAATTAAAACAGTTTTATCACTAACACCGCAGCCTGCAGCTAACTCGGACGTGGTTTGCGATGGATCCGCTTCCACAATAGCCTTCAACTCTTCATTATCAACTTGAGTCTCAGGCCGTCCACGGGGCTTGTTCTGCAAGTCGAAATTTCTAGAACGAAAACGTTGGAACCAAAAACGAACTGTGTTTTCTTTTGCAACACGACCGCCATACACATCATTCACCCTTCGAGTTGTTTCCGCAGCACTAGTGCCACGGCGGAACTCGTACTCGTAAATAATGCGATATTTTAAGTTTTCCATTTTGTAAAATGAGTGACGCAAACAGAAAAAAACAGAAGAAAAAAACAAATGAATGACGATCATCGAAGCACAAATACATGAGTCTATAGCTGTACAAATTTGAATTTGGAATTCCTTACCAAAGAGGAGAAATTTGTGATTAAAGTGGCCAGTACGAAAAACGCCAATTTCATATGTAAGGACCTAATAAAAATACACTCAATATCCTCAGGTATGTACCATATCTATATCTATACTAATATTTTAAAGAGGAAAGATTTGATCGTTTGTTTGTTTAAATTGATAGGCTCTGAAACTACTGGACAGATTTGAAAAATTATTTCACAATTACAATCCTAAATTTTACCTGATGAACATATTTTAAAAAAATTAGGGACCTGCATGAAAAATTTTTTGATTATGGGCAACCCCCAAATAATGATGCCATCTATGGCGCTCATTAGGGGAGGCATGTCCAGCAGTGGACTATAATTATAGGCTGGTGATGATGATGATGAAGAAAAATTTAGTTTTTGTTAATTACACGTGCGAAGCCGGTCTAATGGTCCATATTTTCTAGCAAAATACACTCAATATACAAAACCTACCACCATCGCTTACACTATAGTGCCATGTGCAGCGAAGCGACAGATTGCTTCTACTAATAAGTAACGTTTACGAGATCATCCGCAAGTTCCCGTCCCTTTGATGTGTGCTATCGCTTGCGAGAAATGAAATCTTCCCTTTGGCTTGAAATCTCATCGCAATATGCGATGTTTTGCATGAGTATGTCTGAGAATGTATCGTCTGTAGAGTTGCATTCAACTTAGATATTTGATCAGTAAATACACGATCATATGAACTTTTCTGTGACTACAGCGAAACCGTCTTCTTCAAAATGCAATCATTCTATAGGTGTACAGAAATATACAGGGTAAATTTCTTTTCAGGGCTACTAAGGGGAAGTCTGAAACCGTGAGAGTTATCGAAAAGTCGTGAAACGTGCTCAATTTTGAAAAGATAGATAAATCTACTTACTTTAAGTGTTACTTTTTAAGTGTTACTTTAGACCTGGGTCTTTAGCCAGATCTTACAACCGTTTCTGCTAAGGCGGGAACCGAAACCGCAACCCCTGCATCGAACCTTTACCCGCACCACATCGGTCCTCGATAGAGGGGATATCCCCTATCGAGGTAGAGGGGATAACCCGACGTAAGTTTTTATTGCTCGATCGTATAGAAATAGGTACGTTGCCAAATGTCGGAGTAGACTGCGTAAACAAAGGTTGCGTGTCTGTCGTAATTACCCATGCCGTGTGCATCCGACCACTTTTAACTGAACATGTAGTTATTGTATAGGTTTTTATGGGTACCAATTTAATATGACACCTAGCTAAGAGTATGAATGACAAAACTGTTAGATATTTTTGTTCAAGCGGTTGGCGAAAAAGGTTTATTAATGCGGGTTTGAAAACGGACGACCGACATACAATGGTGATAGGTTTTATTGGTACCATTATAATATGATACCTAGCTTAGAGTATGAATGACAGAATTATTCGATATTTTATCATGAGGTTGGCGAAAAAGTTTTATAATGTAATCACTTATCTAGGGTATAAGTTTGATTATTATATATATACTCGTATACTAGATTACCTAACCCTATACTCTAGATTACCTAACATAGTTTTAAGGTTACTGCGTATAGTTAGTTTTATTAAGTTAAACAAAACAAGTATTTTCTTTCTTTCATATGCGAATTCGAAAACGGACGAGCAACTTACAATGATGAGAGTGATTTTAAAACAAAAATAGTTTTGAAGATGATGGATTGACATAAAAAGTCCATGGGTGGTCGGAAATAGATATTAGTGTAAATGCTAGTTGTAATTGTTCTACGAGTATTCTGCAAAGAATCGTAATTCTCTTTGTTTCAAATTTCTGTGATATGATACTTTTATGCTTTAATGATAGGTGTTTGCGAGTCGTAATTTTTTTCAGGCTGTATTTGTTTTTGTAGGTATATACTATATGCCTTTGTATACAAAAAATATCTAGAACTGTAACCCTATTACTACAAACTATGATGGTTTACCCAAAACACCGTGGTTTGTCCCGAGTCAACATATCGGGCCAATATAATAATAAATCATTTATTTCACGCAACATAAGAAAAGTTAAAGATGGTATAAAACTTATTCTAGGGCCCATATCAACAAATACCTTACAGACTAACATACATACAAAATATTAAAATATTATGATCGAGTCTAGCACATACTTACATACTCGTAGATATACGATGTGCTGGTAAATAAACTCGGAGATGTTGGTGTGGGGATTATATCGATCTGTTCTGGGGAATGGCAACAGCTGTGACATTCAAGGTCACTTTATGATCTTCGGTTTGCATGGAATTATGGAGTACTTTTTTGAATTTAATTAGTTTTGTTGTGAGGATCTTTTAGCACAGAGATACATATTAAGAAATGTGTGGTGTTCAAAGGTTCAAGATACACAAAATAATAAGATATTCGCATTTAGCACAAGTTCTTATTACATACTGTGCGCAATATCTTACAAATACTTCCTTCGTTTTTAAGTCCTTAAGTAAGCTTAAACCTGTGCTTAAACGCAAAGCCCATTATTAAAGCTATTGTGTTATTATTATTTTAAAGGCTATATTAATGTTCTTATTTAATTTTGTATTGTGAAATTCCCAGTATTTTAGAGATACCTCACTGCTGAACAAAGGTCACAAATGAATAATTAATGAGAGATAAGGTGTTGTTGATTTTATCTTCTCATAATTTTGTGGAAACAGTGAACAAGAAACAACTAGTACATTTATATTATCAGTAAATGTGTCTTAATACTTTTTATTTTTAGCAGAATATTTGTCAAAAACCCTATTATAAGCATATTAAAGGCCGTGTGGTGCCGGCATAGAATTTCACCACCCCAACTCTTCCCGTGGGTGTCGTAAGAGGCGACTAAGGGAATCACACCGGGGGGCGGGCAGCAGCGCCCTCTGCAGAACAACTCCACTAAACTGCGATCCCCAACCCGCATGCCCAGCGTGGGGATTATGGGCAATAACCCCCAAATGATAATGCCATCTATGGCGTTCATTAGGGGAGGCCTATGTCCAGCAGTGGACTATTATATTGGTGATGTTGTTGTTGACACTAACGGACGTAAGCTCTACAACACGGTCCATCTTAATCAAATACATTTATCTTTTCCAGGAGGTAGCTCTTTTCGGAGAGTTTTCTATCCGAGAGACCCTGATCTACTTCGGCTGGATAGCCAACATGCCCACCAAGGAGGTCGAGGAGAGGATAGACTTTCTGATTGCTCTGCTGCAGCTGCCTAATCCTACCAGGTAGAGTACCTTAAGACATTCTCGCGTAAAGAAAGATTTGATGGCACTAACATTTTCGAGAGGGGAAGTTTTCCAACGAAAAATTTTTTACGTCTAAAATGTTTTCCATCTATGGCAAGTTTTATAGTTAAAAAGGAACGGCTACATTTTAAGCCCTATCAAAAGAAAAGTTACGGTTTAGTAAAAATCAACAACTGAATTGACACTTTTTGACATTCTGTTGTTTATTTTAAATAAACTTAATTTCTTATTAATAATCCTAATTTTATTTCGAAAAAATGGATAGGAATATTTTAGTTCTGTCTTAGTGTAGCAGTACTAAAATTATGGGGTACCAAAAGTAAGGACCAAACTTTCAAGGGGTTTAAATTTATAGAATACAAGAAAAATATTTATAAAACTCCCGACCATCAAATTTCGAAAAAAATCTAAATTATCGTCACAAGATTAGGCAATGACCTAACCTGATTGAAAAAATCTAACCTGCGTTGAATCATCGCAATCCGATGATATCGCGGGTCGTTGACCGCTGCGGTCCGATTCCGACTAAAGTATTGTATCTTAAAATATCTCCTTTTAACAGTGACTTAGTCTTTTTAATTTATTTTTATGTCATTAATTGCCTTGTCTAGTAGTTAATACATAATATTAAGTAAGTTGTTTACATAATACATGCTCGCATAAACCAGCGCCTCTACGCTGCAAAGATTAACTACATAGTACATATAATTGGCTAACGGCCAATTAAAAGTTTTCGCAGGTAAGGGACCACTTGCCTGCAAGCTAGTTTTTCGCGGGATGTCCCCTACTAACTCTTGTTTATTCGACTATGTATTGTCAACCTCACGAAATTGGAGAGAGAGTTGAATTTAAAAGGGGAGAAATAGTGAATAGGTAAACGGATAAAATAATTGCTTGATTTATTCCTTTTGGATTTTAGCCTTTTTTGTTGTTTCAGTAAATTTCCTACTAAATCTACTCTTCGTAGAAATATTGGAAAGAAACAATGGTAGGATAAACCTAGATTAGCTACCTACAAGGTTGTTATTACTATTATAAATATCCTACACTGTCCCACTAAGAGGCTTCCCCATTCCCCATATCTCATCTTCCTCATCAGATCGACGTCCACGGCTGGACCCTAAACATACGTCCACAATGACCAGAATTGCGATACCCGCATCTAGTGATTCGCGGCCCACACTAAGCCGCGACACCTCGACCCCTTTTTGTCCTTTATAAAATATATTTATTTGCGTTTATTATACGACCTCTATGGCAGCGGGACGTGTTAGATTCCCGTCTCGGGACAAATCTTCGTAAGATCAATTCTATTATGTAATTATTGCGTATCGTTTGCGCTAAATACGTTCGTAGATATTTTTTTCAGGGTGATTTAGGTGTTTTCTGTGTACGATAAAAATATCGATCTATGTAGCATAATATATTTAGTAGGTACAACAGTTATACATTAATATCACAAGCTTAGCTTGGGTTTACATAATACTGTGGGAATTGTCCAGCATTATTATTATTTTTTATTATTTAATTTATAACTGAAATGTTTTAGATGAAAATTATATTATTTAATTACCTAATCCATAGTTATAAAAATAAATTATTTATTCTGATTATACTAATATTAATAACATGAGATTATCAAAAGAGTTCAATAACATTGTGACCTCTTTCAGACAAGTGAAGAACCTATCTGGTGGACAACAGAGGCGAACCTCTTTGGCTGCAGCTTTGATCCATGACCCTGAACTTCTGATCCTGGACGAGCCAACTGTTGGAGTGGACCCTGTGTTGAGGCAAAGGTAGGTTTGATACATGATAGAATATACTTTATAGCACATGAGTTGTACATGGCGAACATAATGCTAGATAGCATTCTCTACCTGCTAACCTTTGGGTAGTGTGGACAAAATGTTTTAGGTAGTGCTAGGTAATTAAAAGTATAGAAAACCAAACTGCAATCAATAGTGCATGACATTATGGGAAAAGTACGTTTTAAGAATTGATCTTTCTGGAATATGTACGTTTCAACATTCAGTCATACCAGATCGGACCCTAATCTAATGATATAAATGATGACGTGTTGATGTATTGGATATAGGTACAGATGACATTTGAGTTGTGTGTCTTAAGAACCCGGCGACCCTCGCTCGCAACTTCAACTCGAGGCGCGTGCAAAAATCGCCCCGAATATCGCTATCTCTGATTAGCTGGCGCGCGCGGGACGACGACGACGCGATAGCAATATTAGCCGTTTAAAATTTGGTATGAATTTTGTTGTGTTCCGTAATACCTAAAATGATGAATGAAAACTTTTTGTATTCTTCACATAGTATGGTTATTCTGTAACTAGACAATATAAGCTATGTTCCTTAACAAACAACACGTAAGATATTGTTGTTTTTAATAAGAAACAGATAGGGAGAAAACTTGTCAATTTTGGCATAAAAATATGCAAAACGCGATTGGCTTTCATTTAATTTTAGGTAAGTATTTTGAAAAAAAAAAAAACTATCTAGGAACCTAGATAAACACTAATCGATTACAAATAATACAATAATAAAGTGGTAATATGCTTGAATTAGAAATAATTTTGGTATTACGTTTGTATGGGCAATTCGTACTCCGCTGGCCTCTTAAGATCCTGTACTAGTCTCAAAGGCATCAAAATCAAATCCAAAACCATCCGAAATCACTTGACGTCAAGATGCTCTGCCTTACATTCAATAAAGAGTGGAAGAAGGGTGTCCCTTTCACAGCACGGTGACTCAATAAATAAATAAGCATATGATAAGAATAATAGTCACCGGCGCCCATTGAGGCTTGCTTCGCGGTTTGAAATATTTTTCCGTAGAAAAGTTTTATAGTATTATTTTTATAAAAAAAATACATAAAATTGTAAAATAAGTATTTTAAACTAATAGCCACACAGAAATTCGTTGCCAGGGACATACCTATCTAGCCAGAACAAAGGGTTAGCAAGATTTTTAAATTAAAACGTTCTTTTATTCAAGGATTTTGAGCAAGCCATGTCTGATCCAATTTTTCAAATCGGCTCAGTAGTTTCAGAATAAATAATAATGTAGATTAATTACCTTAACCTTGACAATATTTCAAATTCCTAGTATTAACATTTAAACTTGTTTGTTGTAGTATATGGGACCATCTCGTGGAGATAACGAAGCATGGTCGGACCACAGTTATCATCACGACGCATTATATCGACGAAACAAAGCAGGCAACAACTGTGAGTATTATGTCTTTTTTTACACACACATATATAATATATACGTATACGTATTATGATATCAAATATACCTTTATTTGCTATTTATGTCTAACACGTTGAATAAGTACTGTTTATGTGCAACTCGCTTGCACACAGAGGGTGTGAAATTATCTGGCTTGAATAAAGGACAGCTATTCTATCAAAAGATTCTTTAGATAGCGTGTAAGATTATCTGTCTGATAAACAGACAGATAATTGTACACGCTAAACAACGCTTCGATGACTGTACCTACTGAGTATTGGCCCTTAGACCGTTTGTCCACCGCAGCCGTCACCGGGACGTCAACGAGAACGAGATGACGGCGCCGAAGTACTGATACATACCTAGACAACAATAGTCGCGTGTCCACCGCAAGTCCGTCACGTCATCTTAAACTCGGCCAGAAATAATCTCGTTCTCGTTGACGGTCTGGTGACGGCGGCGGTGGACAAACGGCATTAGTCCTTGCACATAATTTAGATAGTTATTTTCTACTATAGTGAAATAATGTTCTACGAACGAAGCCATGCCACAAAGCTAGTCTAAAAATCTTCCCTAACCTGAAATGTATGAATAATTGAATCCATTGAAATTCAAGTCAGATCGCTGATGCTATTTGCCGGTCGTTACCCAGAATTTTCATGTTTATATAATGCTCACGTTATTTGATTATATCAATATTTTAGCAATGATTGAACCCTGGCTAGACGATACAATGTAGACGAATATTATATTTTTTTGGAGAAACAAGTTCTAGTTATATAGAATACGTTTTCTTGAACAAATTTACATATTTTAGACGTCTGTGGTGGGAAAACTAGGTCCTTGGGGTAATGGGGTAAATGCAATTCACAAAGATCTTATAAAACTTCTAATAGAGGCCACATGGTGATCGAATGAAATATTTCGGTTAACAAATTAGTATTGCCATTCAGCGTGGCAACCAGAGGCTTTTTAAAGACCTGTAAAATTCAACAAACAAATGATATTTGATATTGATTGCGTCTGATTCCCACTCTCATGTTAATTCCACAACCTCGAAGTAAAAAAATAATAGGTTAGGTATAATTTTCTTTCAAAAGTTATATTGAAAAAGATAATACAGGGATCCCGTCGCTTGTTTTTCTCATCCCCTTGTTATCAGTGAAATGGATGAAAAGACTGAAATGAAAGGAATGAAAAGGTCTGATATCAACGTTTTCCCTATTCACATTTCCTCTAATAATGTACTAACTGCACCCGAGATACTCGAGCTTTTTATGACTTGCGTTAAAGCAAACCAAACTTATTATTTCTGAAAAGACCTAATTCACCAAAAAATCTGTTAAAATATGAGACAATTTAGTTTGCTGCACATAATGTATTATGTGCTATGTAGGCTTATTCCCAGAGGTCTATGATTCTATTGTTTCGTATTTCCCAAGAGGTCCATGAAAAATATTTCTATAATTTTAATATCCATCATGAGTTCCCAATAGGTCCATGAGAATTAACTAATGTACAGTCAGTGACAACAATACTAGAAGGTATATCATTAGTTAGTGCATAGTTTTCACAACATTAGAGAGAAATAGGCTACCTACAAGTTTGGATGAGATTGTTATGTTATTTAATTCAATTACCTTTTTGCAAATCCATAGTAAGTAATTAAGGTATATTGAATTTTAAAATTCTTGACTGAATGACAAATTGGCTTGGCTAATAAATAAAAGTAAAGAATCGATACCTGTTATAGATTCTATCCAGGCTAAAGTAGTTAAGACAATACCTAATTTTTTCATAAATAAATTTATCCTGGACATTCCCATCCAAATTTCTCTGACTCCATAGAAACCACAGCTACAAAGTCAGTGACGTCTGCTAATTCCCAATTCTTATCCCCAGATTGGACTGATGAGGGGCGGGCGGTTCTTAGCCGAGGAGTCTCCAAGCGAGCTCCTGCGCCGCTACCACGTGGAGAGTCTTGAAGACGTGTTCCTCAAACTGTCTGTGATGCAGAACTTGGGGAAGCGGAGACGGTCCAGCATCCTGGCTGATGTGGTGGAGAAGGTGGAGCTTCCAGCTATTCCTGTAAGTACTGTGCTCTTACCTTACTAAGAATCGAGGACCTGTTTCAAGATCAAAGACGAGTTCAAGAGCTCTTACCTCGATGATTGCAATGGACACCAGACCATAACTTCTGGTAGTTTTGCATTGATTAACACCATTATAATATTTGACAAATTGCGTGAATAAATGATTTACGATTATGAATGATGAAGACGGTGATTTTGGTGACACCATTTTTAAAACTACCACTGAAAACAGAGATGCTCCAAACAAATTCTTAATCTGCAGGCCGTTCCAAAAAGAAAAAAAAGATTTTTTACAATTCGAGATAACATCCTGTGTAGACAGGATACAAATTTGTATTTTTATAGATGTCTTCACTAAAAGACTACAAGCAGATGGATACTGATGGATATGCGGGAAGCTGGACGTCTTGACGTCTGGGGCTTGAGGAGTTAGGTTACGAAGACTATTCTTTTTTGAGGGAAGATTTGGGCAATTTTTTTAGAGAGATAGTTAGATTTTACATAATGAAGGTATGGCGTGGTATGCAGATGTACTTGCGCATTCCACTAATCAGCAAGCAAGCGACCAATCATACACTGCACTTGAGCTTGCTGATGCTAAGCTCAGACGTAGCTTCAATACATAATTGTAACAACTGTATCCACAGAACCCCAGCGCAATAGACCTAGAAGAGGCAGAGATTGGCGAGATCTCCGGAGAGTTTGGAGATAACGTATCAATGAGCAGCCGTGGACGAGTGGTCGTCACCCCTCCGATCACCAAGCCCATGGACTCGCTGCCCCCAGAGGAAAAGCCTAAGCAGACGTGCATGGAGGCCTTTATGCCAATGAAGTGGCATCATATGAAGGCGTTGATTTGGAAGAATTTCCTCAGTCTGTTCAGGAATTTCGGGTGGGTTTAAACTTTATAGTTAATACTCGTACTAAAGGGAAATCAGCTGGTGATAAAGATGGTCACTAAAAGTTAAACTCAGCAGTGATTATAGGATCAACAACATCAACAACATCAACCTATATAGTACACTGGAGGACATAGGCCTCCCCTAATGAGCGCCATATGTGGCATTATTCATCATTTGGGGGTTATTGCCCATAATCCCCACGCTGGGCATGCGGGTTGTTCTACAGGGCGCTGCTGCCCGCCCTCGGTGTGTTTCCCTTAGTCGCCTCTTACGACACCCACGGGAAGAGTTGGGGTGGTGCAATTCTATGCCGGCACCACACGGCAACGGGATTATAGGATCAGAGCAGCTTAATAAAGCTAATAAGTAGTTTAATAAGTAAGTCTTTTGCAGACTACAAAGTCCACGAAGAATTGCGTACGTGAAGGAAAAGTACAAAAAACTACCTTTGGGGCAAATTGGCAAAGATTTGAATCAGATCAGAAAATTGCGAGTTTGATTACCTACCTGGGTCAGGGATAGACGAACAGCTTGTCGTATTGGACATGCAATATTTTTTGTAGAATTACTATTCAAAGGCCTATCTATCTTATTCAATTGACACCCACTGATAATATTTGGAGATCTATCAATAGTACAAAAAAATGTCCAGTCTTTTACTTTTAAGTTAGGATAGAAATATAGAAAATACTTATTAACTGAAAATACTTTCAAAATCCGTTCAAATACGCCGCTCTAAACGATTCATTTCTTCCAGGGTCCTCGCCTTCATCCTCGGCCTCCCCATCACCCAGATGGTTCTCTTCTGCCTCGCCATCGGCCACTACCCCGAAGGACTACCCATCGCCATCGTCAACTACGAGACGAACGACACCAACCCCCTCTGTCCGTACGATAACTCCTGGTGCCCGCAGAACACAGAGACCTACGAGTGGAATCTGACAATGTTCAGTTGCAGATATCTCGACTATTTGTCTAAACGGCAGAACAATTTGGTAAGTTATGTTTCACGGGAAAACATTGTATTTGGGCTGTGTCGTTTTGGCAAATGACTGCCCTCCGATTGGAAGGGAATCCATAATGATATAGCCATCGGCCTAAGAATTCTTAGAATTATCGCCATGGGTTGCGTGTGATTCAAATTTATTTTTGATTTTTTATCAGCTACAAAAAATATAACTAAGATAATCCTCACGCTGGGCATGCGGGTTGGGGAGTTCGCTGGTTCTGAAGAGGGCGCTGCTGCCCGCCCCCCGGTGTGTTTCCCTTAGTCGCCTCTTACGACACCCACGGGAAGAGTGGGTGTGGTGAAACTCTATGCCGGCACCACACCGCAAAGACCAGCATTATTTACTATTAGTTTTAAATCCAGCATTATTTACTTTGATTTATTATTATATAACACTTCAGATATACTATGCGGACCGAGACACAGCGATAGAGGAAGCTAGACATGGCAAAGCCCGGGCAGTTCTCATCTTCCCTGCTAACTTCTCCTCCAGCCTTCAAGAGAGGATTACTGACCCTCGGCATGCCAGCTCCATTACTGTAAAGAACTCTGACATTGAGACGCATATGGATGATACTGGTGAGTGATGTTTGGATCGTAAGGTATATCTTAATATGTGACTAATCTGCCAAAATGCCTCATTGTTACGACCAAATAAATATATTTTTACTTAAGGTTGCATGAGTCGCTCATAGTTCCATACAAACGTGGAAGGGTGACTATTAACTTAATTTATTTTTAGTTTTTAAAGGCACAAACAATATATAATAATCCTAAAATTAACAGTATGTAAAGGAGTGTATAAACCTATCAAGATGTTACTTAAATTAACATATTTACAAAAAACACAACGTTACAGACGCTTAATTGTAAAATAGCACTAAAATAGTAATAATAAAATATAAAATTTGGCGTAAATTAACAGAGCCAGAACAATATAAAAAAGTTGAAAAGAGATAAAACATATCTTATTATTCAGTAAATCTAAATATAGCAAAAGTATATTATTAATCTATTTATTTTTACCATTAGGTTAGCCTACAGCTAGTATACCGAAACATACAGGATAGGTATTCCTAAGATTTAAAAAATAGGTAAAACTAAGTGTACACCCTCTTACAGGCCTCACAACTAATACTTATTATTGAGTCTTTAATATAACGTTGGCAAAGACTCAATAATGAGTCTTTGGCAACGTTATATAAAGTAGATTCTTATTAGAACAGTTGCAATCGCTATGATCAGGGAATACCTAAAAGTTTTAAGTGCTTTGAGTGTTAATAACCAAGAGGTTAAACAAGTTTAATATCTGGATGCCCCAGAGTCTAGTCTTGCAGTTCAAATGTCAGGGATAATTAGATTTTCGCCTCCAACTTAACCTTATTACTCCTACATAGCCATAACTTCAGTCTTTTACTTTTATTTATTTTATTAATTTAAGCAGAAATTTATAGACATATTTTATTTATTACTAACAAAAATACAAACAGAAAGAAACAAAAACAAGACACAAATAAAGGATAGCTACATTTTTATGTTACCTGTGGCTACATATTATAGTTGTAACAAAAAGGCCTACGAGTAACTCTCTCTTATGAAGTCAATATTTATATTTAAAAATTGTTTGGAAAGTTTTCCATAGTTTTCGAAACTTTTGGATAGATAGAGTTATACAGAAATTTGTTACACATATAGGTACAATTTACATTAAAAAAAGTTGCCCTAATCCGTTCCCACTTCTTCAGTAAATTCGGGAAAATCTGAGAAAACCAACTAAAACACGAATCGAGTCAGAGTTTCATTTTATTTCACACATTATTTTTACACACGTTGCACGAAATTGCGTGGACCGCGGGTTGACCCAAAATTTTCTAAATCGACTGTAACCAAACCACTTACGAGGGCGTTAGACACAATGTGGTGACGAAATGGCGGATCTTTTTCATATAAATGTAAGGTATATTTTCAAAATAGTCCATTTTCCGCTGTTAGAGATATTTTCATATATGAGAGGATATAGACAGATATCGAAAGAATTATCTTTCACAAATCATCATAATATCTTTGAAACCATTAGCCTTATCGATCGTGACGTAAAAATCGACCCCTTTAACTGCGGGGGAGGAGATTACGAAGCTGTTACAGTTACTGTTACAGTCGTAACGAAATGCTAGCGGTGCCATAAAACAAGAAGTTGACGTCAAAACGTTCTATGAAACTGTCAAGATTCTCATCCTACCCTCCACAGATTCCCACCATAGATACAAAGCCAAGCAGTAATTTGCCTAACTTCATCCACAAAATTAATTTAAAATGAAGATTGGATAGTGTTTGGTATTGAAAATAATATTCGATTCTTATAAACTCATCTGCCATAAAGATAATCAGTTTATTGGTATCAAAGATTGGGGATTCGAAGGTTTCAGCGTTAAATTAAAGACTGGTATATAGATTTTTTTTCTATTTGGTCACCCTTAAGGCGCTTAGAATAGAACCGTCGCGTCGCCTATTTGATCTTATTACGCTGAACAAAGCAAATTTCAAAAATGTTATCGGCAGTTTGTGATACTTATTAACAGCTTTTTTTAATCCCTCTGTAACAGTTTTATTTAAAATAGCTTAGGCAGAGATAAATGTCTTCGCTTCTTCGCTAATTTTCAGTCAGATCCAATTGTTAAAGCAAAATTTCAGTCAGGTCAAATTGTTTTGGCGTTGTTTTGACTTAATCGTCTTTAAACATGTTCACAAACGCTCGCTTTTACAATTGTTAATAAACTAAAGTAAAATCCTTATTTTAAACCATCTTAATTTATTACAGAACTTTAAGAAATAAGATCTTAAAACAGCATAAGCTGTTTAAATATTGACTTAAAAGTAGCTCTGGCAAAACATAATTATTGAAATATTCATCTCGCCGTCCGGTAAAAACTCAGAGGAGTTATTATATTTTAAGTAACCTAAGAGATTCACTTCATATATTTTTCTTAGCCCAGTTTTTCCTCCCCCGTAATATATTTTCTAATTATCCAACAGCTCGTAATGAAGTGTTTTCAAAGCGCTTTTTGAAGTTAAATAGAAAAGCCCAAAAGTTCCTTAGTATTTTAGCGGTAGAAAAAAGTAACCTAAGCAGGACGCTTTGATCCGCAATAGGTTTATTTTTGATGATATAAATAAGGAAAATAGAAAGCCGGGTAGCAAACAGATTCTATTAGCACCTTTCTTGTTAGTTGAAAAAATATCTGTTGGATATTCCTTCTACTTGTACTAATATTATAAAGAGGAAAGATTTGTTTGTAAGTTTCTTTGAATTGTCTCATAATCGTTTTATTATGGTGCCGCTTGCTTTTCGCTACGACTCTGATTTTTCAGTTGGTCGCTCCAACTCGGTTAAAAACTAAATTGCGACTACGTGAAAGTCTGAAATTAGTGTGCACCTTATTTTAACTATGTTTATAGTTTTGTTTTATAAGTCATGACAGTCGTCTAGTACCCTTAACACAAGCTTTGTTTAGCATGGGCACAGATAACATACTACGCATGGGGCTAGATGAAACTGTACATATTGTCGAGAAAATTAAAAATAAAACCTAAACGTTAAATACATTTGTGCATGCCGAGTTGATTTTCGTCGGCTTCACTACGCGTTCACAAGGTTGAGTTTGAATTGAGGAAAACAGTATGTACTAGGGTTTCTTTTTCAGTTCTTTCACTTGTGTATATAAAATTTAATATAAGAGAAAATCAGTATCAAATTATTTATTTCATAATAAATTATAGTACAAAGTTTTACTCGTCTACGTGCTTATTTTGTAAGCTTTAAGAAATAAAATTATAGAAATCTGAAGGAATTCCTGATTTTTGAACTCTCATGTGCAGTTAGAGAGTAAATGGTACACAGTAGGTACGGCGACGTGTGACGCATCAGGGTGTCACCTGTCGACGGTGCACTGCGGTGTCCCCTTGCAGGCGGCTGGTGAACCATCGGAACTTGATAACCGTCGGCCAAAACTCTGCGCTCATGAAGGTAGAAAGACGTTGGAACCCTTACCATAAATGAATTGAAGCTCACATTATGGCAAATTCCAACTATTCGACACAAAACGAAAATTTAACGAACTTAGCACTTAATTTATTTACTTGTTAACAAAGATCAAGGATTTTCTCGTTTTCCTTTATCTTCTCTCGAGGGTTTTACTCCGTTAAATCATGTCTACTGGGCATTTATTCACTGTTTCCAATCCATACGCGTTACACAGATACAATAAGACAGCGGTGTGGAATCGGACAAAATACTTTATATAGAACACGTGACGTCACACGGTTTGGGCAAGGAATCTCCTATGTCATGGAGAATAAGGCCCCTGAGGGGGCCGAGGGGGTATACATACGTAACGTTTACGTGAAATTTATATGTGAAGTGGGGCTTACGAGGTAGAGGCGCAATTATCGCCCCCTTGCCTTTACATGAAACCGTTAAGGTAGAGGTAGTTACGCACTACGTGTTATATAATATATACAACATATTATGGAACATAATTATGTTCCAATTTTGGTTCTTACGTACCTACATATAACTAGCGGTCCGACTTCGCATAGGTATTTAGCGAAAACATTTAAAATTATAAAAAACACACGTTGGGTTTTACATACACTATTAAAGTTTCATACGGAATCATAACTTTTATGATAATATTTTACAACTTATATTCGTTAGTGATAATGTAGGATTCTAAAAGGGAAACTATTTCTCTAATCGATTCAGTAGTTTCGGAGCCTTTTCACTTCAAACAAATATATAAATACAAATTACTTATTCAAGTAAACTTAGGGCTTTTCCAAATAGAACGCGTTATTACGCCGCTGTGTGACAGTAGAGTACCGTCGTAGTACATCACAGTTCGGCGCTATAGCGCGGCGTCAATTAGCGCCCTGAAGCGGCGTAATAACGCGTTCTATTTGGCAAAGCCTTTAATGTAATATACATTGTATAGTTTTGGAACCCTCCTTTAAGTATAGGGTGTTTTAAGTAGAGGGTTCCGCTCTTCCGTAATATACATTTACTAGCGGTCCGCCCGGCTTCGCACGGGTATTAATCAAAAATTTCAGAAATTATACACACGAACACGATGGGTTTCACAGTTTTCATACGGATCCCTTACTTTTTTTAACAGCATTGGGGTTTTTGACATTGACTCGACACTCCATAACTGACACTGGCCGTAGAGAAAAAGCAAGCAGCATGCGCTATATATTCAACCTCTTTTTCAATTATGGCTCCGCGCCATAATAGAAAGAGGTTGAAAACATAGCACACGGTTTAATTATTGAATTTTTCATGCAGATCCCTAATTTTTTAGAAAATATTATATAGCCTATAATCATTAGGGGACATTGAGGATTCTAATGGTGAAATAATTTTTCAAATCGGTCCATTAGTTTCGGAGCCTATTCAATTCAAACAAACAAACAATCAAATCTTTCCTCTTTATAATATTAGTATAGATGACAACACTGTTTGTTAGGTGCGTATTTGATAGCTTCACATCACAGCCTATCAGCCTATAATAATACAACACTGATTAGACATAGGTAATATATTGTATTATGTATATCATACATCTAGTTAAGTACCCTTTTAGTTTTGTGTATGTTTTTGTAATATAGCTACTGATAAAACCTTCACGAGTTAGTCTTAAATGTTGTTTTTGTATTTTAAATTTGAACCGTGAACTAGTATGCAAAGTTGGCAAAGTTTCCCCAGATCAAACAAGAAGAATAATATTGCCTTGCCTTAATAAAAATTCTACCCGTAGTACAAGCTTTCAGATTCAGATTCAGATTCAATAACTTTATTTCTTTAGGCCTACAAAATAAGCACTTAGACAAGTCAAATTTCGGACAGATAATTATTAAAAAAAGAAATAATTTGTTATTGATTTCTCTTCACAATTATTTGTCTACTAGTGGAAGAAGCGAAAAATCTCTACTCATCTTGGGGCTAGATGATGCTGTGTGTATTGTCCAGCGTATTTATTTATTTTATTTATATGCATATGTAGCGCCTTACGCAAAAGCCCTTACAACCTTTCACATATTAATAGCAACCCCAATGAAATTCTACCAGGTACTCTTTTCCCGTAGGTGTCACTATTACCCGATCTCGATTTAATTGTTAGTTCGAGCAATTTCCTGTCTTTAGTTAAACGGGCACGTATAGCCTTTATTCAATAAGATTCATTGAATGCGAACACCTTTCGTCTTTTTTGCCAACGATGGGTTTTCTATAGGCTGTGTTGAGGGTATTTTTTGCCGACTCCGAGAAAAGGATGAGTTTGATTCTAGGGTACGTGTTTATGTATGTTTTGTTTTATTTCTCCGTTAATTACATAGTTCGTGATGGCTATTTTTGATTAATATAGAGAATATGTATTTTGGTCCTTTTTTCCGTGGATAGTTTTTGAGGGTTCTTTTGGTTTTGTATAGAAAATTATGAAGTGGTCCCAAAAAATATTCTCGACAAATTTATATTTGTACCATAAACCACATAATAACTATATAGTTCTAAACTTAAAAACCTGTAAATCTGAAAAGGTTTGAAGTCCATTATTCGTTTTTGAGTAGGTATAAGTACTCAATACTGGTATACTTGATTTCGAGGCGCTGTTAGTTAGCGCGCCCCGTATTTACTGCAAGGTTGCGGGTTCAAGTCCCGTTGAAACCTAATTTTGTTTTGGGATATAATTTAATTTCTTAGATATTACCCCGAGTGCGACGGCTTACGCACTATTATAACAAAAATCCAATACTTCATCAGAAATTGCATTCCATAGGTTTACAGAGGTTTGTTTTACTATAGATCCAGCTGGCACACAATATCTATAAAAATATTATAAAGAGGAAAGATTTGATTGTTTGTCGACCTATTTGTTATAACATACCTGTTTGCGAAAATTCTGAGCTATAAAAGAAAAATGGCATCCATCCTTCATATTAGCTCATTTCTCCGAAGCTTTTACCTTAGCTACCAATTTTCTACGTTTCTTACATCTATTTTATTATGATCAGCTGAGCTACCTTTAGCTATTTACATAGGTATAGATTGTTTGCGGTCTTAATATTACCTTTTAACCTATATAAACAAAGATACTGACAATTATATAACTAAATTAAAACTAGTATTTACAGTTAGAAATTAAATTAGTAATATTTTTATTTGCAACTTAAAAAACAAAAAAAAAATTCTTAAAACTATAATAAGCTAACTTACACTAAACTGAACATATAATTGACATAATTAAGTTAACTGCAGACTGTTGCAAACAAACTACAGGTAGTCAACTGATCCATATCAATACCAGTTGGAAGTGTACCCAAGACGCTGGCTGCAGTCTATCGCTGTATGGCAATGCTGATGCGCTGCGCCAGATACTGACCAGCTCTTAGTACCTTTTAGTTCCAATTACTTTCTAATAGCTTTAATTTCCTAGAATAAAAAAAATTATTTAATACTAATGAAGTGGCTATTGACCAACGTTATGGGGCGTTGTGTCCATCTGAATATTATATTTTAATAAGCGGTCCACCGCCGCGGTATTAAACAAAAATTTCAAAAATATACACACACTAACACGTTAGGTTACATTTTTGAAGTTTTCATACAGAACCCTAACATTTTTGCAAATATTCTAAAGCCATTGTTCGTCAGGGAAAGCGTAGGATTCTAATGGTGAAAGAATTTTCCAAATCGGTCCAGCAGTTTCGGAATCTATTCAATCCAAACCAACAATCAATTCTTTCCTTTTTATAATATAAGTATAGATAGATGTATCTTTATATTACTATTGTAATGTAATCAGTTAATATTATTTGTGTTATTTTTAGTTCTTACCTATATTTGAACTCTCTATATTTTATGTCATTTGTTAAATTTTGTTCATTGTTACGATCCCGCAACCATTGCAGGCGAAGTTTTTCCCATTGCGCCAAAAAGGTCGACGAAGTACATTTTTAAGTTAGGCGTGCAAAGCCATAGGCAGAAGCTAGCAAGTAAACTATAACAAAAGCACGGATCTTGTAACTTTTTCACGATGTCGTTAAACGTTACAAGCCTAAGGCTCTCAAACTTTGAGGGCACTCGAAGGCTCCTAATTTGAGCACCACTTGGTCCCGACCCACAGCTTACTAAAACTCTTGCTCTTAAAATAATCTGGACGAATAAAAACACTGCGGCATTTTTAGGGCATAAATTATAGGTATTTTTTACGAGACGATTTTGAGCGACGTTTTTGGGGCGATTACACATTTAATGTGTCGCCGGTTTTACTCACGTCGAAAAGCTGAGGACCTTAAAGGGTTTCTTTTTTTAAAGAGAATTTTATTCAGGTAGGGCCAATAAAATAAAATAACGATATCAAGCTTTGGCTTTAACATGTTCAATGTTACCACGTTTTTCATTAGTCTTGGATGCCAAATACATCTCAAGGTCGGGAGCGAGAGTGGAATAAAAATTAAGCAAAAATCAGGCAGTAGATGAAAAAATTCAAATTTGATCTGGAACTTAACAATCTACTTCAAGTCTATCACCAAATCGGTAGTTACAATTGAAAAAATTTGCTAACTGCAAACTGTTGAGCTACTGTGGTTTGTTTGCAACAGTTTGCATATATAAAATTGATTGACATAACCAAATTTGACCTGATATTTAACAAGCTACTTTAAGTCTATCACCAAATCTCCTGAGGTTTTAGCCAATATCATAGAAATAGGTCACGTTTAGGATAACCAAGTAAATCGACCGTTCCTATGGGACCACTGTCATCTGCCTATCAATTTACTAGATAACTAGCGGTCCGCCCAGGCTTCGCACGGGTATTTAAAAAAAATACAAAATTATAAGTGTTTACACGGACATTAGGTTACATTATTGAAGTTTTCATACGGATCCCCAACTTTTTTGGAAATATTCTATAGCCAATGTAGGAGATTCTACATACGCATAGACTTAGATAATTTGGGATACATTAATGAAGTTTTTATACCTACGGAACTCTTTTTTGGAAATATTTTATAGCCTATGTAGGATTCTAATAGTGAAAGATTTTTCAAATCGGTCCAGTACTTTCGGGGCCTATTCAATCCAAACAAAGAAACTATTAAATCTTTCCTCTTTATAATATTATTAACGACCCGACCTACTAATGCCTACTACTATGCCCAACTAATTAATGCATTTTATAGATAAATTAAAAATATTATAAAGCCGTGTGGTGCCGGCATAGAATTTCACCACCCCAACTCTTCCCGTGGGTGTCGTAAGAGGCGACTAAGGGAAACACGGGGGGCGGGCAGCAGCACCCTCTGCAGAACAACTACACCGAACTGCGATCCCCAACCCGCATGCCCAGCGTGGGGATTATGGGCAATAACCCCCAAATAATGATGCCATCTATGGCGCTCATTAGGGGAGGCATATGTCCAGCAGTGGACTATTATAGGCTGGTGATGATGATGATACATAAATTCCTCTTGAATCACTCTATCTATAAAAAAAACCGCATTAAAAACCTTTGCGTAGTTTTAAAGATCTAAGCATACATAGGGACAGATAGTAAAAAGCGATTTTGTGACTTGTATTAGTAAAAATCATTCGAAAACAATCGTACAACACAAACTGGGTAAATGTTTTATTAACAAAGAAAATTTCAATTAAATAACCTAATTAGAACTTGTATTTACAATTGAAATAATTGAGCTAACTGCATACTGTTGCAAACAAACTAGAGGTAGCTCAATTGATCCATATCTAATAAATAAATAAATAAATAAATAAATAAATAAATAAATATCAATACTAGTAAGTATTCACACACTGGCTGGGATTTTTGTTTTTATTGTTAGAACAAAATATAAATTTTATCTCTAAAATCTATTTGTTTTTATTACAAAGTAAATTTATCATATTTCTTTTCAATTAAAAATCTATCTTAATGATCTCATTAATACCTACTGAAAGGGTTTATAAAATGTAACCCTTTAAATTAAAAGTCTTTATGATAAGCTCAAAATAAATTTATTGCTACTCCAGGCACGTTCTTGTTTAAAAACGTTAACGAACTTCTAAATAGAGATAACAAAAGAGCAAAAACCAGGTTTATTATCTGTATCTAGCTGTTTGTGAACGAAATAAGTTTATTAAATTAAGATAATCAAAATATTTGTATAGCTTTTGAAAGAAATAAACATGGGATTTACTCGTAGTTTTTTGAAATTAACCTCTCAATGGCCGGCGGGGCCTCAATGCCAGCCTTTGCACGATTTGAGTGACAGATGAGAGGTTATATATCGGAGTTTTTTACTGTTTATATCAATTGTAATATGTTGTAAATACCAATAAAACAAAATATAAATACATACAAATATATACAATTACGGTGTTTGGGGTACATATAGGTATCGTATAATTTTTTATTGTTATTTTCTATATCTATACTATCTATAGTACTAATATTATAAAGAGGAAAGATCCGAAACTACCAGCCCGATTTGAAAAGTTCTTGCACCATTAGAATCCTTAATTTTCCCTGATGAACATAGGCCATAGAATATTTGAAAAAAAGTTAGGGATCCGCATTGAAAATTTAATTTTTGTTAAGTACCCGTGCGAAGCCGGTATAATGTCGGTTTAATATAT
Source organism: Eupithecia pulchellata (assembly GCA_963931895.1). Classification (NCBI taxonomy): domain Eukaryota; kingdom Metazoa; phylum Arthropoda; class Insecta; order Lepidoptera; family Geometridae; genus Eupithecia; species Eupithecia pulchellata. The sequence goes on from OZ007544.1 coordinate 6,716,232, forward strand.
GTATTGATACCGCGTCCACTCTCTTATTCTCTGTTTGGTACATTTATTTATTTATTTATTTATTGGCGTAATTAGGACGACTTTAGGCCAATTATACTAATTACAGTAGGTTTTAATATTAAATACAATTACATGCACACATATATATAAAATACAATTCCTTTGTCACCAGATAAGCAGGTGGAGTGGATGTTGACACGCGACCTGGGCCTGGCCTTCATGGAGTCAGTGGAACAGTTAGCTGGAGTCTGCGACCTTCCAAAGAGGATAATGTCCGTACCTGTCCACGTGAGTATAGAGTTACCATCAGCCTATATCATTCCAAAAGGTTAATTTTAAAAAGGAGCAAGAATTTTGGGTTATTGCCCATAATTCCCACGCTGGGCGGGTTAAGGATGCACAGTTCGGTGGAGTTTTTGTGTCTCCCTTTATCGCCTCGTACCACACCCACGGGAAGAGTTGGGGTGGTGAAATTCTATCTCGGCTAGCTTGTCATGTTTATCAATACATAGTATAAATCTATGTCGATTTTCGCTGTCTTTCTCTCTTATATTTGCTTAGATCTTTAAAACTACGGAACGGATATTGATACGGATCAAATTTTTCTAAGTGATTCAAAAGGTTGATTGCATACAAAGACGGCGCGGGTCACTAGTGTCTGTATAATCTAGGCTTTTGTTCTGTTCAGTTCTCAAGTGAATGCATTGACTGTTTGTATAGGAAGCCAACCACCCTAGGGGTAAAAAGCTGGCGCTGAAATGAGAGAGGACGTTTGAGGTTCAAATCGCTCATCGACCCTTCAGGGCCGCTTTCTGCCAAAGCGAAGAGAAGGTGTTATAAAGTACATTGTTACCCTAGGGTTGGACTAAATAAGTTATATTATTTATTCCCGAGACGTGGTTTGGAGTCGGAGTGCAGAAAGGACGCCAATAGTTCGAGGGACTAAATAAGTTACTTTCACCCGAGGCAAAAACTGTGCTTTTAATTACGAATACAAGGAATTAAGAATAAAAACACAAGTTAGCTAAAGAAAACATTAGTGAACAACTTAGGGGTATATTTTAAAAGTTTTTAATTATGCTTTATTTAGCCTCTTCTCTTATGAAATCAAGCGTTAAATCCATATCTGAATCAGATGAACTCATTGCAATACACACAAAACTCTATAAATATGAGAAAACAAAGATCGAATTGCCGCGTTCTCGCTTTTATTCAGTCATTATTCTTTACATTCTTATTTTTTAATTTATAGTAATAGGCGTAGTTCGACGATTTCATTATGAACGTAAGCGGGTTAACGACGAAACTTTGTTTACGTGGCGTTTACGTGCCTCTAAAGGGAATTGAACGTCGGTGTTCTTTTAACAAAGACAAAGACTCAGTTAACTTTTAACCAACATTTTTTATTTGCTCCACTTTACATTTTTTGTTAATAGGGTTTCCTAGTTCAACGAATGCATTGTCAATATAAAGGGGTTAACATCAAACCTTGTTTGTTTTGGAAGTTGTAGAAGAAGGATATTTACGTGCACGCAGGTCGAGGAAGATATTCCTCGTTAGGGAATAATAAATAATGCCGGATAATAAATAATAAATATTGCCGGACAATCCACACACAGCATCATCTAGGCCCAAGCTAAGCAGAGCTTGTGTTATGGGTACTATATGACTGATATACATAATACAATATTATTACATCTGAACTGAACAAAATATATATATACTATACTGATCATCTACAGACCGTACAAATATTTATCTCGAGGCGGGAATCGAACCCGCAACCTTCTGCGTCGCAGGCGGACCTTCGCCCTCCGCTATGATAATAAAACGTCTATGTTCTTCTAAGAAAGACAAGGATCGTTGTTCTTCTATCACAGACAAGGGTTGTTGTTCTTCTAAATTTAATTATGATTTTTTTTTTTACTTTGGTAGAAGCCTGGCCCTGGTTGCTGTTGTTTACCCCTATAACCCTTTAATACACACAAACAAGTTCAAGACATTAACTTCGAGGGTAAATCAAACATTCAACATTCAAGTTAATGCCCTTTGAAATTAACAGTAGGAAATTTTGTTTGTGTTATAAACGGAATTATTAAAGCTTGTGTTGAAATGAACAATTTGATGATTAACTCTTGAAGAATTTTGTCTTTGAACACGGAAGCTAAGAAACAGTCGGTTTTGTTTGGTTTGAACTGGTTATAGGGAGTTTTTACTGGTTTTGTAAGATAAAACCAGCTCACATGCATTTTTGGATTAATCAATCAATCATTAAAAAAAACAAAATACAATAACCCTCTTACAGGTACAAAACAAATGCCTGTCCGTCGTCGAACCTCAAAATCTATTTTTTTAGTTAGGTAAACTATGGTTACGGGGTTATTGCAGCGAGCATCAATTATGTTCACATCACATCATCAGCCTTTGATAGCCCACTGCTGGACATAGGCCTCCCCTAATGAGCGCCACAGATGGCATTATTTGTCATTTGGGGGTTATTGCCCATAAGCCCCACGCTGGGTAAATATGTTCGTCTTGTCGAAATTTTATCACGTTAAACATGACTTACTTATTTTTTTGTAATATTCCGCACCCATACCTAGTTCCATTTCACCTTTTGTGAGATGAAAATTAAAAATACAATGTCTTTGGAAATTATAAATCATTTATTTGCAGAAATGTCGGTACAATAGCTCATAATAATAAAGTAGGTAATTCATTCATTCTGACTCGTCAAGATGCAAAATTTTTACAAATTATTATAATGTCCATGTGGCCTGTGGCCAGTGGAAATAAATAAATAACGCTAGACAATCCACACAGCATCATCTAGCCCCTAGCGAAGCAGACCTTGTGTTATGGTTACTAGATGACTGATATACATAATATGATACTATTATTACATACAATATACCTTCATAATCATAAAAGCATCCTTCAAATACGTTTACAGTACACCAAATGAGCAAAAAAATTCAAAAAATTCAACGAAATTCTATGCATTTTTAATCAGCTGTAGATTGCGCTGCCGGTTCAAATTAATTTATGATATTTTAGGCCAAAAGCCCAAATGAAACGAAAATAGTCTGAGCATTTTTGAAGGTTGGTTTCTAGGGGAGTTTTTACTGCGAAAGTTTCAATTGCATTGTACCCCAGTTACGGTGAGCTGGAAACATTTGTGTCAATTCGGATTTATTTATATTATCCAGTTTTGTTTTATTATTTTTAGGGAAACCATCAGCACACTATACGTAAATTGGTATTACAGTACATAGTTATAGGCTATTGATAGAAATTATGGGTGGGTGGTTCGATCCTCAGCGGCGGCGTGATAATTTTTTGCATGTGAAAATTTGTGATAAGTTACAAGGGAATTCGAAGTAGTCGTAAATATTATGTAGACAAGGGGGGTACTTAATTCTGACGCGCACTGTACATAATAATGTTACTTGAAGGTATACTCAATGTAATTTACATAATTTCTAGTAGCATTAGTTTTTTTTAAAAAAGCAAGAAAACAATAGATGTGAAATAAGAGGGAATTCTCAATTCTCACTCAAGAGAAAATTACGATTTTTCATTTCACGCAATACATCGTAGGCTACGCTTACCTACTTATCTACGCCGCTACGATTACCGACGTAGCCTCGTTACGTAAAGCCTCGTAAAACCTTACTTTAGTTTACTTATTATTTTTGTTATCATATTGCGTAATTGGGATATTATTATTTAACTTAAGGTGCAAAAAGCCGTTATTAACAAATAAAATTACAATGATCTAACTAAAGTATTTTATTCTATAAATTATTATTTAAATCTTCTAAATATTCTAACAGCCTCAGTTTATAATTATATTTTACCTTACCTTTTTATTTGAAGTTTGATGTGCTTATATCTAACCTTTGTCCATAGTTCAACAAACCCATCTACGGACTGGATATACCAAACTTCACCGACTTCGCTGGACCAGGAGTTATTTTGACGTAAGTTGCCTCTGCTAATCCCGGTTAGTACACAAAAGTCCACCGCTGAACGTGGCAAGGTTTTGCAATCACCTCTTAGTAGGCGGATTCAGGTGATCGCAATGATTTTTGAAAATCTGGGTGTTCTTGATCTATATATCTGAATCTGTACTAATATTATAAAGAGGTTTTTTTTATTTGAATTGAATATGTTCCAAAACTAATGAACCGATTAAAAAAAACACAATTAGAATCTTACATTATCCCTAAGGGATATAGGAAATTGTACAAAAAGTCAGGGTTCCGTAAAACTTTAATAATGTAACAACGTATAATTTTTTCTGGCCTGGCGTCCCCTCCTCACTTAAATTAAACATGGCCGACGAATCCACAATTGTACACACTCGCCGAACCCATTCATCTATCACGCTTCCCTCGATTAGGACACAACAGGATAGACATAGTTAAAACCGCGAATGTCCACCTCTGTATCCAGGTGGGCATTTCCCCCATACTATCAGGTGTGGGTCTCAAATTTACACCTAGAAGACCAGGGTTTTCTGCTGACTGACGAAATCAGCAGATCGTACAAATATTTACGGACAGTCCTTCACTCGCAGCGCCAGTTCAAAAAGAGATGACGACGCTTCATCCGATTTTCATCCTATTTTTGTTTAATTGATATCAGAAACTTTGTAATCAAATTTTAACGTCTATAATTATATGATTAAAAGGACTTATGTATACGAGTATCTCAAGTTTTAATTGCTGTAACGCGAATTAAGGATAAGCCGGAAGCGGATACGTTACTTCGCTTGACCTAGTTTCCGGTACAACTTTAGAGCACTTTAAAAGGATAGTGGTTTTACACCTTTTTAGGGTTCTGTTTTACACCTTATAATTGTTTGCTTATTTCAAGTACCTACCTACCGAACGTGCTTAAACTAAGTAACATTTTGAGTGTTCAGACATAAAGGCTACATAACTATATTTACTTGTGGGAACCTATTAATGGTCAGTTTAGTGCTAAACACCTTATTTATTAAGACAACATAGAACCGATGTTTCCCCTTAAATAAATAAATAACATCAACTGGGGACTACGCTTATTCGAAAGTCGTATATAAATATTTCTTTTTTGAGCTGAATTCAGCCAGGCAATGAATTGGGCTCGCTGTATCGCAATACTGATGCGCTGCACCAGATACTAACCAGCTTTCGGGTCAAGCATTGCGTTACGTCTTATCTAATTTATCCAAAATTTGCAGGATCATCTTCTTCTTGGCCGTTGCCCTCACGTCTGGTGCAATGTTGTCTGAGAGGAACGAAGGAATCCTGGAGCGAACGCTGGTCTCGGGAATTACAGGTAATTTGAACATTCTGAACGGTAAGGATGTTGTTGTTATTTATTTACATATATGCCGTTATTAAAATACTTACTCGTATTATGTATAAGGAAATTTCCAAACCTAACAAAAAATCCTACAAAATAAGGATTAAAACTTGCTTGAAAACGAGCCCATTTTATCAATAATGATTTTATCAATAACACCTCATTTCTTATAATCTTAATTTTGTTTTTCTATAAATTTGATTTGTCTAATTTCTTATATTGGAAGTATTGCCGATTAGGGATTAATCAAAATGTATAAGGTAAAAATATTAATCCTAATAAAGTTCTTATTCAGTTTAATGGTAAATTGAAGAAATTAGTAGAGGGAACATTGAAAATAAATTACTTATAATTTTCGTTTTAATTTTAGTTATTGAAATCTGAATCTGAATAATAGATATAAAATACTTTATCAAAGCACTCAATAACTATAGAACTAATATTCATACTTATATCTATTTCCTAAAAATCTAAGCCGTCACCAGAAGGGAGAATGCCCAGATTACTGGCGGCATAGCCACGTTGGTTGGTGATGTTAATTCGCTGACCGAAATAAAAGCTACAAAGAAGCCTTTAATACCTGATGTGGGTGGAGTTAAACCCTCTAAAGTATTTTCGTGGAAAACCCCAGAACGCGTTTGATAAATACGCAGTAGTGCTGATTCGTTGAATAAATAAATGCTTGTACAAACACAATGTACGAATGGTTTCGAAATTCCCAAACTAATTTAAATAACAAACTGGAAAGCAAAGAGAACGAATAACATCAAATAAATAAAAATATAGATGAGTTATTGGGTAGGTATGTTATTTTTAGTAGATAACAAAGCATTGTGTCATATTATATAGCCAATCTACAATGATTGCCATCTTTATTATATTCAAGTTTATATATTCGGGAGTAAAACCTTTATTAACAAAGAAAATTACTATCGAATAACCAAATTAGAACAAATTTAAAATAAAAAAAAATGAGCTAACTGTACACTGTTGCACACAGTGTAAACTACAGGTAGCTCAACTGAGCAATAATCAATACCAGGCGGAAGTATACCCAAGGTGCTGGCTGCGTTGCCTCGCTGTATGGCAATGCTGATGCGCTGCGCCAGATACTGAACAGCTCTCGGGTGACACGTCGCTTCAACCAGACGATTAGATAAAAACAAGCCAAATTATCTTTTTGAGCCAATAATAGTTTGTCATCATTATTTGAGTATCATAAAATTGTATTTTGTTTTATTAGTAGGAAATTCTTCACAGCCATCAGTTTTCGATACACATTTCTAATATTTTCTTTGCTGAAAGATCCCCGATAAAATAAAATAAAAATAAAAGTCTGTTCAGTGTCAAATGACATTGCAATGAAATATTAATGGATCTATTCTTTATAATTTAAATATTTTAGCTAACTTAGTTAATAGCTTTTCTTTCAATTGTACAAGATAATCTATGTACCAACTATACCATTGTACTTTAGTCGCACTCCCGGTGTCTGTGAGGCAGAGTAGCCCTCGCGTCTAAACACAAGTTTTACTTAGTTAGAGCGAGGAGTCGATGCATCTTCAGCACTAAGGTTTTTAGGGTAGAGTACTTTACCTAAAGGTAAACATAAATGTTTTAGAGATAGCGTAATTAGTTTTAGATAGTAATCTGTTAACCTTTAAACTTTAGAAACCGTTTTTTTTGAAAATAAATACTTTATATTATTATTATTATTATATAACTAGAGACTGTTGCAAACAGTCTGTAGCCTTGTTAAAATTATGGAGATCTGAAACACTTATGACTCTGCCTGTACTTTACGATTGTTTCGGCTAAATATAGTAAGTAGCAAACGAAGCGCGGACCGAAAATTTACCTGAAATATAAATCTGTTTTGAACTTTCACTTGAGCACTCGCGATCCAACTTCTTGCGGTCTGAAATGAGTTAACCCTAACTCTTAAATAGGGATAATTCGCGTAGGTTGCGTGGCATGGGCTCAAGTGTCAAATTTAGTTTAATTATGTTAATCTTTACCGTTTGTTTTATTGGGTTAGAAATAATTAACACGCTATGGCGTCACAGTTGTGATAATACAGATCATAACTGTAGTGTTTTTTTTTAATATATTTTATAGTTAAGTTCAGTGAAACAAAATTGTGCATACTGCGGCGTCATCATTGTGAAAACACAATCATTTGATTTAGGTGAACGTTATAAAATTTTTGATAAGGATGCCCTTTTTTAAATACTAGGGACCCGCTCAGGCTTCGCGCGGGTCCAATGCTGATACAAAAACCTTTCACTTAAATCACTATCTCTATTAAAAACCGCGTCAAAATCTGTCGCGTAGTTTTAAAGTTCTAAGCATACATACAAACAGACAGACAGCGGTGAACGACTTTGTTTTATACTACGTAGCGATCATGTTCTAATCCAAAACCCAACAAGTAGTATGTTAAAAGTTAGACAGTCGCTTTAGCTTATTTTCTCAGCTTCCTTTTATCTGTTTTTACCGATCCTGCAGCAAATATGCTCAAACGCTCTTCCTTTAGGGGAGCGTACTCAGCAGTGAAAGTAAATCCGTCGTGCTGATAAATATGCGTTTACCCTACCTGCCTACGTAGTTCATGAATTGTGTCTCTTTAAAACAGAAGCTCCAAAAGCCTGTGCTTACATTCTTTTAATGTTTGAAATCAGTCTGGCGTGTCTTTGCCAGGTGCTAATTACCTTTCCAGTGGGATTTATAGTTAAGCTGGAATACAGCTACAAATGGGAGATAAAGATAAGATTTTACTAATTAACATCCTTTTTGACGATGACGTAACGGACCCAAGGGTCTTGCGTCTCAGGTTTTGGTCGATTCCCTTCTCAGGACAAACTTTTCGATCTATTTTCGATCTGTAGATATTTGATCCTGGTGTTATAGATAGAATTAAACGTAGTTATTAAGCAGTCATCTAGTATTAGCAAAAGCACTGCTTAGCTTGATCCTAGATGTTTGTGTGAATTTTTCAATATAATTATTTAATCTGTTAGAACAAAATCTGCTGATACGAAAACTAACTGGATTGAGTAACTTCTCTTGTAAATAATCACGCACATAACACGCTCAAATGCAAACTTACTCTTTAAAGATATTCTGATAAAAACAACGAAAAAAACAAACAAGAAAAAAGCATACCTGCTTTTTGTTGCGCAGGTAATAAAATAAACGTAAGTCAAATAAGTTTACAGGCAAATGACAGGCAAGCACGAAAGAGTAAAGTTCGCGTTTAAAAGCTTACACAAATTGGATGTAGGCGTGACGTGAGCATGACGTAGGCGTGACGGAAGCATGAACACATTACGATGTTCAGTTTAAATTTAGTCGTGAACTTCATTTTCGAAACACTTACGCTTTTGCTCATTATGAAGGTACGGCTCAAGTTTCTACCTATATGGTTATTGTTCTCATGATTAAATTTAGATACAGTAAAAGCATTTTCAAAAAGAAATAATTCTTAACGAAAATTTTGATGGAAGATAGAAGAACAAACTGGGATAAGCGCGCTAAAAAAATATGCTGAACAATCTACACAGTAATACACAATAAGGGAGATAAGATAATAAATCTTTATTCTCAAAACTTATGAAGACAAAATAAAACTAAATGGTAATAGAATTGGCGGCCATATCGCTTAATGAGATATTTTCCGGGCAAGCCACAGGGAGATTTCAGTGCAGATCTTAGTTACCCCAAACGAGTACTGGAATACGTACTCGTTGGCCACCCTTTACTTAGTACTACTTGTATTCTAGGTAGAGGGCGACCATCAAGGCTGTGTCGATTCTCCACACAGTATCTAGCCTTGTTGGCCTTAAGGGGTTTAAGGGGTTTCCCCGACAAATTAGCGCTGTCACATATGTTATCGTATTATAACGTTGAAGAAACGAAATTCCAAAATTTTCACTGTGGGTTTTTGACAACTTAATTAAATTTTTTATTGCCTGTATTATAGTTTTATTTTTAATACTTTGAGCAGAGATGCCAAAATAGAGTAGGTACTCGTAGTTGGCCAAAAAGGGTACCTACCTTTGTTACTTCTTAACACAAAAATTCTGAAGAGAATGGTATGTAATTTTGTATAGATATTAGGTTAGACTTTGCATAGTATAGAAACTTCTTTTTATCCCTTCTTAAATCTATTCCCATGGGATAACAATAACCTTCAAACTTACCTTAGAAACAACGCTAGCAAATCCTCGGGCAGATCCTGGTAAATTATATTTCAGTCTTTATTTTAGTGTTACAGCTGTTTAGATTTCAGCTTTACAGTTTCGCTAAGCATCTAATTGCAGATTTTTATTGCGGGGGTGATAATTGCGGAGATAAAAATAAACCGGCCCACCCCAGAGCGTTATAGGCGGTAAAATCTGCCACTGAAATGAGTTTTGGAGGTTATGAAAAGGCTATGATTAAACCTTACCGACAGGGCAATATGCGGAACGTTTGTTGGCGGGTGGATTTTTTAGTTACAAAGAAAATATAATTAATTATAGAAATAACAACTAATTTATAATTTAAACAATTGAGATAAATGCAGTCTTGCAAAAATTCTACGGGAAAGAAACAAAAAAATAAAAATTCATGGTATAAACCAAAAATAAAAGTCAGTACATTCAAGAAAAACAATTACGTCTTCTATTTACAAATACGGCTTAGAAATAGATGCTGAAATTGAAGCCATTACCAGAAGGCATAGTGCCCAGAAAGCTGGCAGCATTGTCACGTTGGTTGGCGATGTTAATTGGTTGACGGAAATAAAAGCCAGTATCCTGATCGACTCTGTGGATTCTACGAGTAGATTTCTGCATTTATTTTGAACATTAGCAATGTGCCATTGCAAAAGACGGTCACAACACTCCTCACATAAACCCTGATACCTACTTACGTTAGTATCTATAAAGATACGAACATGAAAGCTTAAGTGATAAAAAAGGTGCGGTTACTTTATTATATTTTTTTTAAGTAAAAATTTTTATTTATCTATAGATTTTTTAGTTATTCTTTCAGCTTTCTTCGAAATTTACCACATAAATAAATAATAATAAACATAAATAAATAGTATAAAAAAGTCGCTTCCTGCTATCTGTCTGTCCCTATGTATGCTTAGATCTATAAAACTCCTGAACCAATTTTGATGAAATTTGGTACAAATCCTTTCGGTCTATACGCGTTGGAAGATATAATATAATTTAGAGAGAGAGAGAGAGACATAGAGTTTTGCAGGCTTGTATTTACATTAGCGTCTGTTCTAATTTGGTCTACAGAAATCACTCCGAAGTTTTAAAACCTAACCGGACTTACGGAAGCAAACATGTAGTAATTTCCGGAATGAAGGATCGATCTCCTATCGATGTCTTGGGAACCAACTTTTGTCGAACATAATGTAGTATTTCAGTATCTATTTTTAGGTACAGTGCGCGTCAGAATTAAGTATCCCCCTTGTCTACAAAATAATTTCGACTACTTCTAATTCCCTTGTAACTTGTCACAAATTTGTCACATACAAAAATATATCACGCCGCCGGCGCCACTCAGGATCGAACCGCTCACCCGTAATACTCAAATTCTGAAATTCGCAACAATAACAACTTTTCCGTCCCAAATACATTGAGATAGGGGTACTTCTATGTGACGCGGACTGTACCTACTCATAGATTAACGTGTGGTTCGAGATGATAGCCTAAAACACTTTTGGTTGCTTGCTAAATTACTCGTTTTAACAGTAGTATTGCTACCATTTGAAGCTAATTACTATGAAGGAATGTACTATAGCAAACTTGTAATCGATTATTGCGGAGTTAATTGACGCATTTCGGTTCTAATTCTAAGTGGGGGAACCCAGATCTGCACTGACATCTCGCGTAGCAGTGTATTGTGCATTATCCCCAGCTTAACTAGGACCTAACCAGCCCAGCTTCTTGATGTACCGGAGCAGGACTTTTGGCGATTGACAGCTTTTCTAAAGGTGTCGACGGGTTTGATGAATCCACTTTTCCTTCTGGCCTCTCGGTTCCGTATCCGGACAGTGTACCACCACGTGTTCTATAGTTATAGTTTCCTCTTTCTGGGAGCAGCTACGGCACATGAATTCGGGTTTTTCTCGGGTGAACGCTGACTTGTCTCGAATTCGAAGTCGGTCACTGACCCTGACTAAATCTGCCTTTATTTTATCGAAAATATTGTAATGAACAAAAATCAACGTGATCATTATTTTCTAATTCTATGTAATTTGAGTTTTCTGACGATGATATCACAAATATTAAATTTTGAACTTTTGGAGACGTTGACATGTAGAGATTTAGAATGTCAATGAAGTAATGAATGAATGAATGTAATATTTAAGGATTATAACAAGAATAACATTTGAAATTTTAAAGTAATATAATACTGGGTAAGACATTTATTAACAAAGAGGTATATTATAAATAATCAAATTTAAATAGAGGTATACATAATACCTACGTATGTCTTATTTTAAGTCTGTGCTGTTCTTTTGGAGCTGGAATGTATGTTATCTTATCTCATCTTAAAATTGCAATTGAATAACCTTTTAATACCAAAATAGCAGTCGGAAGGGCTTATTCCAAGAAGTCCAGCGTCGTAAATTAATAAAAATTTGACATCTGTGCAGTAATTTTTAAATCTTGGGTGAGCTTAGATATTGTAAGTTTTGTAATAAATTCATATTTATTACTGCCACCCCAGTACGACGAACGGCAAATCCAGGAGGCAGGTTCGGCGTCAGACCCCAGCGGTAATGTTCTTAGATCCTAACGTGAGATCGAACATTTCCAACAACTATACAACTAAAATAATGTTAGAACTAGTTTTTATTTGACACGGACTTACAGCTAAATCAAAACGATAGATGTTTATATGTACATATGTAGTAGAATGGCTTTATATTCTATTTATCCTTTCCAGGCACAGAGATCCTGTTCTCGCACGTCATCGTGCAGATGATAGTGATGATGATCCAGACCGTCACGGTTCTACTGATCGGCTTCGTGCTCTTTGGTTTGACGGTCAAAGGGTCAGTCGGGTGGGTGGTCATGCTGACTGCTATCACGGGACTGTGTGGAATGACTTTTGGTGAGTACTATAGAATTCTTTATTTTATTTTATTTTTTTCACGTGGATGGTATGGTATGGTATGGTATGGTCATGAATAACTGAGGGACATTTAACTATGATAAAATTTTGATCTACGTAGTTGGCGTGCAGCCAACATCTTGGAGAAACTTCCGACTGGTGAGCTACCAGTAGTATGTTTGCATAGTCTGTTTTTATCACATGGCGCGGTGGTCACTTCCGGGGTAGGTATATGTCACGGGATATGTTGGAGGGGGCAGTTATTTTTTTTTATTTTAAAGTTTTTTTCTAAAAACTTGTACTACATTATATTAACGCTCGCTGGCGCACGTTAACACGCGTTGAATTAGGCTGTTTTATAAGTACTAGTATTTATAGGACCGCGATTCAAAAAACGCAACAATATGTTGAAGGTATATTTGAAAAATTTACGAAGACGGGTGACATTGGATCGCACAAAACGACATAAGTTTTTCAAAGTACACCTGATACCTATTAGCCTAATGAATTCTACACACCAAAGTCGGCGACACAGCCCGGCGGATGCGGAATTTCAGTGTATGATTGACAGCCGACTGTTTTTGTCAACGTGTCGGCGACCCCCGCTTAGAGTACCTACAGATTCCGTAATAGTGACACAATTCCTTAAGGCGCATACAGCACCTAAACTAGCGCCACCACCTACTTTATGTTATTATTCTGTTTAACAAAGGAATTTTCAAAAATCCATCGTCCAGTTTGTGATACCTATCATAAACTTTTTTTTAATGTCTCTAAAATAGATTTTGGTGGCCACCAAGGGCAACTTCGTATCTCTTCCTAAACTAAATAGAATAAAACTATTACAGAGGCATTAAAAAAAAGCTTATGATAGGTATCACAAACTGGACGATGGATTTTTGAAAATTCCTTTGTTAAACAGAATAATAACATAAAGTAGGTGGTGGCGCTAGTTTAGGTGCTGTATGCGCCTTAATGGCAAAAATAACGTTCCGTTCACATTTACATTTACATTCATTTGCCTAAAAACTATAATTTAAGTTCACTTCAGAGATACGAGGGTGTGATAAGGCTACATGGAAACCCTTTTGACAAAGTACCAACTTCCGATGGTACTTATTCATAAAACTTTGAACAAGGGTCCTTTTCAAAGAACGTGATTTGTATATTTTCTGGTATAACAACCTGAGTTGAAACAGAAAAACGTGGATAATATTTTATTTGACGATTTCTGTTGCGCAGTAGGTTGCAGGTTCGATGCCCGCCTCGGTACAAATGTTTGCATGATCTACAGATATTGCTCAGGGTGTTCTGGTCGTTTTCCATGTATATTATGTTATGTATATCATCATCATCCACATTTGTCTACTTCTTGACAAAGGCCTTTTAGGTATTATTATTATGTATATCAGTCACCTAGAACGCAAAACACAAGCTCTGCTTAGCTTGCGGCTAGGTGATATTGTGTGCCGCGTCCAGCATAATGTATTTATTTATATATCATCATCATCATCATCATCATCATCATCAGCCTATGTTAGTCCACTGTTGGACATAGGCCTCCCCTAATGAGCGCCATAGCGCCCTGTCTTCGGCTTGACGCATCCAGCATCTGCCAGCAGTCTTTCGCAGATCGTCATCCCACCTGGCCGAAGGGCGTCCTACACTACGTTTACCGAGTCGCGGTCTCCACTCAAGAACACGTTTACCCCAGCGGTTATCGGTTCTTCGCGAAATATGGCCGGCCCACTGCCACTTCAGCTGGCTAATTCTCTGAGCTATGTCGATGACTTTAGTTCTCTGTCGGATGAATTCGTTACGAATCCTATCCTTCAGAGAAACTCCGAGCATAGCTCTTTCCATAGCGCGCTGAGCGACTTTGAACTGGTGGACCAACCCTATCGTGAGTGTCCACGTCTCAGCTCCGTAGGTCATAACTGGTAGGACGCACTGATTAAAAACTTTCGTTTTCAAACATTGCGGTATGGATGACGAGAAGACTCGATGTAGTTTTCCGAACGCTGCCCAGCCTAGCTGGATCCTCCTCTTGGCTTCCTTCTCGAAATTGTTTTTACCCAACTGCAAAATCTGCCCGAGGTAAGTGTACTCAGAAACAATTTCGAGAAGGTGGCCATGTACGATCACCGGTCTTGGATCAATGTGGGCATTGATCATGACTTTGGTTTTATCCAAATTCATGCCAAGACCGATACATCGGGGATTTATATATGTTTATTAAAAAAATAGATAGGACAAAACAGGTTTTATTCAGGGCTCTTAATGAGAAGTCTGATAACATGAGAGTTACCGAAAAATCACGGATGAGGATTTCCTATGGTGATTATCGATAACTTGAGATACGTGCTCGATTTTGAAATAAGTTCTGCATAAATACAAGATTTTTTTAGTTTTTCTGTAAAATGGGGTTTTCATCACCATTATTTTTTTTTATTTCCAGGTTTCGTAGTGTCATGCATCTGTGACACTGACAGGACTGCGACGTACATGGCTCTAGGTTCCTTCCTGCCCATGGTGTTGCTATGTGGAATTATCTGGCCCGTTGAAGGTAATCTTATTGTTTTTATATTGCTTTAAGCATTACCACAAAATAAATCAGCGCTCCTACCTATTTTATATCATTATTACGTTGAATAAAGGAAATTTAAATTTTTCATGAAGTTGGTAACTTTAACATTTTAAAGCCCACCTTTTTTAAGTTCTTTTTGTATAGTTTGGGCAGAGATATGTAGTTTCTTTTTTTGGCAACCAAACTCAGAATCTTTGCGGGAATATTTAGTTCAGGCAATTGTTTTTATAAATAAGATAAAATATGGAATTTCCTCGCTAGATTTACGATTAATTATTTGCCAAGGATATTATTGAAAGTAATTGAAAGAATAATACAAAACCGAAAACATTTTATAGCTGCAAATTTTTTATTATTTGTTTGTTCGTTGTTTCGATGAAACCAAACTGGAACACTAAACAGAAACAAACAATATAAAACCATTAGGGTTGCTTACGTGAGAACTTAACGAAATCGACAGTTTATTAACTTCTATCGTAAACGCTACATTTACTATCTACTTTAAGTGAGATTGTAGGGTTGGATTGTAAAACGGGGTTAACGTAATCCAAATCATAACACTAAAATAAAATTACAAATTTTCTGTATCAAAATGATTAAGATATTCACAATTATCGTATAAAATAATAATGTTAAAATTAAGCTACGCAAAATATGTTTCTGGCCCCTCGTTTGGGATTTATCAGAGAACAATCATTAATCAATCAATCAATTATTTATTTCCAAGGATATATAATTTAATTATCATTATCAAACAATGTCAGGTCTTAAAACTTCGTTTTTGTAACAGTAGCCTGCACGCAGGATTTTTATGTAGGTAACCATCCACTTAACTTTTTCTAAAGATTCCATTTTTATCTTTTATGTCTTCCAGTAATATGTTATACATGGTGACGCACATGTATACTCGTATATCTATATGGCATTGTGGTTTGTAGAGCAAATCTTTAAATTTGATCCTCTTTATCGCGTTATTAGATGTCTTCATTTTTATATATTGCTTGCTTTTACAAAAATACAAATTTCCCTAATATACATTGCAGACGAGAGTTCCAATGACGACTTCTATTATTTGTATTTTCTTTGATAATTCTGATTGTTGACCAAAATACACAATATACTTTTGTCCACAGGCATGCATTTTATTCTCCAATGGATTTCCTACGTACTCCCCCTGACCAAGTCTACCGAATCTCTTCGCTCCATGCTGCAACGTGGTTGGGACATCAGTATGCCCTCTGTATACTCAGGATTTATCTCCACTGGTATTTGGATCGCGATATACTTGACCACTAGTATTTTACTGCTCAAGTTTAAGAAGGGATGAGTTACTGTTTAATTTATAGCTAGATATTAGAAATAAAGTCAGGATTACAGGACTATGTGACAAGTTTGTGACCGCTCGTCGACAGTCTATTTCAACCCAAATCTCAAGTAGCTTTTGTTTTGACGTATTCCAATTTTAAATTTTGTGACGTTTATGTTTCTTTTGCCTTGATAAACTATTCGAAGTTCAAAGTCAATCCTTCCTTCAAATAGGCTTAGAACGTCATTTGTTTTTTATAAAGCAAAGTGTATAATTTTCAGAGGAAAAACAAGCTAAATCACTACAAAGAATGAATTGAGTTGTGATAGATTGTCGGCTATCGATTGTATTTGATTCGTTGTTTTACCCCTGAATGCTCAAACGCAATTCAAGTTTAAGTTAATCTTAAGTGACGATTTGACGCTTTTTGGCAGATTTTTAGTAAAAAGTGTCATAAAGAATTTATAAATTTGAGCGTTTGAGTCATTGAGGTTTTTATAGTTTTACTTTCATCTTTTTAATGTACCTATTGTTTGAGACCCTTTCTTAGTTACAAGATTATTAATTGCAAAACACGATTTGTTAAGAATAGGATCCTATGACATCCTACATTTAATATTAATGTTTGCTCAATTTAATGAATAAAGATACATACATAAGATAAGTACCTATGTCCAATGCCTATTTCATTGTAAATAATGTTCCATAGACAATAAAGAAAATTACCTTTTTAATAAACATTCGCTGACTTTATATGTATTGAAATTCATAGACAAATTATGTGGAAATTACATTGAGTTCTCTCAATCGAAAGTATGCTTACTGTTAATATGGACAGTCATTCGACATTTAATTTTATGTCTTAATAATATGTTAGTAGGGCTTATTTTTGGTTTTCCTTATATTACGAGGTATTAGATTAGTAAAATAATATTTTGAAGTTTTGGGTAGGTACTTTAGGTATATTTATGTAAATGACGTGATAATTAATAATTAACTATATTTATATAAATCATCATTATATTTTAACATTCTATTTATAAAAAATTTAAGTTAAACTAAAAATATTCATGTACCTATTTTATTTATATAATGATTTTTATCACAGCATTGAACAATAAATTAGAATTAAGTTTATTTATTTATTTTGACTTCTTTTGTAAATAACGTTAAGGTGATTCTTAAAACATTGACAATAATAATTGTACAAAATATTGTGATTGGTATATGTATTTCTGCGATAGTATTGTGATATAAAGTTTTAAGGAATAAATAACAAAATAAGAAAACATTTTTTATTTACCACAAGACAAAAACCACGAGAAAAACAATTAACATCCATAGAAATACACTTAGATCACAGCTAGTTAGATACATCAGAGCTGATCCCCAACCCGCATGCCCAGCGTGGGGATTATGGGCAATAACCCCCAAATAATGATGCTATCTATAACGCTCATTATGGGAGGCCTATGTCCAGCAGTGGACTATTATAGGCTGGTGATGATGATAATGATGACATCAGAGCTACGTACAGTTTCCAAAAATCTCTACAACAATCTAGAAAGTTCTTAAAATACTACAATATTCTTTATTACCTAATAAGGTCTACAATATTAATCAAAGTTCTTCAAATTATAAAACTCTTCAGTTTTAAAGCTTCTGCTGCTACTCATGCTAACACCCTCTCATTCATAATGGTTCGTTTACTTAAAACAGTTCCTATATCACTAAACACTTTATTTCTCACTCCAACTTATGTCATTGAAAAGAGACAGATAATAATAACATGGCTTTGTGACTGGACTATTTCATCAAAGATTGATTATTATCAGCAAAAGAATCAAATTGGTTCAATATTACATGGATGTTTGAAAAAAATAGTTTGGTTTTGGATATCCATTTGAAGAATCTAATTGATTCAATAAGGATGCCTCTTTTATATCGATTATATGATAACCATGGAAAGTCGTCATAGTTTTGAAGATCTAGAAGCTTCTACGGTCGTTCATGCTTACACCCGTACACCACAGCCATCTGCCCAGTCATTCGTAGATTACAGGATGCGGCGTTGTTGTGGAACGTTTGCTCTGCGACCCTGGCGTGGGGGTTCACTGCTACCTGATAAATAAATGGGGGTACAAAGCAACGCACATGGGGTTATATGCATAACATTTGCAATAAATAGGTATAAAAAATATATAAAACGAAAAAACACTACCTGGATAAATAAAATAAAAACCACAATAGATATAAGTACCGACAGATATGTACTACTTGTCATTGTTTTATTCTGTTAAGTACTGCAAATCATTTTCTATGATAGTAACAAACGAGATTTAAAAACAAACATTTATAAAGACAGCATGCAAAGAAAAATCATCAGCTTATTTCTGCTGCATGTAAAAAACTTGCGGTGCTGATTTGAAATCTACTCCTCTCGGGTAGGTTGATCGCCACAAAATTATGACAAAATTTCTAAATTAAATCTAAATTATTGCATGACTTAGTGTAATTTGGGTATTTTATGTCTAAGTTTACTTTAGTCTATTGATCACCCATTGTAAATTGGATTGGAAATGAAAGAGTTGTTCATTAAACTATAATCAAATAAGAGACATGAGTACATAAACTACAATTACGATATTCCATAATCCCAATTAGGGGTATGTGTGTTCGCGGCGAAGGGTTGATGAGTGACTGGTTGGACTTACAAAGGAATTTGCTTAATTGTAGAACGCAAAAGTCTCAAATACTTTACTGTATAAACCACAGTAATTAACATATTTAGCATAGCGAAAACTGGTGCCGATCCACTTATAGAAGTTTTTATAAACAATAAAATAGAATTTGTCTTCTACTGACCTTAAACGTATAGTCGCCTGGGAGTACATCGGTGACATCCACCCACTGACAGTCGATATTGTACTTATAAACGTCAGAACAATTCACGGAGACGCCTGCGAAAACAATATTGAGCTTGCAGAGTGAGTGGTTCTTGTAAAACGAACGGCATCACGGCATTTACGCATTATAATCACATTTAGACAAAAGTATACACAGAGTGGAATACCCAATTCAATTTAGACAGAAATCAGTTACAATATTTATATTTACTTATTGGTGAAACAAATTAGAACGATTAATTTACAATTGAGCTAACTGCAGACAATCTAAAGCTAGCTCAACTAATACATATCAATACCAGGTAGAAGTATCCCCAAGCCGCAATTAACTATTACTGCTAAACATATAGGTATAAATTGTTGGTCAGATTTTAAATAACTAAATCAGAATAAGTATTTGCAATTGAAATAATTGTGCTAACTGCAGACTGTTGGCAGCTGTAAAGCAATGCTGATACGCTGCGCCAGATACTTACCAGCTCTCAGGTCACGCAAAACATCGACCAGACGCTCAGATATTTCTTAAAATCCGGAGAGCCTCGGTATCCCACGCACCTAGGGTCTCAACTCCAAGAAGCGAATGCATCAGCTATTTACTATATTTAAGCTCTTGAGATCCTCTACAAAATTATTGTATCATTTTCCTCGGGCCCAAACAGCTAGAGAAGTCTTTGCAGCACACCCATACTGACTTTGCGGGACCAGTGAACTGCATGTATTCAGAATCTCCGCTCCCGGTTATAAGAAACGGAATCTGACAAAGGTTCAGGCTGATAAAAATTACCTTGATCACCATAATTGAGACAGGAATACTTCTTCGCGACCCCAGGTAGACAGGTGTTGTCTTCCAGGCAGAAAGAAGCCTTGTGTCCTTCTGCTACCCTGTTCCCTGATACGTCTAGGATGTCGAAGGTCGCGAACACTTCCATGCTGTGATAATGCCTGGAAATTACTCGCTTAGTTTAATTCGCTGGACTAACTTGATGAGACTTCAATATTTCTTAGTTAGCAATCCGTTATGGAGAGTTGTTTTGGTTTTTCTAATTTTTAGTTTCTGAACGCGATTTCATATTCAATTTGTCTGGGTGAACAATGGAATTATATTCCACTGATCTAAAAAATCGCCATCAGCGATTTATTAGGTATACTAAATAATTTGGTATGACACTTAGTATATCATAATAAAAAGAAATATCTAAACTTTGGTTATTATTAAACCTTATAATCCACAGCTGGACATAGTACCTAATGAGCGCCATATTTATCATCAGGAATCTAATGGCGAAAGAATTTTTCAAATCGGTCCAGTAGTTTCGTAGCCTATTCAAACAAACAATCAAATATTTCCTCTTTATAATATAAGTATAGACAAAACATATCTTACATGTGGCAGAGATGCCATTGCCAGAGATGCTTTGGAAGGTAGGGCCTGAACTCATCGTTGCCGATGTTAAGAGAGGATGCAGTGAAGCGGAGGAGGCGGCGGGTTTCGAACTGCCAGTCGGGGTTCGTTTCCCGGATCTGTGAGAGGAATAACGTAAGAAATCATTAGGGAATTTGCAGACGAAAAACAATGAGACAGTTGTTTCTTATTTATCTAAAAACAGAGAGTACAATATAAAAATGCTAACCTAAAGGGATTTTTGAGGGATCGCCTCTAATAGAGCAATATAATGAAGCAAATATAATGAATTAATTTAAGCATGTAATGTTAGGTCACTAATGCTGTAAGCCTGGCCATGGCAGACCAGAGATAATAAAGATTAACTGAAGAAACACATAAAGAATATATTTAACAACAAAGAAATTCATGTATCATTAGTATAGGCTATTGGGTGAGCAAACCTTTATGCATAGGAAATTACAATATCAAAAACCGTTATAAGTCTTTAAGTGTTCCTGAAAATATTGTGAATGAAGTAAAGATTATCGTGCAACATATAGTGGGACATAAATAAATAAATATTAAGGTGATCGGAATAGCTTTTATTTCGGTAAACAAATTGGCATTGTTATCCAACGTAGCAATGCTGCCAGCATTCTGGGCACTCTTCCTTCGAGTGACGGCTTAGATTTTTAGGAAATACATAATAATATTTGTGTATGATACTAGATGTAATCGTTTTATTTTGTTAACTAGATACCTACTGTTTTTCTTTGGTAATAAATTAAACTGAGTGGGCGTGGTATAGGTTCGTACGAAATCATTATGGAACATGCGATTAAAAATTATTAGACTAGTTGTTTCTTATTTTTCTACAAGCAGATAATAAATACTATACAAAAATACTAATACCTAGTAGTTGTAATTGTTTTATTCTGTAGATATTACAGTAAGTATTTTTTTATTATCTATTCGTGGCTTTAGTATCGCTGCGGCCATTGATAGGCCTATGTGATTGCCACTTCGTAGGTCCACCGCCGAAGATGCGGCGTTACAGTTCGCCACTTGCCCTTGCAGCTGCTAGGAACTGTAGGATTTTCGGGGTGATGTTACGTAGTTCTTCAGAGTGGGTATCTTCCTACTGTAATTTTCTTGGTTAATAAATGAAAAAAATAATTTAAGTTGTGCTTACCTCATAAGCAGTTCTACTCAAGCAGTTCTCCTCCATCGCGCACTGTAAGTGCACCATCATGACATCTTGCAGATGAGCCGACTGCTCTATCACTGACGTCTCCAGGAGCAGGTCAGCTAGTGTGTGAGTGCACACCACTGCAGCTACGTGACCTAGACAGAAAGAAAGAAAGAAAATAAATGTATTCGAAACCCAGTAACACACATAGCATCATCGTCAGCTTATATCAGTCCACTGCTGGACATAGGCATCCCCTAAGCGTCGTAGATGGCTTTATTTGTGATTTGGGGGTTATTGCCATAATCCCCACGCTGGGCATGCGGGTTGGGATCGCAGTTCGGTGGAGTTGTTCTGCAGAGGCCGCTGGTGCCCGCCCCCGGTGTGTCTCCCTTAGTCGCCTCTAACGACACCCACGGGAAGAGTTTTTTTTTGTTTTTTTTTACTTTTTGTTTGGGTGGAAATTCTATGCCGGCACGGCACGGCACTGTCACACACATACCTACACATTTAAATAGGAATTCAGGTACAAAAAATAATGAACAAACACAAGAGAAAAACAGAAATAAAAAGACACAGTGTTACAAGGGGTCCAAATAGGTCCCTGTCTCAGCGTTGTGCCGCTACAAGCAAATGCTATTAGCGACGCTGATTTTCAAACAGGACCTAACTTGACCTCAAAGGTTAAGTTAGCTATAACGAATAAGCAGCAGGAGTAAGGACAAGAGGAAAATTTTAAACTACCCGTAATTTTAAAGATAAAGATTAGCAACTGATCGCTACATTATAATTATACTTATTGGGGTGTCAATTTCGCAGCATTAGAGCCTTATTATTCTTTTACTACGAAGCGAGAGCGATTTCTAAGCGATTTGCGCTCACGTCGCTTTAAAATCGCTACCTACCAATTCGGATTTCTAGCGGATATAACCATAAACGAATACACTGTATGAGACTGTATGAGACTCGTAAATCGCCAGTGTGATAAGGGCTTTAAGTTGAAGATCTAGTGGTGAGTCCCTGTGCCCGCCAAACGTCCGGTAACGCTGTCATGGTCAACGGTCAACAGAATTAAAGGCCAGTCGAAAAAATCTAGCTAATGTCCAAATCTTTATTCATGGCAATATTTTTCTATGCATTAAATAAAGGTTTATTTATTCCTTTTTTGCTCTCAATCACATTCTCAGAATATATTTTTAATCTTACGCGATCTGAACACATAATTATAAGTACTATTTTATCGGGTAGGTATTATATTTACCGCGTTTATTTACCTATTGTTCCCGACGTTTCAACAGGTTTACACACTGTCGTGGTCACGGGATAACTGGTCGACCCAGTAAACGCGATTAAATACCCTATAAAATAGTATATTCTCAGAAATCGTAAAGTTGACAGTTGTCTATGATAAAATTGCGATATAAATT
This sequence comes from Eupithecia pulchellata, assembly GCA_963931895.1. Lineage (NCBI taxonomy): Eukaryota > Metazoa > Arthropoda > Insecta > Lepidoptera > Geometridae > Eupithecia > Eupithecia pulchellata. Next base: position 6,739,508 of record OZ007544.1, read on the forward strand.
GATTTCACTAAAATTTTGGGCTAATAATGATAATGGCTTGAAGCTTCATTTATCCAAAGTAGGTCAAAACCATTAATTCTTTAATACAAGGCCCCAGTTTTGCGCCTACTAACCCGATGGATTGTAAAATTTACTGAATACTTATATAAATAAATTTATACTACCCGCACTATGAGAACACGTTTTGAGAAGTTTCTGAATCAAGTTCCAATTTTACATAACCAGTCAGTTTTCTCGATAGCCTAGAAAAAACATCGGTACGAAAAGCTCATAATTTTCGTGAATAGCAATCGCAATATATGTCAAGGCTGCACCCCCTGGCGTGAAAAATAAAGTGACAGTTAACTGATTCTGAGTAATATTTATGTTATTACGTAGTAGTTAAGGCGCTGTATAAAGACAATAGGTAGAGCAACTGATCGTGACTCAGGATCAAATAGAACCATATTCTATACGCTTAGTTATAATGCGGACAATTACTTCAGAATATCAGAGACAACTGGTGTTATTTATCTAAACAGGCCAATTGCAAGCGAGCCTGGTAGTATTATTTAGTAGTTCGTAGCGCTTGACAAATAAAGTTGAAAATGCGTTTGATTTAGTTGAATCTCTTGTTCGACAATTTCAACATTATTTATCGGTTTTAATTTATTTTAAAAATAAATACACCAGTAAGTTAAAATCTATATACATATTTCTCTAGACGATAAAATTACCTTACTTACAGTATCAAAATTATAAAATGTTATCACTCAAAATATTGAGCAATTCGAGACGAAAAAGTATTTCCGTGTTCTTTCTTGCGATATTTTTTTCAAGTTCCTAGATGGTTTTTATGAAATATTTTTGTATAAGTCTTTTTTCCATAAACTTGACTATATACTGTATTTTTTTTGGGCTTGTAATATGTCGCAGTACGCCTAACTGTGCGACGAAAATGTGGACGTTTTACGGTTTCTGTGTTTGGGCAGCGCCTTAAGTAATTTACTTGTCGCGTGTTTGTATGACAAAGTGGCCGACCCAGGAGACACTATGTCACAATAAGCTCTGTAATTTTGAACAACGAAAACAATTTTGAACAACAAAAACAATTTTGAACTACTAAAACCGACCGGCTTCTAAGCGATATTACATAAGACAAGTATAATGGGCGGCCTGCCCATTATACTTGTCTTATGTAATATCTTTTGTTGTGTTCAATTTCTGGTGTACAATAAAGCATTTTTGAATTGAATTGATTTGAATTGAATTGAATCGACCGACCTGGAGTCCTTCTTTAATATTATCTATCCGTGAAAAACTTCAATAAGCTTTCTGTTATATGAAATTTTTTGGTAATTAATTCTCTGGTATACCATAATATTTAAGGTACTTTCCCATCATGTAGCATAACCGCAGAGTCTTGGGACGCCCTGTATAATACCACATATGGACACACACACAGTATACATATGGATACACAGTATCTATATGTACACTGTGATAATACTTAGGTACGTGCTATATTTGTTGTATACATAACCGCCAATAGTTTGAAACCCTTCTCGGCGCGCGAGTAAACTCACACTTGACGGATCTTGTTATTAGACGGATATTAAATAAAGAACCCGAGGTTTGTTAACAACGAGTGAGCTTTTTAATATTTTGACGCGCAGTATACATTAGTATTTTGGATAAGGCTATTCCTTTGTTGCGTTAAACATTTATATATAATAATAATAATGCCGGACAATCCACACAGCAGCATCTAGCCCCAAGCTAAGCAGAGCTTGTGTTATGGGTACTAGATGACTGATACACATAACACAATATAAATAAATATATAGGTAGATATTTTTACTATAAGTACATAGAAAACGACCAGAACGCCCTGAACAAATATCTGGAGATCGTACAAACATTTGTACGATCGCACTTAAACGCCCAGTAAAGTTAAGTACCTATTAATCTATTTTCCGTAGCCAACATCAACAAAATTACAACAATTTATTTGAACCAAGAATCAAAATCAAGACGAAACAACTCGATTAGAATAAAAGATGGGGTCGTAAAAGATAGTGAAATGCGATAAATGAATGTTTCCATTTGAAGGAAGTGGATTGCTTGTTTTGTTAAAGGATTTATGGAATTGAAGCGATAAGAAGTCTTACAGCATTTAATTTATCATTCGTTTCGGAAATATTAAGTAATCGTTTTGGAATTAAGGGTGAAACGCCTGTAATGTATAGAACATTCAAAAGTTGAGTCAACAGAATATTGCCAAAAAAAAATTTTAATTATTATCATAATCACTCTGCAGCTGACAGAACACGAGAGAGAGAGAGAGAGTAGAGTCTGTTATCCTAAATTGGGTTTATCGAGTTCTCTTTATTATTTATTAACACGCAATACCGTGCCCGTCTTGTGTTTATCCTCTACAACTTTAATAATATTATAAAAAGGAATGATTAGGTTGTTTGTCCGTTGTATTGAATACGAAACTACTGTACCGATTTGAAAAATTATTTCACCATAAGAAACCTACAATATCCCTGATTAAAATAGGCTGAATATCGTCAAAAAGTAAGTTTCATCCATACTTATAAAAAGAATCCCTCACCCAATTTCGCGAAATGCCATTTTACGTAATCTTTGTGATAAACTACGAGTGATCGTACCAAGTAGGAAGTATAAGGTAGGGTATGTCATCATCATCATCATCATCACCAGCCTATAATAGTCCACTGCTGGACATAGGCCTCCCCTAATGAGCGCCATAGATGGCATGTGGGGGTTATTGCCCATAATCCCCACGCTGGGCATGCGGGTTGGGGATCGCAGTTCGGTGTAGTTGTTCTGCAGAAGGTGCTGCTGAAGGTGTGTTTCCCTTAGTCGCCTCTTACGACACCCACGGGAAGAGTTGGGGTGGTGAAATTCTATGCCGGCACCACTCGGCAAGTAGGGTATGTGTTTTATTATATTTATAATTTAATTTAAGTTTGGCCAAATGTATACTTTTACGACTTTTCCCAGTGTACTAATTATATGTACCAAAATGGAATAAATAAAATGAATTGAATAAGGCTTTAAAACAATAAAAACCCACCTTTCTCCCCAGGGCACACCACATCTCCATAATCCCGATGCTTGCATTCAAACAAGTTGGTTTCGTTCCCCTCGCATTCCACCCCACTCAACACCACCTTGGAACTGCCAAAGAAGTCGGTCTGTAGCGCCTGGGCTGCAAACCCTAGGGCCAGGTGCCGGCAGATCGCTGATGCTTCGTACAGCGTCCAGCCGTCTGCGCATAGACTGCCCCAGGTGTTGTTCAGGTAGACCTGGAAGTCAAATTTCCTGTAACTTTTGATGTGATTGCAGCTTGTTTGTTAACAGATATCAGGAGAAATTCGTTAATAATTAAACTCCAAAGGATCGGCATTGTTATTATTTTGTTTTTTGGTATTTTTCTAGTTTAGTTTATGTGTATAAAATATGCATGTTTATATTTCTAAGCTATAAGACCGCCTACAGTAGTTTTTTTTTTAATTTAATTTAGATTATATAAATAATTAAATAATGCTGGACAATCCACACAGCATCATCTAGTCCAAGCTAAGTAGAGCTTGTGTTATGGGTACTATAGACTGACATATACATAATACAATATTATTATATAGATAGATAATTTATAACTATACAAAGAAAACGACCAGAACACCCAGAAGAAATATCTGCAGATCGTATAAATATGTGTCCCGAGGCGGGAATCGAACCCGCAACCTCCTGTAACTTTTGTCGTGATTGCAGCTTAATTGTTAATTAATTTCTCCTACGTGGTATTGTTATTATTTTGTTTTGTCCAAGGTATATTTCTAGTACAGTTTTGGTATATTACCTACATTATGTTTGTATTTGTATTTTATTGATAGATTTTTTCCCATTTTGTTGTACTGCCGACTCTTAATAAGTTAATAAGGTTGCCTGGAAGAAATAGCTTTGAGCAAGGCCTGCTGTACGTTTTTTATTTAATGAAGATTGTATAACTTTTTTGTAAATTTCACGATTAAATGTTTATTCATTCCTTCATAAAATCTCGTTTCTTTGGTCGCAGCACAAATCACGTCGCAGACACTAGGTAGTAAATAGGTTTATTTATATATTTTGTATGTAAAAATAAGGCCCTTGGTTTTATGCATTGTACATCTTGGCACATAAATGATTTTATGGTAGTTTGAGGAGAATTTTTAGGATGAATGGAAAAGATGCAATATGAGAAATAATAGTTTATTAGGTAAGTAGACTTAACGCAAAAGCAGATTTAAGTTTAAGAACACATACATCTTAACCGTTATATAACAAACCTATGCGCTACAACTGCGCTAAAACTGACCTCAAAGATGCACTATCAAATTTCAGTTGCAAGCCAATTAGATCTCTATTCGAGAAAGCAAGATTTTGGTTTATACAATTTCATACAGATACACCTAAAACATGATTTATTTGGCAACCACGTCTACATACGGAAACTTCAGATAGGTCGGCATTTGACAAACATGTTATTAAGCACTCAACCGTTTAACACCTTTTTTGCATCCTTATTATCTTCAATCATGTTCTGCATGCATATTTAGGAACTCAATCTAGGTTAGAAACCTTATTTATTTTATTTTAGTAATAGTTTTACTAAAATATAATGTTATGATTATTTACTGTTTTGGATGCCAATAAAATCACTACATAATATAAAACAAAGTCGCTTCTTGCTTTCCGACTGATTTTGACAGTTTTTTCAATATAAATAATGATTCAAGAGGAAAGTTTTTGTGTCAGCATTGTACCCAGAGTGGATCGCTAGTAAATAAATAAATATGAAAGTTTTAGTCTTTAAGTTTAGTCTTACCTCAACCCGACCTTCCTCAGAACTCCTCCCCCCGACAAGCCTCAAGCTAGCACTCCTCAGATCCAGCACACCTCCCAGAACCTTCTTCTCTTCCACCATCAGCTCAGCAGTTCCGCTGTAGCACATGACCCCGGCCGCCTCGCTCGCCTCGCAGTCTGAAGAACCCCAGCCAGAGAAGATGCAGTGGTTGAGAGAAGGTTCATCTCCTTCGCAGACGACGTCATCCATCCAGTATTTTTCTGGAAACATAAGTTAACTTTAGAAAAATAAACACATGAGCTTATGACGCGAGAAAACAGCTTTGCAAGCTTGAAGAAAAGAACTGTTGGTTTTATTTTAGGGTCAGATTGAAGAATTTCGTCATAACTTTAAAATTCTGCTATGATTGTTAAAATACATATTCTGATCCGTTCAGAACCATTGGTTTTATATTCGAAAACCAAGTATATTTATTTTGATTATTTAAGTGACTTTGAGACATTGCATGGTCTGGTATGACCGACTACCTATGTATGTCAGTTGGTCATATCAATGTATGTAGGTACATATTGTTATTGAACACACGACTTGAAACTAAATTATCAAGCAATTCAATATTTTTTTAATGCGGCTAGTATTAAACATTGAAATAATTGGGATAACTGCAGTTTCTATCGTTTCTATCTGACTTTGCTTATAATATAAGTTGCTATGCTATTTTTAAGGAGTTGACATGAATTAATTATTTGTATTACTATTTGAAAAATCATTCGAAAACTTACCTAGATAATATAAAGGACCCATAATGATTAGTAATTAACGGGTATTTATCGCGTTTCTTCTTCCTCCTTTCTTCTTCTTTTCTCGACGTTTCAACAGGTTTGCACTCTGTCGTGGTCACGAGATGACTCACGAGATGACAGTCATCTCGTGACCACGACAGAGTGCAAACCTGTTGAAACGTCGAGAAAAGAAGAAGAAAGGAGGAAGAAGAAACGCGATAAATACCCGTTAATTACTAATCATTATGTGCTCAGATCGCGTAAGTTTTAAAACATTAATTAAAGGACCCATCACTCAGTGGTGTTGATTTTGATTTAGATTTTATAATATTTAGATAACACAAATATCTATGAGGTTAACATCTTAAAAATACCTCGGTTCTAATCTTGTTGACTCACTCCGCTCGCAGAAATACGAGTTTTCAGGCTAGCAGATCCTAATCGACAAAACCTAGTTCGGAACTAATTCATTTCTACAAAAAAGTTGGTAATTCTCCCCAAAAACAAGTGAAAAACAAAAGTTTCTCCCTAAAAATTCCAGCAAAAAATATCACGTAAATAATTACGTGATATTTTTTGGCGTGCTGCCCAAAAGTATATAAGAACCAGGTAAGTGGATAGTCGATAATAAATCACACTCTTCATAAAAGGACACAACTCAATATTTTTGGCCTGACGACCTCACTGGAGCAGTAGGTGAGTGTCCACTTGTGACGTGGTTATATTTCCACCTTGAGAATACAACTCACAACCTCTGCCTAAGAACGCTGCTTCGTTCCTCTTACTGGGGTTAAATGATGTGAAGATTATCGAGCAATATTTACAAATAATAATTTGACATTAGGGACGAAAATACGGACACTGTTTGTTTTAAATGTCCACAAAGGGCAACATCGAGCACATACTGGCAAAAAAGCCACTTATTTCTTAGTGTGGCGATGAATGGTAAATATGGCCACCACAAGTGAGAAAGTGAAATAAATTTGAATTGAACCTCATCGAGTTAATCGTGTGACCCGAGAGCTGGTCAGTATCTGGCGCAGCGCATCAGCATTGCCATACAGCGAGGCAATGCAGCCAGCGTCTTGGGTACACTTCTGGTATTGATATGGATCAGTTGAGCTACCTGTAGTTTGTTAGCAACAGTCTGCAGTAAGCTCAATTGTTTCAATTATGAATACTAGCTTTAATTTAGTTAGATAATTGTTATTTTCTTTGTTAAACTAAAGCCTATTTTTACAACATCGCTACACTAATAGAGTTAACGAAAGAGGTGGATGAAGAGAATAGACAAAGATGGGTAAGGTACCAATCGCTTCACCATACTGCGCCCCATGTGTGGCAACCCCTGAACTGTTGAAAGCTCTGCAGACAACATCAGCAGCTGCGGAGTCCCAAGAGTCGTCACATACTGCACCCCAACGACCAGCGTGGTAGATATACACGTTGCCTGTAACAGAAGGAGTAGGTAACTATTAAATAAATATAAATAAATAAATAGTGCTGGACATGGATTGTCCAGCATTATTATGAGCCACAGCATCATCTAGCCCCAAGCTAAGCAGAACTTGAGTTATGGGTCCTAGATGACTGATATACATAGTACAATATTATTAATTAAATAGATAGATATTTTTTAGTACACATAGAAAACAACCAGAATCCCGAGGCGGGAATCGAACCCGCAACCTCCTGCGTCGCAGGCGGACCTTCGCCCACAGCGCCACAGTGGTTTTCAAATTAAATGTTAATAAAAGCTTATTCCTTCAACAGGTAGGTAATATTACGTATTTACATCTTATTTCCAATATCCTACTAATATTATAAACGCGAAATTTTGTAGGTATGGATGGATGGATGTTAGTTACTCTTTCTCGCAGAAACTACTGAACGGATTATGTTGAAACTTGGTAAATAGATCGAATAACATATGAAAAAAGAAACTGAAACCTGGAATAACATATTATGCGCCATTTATCCCAAAAATCCCACGGGTTCGGGTGTTACGCAAGTGAAACATGCCATGATATTAAGTCATGGCAATAAATAAATTATTCTCTCATATAAATTAGAGAATAATGGAACTATATTTAAGCGTATTCGTACGTTTCAAATATCGCTATCAGAAAGAAAGGACTAGCCTAAAAGACTTAGCAAACTATCATGATCACACGAAAGTAATTTATGACTGGATACCGACCATGATTTATTGTTTTGAGTTGCCAATATTTCAGATGAGACATGCACGATCACATTGATCACGGAATAACTTATTGTTGTTTCAAAGTTCTGTAGTTAAGGTTCCGGGGAAAGATGAATTTCACATATAAACGAAGTACCAAAATGGATTTGTAATTGAGTATATCATTACCAAGGTCTGCTTTTATTTGTATTTTACTAGTATTTATCATGTTCCTGTCATATATATTTTTTTAAATACTTACTGTTTGAAATTAAATTAAATCTAATTGCATTTTACATTAAAAACGACAATGTTGTCTTAGTACTTGTGTTTACTAAGTATTTTGAAAAAAGCTTGTGGCAGGAACCTCAGTAAATACCATTCTAATACAAATAATAGCAAACCATTGTGAAAATATTCTCAAATTGCAAATAATTTAGGAACTTCATTTGTATACGAAATTTATCCGTCGCCGGATCCTTAACTTGACACAATAAACCAGCACCTTTTCCTAACGCTGTTTAGATTTACTTAATAATCTAAAGACATTATGTAACTCATCGGGCTTTATTGTCTAAGGTAGAATAGAGAAAAATTACGTCACTTTGTCATCGAATGCGTACATTATTTGAAATAAATTTCATCAACTTCAATAATGTACGCAATGTATGGCGATGCGATGCCATTATTGTCTATTCTAACCTAGAGAACAATCACCGTGCTTGGCCTACAGGTTTAAGTACACATTCCTCAGTTTCTTGATAAAATAGAAATAAACATAGACACAATAGAATAATGATTACATACTATAGATATTTTAATTTTTTATCATAAAACGACCAGAACACTGAACAAATATCTGCAGATCGTACAAATATTTGTCCCGAGGCGGGAATCATACCCCCAACCTTCTACGTCGCAGTCTGACCTTAGCCCACCGCGCCACAGAGGTCGTCTTAGAGTTAGTTAGTTCTCCTCGTAGATTAAGGTACCTATAATTTTATATGGGCCTTAGTTTTTAAGTATTTTGCATCATGTACTAGACTAATGTTGCCTGAAATAAATGAATATTATTATTATTAACGTTCTTATCCTTCTATGTCAACGATTCTATGTACAGTGCGCGTCAGAATTAAGTACCCCCCTTGTATACAAACTATTTTTGACTACTTCTAATTCCCTTGTAACTTGTCACAATTTTTCACATGCAAAAATTTATCACGCCGCCGCTCAGGATCGAACTGCCCTTCCATAATACTAAAAGTCTGAAATTCCCAACAATAACAACTTTTGTGTCCCACATTACATAGAGATAGGGGGGGTACTTATATGTGACGCGCACTGTACATATGTTGCTGTGTTGGGATTACTTGAGGATTGTGTAACTCGATCCAGTAGTTTCAATTATATTGCGATGAAATGGTTTCAAGCGAGAAATTCTACAGAATTTATATCTGCCTCTTTGATATAAAGCTAGAATGCTGGTTTGCGTTTCACCGTATCTACTGCTGTTGTTATTTTGGCTTGCTTTGCCGGAACGAGCAGACTGATTGTACCTTTTCATTAACTAACTTAAAAGCGACTTCTACGATTTGTTTTCTTTTGTTTTATTTACTCTACACAAATCAGAGGTTGAAAAAAGAAAAAGACGTTTAAAATTGAGTAAAGTTCTTGGGGTCACCTAGTTCGAAATAAATGAGAGCTTCAAATTCTAATGTTTTATTTTATCTTTACTTATACTAACCAAGGTTGTATTCACGATATACATACATTTTACAGAAATCTTGCTTTGCTTACCTTCATAAGAATTAGGACCTCCTACAAGTTTCACTCTTCCCTCCAAATACTTGTCTTTGTTCAAAAGTCTTTGTATAAAAGCAGCACGATTAGCTCTCTCACTTGCACTTAAGTCCTTACTCAACACTTCTGTGGATCTTATTACTAGGAACATTAAAATGAACAGTGACTTCATTTCGTTTATTTAAGGGAAAAATGACATCCAGAAAAGTTTATGTTGATACTAGATTATAAATTGATATGTTCAAAAGATTTCAAAGCATTTTTTGAAATATCATAGACCGTATACCAAGAATTCATTAAATTCTCGCGCATATTAAAACTTCGGAACTTCACAAAGTCTCGGAACTTTCATGACAAACTTTATGCACCTTTTTATATCAGAATTAAACATTTTACCGTTAAAACTCTTTTTAACTTTTTAAAAAGCTTCAAAAGTAACAAATACTAAACTACACATGTATAAAATATAGAGCACTAGTGCTAAACCATATCCTTGCGGTAGTCCAATCTAAATAGTTTCAAACGTTCAAATTGAAAGCTTCTATTAGATGTAATTTAGATGCTGCAGATGTCATTTAAATGTTAGATCTCAAAGTTCGTATCTCACTAGATCACAGCCTACACACATTAGCTTGGGTGAAGATGCAATCTACTACTCAGAGCTTGTGGCTACCGTATCAAACGCCTTGTGTGTCTTCGTTAGCGCAGGGTATGTTTCAGCGATCAGTAGGAATGGTCTTATAAAATATTATTTTGTTTTTATCGTGTCACTTCAGACTACATGAAAGTACCTACTTATAGTTTTCGGTGTAATCAGATAGTTCATTAATCTGAATTTAAATCGTTCAGCTCACTCAGCGCGTTCGGTTTAGCATGATGAACGTTGGCTTCGTATGTTTTGTCCATGGGTCGATTTCTAAGATCATCATCATCAGTGCCCTCATGTCCACAAAGAACGGTTCATATGGTGTTTGTTATTTGCAACTAGGTGACTTAAAAGACTTATGTAAGTATTAATATCATCTTCCCGAGATTATGTTTTTGTTATAATATTAGAAGAACGAATGTATACGCACACAATAATACCTTATCGCCTTGTTTACTACACGACATTCTATTTAAACTAGTTGTAATTAAGTTATTAATCCTTTCATGAGTCAACTAGGAAATAGATCCATCGATAGGGTGCTCGAGCACTTTATCACCATAATCGCAGTTTTCCCGTCATCCACGATCGTTTTACTTTTTGAATCTCTAAAAACTGTTTTAGTTTGACGAATTAATTATGACGTTCTTCCAACAAAAAGTAGATTCACAATCAACTCGCATTCATAATGCGCACACGGTCGTCTTCAATTCCAAGTATGGCTACTGATCGCAAACGAATTATACTGTGATATTATGATGTGATGGCAACTATTATAGATTGAAGATAGTGGCCATTATTAGACTAAACATTAGTTCAATGTCAAGACAAGGCGATTCATGGAACAACATGTTTCGTTAAGGCAATGTGTGGCTATTAAATTTTATGTACTATTTATGAAGATGTGTTTTCTATATTTTTACTAACATTATAAAGAGGAAAGATTTGATTGTTTGGTTGATATAGGCTCCGAAATGACTAAAGCGATTTGAAAAATTCTTTCACCATTAGAATCCTACATTTTCTAAACATAGACTATAGAATATTTTCAAAAAAGTTAGGGACCCGCATGAAAAATTTAACGTTTGTTAGATACCCGTGCGAAGCCGCGGACCTAATAAGACATTAGCTCGCTTGCTTGCTGCTAGCTGTTGCTAAGTTAACAACTTCTCCCATAATAACAACAGCTCGCTTATTATATCTATCAGTGTCAGAATCTATTGAAGGCAACAAATATCTTTTAATTCTTTCTTCCAAAGTTTGGAACTTTGCCATTTCCATTATGAATATATTTTGCAAATCCCCTTGAATTAGCATATTCTAAATGATTTCCGCAGATTCTGCAGTTGAGTAGGGTAACAATAACAACACTGATAAAGGGGTCATAAGGAGGATTCAGCTAGGCTGGACTGGATAGCGTTTATTTTGGGGCCTAAATCTAGGTAGATTGATTATGATGATGAAACAGGTACAATGTATAATAAAAAATATCTATCTATTTAATAATATTGTATTATGTATATCAGTCATCTAGTACCCATAACACAAGCTCTGCTTAGCTTGGGGCTAGATGATGCTGTTTGGATTGTCCAGCATTATTTATTTATTTTATTTTATTGAATGATGGATGAACCAACCCTACTTGGACTTTTTGGTGCTTGGCAGTGTCTGAGCATTACAGAAGGTAAACTATTGATACAATAATAATACATAGTTCTTTCCACAACGAAGAAGCCAGTTATAATAAAAGTATCACGCAGTGTTTTGTTTCCTTGCATCTTCCACACTGCCCAAGACCAAAACACTATCAAAATATGGACTTCGCTCAAAATCCAGCAGGCCAAGCACGGGGGTTGTTCTCTAGGGACAACTAATAATTTAATAATTCATAGACTAATGGCATCGCATCGACATACATTACATTACGCACATTATTGAAGTTGAAGAATTTAATTTCAAATAATTTACGCATTCGATGACAGTGACGTAATTTTTCTCTATTCTACCTTAGACAAGAACGCCCGTGCTTGCCCTACAGATACATCACGTGACAAATAATTGAAGTGTGCCAAAACAAAAACACACAATTCTTCATTAACGGTGCGCGAGCGGATTCCCCTTAATTCACAATTAAGGAGAGCGCGGAACAGTTTGGCACTGACTGGTAGGCTGGTGGTCGTGGCTGTCAGCCATCTTCAACTTCTTGAGATATAATGACATGTGCTGTGAAGTCAGCATATTGTCTACCTATAGTAAATAGTAGAATTACTAATACTCGTTTAAAGCAATAAATAGCAATGCTAATAAATTATATTACACGTTAACATTCATTTAATAATTAGTATTCAAGTTTTATAACTTCCATTCTTTAAGAAACCTGATACCTAGGTATTAAACAGACTTAATAATTTTTTTAATTTACTTACTCGCGGTAAGGCGATGCTGGTTCGCTGCGCCAGATACTCATTAGTTCACGTAGCTCATCGGATCATGTGTCGCTACGAGTTACGAGTTAACATCTCAATTATGTATATTTTCCGTTTAATTAGTATTGGACTGTTTGAAACATTGCTAATGCCATCATGCTACTGGGAATAATCTATACCAGGATAGAACCATAGGGTTTCATTTGAGAGTGTTGTCACACCAATCGTTTGATCGTCGATAGATGGCAAGCAACGTCTCTCAAACGTTGATTGTGTAGTACTACAATGGATCGAAGTTACCTTATCCATTCCACCATTGATCGATGCCATCAAGTGACAACCGTTTCGATTACTGTGCTACAAACTATCAATCGTCGATCAATCCATTCTAGCATAATAGATTTGTATAGTTTATTTACCTTGGCTTTATTGCAATTTAGAACTTATTACGGCTAAGTTCGATTGGTCGACAGCCACAACTGAAAGCCATTCAGAGGTCCTATTAAAAGTAGTCTTGTTTGACCTAAATAAGAAACGCAAACAGATTGAAGCAATGATAGATTTTTTCCCTCCAATCTTTGGTATATGAACCTTATCGCTCTAGGAATATGAACAATTTTCGGGTGTAAAACAATGTCTAGGACAATTCAATGACGGGACACAGGATTTTTCCATTTCGCTTTTACCGACTCGTACCTTTTAGGTAAGATTGGATCATCATCATCATCATCATCACCAGCCTATAATAGTCCACTGCTGGACATAGGCCTCCCCTAATGAGCGCCATAGATGGCATTATCATTTGGGGGATAAGATTGATAAGATTGGATGTATCTCAGTAATTCAATTATTTAAACATGTTTGAGACGTAGGTTTGTACCCCTTAATAATCGTTTGCAAATTCCTATTTATTAAACAATATTTCAGGTACATAGAATATGCTCCAAACTTTTGAAAATGATTATTATATTTCATAAAATTTAAGTTACCTAAAAGCCTAAAAGTTATTGAGTATTTTCACCTGTTCGATAGTTTTTGAGTTCAGCACCACTCCCGCAACACCGTAAGTATTTATGTATTATTAGTAACCATCACACCCTGTTCAAAATTTATCAATTAAGCTCAATATGTATACTTTAGGGGTTAGGTTGTAATATAATATATTTTAATTATTTATTTAAGATTTAATTAAAGAAATAAACATTGGGCTGGCAGTCTTAACAAGGTTAAATCCAAACCAAGGTACAGACAGAAGCATTAATTGGTAACCCCCTCACAGAATATGTCATAGTTATCATTCAGCAGCATGTAGGTTCAAACCCGTGAAGATTTATATATTCATTTTAATTTACATTATTTTTTATTTTTGTTTTTTTTTCAAGTTTATTTAATTGTTTAAATAAAAAACAAATGTTTTTTTCAACACCTACATTTCTTTTATCAGGAGTAACGATACTGAAATTTCGAGCCTGTACCACATGTAACTATGGTGTAGTGGTTAGTGTAACCGAGATTCTGTCACTGCACATCGTAATGATCGTCATCGAATCCTTGTAGTGGATGTTTTTGTTTTTTAACTACTACTTAATTTTAGTAATGTAATGACATTTATTCATGTGTAATAGTGAAGTTTTTGTCTATTAGTATGAATTTAAAGTAATTGATAATATACAACAATAATAAATAATTTAAGGTAAACAATTTTCTTTATTTTTTTCAAAAATTTGCCTTAGATACAAACAACAACACAAAAAATTTAATTAATTCTGACATGTTTTATTTTATTATTTAGCCTACTTACAAATAGCTTCCTATCCTGAAAAATAATATTCCATTTTCGATTTAGTGCTCGAGAATACACATGTTTTCATTAGATTTTCGTTTACTTTGCTAATCTAATGAATTAAACAATTTGGATCTCTTGTAAATCATGGAATACTAAATAATCAGGTAGTTTTGAAAGTAAATGAGGTCAAATGGAGTTTTTCTGACAATGTTAAAAGGTAAAATTACATTAGGGTTTAGTAATTTATCGTCCTTTATATTTAGTGATACATCGCTTAATAGCTTAAGGGCTAACGGATCGGATCTCAATTTAAAACCATTTGACCCCACATATTTTCTATCGGATTTAGGTCCAAACTTTTAGACGTCCAAGAAATAACAGTAATGTCTTCTAGAGATGAACAACCCTTGAGAAACCATCCGCGTACGATGCACTCCACAATTATCATGGACAAAATAAATTTGGGCTTCTGGATACGTGATCCGCGTAGTAACCTTCAACACTTTCAATTGCTCGTCATTCATGCGCCCAGTTATTTTTACTATTTCTCCAGGACCCATAGAGGATATCCATCTCCAAAACCTAAAAAGAAAAAAAATCAACTGTTATAATGTTTATTTAGTTCGTGTAAATACTAACTTGTTAAAAATATTATTATTATGATGAAATAATCAGAGATAAAGGTGTTCGAATTTGTTGAGAATTATCAGTATTATCACTTACCTAAAGTTATTCATGCCCTGCGGTGGAGTTCAGCAGACAGTCCTATTTTTGCTGCTCGATAATTGTGTAAGTATATCAGCTGCATGCAAATGCCTTCTGTTGATGTTGATATCAAATATTGTTGAGCAGTAGAACGAGTGGATGCAAAAGGCGAACTAGTCTGAATGTCAACAATATTATTGTGGCGACTTCACTGATTTGTATACACTCCTGTTGTTTATCTGCCATTGCTTCTTACATTCACATCCCCACATTACACTTAAGCGCACGGTTTTTATCTGTAAGACAACAAATCAATACTTAAATGAAGTTAAAGATAACAAGGTTTTACTAAAAAAAATATGTATTTGTTTCGTAACGATTATGACACAAGAATAATAAGTTGATAACTTACCGTAATTCAAAACGAGCAATCTCCTGATTACTCATTTGCTGTTCGAATAGCACCGCAATCTTAATTCTCACAAAATTCTTAATTTGCATAATTTCCTTCAATATTATTCAATTAATTTATGATTCAAACCAGTAAGTGAAGACTAGAATTGGAAATGGCTAGTGACCTTTTCATTGTTCACCAAGATTATATTTAAATCTACCCTCAAACACTTCTTTTTTTTCTTATCCAGTGTAAAGAGATCTCATAAATAAAAATCCGCTGTCGAACACTAATAACATAAAATTTCGACGCTCTGATAACTGGTTTGTTGGTTTAGTTGGTTGGTGCGTGGTCAACTTGTCATGTGAGCGATTGGATGTCTGGTTCGATTCCCACTGGGTGTTACGTTTTTGTTTCTTAGTATTTGAGTAAAAGATTTGTAAATCGTACAGTGATTTGCAATGTAAACTTTAGCTATTAGGGGGGTTACCAATTAATGCTTCTGTCTGTACATTCATAGAAGGTACAAAAATCCGAACAACCGAAATACCTTCGGAAAAGTCCAAATAATTTACGAAGCGAACAATGTTCGACATTCGATTGGGTATCGAAATTAAATTTCTTTCCTCGAGGTTTTACCATTCTGTACGTTAAAAGTAAAATTACAAGTTTGAGTTGTGTTCAGAGGGTTCCGTCTATCTTTTTTGTTAAAAATCTGTAAATTTTTCTTTTTTATACTCATAACCACTTGAACGTCCGGCCCGCGCGGCGACAGGGGGTAGCATACGCCCGCGCATACGTCCGCGCTTGGCGCCATAAAAAATTCGCGGAAAATTTCGCGACTTTCCCGAGAAAATAATTTGCCAAAAAAAAAGTATTAAAGTTATTGCAACACAAAAAATTACATTGTTTTCTTTAATTCAGTTTTACACGCTATGAACCAATTGTAGCTATCGATTAGAGATCTCAAAACACTGGTCGTCGACAAATACCTTCCCTAACACTAAATCTGACAAAACCTATAGAAGTGACAGCTTTATTACCTAACCTTGTGATTAGGGTGTACAGAATGCTTCAGTTTAAATCTATTGCCGCTTTACACGAGTCTATTTTGGGTTGTAACCTTTATAATTCGTTTTCGGACTTTGTTCGTTCTTCGTCCTTCTTTGAAGTTTATTCTTCATCAACATCATCAACATCACCAGCCTATATTAGTCCACTGTTGGACATAGGCCTCCCCTAATGAGCGCCATAGATGGCATCATTATTTGGGGGTTATTGCCCATAATCCCCACGCTGGGCATGCGGGTTGGGGATTTTTTTCTTCATGATAACTAATAATTATGATAAACCAGAATCTATAACGGTAATCTATATTATAAAATAACTTTTAATAAAATACATTATAATTGGCAGGTAACATTTGAACTATCTCTACGTTATGGAGTTTGTAAATATCATATTTTTGAAAGATATTTCATAAATACATATTTGTATGATAGCCATAGCTATTAATATTCAACTTTTAACCTTTTGCGATTTGTTAACATAATAATTATTAAGGATGTTATCATTCATATACCACCTTATATACTTAATAGTAAAAAACAATGATTTGTTTATTCTACATATATTAACCATCTTAACTCTTGTAAGTACGTGATTCTTTTAAATAAATTATTATATTACTAACTAGCAATTCAAGAATTCAAAATTTTAGCACGTGGCGTTACATTATTGAAGTTTTCATAAAGATGCCTAATTTCTATAAATATCCTACAGCCTATCTAATCAGGGATAATAATAGGATTCTAATGGTGAAAGAATTTTTCTAATTAAACCAACAGACAATCAAATCTGGTAGTCTAGTAGCTTTATAATATTAGTATAGATAACAGGGAAATTGTGAACAAAAGATCTCAATTTAGAATGCCACTATAAATGGAGAACCTTCCTTTACAATTATTGTAGAGGAACAGAATAGGCGGGACATGACGGTTATTATAACCGTCATGCCCCGCCCATTACGTGAATTTGTGAACTATAAACTCGTATAACGTAAGGGAACATCTTTGCGGAACCCTAATGAGGTGAAATTTCGTTGGACATTGTTAGACGTCGTATTATTGTGTTCTGCCAGTTTCTGCAGGTTGTGTGGTAATTTTATTATTGCTTTTTCACAGACAGGGAGTCTATGTTTAAGGTTAAGTTAAGACAAAATTGTCCAGACCTTTCCACATATAAGACTATATACATTTTATTAAGCTCTAAAACAACAGCACAGGTATAAATTAAGATATACATAATGTATATAGGGTGTCACATTTACATCGTGACCGATCTAAATGCGACATATAGAAAAGTCTAATGTAATAAGAGTCATCTCATGACCACGATAGAGAGCAAACCTGTTGAAACGTCGATAAAAATTAAATAAAAAAAAAAATAAAAAACGCGATAAATACTAGTTAAAATAGTACTAATAATAAAGTCTAATGTAATTATAGTAATAAAAATATATATAATAATACAATATAACGACCTCTGCATGCACACGCATGACGGGTTCGATTCCTTCCTCAGTATTTATTATTATTTGTACGATCTGCAAATATTTTTTCAGTGGTTCTGGTCGTTTTCTATGTATGTATATTATAAATATCTTTATATGTAATAAGATTGTATTATGTATATCAGTCATGTAGTACCCATAACACAAGCTCTGCTTAGCTTGGGGCTAGATGGAGCTGCGTGGATTGTCCGGCATTATTTATTTATTTATATTGTACCCACTTCTGGGTACATGGATCGATGCATCATGAATCAGCGCATCTATTGACATGAAAGAGCATCTATGCACGTGTTTATGAGTTATTACTATTAGTAAACGTGATTATTATCAATTTAAATTTACAGTGCCCTGCAAATTGCAGTATATTCTTAAAATTAATATTTTCTTCTGAACTACAGTGTATATACGTCATCATCAGTCCAAATACAAATATTTACCTTAAGGCGGGAATCGAAACCGCAACGACATGCGTCGTAGGCCGTCGCCCACCGCGCCACAGAGGTCGTCATATCTGATCATTATCTGATAATTGACTGCTGATGATTATGATAACACCCACACATCAACTGACCATGACATGCCTGACTTCCGGCGTCATCACAATAATTATGTCATCTATCAACAACAACATCAACATCACCAGCCTATAATAGTCCACTGCTGGAAATAGGCCTCCCCTAATGAGCGCCATAGATGGCATCATTATTTGGGGGTTATTGCCCATAATTCCCACGCTGGGCATGCGGGTTGGGGATCGCAGTTCGGTGTAGTTGTTCTGCAGAAGGCGCTGCTGCCCGCCCCCCGCTGTGTTTCCCTTAGTTGCCTCTTACGACACCCACGAGAAGAGTTGGGGTGGTGAAATTCTATGCCGGCACCACACGGCACCATATGACATCTATATCTATATCTAATAATAAAAGGTACAATAATAATTGTGTTGTCTGAATGTACACGTAGGTAGAAATACGGTTCTGCAGAAGAATAAGGTACAGTAGGGCTCAAGCACGGGCTTTCTTGTCTAAGGTAGAATAGATAAAAATTACGTCACTTTGTCATCGAATGCGTAAATTATTTGAAATTAATTTCTTCATCTTCAATAATGTACGCAATGTATGGCGATGCGATGTCATTATTGTCTATTCTACCCTAGAGAACAATCCTCGTGCTTGGCCTACAGCTTTGTACTCAAAAAGTAGTGATTGTTATTAATTTTATTATAAATTTAACTGTACTGTTGATACGAGAACCGTCAAGTGCGAGTTTAACTCACGCGGAGGGTTTCGAACTTTCGATATTACTTTTGTAATTGTGGGTCTCTTAAACTTTCTACATTGAAAATTTTATTGAAAATATTTACTATAATAGATCTCACTTATACTTATAGATAAGTTTATATTTCTTACTAAACAATCAAATGAAATTTATTTTTATTTTAAATTTAAAGTTAATCTTGTTAGTTAATCTAATAAAAGCTGCGGTAACTGCTTAGATATTAAATGTTGCAAATAAGACAGAATAAATCAAATCAAAAGGGCAAGATCATAAGGATCTATACCGATCTCAAAACACTATTTTCTTTTATTTATACAATACCTACAGATATACTCGTAACATGACAGGAATATATCTAATCCTAAACCAATACAGATTAACATGACTGGAATATATCTAATCCTAAACCGTTTTAAACTAGAAAAAGATTGAACAGTTAAATAGTAGTAATAATCATAGGTAAAAATTAACAGTGATAGTAAACTAAATACAATTATTAAAATACATAACAGTCTTTGTGATTATAATCAGTAGGTATACCTACATAAGAGGTAATCTCTAAAACGGCAGGACCAATTTTGATGAGTCTTCATCGTTACACAGATTTATATGGAGAGAGTTTAACTTAAAATAAATTAACCGATTGTTAGTTAATTCTATGCGAGTGAAGCTATAGGCTCAGCTAGTCTGATAAGTATGTTGTGAGTTTATAATGACTGTACAATTTAACGAACTTTTCTAAATTATAGCAGTTGTTATGTAAGATTTGTAAGTTGAATCAGCAAGTTTATAGAATGGCTAGGCCGCAACGAACGCTTCTTTGTTGTGACATAATTTTGACCTCTGTGGCGCGGTGGGCGAAGGTCCGCCTGCGACGCAGGAAGTTGCGGGTTCGATTCCCGCCTCGGGACAAATTGTACGATCTACAGATCTGATTTGTTCAGGGCGTTTTCTATGTACTATAAAAATATCTATATAAGTAATAATATTGTATTATATATTGCATAACACAAGCTCTGCTTAGCTTGGGGCTAGATGATGCTGTGTGGATTGTTATTTATTATTATTACATTATTTATTTATTATTTATTTATAAATAAATTCGAAGAGTTGGCTATGGTAGTAGCCATATTACTGAACGTTGATCGTTAAGGCTCCGGCGACGGATGAATTTCCCATACAAACGTAGTACCAAAATGATTT
Source organism: Eupithecia pulchellata (assembly GCA_963931895.1). Taxonomy (NCBI): domain Eukaryota; kingdom Metazoa; phylum Arthropoda; class Insecta; order Lepidoptera; family Geometridae; genus Eupithecia; species Eupithecia pulchellata. Next base: position 6,760,134 of record OZ007544.1, read on the forward strand.
GAAAATGGAGAATTTTTTTATCATAAGAACAGTCTACTAAGACCAGACATAATAAAGAGTTTGGTGGCCATTCAGGGTCAAAAAAATTTCTTCGTTTAACTTTCCCAATAATAACAAAAACAACAACTTATAAAAAATAAACCGACTTCAAAATCACTGCACTGTTATGTTGAACAATACCTAGTTCAACGATAAAGAATTATTTAAATCGAACTTGTAGTTCCGGAGATAATATGCGAGGACAAAATATATAAAGGTGACTTTTTTTTCAGTGCTTCAATAGGAAAGTTTGAAACCGTGATAATTATCGAAAAGTCATAAAAGGCTTCGTGCTCGATTTGAAAAAATAAGTTTAGCAAAAATTCAAAAAAGTTTTCTAGAAAGTTGAGTTTTATGAAAGAAAAAATTATAACTCTCACGGTTACTGACTTCCCCTTCGTATTCCTAAAAAAAAAAACTCACTCTGTATTCATTACATAGACTTTTGAGAAGCTAATTAAAAAAAAACTAACATACAATAAGTGGGCAGTTCTGGAAATGTTACTCTACGGGTCGAATTAATAACCCCTTTTTTTCGAAGTAGGTTTAAAAATGGCGCTCGTGAGATCTACAGAATGGCGCCGTTTTGCTCTCGCATAGCCATACTACAAACAAGCTGTTTTTAGAATCCGGCGGCGACATAAAAAAAACAAACAATAAAACCTCTATATATTAGCACCTATGAATAAGGAACGGGGGAGGGGGCTAGGAGGGGGGGGGGGGGGGCTAGACAACATTAGACTCATTCCGCTTATTCAAAGCGCGACTCACCAAACCACGCCAGTGACCGTCGCCGCACCACTCGCGACGGACCTAACTCGTTTTAATTGCCAAAATCGATCGCATTATATCATTATCTCTTTCTAGACAAACTATTTCACTCCCACCCTATATTCTATTTATTACTGCTTTCGCGTCAAAAACAGCTTTCAAGTCTCAATGTAAGCCTTTTTAATAACACGTTTTTTGTGAAGTTTGCGGCTCTATTCAATTGTGACGTCACACGGCAAGAAATCTATGTCATAGAGCATTATGACCTTGCTGGGTTATTCTAACGTACCATAGGCCATAAGGTACGTCATGTTAATGATAGGTATCGTTAACATTTATGCGGCGTGACTGAAAATTGGAAAGTCAGTCGGAGATCGCTATTTCAAGACTCGGTCGTAATCGGGTTTTTGTTTTTAAGTTAATTTTCTGTAAAAAATATGATACGTAGTAAGAATAAATAGGCTAAGAATAAATAGGCTAGCTACTATAAATAAATAGGTATTAAGGCTAGTTGGCCATGTAGTGTCGGCGTAGAATTTCACCACCCCCACTCTTCCCGTGGGTGTCGTAAAAGGCGACTAAGGGACACACACCGGGGGCGGGCAGCAGCGCCCTCTGCAGAACAACTCCACCGAACTGCGATCCCCAACCCGCATGCCCAGTGATTATGATGAATGATAAATAAAGCCATCTATGGCGCTCATTAGGCTATTTTTATTAAAATAGTATTTATTTAGGTTCCTCAATAACTTATTCAAAATACTTTTCTGAAATGAAATTAAATGCAATTGCATTTTTACTTGGTGTAAAAATGCAATTGCATTTAATTTCATTTTAAAGAACAAAATACATATGTTTTCTTAGAATTTGTGTTTTTTGAAAAAAGCTCGTGCCTGAAACCTAAATAAATACCATCATAATACAAATAATAGCATCATTTTGGTATTATGTTTGTATTCATCCATCGCCGGGGCCTTAGTAAAATATATTACCTACGCAATGCTGCTACATTACACATTATTTCATTGCAGGTAACGAGGAAATCATCTGTGCAGTATTTATTACACCTAATTGTGTTAGATGGTGGTCAAGTAGGAATATTTATTAAGATAAAGAAAAGATAAGAACTATCTTATCTTTATAATACTTATGAAGAAACCAAATAAATATCGCTACTTGAAGCACACATTACTAAAGTATTTGACAACGTGGCGAAGGTACACAAGGCGTTGTAATAATTGGTGTAGATTGTACGATCAGACTATGAGATTTCGTAGATTTAGTCGTACGACGAAATTGAACACTTTTTCATTTACAGTGTCCTAAATATGGGTTTTGATCGTGCGATCGTGCAATCAAGGCTACAAATATTTTTGGGTGTCCTAATTGTTCATCGCGTGCACACTGAAATTGATACTAGCTGTGGTCTGAGTTGTGTTATGCCCAAAAGACACCTGTTGGACCATCGCACGATCATTTTCACCACGCGATGAAATCGCATTATTATGTCATACGATCGTTAGCAAATTAGGACGACGCCTATAATATTATTTTTATCTGTTTAACATCTTGGCACAGTTACATTACATCGACAGTAAGAGGACAATAACAATGGCGACGAGCACACATCTAAATAATTTGCTGCTCAGAATAGCAGAAGAACAAAACTATACAAACTGTGACATAAAAGTGTTACCAGTTTCAACCGGAGGCGCTAATTACTCCTCGTTCCTCTATACCGCCATAATCAGAAGCGAAGGAGGAGGGTAAGGAGGATCTACACCTCTTCATCAAGGTATTGGCTTTAGGTGAGAAGCTGAAAGAACAGATTAAAAACGATACATCTGTCATAGATAGAGAAAAAGCCTTTTACATTGATATCAAGCAAGCCTTCGATAAAATTGAAAAGAAGTACAACGTTCCTGAGGAGCACCGCTTGCGGCTAGCAAAATTTTATGGCACAGAAGTGAGTCCGTCGTTCGAAGCGTTGGTGATGGAAAATTTGGTTGTCAAGGGATTTGAATCATTTGACAGGTTCAAATCAATGGATTGGGAGTACGCAAGCAAAGCGGTGACTGAGTTAGCGAAGCTACATGCTCTCTCTTATGCACTGCAAATAAATGAACCAGAAGAATACAAGCACTTGTGTGATAAATATGTTTGCGATGTTATGACAGATTGCATAGTTAACCCATTATGGTCAAGTGGACTCCAAAATGCTCTCAGTGTTCTGGACGATGAAAATAAGAGTAAATTAGAGAAATTTGCGAAAGAGTTCACATACACGAAGTTCACGGAATACAGGAATACCGTGAAACTTAATGTGATTGGACATGGTGACTTCAGACCGAGTAATTTTATGCACAGGATTTTGGAGGTGAGTAAATCAAACTTCTTAACTTTATCTTATTCTATATAAATATAATATAAATATAAATAATATAAAATATATAAATATCATATAAATATATAATTAAACTTATTTATTTCCATATGCAATGAATTAATGATACTAGCATAAGTTACTTCAGACCTTTCGTTAGACCTTTCGTTTCTGATTTCTAAGATAAATGTCTGAATCATTTTCATAGTTAGTCTACTTCTTTTTGGCGATCCTACATCATTCGTCAACTACGTTCTCTTTGAATAGTTTTAACAGTTTTCAATGGGAAGTTTGCATGTGAGGTTCCTTTTGGAACTTACAAAAATTTACCAAAATCACGCCTTTGGTACATGAATAACTATTTAAAATAAATAAAATAAATAAATAAAAAATGCTGGACAAATTCACACATCACCTAGCTCTTAAATATGATGATAGGTACTTATTTGAAGTGAAAAAAAAACGTCCTCTATGTGAAGTTAATTAAAGTTAATTTCTTTGTATCTCAGTAAGCGTAGGCCTGTTCTCGTCGTCACCTATACGGCTTTTAACTCTAACGGTCTACTGTAGCTTATAGTCCGGATTACAGTCTGATTTAGGGGATTTTTGTAACAACTATATGCATGTACCTATCCTTTAATTGTGTTTCTTTCCGATTTTATTGTTGTTATGAATAAATTAAATGTCTTTCTTTATTTCTTTCTATTTGTTCTATACAAATAGAGGAGGTTTTTTTAACTTTACAATAATATTCTAGTGAATATATCAACATCACATAGGCCTCCCCTAATGAGTGAATAATATAATTATATATAAAACATGTATATTATTTAAGATCAAGGTCCGATAATTATTGTTCAATTTATAGTTTTAGATAATATTAAATAATGCTTTTCAATGATAATGTTATCAACGATCACAATATTTTCAAGTCTGATAAAATAGATATGATTGTTATGATATATTATGATAAGATACAAGTAATACGATTTAAATAATAAAGTGTTTACACACTAACAGGGTTCTTGAAGTTCAAATGATGTTACCTTCGACGTGACATTGACTTTGTTTATTTAAATATCACCCAGACCTACGATAGTAACTAATCGATTGAAAACTCATTAAAATCGAACGGGAAGTGCACTATGACGACTGAAAGTAGTGTGCTTTATATCTACATAATATTAATATATCAATAACCATTATGTTTTACACAAACAATAATGACTGCCGAATCCTAAGATAACGTAAGTACGTTCCGTAGGATTACATTCTCTTAGGCCAAAGACTATAGATGTGTATTGTTTGCCACTTTATGCCAGTGAATATACCGCATCAAAGAATTTTTGACTGCAGTAAATATACCTGGTTGTTTTCTATTTCAATAAGAATTCTTCTTGAGCCCGACCATAGATAACTAATAACCCGGAGTCCGAAAACAATACAGCAAAGCCGTAAAGCAATGTAAAGAAGTTGTGAATGTTACAGGGTGATGATAGCGTAGAAGTGGTGGTACTAGACCACCAGACGTTCTACCAAGGAAGCCCGATAAAGAAGTTGTGAATGTTACAGGGTGATAGCGTAGAAGTGGTAGTTCTAGACCACCAGACGTTCTACCAAGGAAGCCCGATAAAGAAGTTGTGAATGTTACAGGGTGATAGCGTAGAAGTGGTAGTTCTAGACCACCAGACGTTCTACCAAGGAAGCCCGATAAAGAAGTTGTGAATGTTACAGGGTGATAGCGTAGAAGTGGTAGTTCTAGACCACCAGACGTTCTACCAAGGAAGCCCGATCCCCGACTTGCTCAACTTGATTGCAACCTCCACCGACAAGGCGTTTCGAGATCAGTACTTTGATAGACTTATCGAGCACTATTACAGCCAACTCAGTGATGCCTTTAGAAGAATGAATATTGACCCTGAGGAGACTTATTCTAGGGAAGACTTTTATGCTGAGTTCAAAGAGGCAAGTTGCAGGAACCACAGTAATAATCTATTAGGACTCCAGCAAGGATGAATTTGCCATACGAACGGAGTGCCAACAAGATTTGTAATTTAAGAGAATTTACTCGTACGTTTGTGTGGGAAATTCATCCATCGCCGGATTATAAAGAGTTTGACTTAAGTATTACTATTTATACCAAGATGCACCTGTACAGAAATAAACTATAGATATAGTAGGTTTTTTGCTTGAATACATAGGAGACGTAGGACGCTTTTTATCCCGGTCTCATAGTCCCCCCGCGTTATAGACACGCGGAAGTTGCGGGCAAAAGCTGGTAATACTATAAAGAGAAAACATCTGATGTTTGTTTGTTGAACAAATCTTTCAATATAAGAATCCTACATTATCCTTACGGCCCGTTCACACATGTCTCCGTTTTACTGTTCCGTTTTATCGTGTACGTCTTTTGTTCGTCGATCTGTATACAGAATACTGTGCCATGTGTGTCGCTCATACAACCACATACGCCATCGACGAAAAAACTACGTATGTATACAATAAAACGGAACAGTAAAACGGAGGCATGTGTGAACCGGCTGTGAACATAGACTACAGAATATTCTCAAAAAAGATGGGAATCCGTATCAAAGCTTCAATAATGTAACCCAAAGAAAATGTGAACGAATTAATATTTTTTGAATATTTTTAATTACCCGTCCGTAGCCGGATCGGACCTCTTTATAAATATACTTTATATTCACAGAAGCTGCCTTACTGTCTAGTAACAGCGGTGTTCACGCTTCCCTTTATCACTGTGGAGACTGACCAGGCGCCAGAACTTACAACAGATATGTCAATGGACGGTATGCAGGTCAATCAGGTCGGACCTCTTTACCCTGAGAGGATGAGGGATATAATCAGCGACTTTGTTAAATGGGGAGTTCTTGGTGATTGAATAATATAAAGAGGCTTGCGTCTACTAAGGCTTGGTTTATAGTTTCTAATTGAAAATGAAGTAGATAAGAAAAAACCAGTCCTATTTCTGATAAAAGTTAAGAATAATATTTATAAAAAAATATTCGAAAATATAGGCATTAAATCACGTGATGAACACTCCACACAAAAAAATATAGATTTTTTTGTGATACAGTAGGTAGATATAGAAGAATTTTGAATTTTATTAACTTAGTTAACTAGCCTTACACTATATTCTCGCTTATGTTCATGTTCAAAAGGTTTTATTTTTAGTATAATTAAAACCATCATGAAGGTCTAAGGAATTAAAAACATTAAACAAAAAAATTACGATCTTGACGGGACATGAACCCCCGGAAATATTTTCTCATCTCACGGCATAATCATTACACCACGCAGTTGACGTAACAAAATGTTTGCAAATAAATGATTTGATCGTTTAAGAATCTGTATTTTATTTCAATTTATACTCCGTGCCTCCGAGCTTTAAAAAAATCACCAAAATTTTTCGTAAATCTTTACCTAACAACAAATTTTAAAACAACATCCTTTGGCAGAGAGCCAGAGTTATCGACACAGCTCAATGAATAAGCAAACTGAAGTGGCAGTGGCTATATTTCGCGAAGAACCGACAACCGCTGGGGTAAAGTCCTTGAGTGGAGACCGCAACACGGTAAACGTACATAGGTAAAGTAGGACGCCCTCCTGCCAGGTGGGATGACGATCATGATGATGACGGCAGATGCTGGAAAACAGGGTGCTATGGCGCTCATTAGGGGAGGCCTATGTCCAGCTGTGGACTAATATAGGCTGATGATGATGATGATCTTTCACCAAAGTTTAAAAACGAGGGCGTAGAGAAAAGCTTTTACTCTCTTTAGGAACTCTTTAGGTTATACTGCTTTATGACAAAAACATAGCTATTCTAGTCTAGTCCCCTTTTATCAGCACACAATAAAATAAAATAACGGTTCTATAAAACTTTAAAACGATAAAAAAAACATATTTTCTATTATTATTATTTATTATCGTTATGTTAGATATATATTTACAATAAAATAGAATTCAAAAATGCTTTATTGTGACTACACCAGAAGATTCTACATAAGACAAGTACTTTGAGTGGCCTTATTGCTTAGAAGCGATCTCTTCCAAGCAACCTTAGAATGGAAATAATGATTTGTATTTCATAAAGTGAGGGGAAAGATACATACAACTGATAAATAAATATAAATAGTTATATCTACACGAAAGCATTCAAAAAGATTGGGTACCTGGCGCCATTTTGACGTACCTATACCTAGTGATAGCTTCAATACCTCTACCTAACTACATATTTACTGAATTTAATTTCCTTTGCCGTGTGTTGTTTTGGCCGAGCGCACCCTCAAATCCTTACTTTTTCATTTCTACTGAGAAAAAGAAAGTTCTTTACTGAATCAATTGGATTTCCATTAGATCTTGATTTCTATTTCATTTCAAAGGGGCTGTAAATAGTGCAGTTGAAATTGAAATTCCGCAATTCGGAATAGGTAGGGCTTTGACATTTCCCCTATTTGGGTGTAAAAAGATTTTCTTATTTATAAGATAAAATATTATTTATTGAGGTAAACCACAGCGTTACAGCTAATATAAAATAAAATTTCACGGATAAAATAAAAAGGATAACACACAATAAAATGCAGAGAACGGCAAAGTTAACAGAGAAGAAATTATCTCCAAACACAAAAACTATTATTTTAATATATTTAGTGTAGTATAAATTTATGCGCGCGCGTGTGTGTGTACACAAAAATTTTAGTTAAATATAATTTTTTTTTACTCTAGATACTGTAAAAACTTGACTGTCGATAAAATATTTTTAACTCGTACAGTATCTTTCCTATACACAGAAAAGATACTGTAAAATTAATATAAGACCGTAATAAAATAAACTAAAATAACATTTGTGGATAAATCTATCACAAAGCTTGAAGGCGTTTCAATCATTTCTTAGTGATAGATTTTATTTATACCCATAAAATCTATTTTTTCACAAGCTTGTCATCACTCATTCGTGAAATGGGGAGACTGCCAATTTATATATAGGGTTGCCACCGTTACGTTCGTTTTACCCAACTTCCTCCTTAATTCCGCGTTAGATACGAGTATTAAGTATATTAGCAGATGACAAAAAAATGTAAGCGTGGCAATGTGGTTCAAAACTTCGATGACCGATGTGGCGATGTGGGCGAAGGTCCACCCGCAACGAAGGAGGTTGTGGGTTCAAATTACGCCTCAGATAATCCCACCAGCTCTCGGGTCACACGTCGCTCCAACTAGACCTTTTCTAAGATATTGCATTAAGTATTATAATATCAGTCATCTAGTACCCATAACACTAGTACTACTTATGGCAGGAAGCTGTGTGGATTCATCATCATCAGCCTATAATAGTCCACTGCTGGACCTCTAGGCCTCCCCAAATGAGTGCCATAGATGGCATTATTCATCATTTGGGGGTTATTGCCCATAATCCCCACGCTGGGCATGCGGGTTGGGGATCGCAGTACGGTGATTGTTCTGCAGAGGGCGCTGCTGCCCACCCCCCGGTGTGTTTCCTTAGTCGCCTCTTACGACCCCCACGGGAAGAGTTGGGGTGGTGAAATTCTATAGTATGCCGTCACCACACGGCAATGTGTGGATCAGCACCAACGGTGTGGATTGTTTCTCTCTCCTTTTTACTAAACAAATATAAACAAACTATAGATGAAAAAGGCACGAGGGCCATTAGAGTGTGTGGATTTCAAATTATTTTGTTCTGTTTTCAATTTACATTATTTTTATAATTATATTAACACGCTTTAAGACTAAACTTACATTTGTTTTTACCTCGCATTAGTAACTAAAAAAAAAATGCTTGCTTGCGGAGGAGAAATGGAGAAACAGGTTTGTATTGTTAACAAATAGGTAATGAAGTAAACTAGGATGGAAACTATGATATTAACAAAACAAATAAGATTACTAAGTAATTTAATTTATAAATTAACAAAATAATATACAGATATAATACAAAAATCAAGAACATTATCTACAAAAAATATTGTTCACTATACAGGGCGTCCCACAGCCATGCCACATGGAGGGTTTTCTTAACAGGAACCAAATGAGAGGACCGATTAAAAAAAAAACACTATTAGAACCGAATCCTTAGTTTACCGTTACGAACTTAGGCACAGAATAATTCCAATTTCAGAGTCTTTAAATTAGTAACTAGTTTTTTATTATAAACATATCAAGATAAAAGAACTTCCTCATCAGAAAAGAAAATTCCTCACCAAAACAAATGGGGTTTTCCCATCATCGCTTGGCAGGCAGATTGGTGAACGCCATAAAGGTGTTATAAAAAACAAAGATGGCCGCCCTTCGTCTGGCAGATAGTAATCATAACCGGCTCTAACGAAATCTAGGTTATTAGTTCCAGGTTCAATTTAAGTCACGTTACGCCACGACCATCATGGTAAAATATATTCCATCGAACACAATAGAGAAAATGGACAGAAGATTTACTATGCTAGTAATAAAATGTCTTCATTTCCCCAGCCTGAGCTATTTTAAAACGTCACAAAATTGATAGGCATCGTTAAATTCCATGCGACAGGTCCATTGATATAACTAATGTCTAAAATGGCTTACGTAAACAAATCTCTGAGTAAACTAGGGTCATTATTCACACCCTTGGGATAACTTAACTTCGGCTCTGCATCTGAGGCCAAGACAAATACTATTCACAAGTTTGTAATGGGTAATCACTATTGTGTGAAGGTACCCTTACAAACACTGTAAGTTATATTGAACCTCCTTAGAAGGACGAAGTTTACTCAAGGAGGTTAGGAACTATGAATTTCAGAAAGGAGTTTGTCATTGTTTTCGTTGACGGATCATGTCGTGTTTGGTCCAAGTGTAACCTACTGTGCAGGGACACTTAGGCACAAAGTACTTTTTGTATTCGATACTTAGGTCTCCTAGGTACCTACCTACATACCTGTGCATAAAAACGTGTTTTATTCCGATTTTGTACAACACGAAAGCTTCAAAAATGTGTAATATTATAAAGTACGCAGGCGTTTGACTAATTCCTTCTTCTTTTGGTGACAATACTAGATTCTAATTGTCTTACCTATGTCAAAAGCATGAATTAAAAATTCACTGTGATTTAGATTTAGCACTGTTTTTATTATTATACATTATTAGTAATGGTTTCTTCAACACTTGGCACGCTCAACACAGGGTCTTAAGACCCTGTGTTGAGCGTGCGTGAGATGACTGTACCAAATTTGGTACAGTCATCTCGATAGTTTGTATAGTACTAGCCATTGCGCAAGCTTGTCGCCTTACCCGCCCAATGCCAAGCAAAACTTTGGAACAAGCAGCCATCTATCCATCAAAAATTATACAGCATGTATAGTGCGATGATTTAAATACAGCATCAGTGACTTTTCTTCCTCGTTGTACCTTTATGCATGTATTTGACTCTGATACCGAAGCAGTTGTGTTTGCGCCTGCACTTAACAAATAGCAGTTCATCTCGTAATGTCAACATGCGATCGCAATTCGAATAGGTATCATGTTCGATTCTACTAGGGTTGTTGCTCTGTATCGATTTGGTTTCCGGTCATCACATCACATTAGTACCGATTGTATTCTATTTATAAGGCTTATAAAGCCTATAAAATAAAGAATTTTCAATACTAATAATGCTAGGTACCAGCAGCGTTCCACCCGGACTTCGCACGGGAATAGACAAAAATTATAAATTTTTACACACGTAAACTCGTTTGGTTACATTATTGGAAGTTCCATAATCCATATCCCTAACTTTTGTGAATAATATTTTCTTTAGCCAATGTTCATCATGGATTATGTAGGATTCTAATGGTCATATATTTTTTAATGTGGTTGAGTAAATTTCGGAGCCTATTCAATTCAAAACAAACAACCAAATCTTTCCTCATTGCAATATTAGTTTAGATTACCTCTACGCGAAAACTACTTGACAAATTTGGTTGAAATTTAGTATGGTTGTATTTCTAGACTAGATTTACATAAAGGCTAAAAGCTTTTTAAAATCATTTTTATCCCAATAAAACGCATGCAAAAGCCGCGAGCAGAATCTATGTCTGCTATTGTTGTGTAGTGAAACGACCAAGCTTGGATAACAACTGCTTTATTCAAGTCTCGAGGGTAGACCGGTACCTCGTTACATAGAACTACCCTCAACATCTTCCCCTTTAAAGATAAACCAACCATAAAATAAACATTTCAAACATAAAAGTTAAACTACTTAAACCTTAAAACTATTTGTTACACTACAAGACTTATTTAATAGGTACCTATTTAATTATTTCTTACTGCGCAGGGTTGGAGGTGAATAATCAAAACTATCACCTAGGGTTCTGCTCGGTTCGTACTCATCATCATCACCATCCTCACCCGACTCGTACTCATCAGATATAACAATAGGACTACTAATTTCTTTACATTCCACAGGTTTATTAACAGGCATGCTCTTAATTAAATGTCGTCGGTTGCGGCGATATATCCCTAATCTATTTTTCACAATGTAAGAGCGCGGAGTCAGCGCTTTGCCCACTACTGTACCACGAATTCTTTTGTTATTACTTTCGCACATGATTACGTCGTCGCCGACATTTAATTTAGGTAATGCTTTACAATGTTTATCATAATATTTCTTGCTATTTATTTGTTTATCTAGTAAAATTTTATGTTGTTTAATACAATCATTATTTTGTTTTAACAAATCCGGGTGAACCGGAAGTCTACAATTTAATCTTCGTCCCATCATAAGTCGCGCAGGAGAATCCAAATTTTCACGCGGTGTATTTCTATAGCTCAATAAGTTTAAGTAAAAATCCGTTTGACTGTCTAATGATTTTTTTAACATTTTCTTTACTGTTTGTACAGCCCTTTCGCTTTTTCCATTAGATTGAGCATAATATGGCGATGAGGTTATGTGACTGAAACCCCATTCATGAGCAAATTTTTTAAATGTTTGACATGAAAACTGTGGACCGTTATCACTGATGACCTTATCAGGAATTCCATAGCGTGCAAAATTTTCTTTCATTGCAAAAACCACAGAGTTAGCAGTAGTATCCCTAAGGTGATTAACTTCAACAAATCCCGAAAAGTAATCAACTAAAATTAAATATGATTTTTTGCGATATTCAAATAAGTCCGTTCCAATTTTATTCCAGGGCAACTCTGGTATGGAAACGGGAATCATGGGTTCCCTACTCGGCTTATTTGTATTCTCCTGACAAACTTTACATTTTTTTACATAGTTTTCTATATCTTTTGTTATTCCTGGCCAAAATAACACTTCACGCGCCCGTCTTTTACAGCGATCTATTCCTAAATGCCCATCGTGAATTAATTTAAGCATTTCATTTCTTAGTGAATCCGGAATTAAAACCTGTTTATTCTTAAAAATAACACTATCCACGCAGTACAGTTCATCACGAATCGACCAGTAATATCCTAAGTCACTCTGTACATCATATTTATGATTGGGCCAACCTTGCATAATATAACTTAATAACTTTTTCAGCGTTTCATCCTTTTGTGTCTCACGCTTTACATAAGTTAGTTTATTCTGTGACATCGGCAAAGTACCAATGACCATTTTCAATTGACATAAAATAGCATTACTTATTCTATCATCATACAAATCAGGAAGAGGCGCGCGTGATAGTGTATCAGGTATGTACATCAATTTACCAGGTTTATAAACTATTGTTAAATCATAACCTTGCAGTTTTAACATCATACGCTGCAAGCGTGCTGGGATCGAGTCTAAAGGCTTCCTAAAAATGCTTTCAAGCGGTTTGTGGTCCGATTCAACAACCACACTGTTTTTTCCATAAATAAATTGATGAAACTTTTCACATGCAAAAACGATCGCAAGTAGCTCCTTTTCGATTTGAGCATACCGAACTTGTGTGTCAGTGAGCGTACGGGAAGCGTACTCCACTGGGCGACCGCTCTGCATGAGGACGGCGCCGAGCGCCACGCTGCTTGCGTCTACAGACAGTAACACGGGACTGCTGACGTCATACAAGCTCAGTACAGGTGCATTGCATAATAGTTTCTTTAAATTATCGAACGCGATTTTATGACCCAATTCCCAGCTCCATTCGACATCTTTTTTCAATAAGCTTGTAAGCGGGACAATATGATCCGAATAATTAGGTATGTATCTAGATAGGTAATTAACCATACCTAGAAATCGTTCTAAACTTTTACGATCAGCTGGTTCTGGCATATTTTGTACTGCTCGAACTTTTTCCAAATCAATTTTCATTCCCTCTTTATTAAACACATGACCTAAGTACCTTACCTCTTCCAATCCTATTTTGCATTTTTCTTTATTAAATTTTAAGTTTATTTCCCGCGCTCGCTTAAACAATTCATTTAGCCTCGTATCGTGTTCCCGCTTAGTACTTCCCCAACATATTATGTCATCAATAAAAGATTCTACCCCTTCCAATCCTTCTAAAAGTTGTTTAATTTTAGCATGGAACACTTCAGATCCACAGTTCAAGCCAAATGGTAGCCTCAAACACTGGTACCTACCGAAGGGAGTATTAAAAGTGCATAGATCAGCGCTTTCGTTATCTAATTGCACGGACCAGAAACCTGAGTTTGCATCTAACACAGAAAAATACCTAGCGCCGTGTAATTTAGTTGCTATCTCATTTATAGTTGGCAATTGAAAATGCGGCCGTTGTATAGCTCGATTCAGTGGTCTGGGATCTAAACATACACGTAACTGGCCATTTTTCTTAGCAACAATGACTAACGAATTAACCCATGGTGTGGGATGGGTTACCTTTCTAATGACCCCTAACTGCGTCATCCTATTCAGTTCTTCATGAAGTTTCTCACGTAAACCTAAGGGTACCTTGCGTGAAGCGCAAATCACCGGTGTAACATTTTTATCGATAACAATGTGGTATTCGCCTGGTAAGCAGCCTAATCCGTTGAATAAATCTTCATGTTCCGACATATTAATATTGTGGATTCTTTTGATTAGACCTAACGCTACACAAGCCTTAAGTCCCAGCACACTTTGACAATTAATTGCAGCAATTGCAAATTTTAATTTATGCTCAACATTTCTATATTGCCAAGTTAAGTTACAGATTCCTTTTATAGGAATAAATTCTCCACTATATGACTGTATTTTAATATTATGAGCAGTATTAATAAGATTAGGGCTGTAACCCATAGCTATAAAGCGCGCATAGGACAATACATTTATATCAGCCCCGGTATCCAATTTAAATTTCTCAGGTCCGTACTCCCCACAAAGTATTTGAAACCAGTTCTCCGACTTTGTATTTATTTGTGAAACATTATGCAACATGGAAATAAAGAATGACTCACAATCATCTTCTGCGTCCGTTTTTTCCTCGCATAATCCAATATCATATAACTTCATCATATTTTTCTTCACTTTACACATCCTAGCAAAATGCCATGATTTTCACACACATAGCACTTCACCGAATTAGC